>CM045457.1:2151829-3351829 GCA_024666655.1 Dascyllus trimaculatus
ACCCCCTACATCATTCCCCTGGAATCTAAGGAACTGCTTTTCCAGCACTAGCATTGGGCCCAAGGTCTTGCATTCATCCCTCCTCAGCTGGCTCCGAGTGCAGGGTGACTGCAGAGGTCCTTACAGTCTAATACCAGGGCAAACATTCCACCCTTAAAGAATCTGAAAGATCTAAAAGATCCATTCATTTGATTCATCATTATAATCACTTGGCAGCTAGATGGTAAGATTTGTAAGCAGTCACATGCTGCTGCTTTTCAGCAACTGGGTTAGTTTCCCTTGTATCAATCAGTCTGGTATGACACTTTTTTTTCAAAAGTGAATTGAATTATTATTGTGATACACAAAAAATCAATACAAGGGTAGCTGTGGTAGGCAGAGTTGGAGACAGTGTTGGTGGCAAGGCAATGAGTAAGTTAATCAGAGCTTTCTCCTAAACAGAAATCACAGCACAGATTGAGTGTGATGTGTTGTGTCCCAGGCCAACTGTACCCACACCTTGCATTTTACACACACACACACATGCACAAACACACACACACACACCTGTGACAAAATTCCTTGCTAATCAAAAACTTAACTTTTGCGGTCCCGAGGACCTGGATCGTTTGATATGCTGAAAATTGTATTAAACATTTGCTAATATATGACTCTATAAATTTTAAAAAAATAACTTGAAACTATTTTTTGTTTTAATTAAAAAAAGATTAGTACTGTAGAATCAGATTTCAAAGCAAATTATGAGACAGCTTGACAGTAGTAGTAGATAGATTAGAATATTGTTTATGCCTATATTGTTATTTCTTGTTTTATAATTCATAAACTAACATTTCCTTACATTCTTAATTTACATTTCAATGCTTGGGGCTGCATGGTGGCTTGGTTGTTAGCATGGTGGCCTCACAGCTAGAAGATCCCCAGTTAGGATGCCTGGGATCTTTCTGTGTGGAGTTTGAATGTTCTCCCTGTGTCGGTTTTCATGCGGCTTCCTCCCACAGTCCAAAAAGGGCAGGTGTGAATGTGAGTGTGCTTGGTTGTCTGTCTCTATGTGTAGCTCTGTGATAGACTGGCAGCCTGTCCAGGATGAACCCTGCCTTTGCCAGACTCAGTTGGGATATGCTCCAGCCCCCGCCTGCGACCCTACAGAGGATTAAGTGCTGTATAGATAATGGATGGATTTCAATGCTTGCACTTTCTAATTTGTACCATTTTATACTATATTCAGTTTTCTTTTTTTTACACCTGTTGTTAGACTTTTATGAGGGCATTGTAAAAAGTGAGAAAGTGTTGGGTATTTTGTACCTTGGGCCCAAAGACAGACTTGGTTTAAGGGTTCAGGTTTGAATCAGGAATAAGGGAATGTTTAAATGCATTACCCAAGGAAAGTGTGTGTGTGTGTGTGTGTGTGTGTGTGTGTGTGTGTGTGTGTGTGCGCGTGTGTGTGTGTGTGTGTAAACCCTCATCTTTAATACATCAGCTTTATATGAGATTTAGCACCTGTCCTGGGGCCTGAGACCTCAAGGGACCATTAAACCTCCAGGGTTAGTGTATGTCTTCTAATATCTGGTACTGTACTTTAAAATCACTATTCATTATTCATATAGGGTCAAATGACTGATCTGTCTGGAATGAGTGATGTGAGGCCAATTAAACTCCACATAGCAGAGTTGGTGCTTTCCGCTCATTGTTTCAGTTTACTAGCCAGCAAACACATTCTCATCAATCTGTTTTAATGCAGCAGCAGGCAACTGTTTTCAGAGAAAAAGTACCAAGCAGCAGGCACACAGATTTCATGATACTAAAACTCATTTCACTTTGCTGTTTATCACCAACAGTTCATCTTCACATACCGGATTAAAACTGCATACATATTCACAAGGATTTCCAATGCTTCATGTGGATGTTAAAATGCCTTGCAGTCAGTATAGAAAAGAAGCTATAGAAGTTTTTTTTAATGTAGAAATGACTTTTCTTAGCCTACTGCTTGTTGGACTTTACTGTGAAAAGACACAGCAGTTTCCTTGTTGCGGTTACATAACTGCTAAAGGTGTATTAGCTTCCCTGTGTGGTTAACAAAAGTGGTATTTTGAACCCACAATTGAATCTTTGTCTTGGTCGACATTACACAATCTTTTGAGGCTTCTAACATCAGTAGAATAAATAAATGTCCAACTTCCAAAAGGTATGTTTATTTTTACACTCAGTACTTGGCTGGAGCTTGTTTACCACAAATTACTGCATCAGTCCAGCGTGGCATGGAGGTGATCAGCCTATGGCACTGCTGAGGTGCTATTAAAGCCCAGATTGTTCTGAGCAGCCTTCAGCTCGTCTGTATTTTTGGGTCAGGTGTTTTTCACCATGCTCCTGACATTACCTTAAATGGGGTTATACGGGGTTCAGGTAACTGAAGTTGGTGGGCCAATCAAGCATAATAATACGGTAAATGCACTTATATAGCATTTGTTTTTTTTGTTTTTTTTTACCTCAGTGGTACTCAAAGAAGCACTGTTTCTCATTCAGCCATTCATACATACGCTCACACACCAATGGCGACAGAGCTACCATGCAAGCTGCTTGGCTGTCATCAGGAGCAACTTGGGCTTTCGTGTCTTGCCCAAGGACACTTTGACACGTGGAGGGGCCGGGGATTGATCTGACAACCTCAGGATTAGTGGACAACTGCCTCTATCACCACCACAGTTGACCATAACATCATGGTCAGCAATTTAATTTTCCTGCTGGAAAAAGAAATTGACATCTCCATAAAGACTGTCAGCAAATGAAAGCATGAAGTGCTCTTCAATCTCCTGGTAGATGACTCTGTTAACTACGGACTGGATAAACACACTCAACCAACACCAGCAGATGATATGACAAATCATTACAGACTGACTTCACATTGGACTTTAAACACCTTGGATTCTGTGTCTCTCCACTCTTCCTCCAGGCTCGATGTCAGGACCCCAGCCTCAGCCTCAGCCCCCTGCCTAGCCCTCTCTTCCTCTTTCTCTCTCTTTTCTCTCCCTCTCTCTTGTCTTCCCAGTCCTGCCTGCAGTACACCTGATAATTGCAGGGACAGCTGTGGGACTGGCTCACCTGTGTATCACCCAGACCCATAACAGCACAGTTTATTCCTCCACTCTCTTCCAGACCAAAGACACTGTAACCCTGTATCCCTAACCTGTCTCCTGCCTGTTTCTCCAAGCCACTGCTGCCTGCATCGATGACACACTCACTGCCTTGATCCTTCCCGCAGCCAGCCTTACCTGCCACCAGTCCCGCTGTGACGTTTCTTTGGCCTTTGCTAGCTTCACCTACTCACCTAGCTGAACCCCAGCCCCCTGAGTCTTTAGTTTAATTCCTCAGTCCCTGTGAGTATTCCCATTTAGTTATTCTAGCTTTGGTTAATTCATATTAGTTTTTCTTATTGTTTATTAGTGTTTTTTCCTTGAATTTGTAGTTTTCCCCCCTTTTTTAAATTAGGTTTGGTTTACCCTAGCCCATCCCCTCCTCCCTTTAGCTCTCACTTCTACATTGGTGTAGTTATTACTTACTTTATTAATAACAACATTTTATCTGTCACCTCTCTCTGCCTGCTCTTGTGTCGGCACCTGAGTTCCCAGGATCCACCGTGACACTCTAGGACCTTGATTTTCCAACATCAGCCAGCCTTTTCAGCAATGACCTCCTACTGACTTAACATCTTTATGCAGGGTGTAGACAGTCATCTTCTGAATCAACAGTGTTCCCTTTGATGTGGCTGTGTGTATTGAATTAGACAAAGACATGGTATTTATACTCTTTGATTTTTAGTCAAACTTGACATTAAAATAAAATACAATATTCTGATATCCTATTCTTCTTCCCATACATATATTTGAAATGAACACTGAACAGAAAACATTGCAGCTCAGATCAAAAACCTCATTTTTATTGAGCACCCTGGCACATATCCTGGCAAACACTGTGAGAAGTGAAAACAGGATATCGATGCAAAACTAAAACCAAACTAAAAAATAAAATGTAAATGAGTCATGATCCAAGAATGGATTCACATTTCACCTCATGGGAAAACTCTAAAAATCATCTGAGATGGTGCAGCAATAGTATCTGAATTGACACAGACTGACCAACGATGTTACGAGGAGGGGGTCAGAGAACCCACGCGCAGACACAGGACAGATGGAATTATTGATAGTAAACTGAAGATTTAATTTTAACAAGGAAATAAAACCAACAAACAGTACAGACTCAACCAAAACCCAGATTCTTAAGAAACATACCAAAACAACAAAACCTTACAATAACACAAACCAAACAACAAAAGGGAATCTAAGAAGAACTTAACTTACGACTAAAATAACCAGACAAAACTGAAGACAATACAGAATAAGAACTGAACTCCGGGGAAAGTAAAAGAACTACAGAACAACAAAAATCAACTAAGACTCCAAACAAACCTCAAAGGCAACATTAAGAACACCATACAAAACAACACAAAATACGCAACATACTTAACTAAAACACCCACGACAGAAATAAGGAAAAGTTAACAAACAAAAGCCACAGAAACAGCACAAAACAGAATACCAAAACTTAACTGAAACAACAGGAACCGGGTGACGAGTAGATGAAGCTCTGAAAGGCAGGTAAATGGCGGACGGGAGACGGACGGGAGACAGACGGGAGACAGACTGTGAACCGGGTAGGAATAGTTTATGGTCTGGCAGGGAGTGACTGAATGAACCGGGTTTTTATGGAGGGAGGTGATTAGTGGCAGGTGAGGTGTTGTTCACAGCTGTCTTGAATGCAGGTAATGAGGGTGCAGGCAGAGCAGGAAAGAAAGTGAGGGAAGGCGGGGCTGAGTGAGAGAGAGAGAGATGGAAAGCAAGGCTGAGAGGGAACGGAAAAGAAGAAGAAGGAAAGAAAGAGGGAGACAGGCAGGGCAAAAGCGGGGATCATGACAAACGATGGAAATCTTATTGTAAATAAATGCTTACACTAATACACTAATGGTCTAACCATGACTTATATTTAACCTTAGCCTCTACTCTATACTACTTCTATTTCTCATTTTAACACCGTCAGCTTGGTAACATGGAAGTGTTAATGGAAGTGACTTCACTTAGACCAAGTGTCCTTAAAAGGTGCAAAATTCAAACAGGTTCTGAAAGCACTAAATCAGAGAATCAAGGAACTTATCTCTCTCTTACTCTCACACAAACACACATAATGTGATGTAAGTGAGTGCAACAGATGTTCCACTAGTTGCGAGGTGTGTCATGTTGAGCAAACCTATGAAGCAGGACATAATCAGTTGGGTTTAGTATGCATATCCTTCGAGTACTAACATATTTGCATCACCTTCCAGCATTTAGACACACACCTGCTGTGCTTGTGTGTGGGTGGTTCATGTCTATCACTAACTTCAACCAAAGTGTGTGTTCTTTGTGTGTGTGGAGCTAAACAACCTGACTGTGGTGACTTTGTTTAAAGCGCCGCTTCAATGTGTGCCATGTTGTTGACTAATGCATTTGCCAGCTGTGCTGTTGCAGCCCAAACCGTCTTCTCCACCACTGAGGTAATTGTTTTGACTCAGGTTGTCAGAAGATTACCAGCTACAGTCATATGTGTGTGTACAGGCATCCATAATGTATGTGCAGTTGTTTCTTGATTATGCCAGTAGTTAAATGCAATTGCTTGCTGCTGATTGCAGATTTGTGATGACAGATGATATGTACTCTGCTCCATAATATCATGCACCTCACCAAAACTAGATCAGTGCAGGCAGTTGCTGAGGCTGCACTGAGTGTGTTTTCAATGCAAACAAACAGCAGGTCCCCCGGGACCCTTCTGTTCTCCCCATAACTAGCCCATGTCACGCAGGAAGGTTCCACAGTTTAAACAGGACTCTGAGGCTAACTGAGAGGTCAAGACAACAAGTGACAACAAGAGTCTGCCTTTTTGGGTTTGTCACTCTTTTACAGCCGTAAGTAGCCTCGGGAAGAAGAACATGCAATTTTACTCATTATTTATACAATCAGGAATGAGTAAGTGGCTTTTTTAAAACATATTTTAACAAGCAAATATTCTCGTTTGCATTGTAATATGATGCAGAACTAAACTGAACTAAAGACTGAAAGCTGCAAAGCAACCCCAAATAGTAGCATTTCCACCATCATACCTGATCATTGGTGCAAGGTTCTTCACCAAAACAGCTTCCTTTGGTTTGTGTCTGTCCAGATTACATTAATCCCAAAGACCTGGTCTTTCCATTTATGTTCAGTGGAAAACTGTATTTTTGCTTTGCTCTTTACAAGAGCAAAAAAAATCACTAATATGCTACCAAGGTGAAATTATTACTACCTCTTTCTGACTGTAGGTGGAGCACTTTGATACCAACACTTGAAATGTTACCTGCACATATAGTGATGAAATTTAGACGTTCTTTAAGACCTCTTTTTGTTAAAAAAAAAAAAAAAAAATAATAATAATGCTTTGCTCTGGGCCTTAATTTGTCGGGGAAGTCAGGTCTGGACAATTGCCGGTTGTTTGAAACCTACGCAACAAGTAGACCATCTAATTACAGTGGAATAATTTATTTCATAGCCTTTTTTCTGGAGAACTCTTTGGATGTCAACATTATGACATCACACATTTCAACAGTAAAGAGAACACCAGACTCTACATTTCACAGGTTCCACATTCCACTCCTTGATGAGGTTTGAATCACGTGCACCTAATCTGAAACTACGGATTTAAGTTTAATGGTTTTGAAGGTGTGATGAATGTAGGGGTGTACTTTTCCTTCTTGTCATCAAACATCATATCTTTCTCCCCCACATGCTCACTACTGCAGGTATGATTGGTCATTGTAAAGTTCTGACATTTCCTAGTGGGCTGGTCTTGTGACACCGTGTTTTTTTCTTCAACCCACCGTTATGGCCTATATACAGATACAGTGTTGAATAGGCCATCTCTGCTACCACAACACAGCTGGTTAAATCCATAATAGCAGTTAGCAGTCACCATCACAACTGAAAGTAGCTAACATTCAGGCAATTAGCATCAAACACTGGTATCTAGCACTCATTACTAGAACATGGATAGGAAGAGAAAACCCTCAGCCAGTGGAGCAGAGACATGCCAAATAAACAAAAAGGCTTTGCTGCCTGGTCCCGCATAGTATGTTAACATATAGCAAATGTATTTCATTTGTCTACAGGTGATAATGAGAATGGTGACAAAGAGGCAGAGACATCAGAGAGAAGTGAGGAAGGAGCAGGTGCTTTGCCAGAATTACACACTGTGAACCAACTAAGAGAATTAACTACATGTTTTTGTTTGCCTTGGACTTTCAGTGCTGGAGTCACGCTGCCGGTGTGACCATTATCAAGATTTAGCTGTAAGACTCAGAGCACAAATGATAAGAGAAGTTGATGACAAATTTTTGTAAAAAAAATCCCAAAAGGTCAATATCAACTCTAAATGGGTAAAATAACATGTACATTTCATAATTTCTCTGGGCTATCATAGCATAGCCAATCCAGCAATGACTTGTTTGAAGTGCAGGTGGGCATGGCTCTGAACAAGAGTGGCAAAGAATAGAGGAGCAGGAACCAGCACAATCAAATTAGAAGTGCAATACTGAATACTAATGTTTGACTGAAGTAAGTTAGAACAGGATACCCTGTTTTACCAAGCTGGACTTCATTTGAGTTATTCATTGTTACTTTACAATAATAGAATGAATTGCAACTATGTTACAATATTTAGGGCCCAAGCACTGACAGTGTGCAGGACTCTATTGTTCTTCACGGAATTATTTTCTGTCCAAAATAATCATGTTTCTGAGGGCCTGAATATGTTGAAAAACTCATGAAAATTTGCAAACACATCAGAAGGAGCGAAAAATTTGATATTTTATGAGACTTGCTCGATAGTGCCCCTGGCAAAATTTGTAACATAGACTATGGGCACGCCATTTCACCTACATCTACGAAATTTGGTAGGCAGATGTAGACCATCAGACTGCACAAAAAAGTCAGTGACAGCCGTAGTCTAAAGCAAACAGGAAGTCCACCATTTTGCTTTAACTGTAAGGATTTTGCAGATTTTTGCTCATTTTCAAGTTACCCCTATATCCTCATAGGGGGTGTGGCTATGGCCCCCTTTTGCCCCGTTCACTTAAAGGATTTGTTCGTGGTTCAGTCATTCACATTACCACTAACTGCTGGCCGCTTGCTCACCATGACTTTGGGGCATGGCAGCTCCCATTCAAATAGTTTTGGTTTTTGTGTGCCCCACTTTGCCCCTTTACAGTGATGCAATACATTCAATGGGATATTGTGATGCTGCAGACATAATGCTCCCTGATTGGCTCTTCAGTGAAATATTGTCAATACATAGCAAACATCCCCCTAGAAGACTGCAAGCCTACTGCCATCCCTAACAACTTGTTCAATCATGAATGGAACATAATAAATCCCTAGACAGAGCTCAGAGTTCATTGTTCATAGATGTGTGAACATGTCTGATAACAATCCACACTGCAGACTTTTGTGAAAGTATGTTCGAGTCGAGTATGTATTAAGGTTGTTTTTAATTTTCCTTGCCTTGTCATCCTGCTCTGTTTTCTCATTTTGTGACCTACCTTTTGTGATCCTGTGACAACTGTTTGTGTTTTGCTGTCAGATGCTGATCCATTCCGATCCGCTCTACAGGAACTCTCAATGATAATTTAGAATTATAACAGTTTAATTAAGTTGCTTGCACTGTTGTTCCATGTGCTCCTCTTTAGAGACGCAAATATGGGTCCTACTGCTGTCTGATGCTGCAGGTATTAAACAAACTGGCAGAGAGTAATTCTGGACAGCTGGAAGAAGAGCTGGAAGCTTCTGTTAACAACTTGTAAAATCTGAATACATTCATCATTGGTGAGTATTGAACAAAGTGAGTGAATAATTTTGGTGCTGTAATTTTGGCACACAAACTCAAACTTCACACAACTCAAAGTACCACTGCTTGTTCATGTCTATCCAGTAAGGTCATAGTGTAGTTCAGACTTGTGCCGTGTTGAAAGTGATGCAAAAATGTTACTAGGTCTGCCCTGGTAAGATTGTCAGTGCTACTATTATGGAAAGGTGACCGAGGCGTGCATTCAGACATTAAATTGCTATGAGATTAATGGTATACAGTGCATGTCTGAAAAGGGCTTACACAATCCTCCCAAAGTGTGCAGGATTTTATTCAACAATCACAGGTCTACTTACATACAAAAGAATCAATCTATCCATTTCCGTCTTGTTAGTGTTCAAGTGGTACTGTGTAATCAGACTTTCAGAGGTTGTTTGTTAGCTGCTGCTTTTCATTCACCATAAATATTAACTTTTGAGCTTTCTTGGGGAATACAATCAAGGAAGCTACTTCTGGGAATTCCCGGCCACACAGTGTACAGTACTCCATTGTTTGGAGATGTGTAGAGTTCCAATGAGAATTAAAAGGATGCCTCTTTATGTGAGAAATCTTTCTGTAATTATCAGGGGGACTGATTCATGTATTATGCTGAAATTACAAGTTGCGGCAGACAATCACCAGCTTCATGCAGCTCATGAGGACTGCATTTACATGAGGGTTCTAAAAGAAAACAATAACAGCTTTTGATATGGATTGCACCTTTGCAACAACTTAAAACAAATGCTGCACCACTGTTATCTCCTTGCACACCCTTCTTCTTCTTCTTTAAACAAAGGACAGATGCTGTTGGCAGACTTTTTGGTTTTAGTTTTAATCTGCTGTAGTGAACTGTTGTTCATTCTATCTGCTAGCCAACAAGCTAAAACTATTGACTGTCATTTGGTAATGAGGTTAGCATGTTAGTGTCAGTTCAGTCAGCCAAAGAAAACTTGCCACAAAAACAAATAGGAAGGTGATGAACCAACAGAATGGTGAGCTGGTCAGGCAGCATCATGCAAGTTTTCCAGGCACTTTGCTGTGCCCTTATTTCAGCCCTGACTAACAGGTGCTTAGTAGATATCTAGTCACAAGTGTTCTTGCTAAGCACATCACATCAATACTTAGACCATTTTAATTGGGTCCTCTGGAGCATTCAGAGCTGTGCAGCAGTTTGTCCTGTCGGTCTGTGAAGTTAATGTTAGGTAACATTAAGGCTTGGCAGCCACAGTACATGCAGAGTACATCACAAAATACAATCACAATTATTTTGCAGTTATGATTATATTTGAATTATTGTTTAGAAAAATGAGAGTCTGAATTTTTGCTTCCCTATCTCTGGCTTTTGATTTCCTTTCGTTGTAAAGAAATTACAGAAGTATTCACTGAGATCTCAGAGCCAAGACGATAACCAGAGCCCAGACAACCCCGACTCAGACACTGTGAGCTTGAAATGAAATACACAGTAGTCAGGGAGTACTAGCAGCTAGGAGCACCAGGTGTGGCATTCAGTTACAGGTAACCCCACCCCAAAGGATGATGGGATCCCTGAGCCACGTGACATGTGTTTGTAACAAACAGCACTGCCCAGCCTTCCTCCCTCCCCCACTCCTCTCTGGATGGATCACAGAGTGTTTATATGTGTGCTGATGCAACACGCTGCAAAAGCTGATGCCAACTTGCGCTCGGACACAGAAAAAGGACTCATTTGCCTTTTGAAGCCCATCTTCAGGGATTTTTGGAAAGGTGGTTGTATAAAGGAGGAGAGGCAGTTGGTGTGTGTGTGTGTGTGTTATTGTGGGGAGGGGGGTGTAAGCGAGAGAGTGAAAGAAGGGAAGCTCAGGGATCAGAAGTGATTATGTCTGGTGTTATCAGGCCTGTGAGCTGCCTTGCCACAGCTTACATCATGGTCTTAATGATGCTGAGGAGGAGTTTGTGGGAGTGTGTTTGTGTGTGTACTTCAGAGTGTCTCCCTTTGTGTTGTAATTCGTCTTTCTACCTGCTGATTTAAAAGTGAGGGAAGAGAGATGAAAGGCATGAGTGGTGTGAGAGAGACACTCACATTATCTGACAGCTTCTGACATAACATGAACACTAAGTGCATGAACACACAAACCTGCATCTCTGAGGAAATGTTGTAATCGTAGCTGCTGTCTGGCTGCTACTGTAATGTAAGCAACCAGGCAGAGAGAAGAAGAAAATAGAAAATATGGAAATGATCAGAAAATATATAGAGTGGTTTTGCTGCAGTTGTAAATATGTGTAATTACATGTATGATGGTACGTTCATTATGCACCTAAACATTTTGTTCAGTTACAGGATAAATTTAATTGGGTTCTCGGTGAGGCTTGACACTTTTGCCATTGTCAGGTCTTGATTTATCAGGATACTACAACAAACATTGCCAAAGAGTTTTGAGGAGATCCCAACCCAAAGGGGAGTGTAAAAAAACCTCCTGCAAGTCACAATGAATCCTGACTGCATTAAAAAAAATCAAACTGAAATTTTACACACTGATCAACCGCAACATTAAAACCGCATGCCTAATATTGTGTAAGTCTCCCTCATGCTATCAGTTCAGCTCTGGTCTATAGCGGCATGAACACAAGATCACTGGGGGTGTCATGTGGCGTCTGACACCTGTATGGTTGTAGGGTTGTAGGGGGGAGCCTCTATCGATCTTAGATAGGGCCTTTTCTGGGGAATCCCATAGATGCTCAGACAGACTGGAATTTAAAGAGGTTTGATAACCGGGTCAGTGCTTGTGGGTTTTTTTCATCTTCCTCGAGCCATTTCTGAGCAGTTTTTACCTTAATGCCATGGTCCACTGACCTACTGGGAGAAGCCACTGCCACAGAGACTGTTGTTACCATGAGGGGATGTATGATAATATTAAGGTGGGTGTCGCATGTGAAAACAGTATCTATATGAATGCCAGGACCAAAGTTCCACAGGAGAACATTGCATTTTAACAAGACAATCAATGTTATTCACTTTACCTATTGGGGGTTTTGATGTTGTGGCTCAGTAGTGCATATCACAAATACTCTTTCAGGTTCTGAGCCACTGAGTGAGCAGACTAATGTATAAGTTTGATTAACAGCTACACAGGCAGGGACGCCCTGACACTAACGTGCACTGAAAACTATAACATACTTGTCAAGAAAGACTTGCTTCATTTGTGTTTAGTTATCAGGGCTATAAAAGAACAAGAAACTTCATCATTTTTAAACTTACTGATGTTGACATTTGCTGGCAAGCTTCAAAACTTGCAAATCTGTTACAGCTGATGAGTTGATTACTTTTTTTCCTGAAATGTGATTTGAGCAAAAGGATTTTAATATAGTGAATAAATCTCACTGCAGTTCAGCACGCTGAGGTCCAGAACCAGAACGCAACCGTGTTTTGAACATTAGGAGACAGTTGTCATTGTCGGGTGGTGCCTCTCCCCTTAGTCTTATGGGACGTGTCCACAGGATCCGTCAGTTTAACACTTTGTGTTCGCTGTCTATGTGAAATGCTACACATTGCATTCTGGTAGTGTCACATTTTGAGCTATGGGGCACTGTGATGCCTGCTCGCTGCCCAAACCTCATTTACATAAAGTAGCCTAGACCTCAGCTTTATGCAAATGAGGCGTGTCGAGTGGAGGTCCGACGCCTCGCAAGAATTTAGTAAAACCTCTAAACTAGCCGTTATTGAATTAAAATGAGGACAGATTCAGCAACTGCATAGTTGTTGTCCGTCAGAGAGGTTTGGTTTCTTAAAACATTTGAGGTGAGAATAAGAGAATAGGCTATGCAGCTGCTGAGTCTGTCCTCATTTTAGTTCAACAACAGCTAGTTTAGAGGTTTTAAAAAAAGTCTGGGGAGGCGTTGGACCTGCGCTTGACGCGCCACATTTGCATAAAGCATATGAGACCTCAACTTAATGCAAATGAGGTGTGGTCAGCTCGCAGGAAACGTGGATGCTCCATCATGTTTTGAGCTACCAGAATGAACACGTACCATTAGGGTTTCTTTTGCTCTCCCTTTCAGGACCCCTGCCCCAGCCTCAGCTCTTGCCCCTGACTAGCCCTCTCCCCGTCTTTCTTGTTCCTCCTCTCCTCTCCCTCCTTTCCTTTCCTTCTCTCCCCCTTCCCTTTCCTCTCTCTCTTTCTCTCTTGCTCTCCCTCCCACTCTGTGTGTGTGCGGGGAGCATGTTGATAGAGTGAAGACAGCTGTGAGGGGACCTGCTCACCTGATTACAATCTACACCTCCACCATAGAAACCTCGCCAGACCGTTGACTCTGTTCACCATTCTCCGACCAGTCCGCTGCCTTGTCTCCTGCTAGTCCTCCCCAGGTCACTGTCCAGCCGACTGCTGTGTTCCCTGCTGCAAATCGGTGTCCAGGGCCTCAATCCAGACCGCAGATCCTGCTGGCCTCGCTGAACCCTGATTCCCCCCTGTCTACTTGTTCAGTCATTTGGTTTTCTGCTGCCTCGTGAGTAACCTGGTTAGCCCGAGTAGTCAACACTACTACTAATATTATTATTATTACTATTGTAATTATTATTATTTGAGTAATCCCTGCTCAGTTATAATATTCAGCCCTTTTGTCAATTTAGATTACATTTATTCTCGAGTTGTATTTGTTGGATCTTCTGACTTGTCTGAATTACACTCCACTGAGGATAAACTGATCATTTGTGAAGAGTGAGAAGTTTTAAGTACCTGGGAGTGCACATCTCTGAGTATCTGTCATGGTCCAAACACCAAGACAGCCAGTTGAAGAAGGTGAGGCAGCGTCTTTATTATCTCAGACAACTGAGGAAATTCAGAGTCTCTCTGAAGGTCCTGGAGACATTTTTCAATGGAGTGGTGGAGAACGCTCTAGCATGGAACATCACCCAGTGGCACAGGAACAGCCATGCCCACAGCCAGAAAGGGTGCTGAGGTCAGTAATGTCCATGAGGTACCATGGGAACTCCCAACCCTTGAGGACATCTACACTAGGAGGAGTGTGGTCAGGGCAAAGAAGATTATTGAGGACCTACACCACCCCAGCAACAAACTGTTTGAGTGGCTACGCTTTGACTGATGCCTGAGGAGCAACAAGTCAAACACAGCGAGACTCAGGAAGAACTTCTTTCCTCATGCTGTCAGGACTGTGAACTCTGACCCCAGGTCAAAGTGTAAAACACAGCACCTCATCTGTCTGCTACAGAACACTGAACTAACATAAATATGTAAGTAACATGTAGGACTACACACACACACACACACTCACACACTAATACATAACAAACATAACAACCCATAACAAACCATGCAAACACACACACACTTTAGTTTAAGATCTCTACCTCATTATTTATGACATTGTGACCGTTTTCTCTCTTTTCTGTTGTGAAAGGTTCATCCTTTTTATATAATGTCTTCTTGGTATTGCACAGCCTTGAGAATAGTCACCTTGCACTTCACTGCTCATATTGTAAGCATGTGACAAAAAACAACTCTTGAATCTTGAATATTTTTGTCATAGATTTCACTGATGAAAAAAATAGTGATGAAAAATGTAACTTTTAAATTGAACAAATTTATCTTGATCTCAAGAAAGGATGTGTTCTCATTATTCACCTGGCTTCTTTTCATTTTCTTGAGCAAAGTTTTTTGCAGTTTATGAAGAACAACAAGCTGGGGTTGTGTTTTTTAAACACCATGCACACACAGTTGCACTCACAATTATTCAACCCCCATTACAAATCAGGTTTATTGGCAAATTTTTAAAAACTAACAGCTGTTTTTGATAAACAACTCAAACAAGACCAAATTAAATAGCTCCACACAACTAGTATTACAGGTGGTTTCTCCAGATTTAATATGCCACTTTTAATGACTACTGCTGTCTCAAAATAATAATAACAATAATAACTTTTATTTGTCAAAAGCACCTCTCAGGACACTCAAGGACACCTTACAACACAAATAATATGCATATTCAATAACAATAGCAATAAAAGACAATAAAATCTAGAGGTGATAAATTAGGGTAAAATCTGACAGCGCAGTTGACCTCAGGTGGGATAAGGGATCCTACATGGGTTTGTTTTGAGTGTGGATTTAAAAAGCGGAAATTAATCAGTGTTTTTAGGTTCAGGTGTTAAAGAGTTCCAGAGCTGGTGGTGAGATGGGCGGAGGGGACAGACAAGTTGATGGAGGAGGAGAATCTGAGGGAGTGAGAAGGAGTATGGACATGGAGGAGGTCAGACAGATAAGGAGGGGGAAGGCTGTGGATGGCCTTGAATGTTGCCAGGAGGATTTTGAAGTCAATATGGAATTTTATCCTGCTGAGTGGCAGGAGTGATGTGGTGGATGGAGGGAGTTCTGGAGATGATACGGGCACCTGAATTCTGAACCAGTTGGAGCTTGTGGAGTTATTTGTGAGGCAGGCCAAAGAGAGGGAAGTTACAGTAGTCCAGGCGGAAAGTGACAAGGCTATGTACAAGGATAGCAGTGGTGTGGGGGGTGAGGGAAGGGCGGAGGCAATTAATGTTTTGTAGGTGGAAGTAAGTAGACCGGGTGACATTATTAATATGGGATTTGAAAGATACAGTGCCGTCAAGGATGACACCCAGGCTTTTAAACCTGTGGGGAGGGGGAGACAGAGGAGTTGTGGACTAGAATAGAAAAGCTGTCAGTTTTGGATAGTGTTGATTTAGAACCTCGGTTTTGTCACCATTTAATAGGAGAAAATTTAAGCTGAACCAGGTTTTTATGTCTGTAATGCTGTCAGTGAGGGAGGGGGGCAGGAGAGTGGAAGAGGGTTTACTTGTGAGGTAGAGCTGGGTGTCATCCGCATAGCAGTGGAAATGAATGTTATATTTATGGAAGATATTGACAAGGGGAAGGAGGTAGATGATGAAGAGGAGTGGCCCCAGGTCAGAGCCTTGGAGCACACCTGTAGTGACAGAGGAAGGGTTGGATCTGAAAGATTTGAGTTGAATGAACCGAGTGCGACCTGAGAGGTAAGATCTGAACCAGTCTGTTGGAGTGTGGGTATCAACAACTGCCACCAGATGTCTGAGGAGGCAGGTGGCCAAAAACCCTCGAGTCACTGCAAAAGATCTGTAGCAAGACTTGATGGCAGCAGGCACTGAGGTGTCAGTGTCTACAGTAAGACACATAGTAAATGCTAAAGGTCTTCATGCCTGAACTCCAAGATGTACACCACTACTGAAACAACAGCACAAGAAAAGTCATCTCTAATACATTCGAAACCATATAAATAAGCCACAGAAGTTTTGGGATTCTGTTCTGTGGAGTGATGAAACAAAACTGGAACTTTTTGGGCCTATGGATCAGTGGTATGTCTGGAGGAGGAAGAATGAGGCATACGCTGAAAAGACCACTCTGTCAACAGTGAAGCATGGTGGTTGCTCGGCAAGGCTCTGGGACTGTTTTGCATCTTCTATTACTGGAAACCTGCAACTTGTGGAAGGCAAGATGGATTCAGTCCAGTGTCAGAAAATCCTAGGAGAAAATGTCATGCCATCTATGATGAAGTTGAAGCTTTGGCATTGTTGAACTTTCAAACTGGACAATGATCCCAAGAATACCTAAAAGTCCACCAAGGCTTGGCTTCAGAAAAAGTCCTGGAAGATACTAGAGTGGCCATCACAGTCGCCTGACTTGAATCCCAGTTGCAGCTCGCAACCCAAGAATATAAGACAGCTGGAGGCTACTGGCCATGAGGAATGGCCTAAGATTCCTCAGGAATGTTATCAGAACCTGGTGTCTGGCTATGCAATCCGTTTGCAGCAAGTCATAGCAGCAAAAGGGTACTCTACTAAGTACTAAAGATGCTTGTTCAGAGGGGGCTGAATCATTTTGAGACAGCAGTAGTTATAAGCGGTATGTTGTCTTGAATCTGGAGAAACCACCAATAACACTGGTTGTGTTGAGCCATTTAATTTGGTCTTGTTTGAGTTGTTTATCAAAAACAGCTGTCAGTTTGTAAATTTTGTCAATAAACCTGATTTGTAATGGGGGTTGAATAATTGTGATGCCACTGTAGGATGACATTATGCCATGTCCTTCACAGTCTCTGAGCTGTCACAAAAATTCTGATTTCCATTGATAACCCTGTGACAACCTGTTTTTAAAAGCTACATTGTATAAGCACTGCTCATTCTGTGCAGTCATTTTAGGAGGAAGGTCACTGTAACTGTAAATAGTGGCAGCATGGTTCATTCTGTCTTTTTTTTTTTTTTTGCTATACAGTGATCTTCTATATCCTTTGTGAAGCCTCACAATTAAATTCTTGTGGTAATTCTTTCCACTTGGAGCCATGATGCAGACATGTAGATAGACTTTGACTCCTGAGTACAATTAGCTCTCAAAGTACTTACACAAGATAAAACACATTTGCATTTAACCGAGGGCTGCAGGTTGTGAAAGAAAAATCAGTGTACAACTTGTTTAAAGTGAACTTGAGCTTTTGTGCAAAATTATACTTATTTATTGTTTAACAACTGCAAATGTAATTATTAAACAATACATTTTAAAAAATTACTGTACCTAATATACATGAGGTAAGTTGATGATAGTGCAATGGAACAGAGAGCAGCATTCCAGGGATGAGATGTAAACAGGTAGGCCTATGTGGTAGACAGTATATACAGCAGGTCATGGTTTTGATTTAGATTGAGTTGTCTTGGCTTGATTTGATTGTGTCCAAAGTATGATGGATCTGCAGTGATGTTACCTGCCCATTTTCTCACACTGCACAGATATAAGTCCGAGATTATTGGGAGGTCCATGCCAGTGTTTAGCCCTGACTGTCCATTATAGTTTGTGTCTGTCCTTTTCGGTGGCTGATCTTAAACCAGACAGTGATTTAAGTGCAGAACAGAACAGACTGGATTTCTGCAGTGTAGAACTGGATCAGCAGCTTCTGGGGCAACTTGGACTTCCTGAACTGGTGTAGTACATCCTCTGCTGGGCCTTTTTGTTGATTGTCCTTATGTCAGGTGTTTACTTAGAACCTGGGAGACTGTGGATCCCAGAAACCTGAACGTTTCCACAGTAAACACAATACTGTAGAGAATGGTGAGGGAGCACAGTGTAGGGGGACTTTATCTGAAGTTCACACTCTTGTGTGTAGCTCCAGGTTGTTGTGATGACACCAGAGGACCAGCTGTTCAACTTCTTTTAGTTTTCTGAGTTTATCAGACAGGTCCTTTGAGATGCTGGCATTGGCGTAGTGTAGCACACAGAGAGAAGAGCAGAGGGGAGAGCACACATCCCTGGAGAGTGCCAGTGCTAATTGTCTGGGTGTGGGACATGATTCTCCACAGCTTTTAATAATTTTTAAACTGTTAATATAACCTATGTGATTACAGCATTATTCAAATAATGCTGATGATACAAAGTGATCTCCATATATGATTGTTTAATCATTCATTATCTTTACATTTATTACTATTGCACTGTAAAAGCATTTTACTGAAATATCATTATGGTGATTGGATTTAATATTAGGTAATGAGCAAACCAAAGCATGTGCGTGTGACTCACAGCTGCAGGGGCTACAGGCTGCATATCTTGTGCAGACAGAATCTGCTGTTTAATTACCTTCAGCCAAAGCTCTGGAACATAATTACTTTGTGTTTCAGTGGTTTCCTGCATGATTGGGTTCACTGCAACACGCCGCTTCCATCATGATGAATGTTACAGGTGAGGCAGAGGCCACTTCTGCTGCTGCAGCCACTGTTTCTGCCTGAGCAGATTGGCATGGATAGATAGGTGAAGGGATAAGTAACTGCAATCAGCGATGCAGACACCATGCTTAATGCAGAATTCAACAGAGGAATTTTGGAGGATTTGGGACTCAAGTCTTTTTGTGCTTTGCTGTATTTGCATAGTTCAGCCATGAGGCCAACAGTAAAATGAACCCAGGGAGTGTGGGAGAGAGGCTTTAGCTGCAATATGTTCATTCATTGTGACCTATGTTTGTTGGTTTGTTTGTTTTATCATCTTTATCATCATACCTGTCAAATACTATAATCTTTTGAATAATTTACATATGTAGCATGTTCTGTGCCATATTTATTATTTATTTATTTATTTTAACATGAAGACAACATAAATACTTGTTTGGGCCAAAACAAGCTTGTCTGATATGATGTTGGTCCTTCACATGCTGCCAAAACAGCTCTGACCAGCTAAGACCTGGACACTACAAGACCTCTGAAGGTGCTCAGGCTTGATTCAGCACATCGCCCAACACTCCGTCATCAGTTCAGGATTTTTCCCTCCTTGGACTGCTGTTGTTGTTTATAGTGTGTGAAATACTGCTGTTCTGTCAAAGACTCTGGCTTGTCAGAGATACGCACATACAGTAGTGCCATTTGGCATCAGTGTCACCTGCATCAATATTCAACACTGATCAATGTATAGGAGCTTTTTCCACTTTAAAGAGCCCGAGAAAGAGGATGGAGGGCTGGTGGGGCATACATCACCAGAGTTTCACCCTCGAGACTGAGGTCTGTGTCCCCAAGTCATTTTATGACTTCAGTCTCATTTGCACTCATTGTTCTCTTTCGTTTTCAGTTGCTGTTTGGTTTACTTAGACACCCAAACTCCCTGGTTAATTTCAATAAGACATCAGAAGCTGATCTCCTCAAGAATTCTATAATAATAATAGAAGTAGGTGCATGTACCCCTGACCAGTCAATATGTAAAGGGAGTGTGGTTGTTGGATTGATGCGTTGAAGAGGAAGTATTATGTTACCTCATAGTCAGTGATTTAGATGTGACCAGTGTAAGAGTTGAGTCATTCCATGCCAACTCACCTAGGGCATCCTAGTTGAGGTCATGGATTTTCTTGGAAAATTCAGGCAAAAGCTTTAACCTTGAACCATGGAATGGTTATAAATGTTTGGAAATCGGACCTTGGTGTTAAATTTGATCAGTTCAGCGATTCTTTTAATGCATCTTAGAGCCTCACCAATTCCTTATTGGTGCATGGATTGGCATGGAATGACTCAGTGCAAGAGAGACCCGAGAATGAAACACTCTTGGTTCCAATGCATCAGTCTGCATCAGTCACTTACTAACTGCACCAACTAAAATTCAGTGAAAACATAGTTGCAGTAATAGTGAGGACATATAGAATGAAGCAGGGTAGCACTAATCAAAGTCACAGTGGTTGTCTTTCTAAAAGAACACTTTACAGACAGACAAGTGCTTTGGATTATCAATTTAGATTGTTAACATGCAGGAATATCCCAGCATGTTAACAATCTAAAACATACTGCCAAAATCACAGAGTTTCAAAAGAAGAAAACATTGAAAACTCCGACTTGACCAGATCTATCGCCTGACTGAGATTCAATATAACTTCTTTTGGGTATCTTAAAAAGAAATTTGGAGCAACTGGACCCTGCCAGGTTGACACTGTCATCAGAAATACAGGAAAACTCAGGAAATATTGGAAAAAATAAATCAAAATGACAGACTTCAATCTTAGTAATGAAATGTGCCCTAACTTTTGTTGCACCGAGTTCCTTCTGTTGACAGTGCCTTTTTAGAACAGTAAATTTTAACTGTTGATTTTTAATTTGACATAAGAGCAAATAGCAAACTTTTCGAAGAAGTAATGCTGTTACTGTATGATGATGCAGTTTTGTATTTTGATGAATTTGAACCCTAACCCTAACCCTAACCCTAACCCTGGGTGACAAGATGAATCCCAGTTTCCAGTCATCACTGAAAAGGTCACCACTGCTAAACATTATAGTTTCAGTTAATAACAATGGGTCTTACACAAGAACCACTCTTACATGAGACCCAATACTGATTTATTTTTACATGGCATGTAGGAGGGAAAAAAAGTAATGAAATCATATTTTCTTATTCTGTTTTCAGGTTTTATAAAATATATAACAATGACAAACCTAATTCAAAATTAAGATTCTGTACAACAAATAGTCAATAGATTTTTTGTTTGTTTGATTTTGGGTTTTGACTTGCCATTGCACACAACGGTATTTCACAGAAGCATCTTTTTTCAGGCTTTATTTTTGGGCTTTTTAACCTTTCTTTGGTGAGAACTGCATTAAATTGGAAGAGAGAGAGCAGGCAAGTGATGTGCAGCAAGTGGGCCAGTTACCTACAAAATGAACCAGGGATCAGGATATACAATATGTACCCATATGGTATGCACCCAAACCACTTGGCTATGTTGTCATAAGTACCCTTAATGTCCAGGGTATCACTCTGCTGGTAATCACAATGTGCACCTGTTCATGAACAAGTGGCACTCACTAACCTGAAAAGGATTTACAGCGAGTTAGTCCAGTTTTATCAGTTTGGAAACGATTGTTTTTGCAAGCCTTACAGAAAAAAAGGAAGAAAAGTTTAGGCTAAGAGCACACATCTTTTAATGATGGTTAACTACAGTCCAGGTTGAACATTTAGTGTTTAATATTTCTCACCTATCTACTGTTCAGAAGAGCATTTAGATCATCACTGGGCACAAACTCACTTCCTTTAAATTAAGACCAGTGAAATACTTTTAGCTTTAGCACCAATTCAAGGCAAATGACCCATCCCACCTATTGAATAGTACAGACAAGTCCTCTCGACTCCCCAGTCAATATTTTATGACCTGCAAGGTAATTCAAGATGAACAAATCAATCCTGCTTTGCTCTCTGCATTTTTACTATGCATTCTTGAAATGTGACAGAATTAAGAAGTATTTTCATTGAGAAGTGCAAACCGTGATGACAGTTACACCTCTAATGATAGGAGCCGTCTGCCCAGTGTCTTCATTTAATATGCAGCAGACCTTGCTCATTTCAAATGCACACTGTGATGGTCTATGCCCTTTGAATTTAAGAGAGCCATATATGGTATCTGAAGCTCCCAGATCTTAACGGGAGAGCAGCGCTTTGCTTTCAAGATAAAGAAGAGAGTGCCATCCAGTTCTTGACTTCAGTACCTCACTTCAGGGACACATAGGTCTTGCAAATTGGCACCCTAAGGCTTTTACCGCTAAACCAATGCAACCAGAGAAGAAGCAGTGTCGTGGGGATCTTGTTCGCCCTCCAGCCCGAGGCAACTTGGTGCAGCAGGAAAGTCATCAAAACCAGCTTTTGCAGCAGAAGAGATACAACTAATGGCATTCAGACCTCCATACCCAAAACATATCTCTCTTGTAACCTACAAATGAGAAAAAGGAAGAGTGTCCATTTCCTTTGCATCTGAAAAAACTGCATTTCATGTAGTATCCATCCTACCAGGCACATCTGGAGACTCTGTGCATCTGCCTCAGGCCAGGGTTGATGGAATACGAAAGGAGGGGACTTTTTAGCTTGACCAACACCTCCCCCTCCTCAAGCTATGACCTCTTGACCTCACAGAGAGTGAACAGGAGGTGGAGAATTCAGAGGGAGGAGGAACAGGAAGAAAGCATCTAATTCATCTGTGGAGTGGCAACAGATAGATGGCAGACAGGCAGACTGGCTGGCAGCACTTTTTCAGCAAGGTAATGACGCGTGGTGCCTTCAGTGTCTAAACGAGCGTGTGTGCGTGTGTGTGTGTGTGTGTGTGTGTGTGTGTGTGTTTCTGAGTTTTGTGATCACACAGGGGGAAGATTCCATCCGGGCATTCTCATAAAAGAGGATGATGAGGTAAGGGCTGGGAGGAGGCAATGAGGAAATAGAGGAAATCGAAGATGTGGAGAAAAAATGAGAAGACAGATGTGGAGGAAGTAAAGGATATAGTAACAAAAAGTACAGAGTGAGACTTCACTAAGTGATGGAAGTAGCAAAAGAGGTTAACTCAGAGGGAGGTGGAATGTGTGACTGCAGATCGAGAGGCTCCTTCCTCTCTCGTCCATCATCGGACATCCAGCTGGAGCCCCCAGCCCTCCCTTGCTGTGCCCCAGGAGAGGTGCTTGGGCATAGGCCACTTACACACTGACAGAGCCCCTGCCTGGATACTTTATCATACAGACCAGACAGGACCAGAGGGGAACAGACAGGGAGAAATGCTCTTCACAGGGAGCACAAAGAGATCCTTGCTCCATCTTTCTTTCGTCTTCTAGAGAAGGATACTCACATCCTGCAACCAAAAGAGACACAATCAAAACAGATCAAAATGTTCTTAATTAAAACATGTGTCGGCAGCATTTTTATGGAACCTTGCTTTGTCTCTGTGACTTGATATCTCATCTACATGAAGACAGATAACATAATACAGCGTGTATTGTATCCTGTATTTGGAGAGTTGCTATTTTCTTCTGTCCTCTGTGCTTTAGAATTGCACCCTATAATATTTATTTTTATATCACACCCGAGTTGACAGTAATTATTAACATATCCTAATTAGTTAATAGGCTGGTAGTAAAATCATATATTAACGTAAAGGTAAACACAAAGATTAGTTTTGTTTTATTGCAGCCATCCTCAGGTTGAGTCCTGAACTTTCAGTTTCATTCTTTAGGAAATCAGTAATATATTCAGTTGTTATTTGGACACTTTGATCAGCTGTTATAAGCTTGCATTACTTTTGCCTTTTACATTACACATGTCACCACCTAAATGGACTGAAGCAAACAATGTTTCATATCCCATGTCAGAAAGCTTCAGGAAAGAAAGCAGATAATGAAAGGTTCTTAGAGAGAAAAGCAATACAGGTATTTTTCTATTTGTGTGTGCTGACAATGGGAGGGGTGCAGTGTGTGCATGGCTCTACTCTGGTTTGCTCACACAAAAGAATCCTGTTCCAGTTCCTGAAATAAAGTCACCCTTGTGCCACTGAACTACAAAACTCAGCTTTCCAAACCCCAAATCAACTGTCACAGATGGATCTTTATTTCTAAACAGATAGGGAATAATTGTACTTTGCAGAAAAAAACTTGTTTAAATTAACCCACGAGCACAGAGCGGAGAAACTTTTCTAATTAAACATTCATTAACTTGTTGGCGTTTAGAGATACATGGACAGAATGCTGCTGTATGATTGCTTTCTCAATGAAAGAAAAAAATCATTTCAAATGAATTCTATCTCCAGGCATCTCCAGGGACATGTTCATAAATCCTGCCATGAAGATGTGGCTCAGGCCTGCTCACCTAAACAGACAGCATGAAAATGGTTCAGGTGACACACTGTATATGTAATACATACATACAATACATACACCAATCATCCACAACATTAAAATCACAAACATGCAAAGAGCATAATATTTTATAATCTTATTACAATGTAATGTTCTGCGGGCAGATCATGGGTCTTAGCATTTACATAGATGTTCCTTTGACCCAAACCACCCACCACCTAAACACTGCTTCAGACCAAGCACACCCCATTATAGCAACGCTGCCCAGCAGCAGTGGCATTCCCCAGCAGGACAGTGCATCCCACCATCAAAGAACATAACAAGGACCTCAAGGCATTGATCCATCTTTCAAACTCCCCAGACCTCAATCTGACAGAAGATCTTTAAAATGTGCTGGATCAAACCCATCAACAGCAGCTCCACTGATACATTGATAGGACCTAATGCAGGGGTGTCCAATCCTGGTCCTCGAGGGCCATTAAATGATCAGGATCGTTATCAGGCTTCTGCAGAGCTTGATGATGAGCTGATCATTTGAATCAGGTGTGTTGGACGAGGGAAACATCTAAAACATGCAGAATAGTGGCCCTCGAGGACCAGGATTGGACACCCCTGACCTAAAGGATCCTCTGATAACATCCTGATGTGAGACACCATAGGACATCGCCACAGGTTCCATGTTTCTGCTTTGGTGGCACAACTGGATCTACACAATATTTGGCAAGTGGTTTTAATGTTGTGGTTCATCAGTGTATAATAATACCTAAAAAGTTACATCAATTAATATTTACAAAATGATGAATATTCCAGTCACCCTGTTTTTGAGCTGTTAAATGGACATTTTCTTCACCCAATGAATGAATGGACAAAGCAAGGCATGAACTCTGCTGATGAACACTGTGGGGTTGTTGATCACTGCTTAGATTTCAAATAAAAAAATAAATATGAATTATAGTTTAATAATCTTGAGATTAGGATTATTCATTTAAAACTATAAGTTATGGAATTCTGGAAAGTGAAAGAAAATAATGTCCATGTCTGACTCAGAGACCCTCGTTCACATCTTTGTTACAGTCAGACTCAATTACTACCCAGTTTTCAGGCTTGTCACATTCTTGTAATGACTATCCTCAATGATTCCTGAATGCAGCAGACATAATTTTAGCTTTTGTCATGTCAGTTTTGCAGATTTTATTGACGACACAAAAATTCCAAGTGTATATGCAAAAGACGGACCACAACATGACCATGTTGGGCATAAATTGGCTCATAAGTGTAAGTGGTACTAGAGCACCTTAGGCTAGGGTTTGATGATGGACTATATGGTTGCATCATCAGGCTTGTGGCCTTAAGTCTTGGACACTCAGGTGATAACAGGAGCAGGTTGTGATGAGTTCTATCGACCTGGTTAATACAAATGTGTCGTGAGGGTGACTAGGGAAAATACTAGTCTAATACTAACTTCCACCTCTGGGAGAATTTATCATGTGTTCCCAGTGAGGTTGGGGACATCAAATCCAAGTTGTTAAAAGTCTCCATTGCAGAGGCAGATGTTAAGAGCTGATAGTCAGAAGGTCATTGACACCAGTGGTGGTGTGAAGATTGTGGTATATAAGGACTGCTTACCCTTGCATATGACTGCATGGACTGTTTTGCTTTGAATGTTTTTATATGTTGTTTATATAAGCAGTTTGTAAAAGCTGTACATGGAATAAAAAGATGATATGGCTCCAAAAAAGAAGGAGCAATGCAGATTCTGTCCTATTCTGTCCTATGGAACAGTAGAGAAGGTCTTATGGAAGTGCTGACTGGGGCATCAGAATTTAACCATTCAGTCCATGTGTCTTGGGGACTTGGTGAAGGCCTACAGTCATGTCTCCCAGGAAGCCCTGTGCAAGGTACTGCAGGAGGATGGGTTACCATAGCAATTTTGGTTTTATAAGAGACGAGCCATCTGTCCGTTGCTGTACCAGACTGTAGTGGTGAAGAGGGAGCTGGACTGGAAGGAAAAGCTTTCAGTTTACCAGTGGATATATGTTCCAAACCTCACCTATGGTCATGAGCTCTTGGTAGTCAGAAAGCATGGGATTGCAGATACAAATATCCAAAATCATTTCCTTCATGGTGTGGCTGAGCTCAGCCTTAGAGATGGGGTGCAGAGCTTGGAGACTGTGATCTGGACAGTTTGGAAATTGGGCCAATGCCTTGGGCTCTTCATAATGTTGAGGCTGATAGGTGTATGTTTGCAGCCGATATCATCCTGATTGTCCATAGTGTTATTTTACAATGTTGTGTGTTCAGGTCCAGGTTACTTTATTTGTACACCATGTTTCCTGTGTGTCTGTCATTCAAGGCTGACCCCTTAAATATCATTTTTTTCCTGAGTTTTTTCCTGTTTTTTCCCCTGTCAAATTGTTGTTTTCTGGGGGAGTCTTTCCTATCTATTTTAAGGTCTAAGGATAGAGTGTGTCCTTGGTTGTGCAGATTGTAAAACTCCCTATGGCAAATTTGGAATTTGTCTTATTGGGATATATAAATAAATTTGACTTCATTTGCCACCCCTCAAGCCTATAATAATTTTTGCACACTCCCTAAGTCAATTTCAGTCTCACACACACCAACACACACTCATGCAGTGGTTTGTGTCTGTTTCATACACCCCGAAAGAGCAAGATGGAGTGAAAAAGTAACATCAAGGGGTTCTCACAGCAGAGGAGCTCTAGCCTTGAGGTTGAATTAATGATCAGCACAATTAATCTTTTATAAGAAGTAATGGTTAGCCTTGCTGGGGTATTTGCAACAACATGGAACAAGATGTCTTCTGACTTTAGAAAAAGTGGTGAGACATACCCACGCTCACACAGATTCTCTACCAAAAGCACTGAAAGGAAAAGAGATGGATTACAATTTATACTCAACAGCATCTAAAAACAATGATTTGTAATCAGTACTGTGAAGACGTTACACCAATGCAACCAAGAAGATGATGTTGACATTTCCTTTTGATCACTGATGTGGTTAAAGTAAATTTTGATTAAAAAGAGAGAACTGGGATTTTCATTTATAATCTTCAACTCATATTTCTTCAGCTGTCATTACGTATGGCCCAGACTGTGTGTGTTCGGTTAAAGCAGCTGCAAGTGGCCTGCAAAGAGCACTAAAACACTGCTTGAGTAGGAGGCTGCTGCTTTTCTATCATTTGGCTGAAATAGGATAAGAACTAGTAGTGTAAAAGTCTGGTAAACGCAAAGTGTCCTTAGGCACAGTTAATGAGATCTCTAGAGAAAATGAGGTGTTATGACCCTTCATGTGCAGAGTGAACTACACAAGGGCAGAAGGTTCACAGCTAAGTAAGGTGAGCAACATATGGAAAGTAACAACATATGGAACTGGTTCCAAAAAAATGAGAATAGAAAAGTTTTCAAAAGTTTCATTACATAAAAATGTTGGATTGTTTTTTGAAACACAGCCCTAAAAACATTAGCAAATGAAAGGCAGACAGTCCTCTCTGTGTTGTAACTAATGGCTCCGCAGCTGACCAATATGAGACGCACTGTTCGCATTGATAATTATAGAATTATTTACAATACCATCTTTTTCTCTTCTCAGTCAGAAATTACATTCACACCACTGTTTTAAGATTAAAATGAAGCACTAAAATGAACCATCAAGTCTGAAGAAATGTTTTAATGAGAGCTGTAAAATGGATATTTTAAAATCTGAAAATATTCATTTTTTTCATGATACTCCCACATGCAGACCCAAGTTGAGAGTAAATATATCCTGTCAACAATGTGCAATATTGTACCAACATCTGTGAATCCAATCACTTTTGTTTGCACTACCTCATCGTGTGTTTACATTTCCTAGATATTATTTATACATTTTCTTATACTGTGTATTTTATTATTTATTTTATTCTATTTTAACTCAGGGAGTACCTGTTACGGCCCTGGCCGTCTTGTTTGT
The DNA here is from genome assembly GCA_024666655.1 of Dascyllus trimaculatus. Classification (NCBI taxonomy): domain Eukaryota; kingdom Metazoa; phylum Chordata; class Actinopteri; family Pomacentridae; genus Dascyllus; species Dascyllus trimaculatus. The sequence continues at coordinate 2,179,863 of CM045457.1, forward strand.
GTTCTGTTCTGTTGTCTTGTGTTGTCTTGTGGTTTCGTCCTGTGTTTTCTCGTCAGAGTGTGTGTTCATCTTTTCCAGACCAGCTTTGCTGATCCAGCCTCCTCCAACCAGCGCAGGGTGTCTGATTGGTCCATGCTGCCGCCTCCAGCTTTTTAAATCCCCCGTTTTACCTCCAACGATGGGAGACTTGACTTGGCAGCAGTGGCTCGTGATTGTGTGATTTGGCTTGTGAAGAACTTTGTCGCCAGATTGGTTGTGTGTTTAGATAGTGTTGGTGTTGTGGTTTTGGGTGGAGGTTTTGTATACTTTGTAGATATTTGGATCTTTAGTTTGCTATGTGTAGATAGTATCACTGTACATATTTAGCACTATTTTGTTTTTGTTTTGGCTTTGGTCGTTGTTTTGTTACCTGTACATCAGGCCTCTTTTTGTTATAATAAATTTGCGATTCTTGATTTGGAGACAAAGTTTGCTCTTTTTGTACTCTTTTATGTTGCGTGCCTGACCCCCTAGACTGGGACGTAACAGTACCACCATAGTTTCATTGTACTGTTGTTTGCAGCTGTACAATGACAATAAAGGTCTTGAATCTTGAATGTTGAATCTTGAAGTATTGTGGTTATAGTTTTAGATATCTTATTGTTTTGGGCCCCAGAGTTCCATTGTGGTCCATAAACTATTACAAACACATCAGTAAGTCACGAGATCACATGCTCCTCCATTGCCGTGGACACACACCGTCCTGCTGCCCCTAATACTCACTAGATAATCAAATGTGGATTATTGCTAAGGAAAATACAGTGGTGGAAAAAAGAATGTGGACAAACTTAAAATTTGACACAATGTCAAATATTATCATGAAATATTTGTGGAAAAATCTTTTTTGTGTTTCTAAAAGTGTGGCTGCATTAGACAGACACAAACAAATATAAAATATTATTTTTTTGTTTATTGTTTACAAGAAAAACTAACAAAACTAAATTCTTGACAGTTTCAATAAGTCAGTTCTCAACATTGTTGGTATCAAAGTCAACAAATAACAGAGAATGTGTTCAAAACTGAACAGACAATAAATAAATCATCCCATCATCAAATTAATATGTAGTTGTCCTCCATTAGCACGTAGTAGAGCTCTGATCCTGGCTGGTATGTTCCCCACCAGCCCTTCACACTGTTGAGGGGTCATCTTGTCCCATTCTTCTTGAATTACTGCTTTTAATTCTTCTGAACTCTATGGTTTACCTTTGAAACAGACCTTTTGATAATCCACCACAGATTTTCAATGGGGCCCATAGAGCTGGCCCCTCTAAAACCTGGACTCTGTGCTCCTGCAGCCAAGTTCTACTGGCCCTGGATGTGTGGCAAGGAACATTATCTTGTTGAATCATCCAGTTTAGACCTCGATGGAACAGTGCAGGACGATAAAACTGGAAATTGGACTGATCTGACCCCAGAATCTTCTTCTAATTCCCAGCTGTCCAGTTCTTGTGTGCTTAGGCCCAACGATGTCAGGCTAACCTCTGCCTCTCATTGATCAGGGGCTTCTTGACAGCCTTGTAGGACCTGAAGCCATGATCTAAAAGTGGGCCACATACAGTGCAGGTGAAACACTGGACACCAATTTGGTTTGACCACTGCTGCTGAAGCTCCTGTGATGTCATTGGGTGGTTTTCCTGAACATGTGGATCAGGATGTGGTCATTTCTTGCTGGAGAAACCCTTGGACACCCAGATATTGGTTTGTCTTCCAAGCTGTTGGTTGGTCTGTATTTCTGTATCCAACTGCTGAAGGCACTTGGACCAACTGCACTTGACCTAGGACCTAAGAGTGAGTCTTAATGCAATATTTCACAAATGCATGGGGTGTCCGAAAACTTTTTTCCTCTGCTGTATTTGCAGACATGTGCACTATTTGCTGTTGATCAGCTGAAATTAGACTGAGCAGCTGTTTTATTTACTCTTTAAAACTAATACTATAAAAGAAGTGTTGTTCAAAATTTCATCTTAAGTGGCAATAAGTGGGCGTAATGCTGAGAGTCTCAGGCAGAGAAGGAAGTCAGACTGTATTGTGAGTCGAAATAATGCCCTATTCAGAGCTAAAAGGACACAACACATTGTTGGTTTTGGTCTCTTCATGAGATTTGTTGCTGTTTGCAAAAATACAAAATAACACCTGCATTATATTTTAACATTGCATCTTTAAACAACTTCTAAAACTTCTGAAACTCACCAATATTGAATAAACTAAGTTATTCTCTGTCAGCAAATATATCCAACAGTGTTGCTTTTTGGCAAATGTGGCAGTTGTTACTTGCATTTTTTTTTTTACTGCATTAGACACAAAATTCATATACATAACATATATGTAAACTGTCTTCTGGTTTCACTTTGTTAGTCCTAAATCAGCACATGATAAAGACAGTACTGAAAATCATAATAATTTCAAAAAAATGTAAAGACTAGTCGCATATGACAACTTAGGTGAGTCAACACAGTAATATGTCGTGTGTAGTTACTGTGCTGAGGGGTAAGATTTGTCATGCTGTGAGTGTGTCAGTGTTTATCAAGACCATTTCTCAGTTCATCAATAAAAACAGAATGGACAAAAAACACCAACACAGCACAGTTTAACTGCAGCACACACACACAAGGACATGGTCTTTGAAAAAAGGCCAGAGGTCGTAAAGTACATGTGATTTGTGATGCAGAAATATTGACAATGCCACATCTGTAATAGTCAATGACCCACTTTTTCAATTTCACTTTTCAAAATAAGCTCAATAAAAACCTGCTCAGTTAAAACATTGAATGAAACTGCTTCTCGTCAGTCCTGCTACTGTTGTGTTCCCTCAAAGTCCAGCACGATACCAAAATGTGTAATAGCTTCATTGGTCGACAGCATACGTTGTATTATTTTGAAATGTTTATTATGACAGCAACAAAACAACCTTTTAATTATATAAAGTTTATGATTAAACTGTGACAAAGGACGACAGGACCAGACAGGTTGAAAAGACAATCAAGCTATTAGCCAAGCTACAGACACTTCTTCAATATCTCAGCACCAACACTGGTCCATAGACATGAGCAGACACAGTTTACACATAGACCTGTCACAGCAGGTCGGAGAACCGAAGACCAGTGCCAGCGAAAACAGAAGTTTTTTTACAAAAGACAAACTCAAATAATACAAACAGGGAATGGGACGACTGAGGCCTTGGCCTGCCACCAGCTGTGGGTGTTCTCATTGGATGAGGGCCTCCTCAAAATAGGATTCACCTCCATTCCAGCATCAGCTATAGGATTTCTCCTAGCAGCATCACCTGTAGCTCTTTCATCAAAGAGCCTCCAAGCAGCAGAGGTTTGTGGCTCCTCCTCTACTTGGCCCTCTAATGGTGGCTGGCTGCTGGAGGTGCATTTTGCTGATGCTGCACTAATTCTCTGCAGTGCCTCATCAACAGCCCTGTTGTCACTAAATGCAAGTTCTAAAAACATACCACCCATTAATGTGGTTTCTGAAAAGATAGTGTCGTACTCCATATGCAGAAATTTTTGGTCCATAGCTGAGCAAAGACCTGCAACCAACTCCTTTACTTTCTGCATGGTTACTGTCTGGTGTTGGGCTGTCACCCGCTGCAGACCTTTGCAAAGCAAGAACATTTGAGGCCTTGACATAGCTGAAGGAGAGAAAACAGCAACTTTTAAAATTAAGCATTTTAAATTATGTATCATATTGCTTCCCCCTTTGTGTTCTGGAGGAAACTGCTGGTGATCATCAGAGTCGGAGTAGAGGGTCGCAGGCAAGTAGTTGGAGCTGAGGGGCCACAATGACAGGTCAGGAATCCGAACTGAGCACAAGAAAGCAACAGTTAGCAACATGCAGCAATACAGAGTGGCTGGATGAGAACTGTGGCCCAAGACTGCCTGAAGGAGTTCTACGGTACTGCACCAGATCACGATCTGAATGCAGGTTAAATCCTGGCAGAGAGAGTGGATGCAGCTGTGGAGAACCAATCATCAGGCGCCTCATCAGCAATCAGGTAACACAGCACACCTGCCTGCATGCTCCGTCACCTCACCGTCCTCACGCCCACCTGAGAGAGAGAGAGGGAAAGCAGGAGAGGGAAATGAGTGAGAAAGAGGAGGAAAAGGAGCTGGCTGCCGCTAACAGGTCCCAGATGTTGAGGGTGAGACAGTCACCTCCTCAAATGGTTGCAGAACATTGCAGACCTTCACCAGCTCTCCTTCCTCTTGACACAGAGCATCAGCTGGTGTGTTGATGAGGGCCAGGTTGGAAGTGAGGGCATCTTTTGTTTCAAGAATTCGTTTCAACATATAAAATGTTGAGTTCCACCTTGTAGCACACTCTTGTTTTCTTTTGGCCCACAGTTCAGGCATCCCCATCTGGCACTATGTGGACTTTAGCCTCTGTGCTGCGACTGTGCTTTTGTGGGAAAACTTCACGACAGTCTTCACCTTGTGAAGACAGTTGTTTTGACCACCTTCAGGGCATCTCTAATCATCAGGTGTATGCAGACACGGGTGGTGGGTCCACTTCAGAATTTTTATGGCTTTGGTGATGTTTGCAGCCTTATCACTCACACAGGACACCACTTTGTCCTCTTCTTGCCACTCTTTTGCCACTCTTACTAGCTCCTCTGCCAAATTTTCTGTAGTGGGTCTGTCAGTGAACTCAAAGCAGTCTTGCAGGCAAGATGTCATCTTGTAATCTTCAATGAAGTGGCAAATGACAGACATGAAAGAGCAGGTTGTTCTGGAGGTCCAGCAGTCAGGCAAACTGATGGGACTTTTTTCACCTTTTCTTGCTATAATGCATGTTCTGTGTCATATGGTTTTGAGGTTATTGTTTGGGACAGTGATTTCTACTGGGTAGAGTGTATGTGGGATTTGACTCCTTGACGCCTGAATTTGTTTTCAGCTTGGTTTGCAGATGTTCTTTGTACACTGGAAAAAATGCCCCTCCCAAAACAAGAAAAAAAAAACCTATTTCAAGGAACTTTTACCTTGAAATAAGTGAAAAAATCTGCCAATAGAACAAGTGAAAATTTACTTGGTAAGATTTCTTGAAATAAGACATGATATTTAGAATATTTAGGTCTTAAAATTAGCAGGGAAAATTTATTTAAGCTATATTTTACCAGCATTGTCAAGCTGAGGTGTCTTAGAATAAACCAGACATGCTAAAGAACTAGTATTTTTTCACTCAAAAATAGATTTTTGCTTTAATAAGTTTAATGTCAACTTCTTCAATTGAGATGTATTCAACTTATTTTAGTTGTATTATAGCGGCTCTTCTCTAGATTTAAGACCATCTTGTACTTGAAATAAGATCACACAGATTAATTGAAGCATTCTGAGATATAATGTCTTCTCACAGTTGGCTAGAAATCCTAATATTTAGTGGTGTTTGACAGCATTTGAAGGTGTTGTGTTTTAGGTGAAGCCAGCTATGGCCAAAAGGAGGTGTTTTAACTCAAAAGCAGACATTTGCTATTTTTAACACATTTTACACATGCAGCTGTTTTCTGATATGAATTGGTGATTTTCCAATAAAATGCATTTACTTGAATCAAGTGAAGTTTATTCCTTAAATCCAGATTATTTATGTCATACAAACAACACCTCAGCCTGAAACATGTATGAAATGTGAAATGAACCTTGTTTCTTGTAAAATACAACTCAAAACAAGATAATTTTGAGATTGTTTGACTTAACAAGATATTTAAGATGCGTTGTCTTAAAACACGTCCCTCCCTGTTGCTGAAATGTTACTTGTAAAGTGAATTTATCTTAAATTAAGTGGGTTGAGACAATTTGACTAAAAATAAGACAAATAAACTTTGTAAGATGTTGAGTTTTTGCAGTGTAGTTGTATGTGTAGTGTATATGTACACATACATTTTTCAGGTCTTGTTCATATATGTCTTGTTCCAGTAGTCCACTTCTCATTAGAATGTCCCGGACCCCAACATCTGACAAAGACCTTGTTAATCTGATTGATGGCGGTACGGCTGTAGTTATATTTCTCTCGCTTTTACAGCAATGGGGCTCTAAGTCTTGGGAGGCATGCTTGACCTGAGATTTGAACCCCCAACCTGCTGTTCATAAAGTGATAATAGCACCACTGTGGCATCCAGCATGTATGCCCTGCCAGTCATTACATACCAAGCTGGAATAGTAAGCTGGCCACTGGTGGACACAGATGTCACTGATGTCAAGACACTAAAACTCCAAACAGTGCATTGAGGGTTCCACACAAAGTCAAGCACGCTGAGACTCAGTGAAGAACAATGAGAATTAGTGAGTGTCAGAACCACATTCCAGGATGAAACAGGGAGTATCCATAAATACAAGATACTCTACTCATATAGGAGGATGGCCCTCCAGGGTGAAGTACTATGAAAGGGCAAAAGACAGCGTAATGAGGAGGAAGAGGATGTATCATTAAAGACCAAGCCCCTCCATGTACCATTGGCTCTAGGACGAAGTGGGTGACATCAAGAATTCCTACTGGCGGCTGGAAAAGGCTGGTCTGAAGGATACCAGAGAAGCTCTGGTCATAGCAGCACCATACATATCCCAAGCCCCAGAGCAATAAAGGCAAGAGTCTACCACAGCAAACAGCATATAAGGTGCAGACTGTCCAGTGATGCCTCCAAGACAGTCCAGTACATAGCAGGTAGGGAGTAAGATGCAAGCTAGAACTGCATACATCAAGAGGCATAACCAAGTGGCTGGAACAGTGCACAGGAACATCTGTGAGGAGTATATGTTTAAGTCCCAAAGGGACACAAAGCTAAGATTCAGTAGAACCTCAAGTTCAGCTGCTGGCCAAACAATCAGACATAGTGGTGGCATAGTAGAGAAAAAAACGCACTGCATCTCTGATATTTTTTATATATACATATACTACACACACCGAAAAGAAATCCTCTGCTGATACCTGTTCCGTTTTAAGTTAGAAAATGCAGCGTCTGTCTATTTGTGAATTTAACTTAAGTGTCTATTGTGAATGTGTGCAGTGTAAGATGAACACTTCAAAAGAAATACTTAAGTACAAACCCATTCATGCTTTGTTCTCTGGGTGCCATGCTTTCATCTTGTGCTTTCAGGTGGGCAAAATCTGGGCAGCAATAGGCAGGAAGGTGCAGAGTGCCTCAAGAACGCTGATACTGTTGGTGACAATTCTGTGTGGTGAGCACATTCAGCAGAAACATATTGTTTGCCTTTGTCAGAAAGAGGCTGAGCTATAATAGCTGTCTATCAGCCCCTCTTCATCTGTATGACAGTCTGTCTGTGTGTGCCTTTGTGTGTGTCAACGTCAATGTGAAGAGCTGCCTCTAAGCTCAGGTGTTTGTTTCCGCTCCATAATGAAGAAGTAATGAGCAGTCCGACAAGCTGTTGATTAGCTTTTTTCCACCAGTTTGCAGAGTTCTTGCAGATGGTATCCAATTGCCTCTCCTCAGGAATGTGTGTGTGTGTGTGTGTGTGTGTGTGTGTGTGTGTGTGTGTGTGTGTGTGTGTGTGTGTGTGTGTGTGTGTGTGTGTGTGTTTGTGCGTGCGTGTTCTTGTGTTTGTGAATGAGACAAGTAAATGAGGAAAGTATTGATAGGAGTTTCCATATAAAACAAAGCAGCCTCTTTATGCCAAGGGTGAATTAGGATTTCCTTTGTAGTGAAGTACTAATAGGGCCATTGGACAGTGATGGATGAAGCTCTCCTCAGGGACTGACACGTCAACTGTTCTTTCTATAATAGTTTCCTCTGAAGTGAATCAATCTAAGTTTTGATAGTGGACCTGTGAGTGAGATCATGCACTCTTAAAATTTGCATATGGAGAAGCAGTTGTCTGATTTAATGTGATCAGACTCATACGACACTTAATGCATGATGGAGACAGCAGGTTTCATCTATCTCTGACAGTCATTTGGCACCTCTTGTTTCCAAGCCATTACACCTGGGTAGATTGTTTTACTGCATTATATGTGAAACATTGTAATATGGACAATGGATTATATAGATTTAAGCATGATGAAGGATACTCAATCCATTTATTATTGCTTGTAACAGAAAGAGGAAAGAGACACTAAGTAACACCAAGTGACACATCAAATCATACTGATCTTTTTAGCATTGTTTCATTTGGGAAGATTCAGGCAGAAAACAGCCCTGCAGTAAAACTGCAATGAAAGCAGCTGTGTGGAGTTTGCATGTTCAGATGCTGTGGCTTCCTCCCATGCTGCAAAGGCATGCTTAGTAGGTTAACTGATCATTCTAAATTGGCCTACGGTTTGCTTGCTTGTCTCTCTGTTGGCCTAGGAATAGACTTGCGACCTGTCCAGGGGGCATTGCACAAAACCAGGATAAGGAATTAAGCCTGGAAATATTGGTTATCCTGGATAAACTTAGCCTCAAGTCAGTTGCACGAAAGCAGGCCAAGTTTATCCCAGACAAGTAACCATGGTGATTTATTCTCTGCAGCGAGCCTGCTCCAGACCAGGCTAACATCTGGGATAAGGTTAGTCCTGTGGTGGCTCTGCTGTCAGTACTGTGAGAAATGAATGTGTTTTACAGAATGTCCATGGTTTTTCTTCATGTTATATCATCCAAATATTTTAACTATCATCATTTCATTTGCTGGTAAACTTTTCATTTTAGTATTATTTATTAGCACAGTTTATATATAAAGACCAAAAGCCCATATAAAAAGACAATATTTGAGTGATGAAAATAAAAAGCCAGACTGTTCATTTGGAATGCTTTCCTTCAAGGTTCAAAAAGACACAAAAAGTCTGATCTTACTCAAATAGGTACAATACAATACAATACAGACATTTAAAAGAAATCCTACATGATGATGAAAGAGGAGGAAAAAAAGAAAAATAATTATATATCACCATTTAAACATTTGGACTACCATGGAACTGACAGAAGATCATTTTGTTTTAACTGTCTCCTAAAAATACGCAAAGAAAATGAAGACTTTACTGTTGGATTTGAAGGGTTCCACATTATTCTGACTTTACTTTTTTACTTCAATAATCTTTCTATTCATTCATGTGGTCTTATTACTGTCAGGCCTTGTTATGTTGCAATACTAACAAAGACTGCTTGTTGAATTGCTGTCAGAGGTTTGATTTAGACATGTCTCACTGCAGTTGTGCATCTTCCAAAAAAGGGCACACCATCATGAAGAGGAAACAGGTGAATGGGGAGCTGGACCTATATATACTACGTTGCCTCGTCACAGATCTAACTGAAACCATCTTTGCAGAGGGCAACATAGCATATACAGGTCCAACTCCCCATTCACCTGTTTCCCCTTCATGATGGTGTGCCCTTTTTTGGAAGATGTGCAGAAAGAGGAAGTGTTCATCGTCAGACAAGTTCTGCCAGCTCGGTTTGTTTGTGCAGATGTTTTGCATAGGTGGTTTTGATGGTTTGTGAATTCTGTAGAAGGAATGCCAATTAGCACAACAGGATTTGTTCATCACATAGATTTACTTCAGCATGTACTCACAATGTTACCAGCTTCCTTCTGAGGCTGTGCAGTCTCTAGGTCCAGTAACACAGTTTTATTAGCACCACATAAATTACTTTCTATTCATTTTGGACTAAATAAGCAGTACATCTCCACAAATGTGACATGATACCTCAAGCCTTCTGGAGTCCAGAGACAACGTCTCCTCATCTGCAGAGGTACACTCCACAGCTGTGCATGTGCCTTCCCCCTGCATATACATACATGAATCAAGAGAACTAGTACTGACATTGGAAAGGACTTGCCAAGCCTGTAATTGCAATAAAATGTACAACTGGATCGTCTTCTGGTGGCTCCAAAAGCATAACTCTGTCCCCAGACACCGCAAGCAAATTCAAAGTCAGACAGTACAATATTGTGAAATGTGTTTAATCTGTAGTGAAAGTGCAATGTAGGCAAGCATGTACCTTGTAAGAAGCTGCAACTGTCAGTGGCATGGGCCGAGTCCGTCACAGTATCTCCCTGGATCCCCTCCATTACTGGCCTCCCTTTATTCAAATCAATGGCCAGTTCCTCTGCTGGGGTCAGGTCCTGGCTGGGTGGGCCACCCCCTGTGCTAGTGCAGTGTGCTTTTTTCTTGACTCCTACAATTGTGAAGAAATTTGTTGTCGGCAGACAAAAAAAATCTGTCACTTGAGTTAACTGCTATTTAGGCTACAATAAAGTAACTTAGCAGACTGCAGAATATTTTTGTATTTGGTTTTCACCTGTTGCCAGGTCCTTTTCTGGCCAGACAAGTTTGTCCTTTATGAAGGATGATGGATGAAACAGAGCACAACATGGGATAAATACACTATATTACCAAAAGTATTTGCTCACCCATCCAAATGATCAGAATCAGGTGTCCTAATCACTCGGCCTGGCCACAGGTGTATAAAATCAAGCACCTGGGCATGCAGACTATTTGACAAACATTTGTAAAAGAATGGGTCGCTCTCAGGAGCTCAGTGAATTCCAGCGTGGAACTGTCATAGGATGCCACCTGTGCAACAAATCCAGTCGTGAAATTTCCTCGCTCCTAAATATTCCACAGTCAACTGTCAGCTTTATTATAAGAAAATGGAAGAGTTTGGGAACAACAGCAACCCGGCCACCAAGTGGTAGGCCACGTAAATTGACGGAGAGGGGTCAGCGGATGCTGAGGCACATAGTGCAAAGAGGTCGCCGACTTCCTGCACAGTCAATTGCTGCAGAGCTCCAAACTTCATGTGGCCTTCAGATTAGCCCAAGTACAGTACGCAGAGAGCTTCATGGAATGGGTTTCCATGGCAGAGCAGCTGCATCCAAGCCGTACATCACCAAGTGCAATGCCAAGCGCCGGATGCAATGATGTAAAGCACGCTGCCACTGGACTATAGAGCAGTGGAGACGCGTTCTCTGGAGTAATGAATCACGCTTTTCCATCTGGCAATCTGATGGACAAGTCTGGGTTTTGGAGGTTGCCAGGAGAACGGTACATTTGGGACTGCATTGTGCCAAGTGTGAAATTTGGTGGAGGAGGAATTATGGTGTGGGGTTGTTTTTCAGGAGTCGGGCTTGGCCCCTGAGTTCCAGTGAAAGGAACTTTGAATGCTTCAGGATACCAAAACATTTTGGACAATTCCATGCTCCCGACCTTGTGGGAACAGTTTGGAGCGGGCCCCTTCCTCTTCCAACATGACTGTGCACCAGTGCACAAAGCAAGGTCCATACAGACATGGATGACAGAGTCTGGTGTGGATGAACTTGACTGGCCTGCACAGAGTCCTGACCTGAACCCGATAGAACACCTTTGGGATGAATTAGAGTGGAGACTGAGAGCCAGGCCTTCTGGACCAACATCAGTGTGTGACCTCACCAATGCGCTTCTGGAAGAATGGTCAAATATTCCCATGAACACACTCCTCAACCTTGTGGACAGCCTTCCACAAGAGTTGAAGCTGTAATAGCTGCAAAAGGTGGACCAACATCATATTGAACCCTATGGGTTAGGAATGGGATGGCACTTAAGTTCATATGTGAGTCAAGGCAGGTGAGCAAATACTTTTGGTAATATAGTGTAGATTCAATAGATGACACAGATTAGATCATTTCTTTGAACTTATTTATACTTTACATAACCTGAGTAACACGCTGGGCCACATTAAAGCAAAAAATAAATAAATTGATTAGTGGACTTGAAAAGTCCTCAGCTCCCCATCCTTTAACTGTGATTATGACCGTTCCTGTGGACTACACTTTATTAATTCTACATGTTTGGGCTACTTACTCATGAAGCCAGTCCGCTGCTGTGTGCAGGCTTTTTCCCTCTCCTTTTTAGTGGTGCTGGTGTTTCCTTTTTGCATATTCTGGCTTTCATTTCTTCACACTGCCAAAGAAGCAGCTCTTGTTCTGCAAGTGTAAAGGAAGACGTGCATCCATTATCCATTCTTCCATCAGTGATTCTGTGATCAATTCCATGGTCTTCTTAAGAATCCCGTGAACATGCAATTATCCCAAGGATCCACACCTGGCTTGACTAAGCCACATCTTTTCATCCTGGCTTGGCAAACGTGCAGCAGATTGATCCAAGAAAGCGCAGACAAGGCTTAGTCAAGCTTCGCCTGCTCATTCATCCTGGATGTCTTTACCCTACTTTTGTGCAACACCCCCCAGGAAGTACCCTGCCTTCACTGTATGTCAGCTGGGATACAGTGTATCAGCAATACATATTTACACATTATCGTCCATGAAAATAACACGTTTCTGCCTTAAAATGGTAGCTGTAACACTGTTGCTCCCTTTACAATGTGCAGATTCCTCAACCATCCATGATATGTGTTCTAGCTTATAAAAACACCATATGGTTATGGAAACAAGATAAAAACTTGATTTTCACTCCATTTTTTAAAATAATTGATGAAACTGCGCTAACTTTGCTTCATACATGTAAACACCATATGTGATCCATTGTTTAATCAAACAAACACACCACACATGACATGATGTAAGGCATCATGCCAATGTTGTTACAGTTGCTGCCAATCAGTCTACACCATGATGCCTTCCACTCCACTAACTGTTGGTTTGCTATCTATAAAAATGCTGCTATTGAGAGAAAAATGAAACAGATGGAGTTATTGCAAGGTGTTACAACCCGGCTGTCTTGGGCAGCTGAGGGATAACACAAAGCAGAATGGACACTGTTTTTCAGAGTGCGAGGCAGAGATTTATTTTTTTTAAAGGTTGATCTCAAAAACGCAATACCAAAATGAGTGGGTTAAAGGCAAACAGGTGCTGCTGAAATAAAAGCAATAAACATAACCAAAAGTGAATTTCACTCTGAAGCTGAGTATGTGCTACCGCACAGAATGAAAAAGATAACCAAAACGCCAAAACAAAAACCCTAACCAAGGTACAGTCAAGGAGGCACCTTGGACTAAACCTAACAATGATTGATCTGTTTTCTCTTTGTTCAACAATGCAGTAGTCCCTCCCTGGCCTTTAACCCTCACATTCTCCAAGTTACAGTTGTGGTCAAAAGTTTACATGCACTTGTAAAGAACATAATGTCATGGCTCTCTTGAGTTTCCACTTATTTCTACAACTCTGATTCTTCTTTGTCACAAAAAACATTCATCAAGTTTGGTTCTTTAATGACTTTATTATGGGATAACAGAAAAAGTGACCAAATCTGCTGGCTCAAAAATATACATACAGCAATGCTAATATTTGGTTACATGTCCCTTGGCCATTTTCACTTCAATTAGGTGCTTTTGGTAGCCATCCACAAGCTTCTGGCAAGCTTCTGGTTGAATCTTTGACCACTCCTCTTGACAGAATTGGTGCAGTTCAGTTTAATTTGTTGGCTTTCTGACATGGACTTGTTTCTTCAGCATTGTCCACATGTTCTCAATGGGGTTTAAGTCAGGACTTTGGGAAAGTCATTCTAAAAGCTTAATTGGCCATTCCATTACCACTTTTGATGTTTGTTTGGGGTCATTGTCCTGTTGGAACACCTAACTGCGCCCAAGACCCAACCTTCGGGCTGATGATTTTAGGTTATCTTGAAGAATTTGAAGGTAATCCTCCTTCTTCATTATCCCATTTACTCTGTAAAGCACCAGTTCCATTGGCAGCAAAACAGCACCACAGCATAATACTACCACCACCGTGCTTGACGGTAGGCATGGTGTTGTTGGGATTAAAGGCCTCACCTTTTCTCCTCCAAACAAATTGCTGGGCATCATGGCCAAACAGCTGGATTTTTTTTTTCGCCTGACCATAGAACTGTCCTCCAGAAGGTCTTATCTTTGACCATGTGATCAGCAGCAAACTTCAGTTGAGCCTTAAGGCGGCGCTTTTGGAGCAAAGGCTTCCTTCTTGCACGGCAGCCTCTCAGTCCATGGCCATGCAAAACATGCTTGACTGTGGACACTGACACCTGTGTTCCAGCAGCTTCTAATTGTTGGCAGATCTGCTTTTTGGTGGTTCTCGGTTGACTCTTCACCCTCCTGACCAATTTTCTCTCAGCAGCAGGTGATAGCTTGCATTTTATTCCTGATCATGGCAGTGACAAAACAGTGCCATGCACTTTATACTTACAAACAGTTGTTTGCACTGTTGCTCTTGGGACCTGCAGCTGCTTTGAAATGGGTCCAAGTGACTTTCCTGACTTGTTCAAGTCAATGATTTGCTTTTTCAGATCCGTGCTGAGCTCCTTTGACTTTCCCATTGTAGCGTTTGTGGGCGTTTGTATCCAATGAGCCCTATTTAAATGGCCTCAGAGAAGTCACCAGCTGTAGTCACTCATAGTCACTCACAAGAAGTTAAGAGGCCATTATGAAGCTCATTTCATTGACACAACTTTCTAAGTCACCAAAATTGCTAATTCATGTTGCTGTATGTTTGTTTTTGAGCCAGCAGATTTGGTCACTTTTTCTGTTAATCCATAATAAAGTCATAAAAGAACAAAACTTGATGAATGTTTTTTGTGACAAAGAAGTATCTGTTCCAATCACTCTATGAGAGAAAAATCAGAGTTGTAGAAATAAATGGAAACTCAAGAGAGCCATGACATTATGTTCTTTACAAGTGTATGTAAACTTTTGATTACAACTGTAACCAGATAGTTACTGTGAATAGCATTACCTTGGCCTCCATTTCTACTCTAAAAAACCTTGGAGTTATTTTTGATCAGGATATGTCTTTTAACTCTCACAAAAAGCCAGTCTCCAGGTCAGCCTTCTTCCACCTGCACAATATCATCAAAAGGAGGTACATCCTGTTTCAAAATGTTACTGAGAAACTATATGCATTTACTTCTAGGCTGGACTATTGTAATTCCTTATTATCATGATGTCCCAATAACTCTCTTAAAAACCTCCAGCTGATCCAAAATGCTGCAGCCAGAGTTCTGACAGGAACCAGTAAAAGAGATCAGATTTCTCCTGTATTAGCTTTTCTTCATTGGCTCCCTGTAAAATCCAGGATAGAATTTAAAATCCCTCTTCTCGTATACAAAACTCCTTCATCTTATCTTAAAGACCTTATCGTGTCAAATTATCCTAATAAAGCGCTTCACCATCAGACAGGTTTATTTGTGCTTCCCAGAGTTTCCAGAAATAGAATTGGAGGTAGACATCCCTTCTAAGATGAGGCTCCAAACTTTCCCCTTGAATAAAACTTTGCAGACTCACCTGAGCCATCCCTTAGTTATGCTGCTATAGGTTTAGAGTCCTGGGGGTCTTCTCATAATGCACTGAGCACCTCTCCCCTACTCTCTTTCTCTCTTCAAAAATTATATGCCACCATTGTATGTCACTAACTTTGTGTGGGGAGTGTCAGTGCTCTGCAGTCACAGGCCTGCTGCCTTTGCACGCATATGAACTTTAATGACAACACATTCTTAATCTGTAGGGTTTAATATGGAGTTGGCCCATCCATTGCAGCTATAACAGCCTCAACTCTTCTGAGAAGGTTTTCCACAAGGTCTAGGAGTGTGTTTATGGGAATTTTTGACCAATCCTTCTGAAACGCATTTGTGAGGTCAGGCACTGATGTTGGACCAGAAGGCCTGGCTCTCAGTCTCTGCTCTAATTCATCCCAGAGGTGTTCTATGGGGTTGAGGTCAGTCAAGTTTCTAACCACACCAAACTGGCTCATCCATGTCTTTATTGGCCTTACTTTGTGCACTGGTGCGCAGTCATGTTGGAACAGGAAGGAGCCATCCCCAAACTGTTCCCACAAAGGTGGGAGCATGAAATTGTCCAATATGTCTTGGTCTGCTGAAGCATTCAAAGTTCCTTTCACTGGAACTAAGGGGCCAAGCCCGACTCCTGAAAAACAAGCCTGCACCATAATTCCCCCTCCACCAATGCTTGGCACAGTGCAGTCAGGCAAGTTGGATTGCCAGACGGAGAAGTATGATTGGTCACTCCGGAGAACATGTCTCCACTGCTGTCCAGTGGCAGCGAGTTTTACACCACTGCATCTGACGCTTTGCATTGCACTTGGTGATGTAAGGCTTGGATGCAGCTGCTCGGCCATGGAGAACAATTCCATGAATCTCTCTACCACTGTTCTTGAGCTAATCTGAAGGCCACACTAAGTTTGGAGGTCTGTAGCTAATGATTCTGCAGAAAGTTGGTGATTTCTGTGCACTGTGCACCTCAGCATCCACTGACCTCGATCTGTGATGTTACATGGTGTATTACTTCATGGCTGAGTTGCTGTTGTTCCCAATTGTTTCCACTTTGTTATAATACCACTAACAGTTGACCGTGGAATATTTAGTATCAAGGACATTTGATGAATGGACTTATTGCACAGGTGGGAACCTATCACAGTACACTGAGCTCCTGAGAGCGACCCATTCTTTCACAAATGTTTGTAGAAGCAGTCTACATGCCCCGGTGCTGGATTTTATACACGTGTGGCCATGGAAGTGATTGGAACACCTGAACTGACAATCATCAGGGTTGCTCTGCCAGAATTTTGTTTAGGACATGATAAGATGCTGTACAGGAGAAACAGATAAAACCCTACGCTGTAACTAACTCATATACACACGCCTTGTTACGGAGTGGGTCAGAGACTCAAACGTGAACAACAGAACACAGCCCGATAGGATATACAAATCACAATAATTTATTTACAGTATATACAACAGCACACATACAAGGGATACTGATGATGAAACAGGTAACACGGAGGATTAGGTGACTCTAGGGAACAACTACAGGATGGTGGACTGAACTACAACATTACTCAGACTATTTACAAGAGTTACAGCCATGCTAATAACCTACTAAGTTTACTTTGAGTTGACAGAGCGAAGATACTGATACTGTGGAGAACTAACCAGAAGTTGGTACTAAATCAAGCTCGGAAAGAGTGATATGTGATAACGGTCCACCGAAACGCAGACAGGGAACTACACAGAGTGGAGAATAGGCCACTTACAAATACAAAAACATTAAACACACAAAGACAATTGATTTACCGACTGATAACTTAAACTGACAGCTGACAGGAACAAGGGAGAGGGGAAGGCAGACGGAGGTGTGTCGTATGGTAGGAAGATGGTGTGAGGACAGGTGCAGGCCCAGGTGATTATCCATGTGGAATCCAGACAGAACACATGGAGGATTGGCAGGTGAGGCCCGAGGTTGGGTAACCAGCAGCTGGAACACACACAGATGGAGGCAGGCAGGGATGGTCACGGACTGTAGCCAGAGAACAGAAGTTGGCATGGAGCAAACAAAAAAAAGACATGAACAGAGCAAGAGCCAGGGTTGACTAACGGGTTGCTGTACAACAGTCTGGCGTTGTGTAGTGGTGAGAGTCTAGCTATTATGGAGCAGGTTGATGAGTGGCAGGAATTTCAACTCCTCACCTCTGGTGTGTTCAGTCAGGTGAGTATCCAATGGTCTGCACATGTCCACATTTCACACACGCCACACCTCACGCCCACCTGAGGAAAAGAGCGAAGGAAGGGAAAGTGGGAAAACCAGGAGCGCTGCCTCTACACAGCGCTGGAGGTGGAGGGCATGACATGCCTAACATTGCACAGCTTTAAGTTTTGCAAGATTCCCTTGTAATGGCAGGTTGATGTGCTTTCACGGGGCTGTAAAAAGCAGAAGATGAGTTGCATCAAGATATAAATCAGTAATAAAGATTAGGGCTGTGATTTGTTCAAGTGAAGAGAAGCACAGAAATCATCAACCTAATTAACATCAAAGTCATCCTTGGCTGCTGTCTTAGAGCTCTGCAGGCTCACAAGTAATGCATCATGTATGTAATCATGTATTTTTATAGACTAAGAACTTGGTTTAAAGCTAAGGCTACAGTAATTTCATCTGTCAGGAGTGAGCTTCACCAGTTCCAACCCTGTTCTGGACTAGTGCTCATACCAGTTAAATGATGGGATCCCTCTCCAGCTTCATCACCACCAATCACTGTGAACTGTTTTTGATGGAAAGCACTACCAGGTCAGGCAAACACAACATGTCATGCTTCTCTTAATGTTTAAGTGGAATTTTATTGCTATCACATTGCATTTGATCTGCAGAATTTTC
Source organism: Dascyllus trimaculatus (assembly GCA_024666655.1). NCBI lineage: Eukaryota > Metazoa > Chordata > Actinopteri > Pomacentridae > Dascyllus > Dascyllus trimaculatus. Next base: position 2,197,960 of record CM045457.1, read on the forward strand.
CTCTGTATCAGTAAATTCATGTGAGAAATTGCAATAAACTGTTACGGCAGGTGTCGGAAGAGGGACCAAACACAGACACACAGGACAGGTTTCCAAAGACAAAAGTTGGGCTTTAGTTACAGAGGCTGGTGCACAGTAATTTAAGTCCAGAAGGTAAATCCAAAAGCACAGGGACGCAGCAAAAGTCGATGGCAACAACAAGCATGGCAACAAACTGAAGCAATAAACAACAAAAGGTTTCAAAGAAGTAATTTCATTAACCAGAAGGAGATGAGGGAACTGTAGCAGGTGAACAAGACAGGACATATGTGAAAGCAATGAAGGTAGGGCAGACAATCAAATATTTTTTGCATGGCAGACATTTTTAAATGTCATTAATGATGGCTCAGTTCCATCCGGTCTCCAGCTAAACTGCAAGAGTAAGCCAGAATGCACAATGCCGAGAAAATAGCTCCCGTAATGGAATGTAGTGCTTTTGCTTCTATGATATGCCAAAATGTCTGAAAAGCATTCATCATATTATATGGTATTAACCTGATAAGCCCTTGCCCATATGTGGCTTAAGTAGCTCGTTTATTGGCCTCAGTTTTGTATTAAACCAATTATGACGATGTCTAAACAGTTACAATGTTTGACTGACTAACTACTTAGTACAGACCAATGTATTCAGCCAGTATCTGCAACTCAAGTTACAGCTACCTGTATCTGTACATTATTGCAGATTTTTTATTTTATCATACTGTTTGCACCTTGAGATTTCATTAATAGAGGAAGTAGCATGTCCTACCTTGATGAGCCAAAACATGATAGCCATTCCCAGATGATTATCTTGTAGCAGTGTATGTACAGAACTGGTATAAAATCATCATTAGGTAAAGAGCTGTGCTGGATGTATCACAAATGTGCAGGTGTGATGAATTTCACAACTTTGGAAACTTTGACAAAGGCCAGTTTGTTATGGCTAGAAGACTGGGTGCACCTGCTCAGCAGTGAGTTGAAGAGGGACCATGAGCCAGCAGCGGGGTGTTGTAGTCTATCCTGAAACAAATCTGATCAGTAACTTGCAGTATCTGCTACAAAAAATCCAGTTGCCAGATACAGCAGGAGATCTATAGAGAGTCCATGCCTTGCCTGCTGACACTGTTTCCTTAGTGTAAATGCAGCAAGGACGGATTTAAGATGTGGAGGCTGAATGTTGTGGACAGGAGTGTCAGACTTTCCTGTAGGACATCAAGTTTGCATTGTGAACATTAGATTTGCGTTTTTGTCACTTTTACCCACCATCATTTCTTAAACATCTTTGAACAGCTCTTACAGAATCATCTAACATAACTGTAAAACAGCAGCTACTTAAGTGTACAAGGACATCCCCAGTGATCCTGTATAGAAAGTTCTGATTGGTCAGCTGTGCGTCTACCTGATTGTCATCACTGAGTACAAACAATGTGGATAAATAGTTACATTTAAATTTATGCTCCTAAAACACAGTCGTGGTGTTCGTGCTTGCCTTGAGCTAATGCTGCTGCAACAAAGAACCAAGAGTAACTGGCTCATCCAACAGCCAAGGTGGAGTCTCATGATAGGTGTCACTTGTTGACTTTTAATGTGTGTTTTTTTGTCTCAGCAACACTGTATATACTGCAATGTTTTTTAGAAAGTGAGCAGGGTTAGTGTTTTGAGCTGAGCCAGAAACACTGCCAGGTGTGAGCAGGGAGCAGGCAAAGCTTTGATTTAAAGCCAAGCCTTTCAATGCTTGGCTTTTCTCTTTGATGAAGAAATGCAGCAATGGACCATCCAAACTGTTGCTTTATTTTACTTCAATACTTCACTGCAACAGCAAATGATAGGATACAGCTGCTGTACAAATGGAGAGTAGGAATTAGGCTTTACTATTAAGTTTCATACTGTCACATTAACTGCTAATCCAAGAGGTTCACATACTTTTGCCAGTTACATATATGGAATATTGAATCATTTTCCGAAATAAAAAAATGTATTTGGACTTGTGTGAAAATCTGATAATGTGTCAGATCATAGAGAATTCACAAACTTTCACGCCCCATTGTATGTGCATCGTTGGGGCAGGGGTTGTGAAGTATTCAGTGGCAGGCTGTCATGGGCTGGTGTGGCTGCAAAAATCTAGGGCCTTTTTTTTTTTTTGCAGTCCTAGTCCAGTCCTGATTAAAAATGAATGGATGAGATTGAGATGAAGGCCCTGATGAGAAAAAAAGAAAAAAGAATGTAACTGTTAGCTTGGCTCAGCATGAACTCCTCGTCATCTCCAGCATTACTGTTTAAAGTTATACATGCCTTGTGTTAACCTGGAGCAAAGGTGTAAGCTTTCAGTAGTTCTGGCCAGGCTCACACCAAACATGCTGGAACCCATCTGAGCCCAACATATCTGTTTTTTTTTCATCTGCCAAAGAGGAACCTTTTCTTTTTCTTTTTTTGTATGGGATGCCATTTGTCAATGGGAAAGCCCCTGCCTTAAAGTAAGACACACATGCACACACACAGAGTAGGCCTCTCTCCTCCATCTTGTGGTTAGACATCTTTTGTTTTTGTTTAGATATACTTTGGTGATGTTGACATTCAAAAGATACCTAATACATGTTTTAGTTGGTACAAAAAAAACAGACTGTGTGGCTGTATAGAAAACATTTATTTGCCAAGTTAAAAATGTGCTTCACCTTTCCTCTCAGTAGCACCTCCTCTGCCATTGAACAGGAACTGCAAGACCTGAGCTGGGCTGGGGCATTCTGCTTTTAATTAGAGGACTTTACAAAGGAGGACACCAAGTGTGGTGTAGTAGGAAGGGTGTATTGTTTCATTTTAAGGTTTTTGTTGTTAGTTCAATTCAATTTTATTCATTTTTCCCCTTATAACATTTAACAGCATTTAACATAGTAAGGTACAGACCTTACGAATTACACACAGAGAACAGAAAACAGAAAACCCAACTATCCAAAGTTGCCTTTGGATTCCCAATAAGCAATTAATCAACGACGTTCAGAAGGAACCAAAAAAACAAAACCCTAGGACACTGAGGGGGGAGGAGGGGGGGGGACCTCAGGCAGAATCAGGCTCAGGGAAGGCAGCCATCTGCCTCGACTGGTTGGGCTGAAAGTGGGGATGGGGGGAACGGGATAGCAAGAGAGGTTGGGGTGTGGATGGCAGGACAGCAGGTGGTGAGGTCAGCAGCTGCAGATCAGAGACGTGTAGCTCCAGATCCTGAGACATCCGCGGAGAGAACAAGCACAGAACACAGAACCTCAGCAGAAACACAGAGTTGGTGATGTGTAATGGTGATATATAACAGTATAGAGAGAGGAGAGGAGAGAAGCCCAGTGCATCATGGGAATCCCTCAACAGTCTAAACCTATAGCAGCATTACTAAGGCACAGCTCAGCTGATCCTGAGAAGCTCTAACTATCAGCTTTATCAAATAGGAAAATTTTAATCCTCATCTTAAAGAAGAGAGGGTGTCTGCCTCCTGAACCCAGACTGGGAGCTGATTCCACAACAGAGGAGCTGATAACTGAAGGCTCTGCCTCCCATTCTACTTCTGGAAACTCTGGAACCACAAGTAAACCTGCAGTCTGAGAGTGAAGGGCTCTGTTAGGATGATAAGGTACAATAAGGTCTTTAAGATATGATGGAGCTGGTCATTAACAGTTTTATATGTTAAGAGCAGGATTTTAAATTCTATCCTTGATTTTACAGGAAGCCAATGAAGAGAAGCCAATACAGGAGAAATCTGATCTCTTTTACTGGTTCCTGTCAGAACTCTGACTGCAGCATTTTGGATCAGCTGGAGGTTTTTAAGAGAGTTACTGGGACATCCTGACAATAAAGAATTATAATAGTCCAGCCTGGAGGTTATAAATGCATGGACTAGTTTCTCAGCATCACTCTGAGACAAGATATTCCTGATTTTTCCAATATTACATAGATGAAAGAATGATGTACTACAGACTTGTTTTAGATGTAAGTTGAAGGACATATCCTGATCAAAAATAACTCCAAGGGTTTTTACAGTAGAGCTTGAGGCTAAGACAATGCCATCTGAAGTAACTATCTGGTCTGAGTGTTTCTGAGGTGTTTAGGATCCAATACAATAAACTCAGTTTTGTCTGAATTTAAATGAATAAAGTTACAGGTCATCCAGGCCTCTATGTCCTTTAGACATGCTTAGAGTTTGACCAACTGATTTGTTTAATTTGGCTTCATAGATAAATATAACTGGGTGTCATCTACATAACAAAGGAAATGTATGCATTATCTCTTTATAATTTTGCTACTGGAAGCATGTACAGAGTAAATAATATTGGCCCTAATACAGAACCCTGTGGAACTCCATAACTAACTCTATTGCGGATGGAAGAATCGTCGTTATTATGAACAAACTGGACTCTGTCTGATAAGTATGATTTAAACCAGTTTAGTGCTGTTCCTTTAATCCCAGTAACATGTTCCAGTCTCTGTAATAAGATGCTGTGATCAAAAGCAGCACTGAGATCCAGCAGAACAAGTATAGAAAGTAGTCTGAGGCTATTAGAAGATCATTGTTGACCTTCACCAGTGCTGTCTCTGTACTATGATGGATTCTAAATCCTGACTGAAACTCTTCAAACAAACAGTTTCTATGCAGATTATCACCAAAAAAAGGTTGGATATGGCTAGAGTATAGGCTCTTCTAGAAGTGGCTTTATTACAGCAATTAAGGATGAATAATCGGCAGTTCTTGTTCTACAGATCTTTATATATGCAATAAAATTATCTTTTCAGGCTACATGAATTTTTCTGAATTTGTGAATGATGTTCAATTTCTATGCCATATGGCAAAACAAGATCAAGGGTTTGGTTAAAACAGTGAGTTGGTTTATTAACGGTTTGAGAAAAAACAACTAAGTCTAACAATGAACTAAATGCAGTCATTCTCATCATCGACATGAATATTAAAGTCTCCCACTGTAATGACTTTGTCTGTTCTGAGCACTAAATAAGCTTAGAACTCTGAGAATTCAGACACAATATTACAACACTTGTTTTCAAGAAAAGATTATACAACTGTATTAAATGCATTTAGGACTGACAATATGTTGAATTTGCATATTGCTGTGCTTGCGAATGATTTGAATTAGATAAAGTGAATAAGTGAGTAAATGAAGTGAATTTTCTCTTGAGTAGGAGAAGCTAACCTGTAGATAAGGCAGAAGGCTGGGTTTAAAAGTGGACAGATGGATAGTGAGAGACAGTTATAGACCACAGCTCCTGCCTTGGGCTCTTTTCAATGCCGTATCCAGATGCAGTGACAGTTTGCTTTTCATTTCGTTTAAGTATATCCTTTTTGTGCATTTTCCTATCTTTGGGGGACGTAGTATTTTATTTAGGATTTTTTCTTTTTTTTTGGCCAATAATTTTTCACTATAAACATCTGCACTGGATGCTACTGCTGAACCTTGCCTGCAACTTCCCATCCATGTGCCTGGCTCCTCAGTCAGCCAGCACACCATCCTTAGAGGTTCACATTATGAATGCCTTTCACACTGTTCAAGCTTTCATACAAACTTTTTATCTTTTTAGGACGCACTGCAGCTATTAGTTTATTGTTGATTGGTGGTCCTCATTCTATACCTTAATCAGGAGTGATCATGAAGAAAATGGGAGTATGATGGATTTACGGATAATTATGAACAAATCATTACCTGATGGTTCACTAATATAGTATATGTCAGCTGATTCTTTACTTAGAATCTGTCTATGGTATCTACCATACAGTCTTGAATTAGAGGAAGTACTTATGCAAATCACTCACTTTCATACCTCACTTATTCTTAAGTAACCATTCACACTTCTTGTATACTGTCTTTTATAATGTTACCAGTTAATGTAATATGACCGACATCTTGAGTAAAGTGTATCTGGAGCAGGATGAAGCCCCTGATTTTTTTTTCTTTTAACTCTTTGATCACTTCTGTTGTGAGCTGGTTGAAAGTGCAGCCTCAGGCTACATTTTTAACAGCATTTCAAAAAATGATCTCCATCCAGACGAGCATTCTAGCAATGTCTCAGAAATTATCTCTAGCCATAAAAGGAAGCCTGAAAAAGCATGACTATTTATGTGACTATTCACATCCACTGGACATACAAGTGCCAGTGTAAACATGAAGCAGTGAGTTGGTTGCTTAGTTCTAGAAAAGGAGGAACAACATCAGTGGTTAAAAGTAAGACCAACGATTTCTTTAAGTGCACAACAGCTTCCAGCAGAGACAACAATGTCAGCAGCACCTGCAATTCCTTTTTAATGGCAGTTAGTCATTGGTAGTCAGGACTGATGTCTTCTTTTTTCCAGAAAAGGGTAATGCGGTAGTAGTATTACAAATCAATAAGTGGCACATAGTGACATTTTGGATCCAATCAGAAAGCGAATGAGGTGTCTGCATCATTATTTTAAAGAGACTCCGTTGATTCTCTCTTTCATTTGCCCAACTAAAGCAGGGGTTAACTGTCTTTTCAAGTTTCCAATTTAGGGACTCAACAGTAGAGTACTGAGACATAAATGCAGAAAAATATGCATTTTAAAGTGAAAACATATGGACTTAGGGTGGATAGAGGGCTAAAACAGAGAGAAAGATGACTTTTCAAACATATGTCACTGTGGACGCAAATAGACATTTAGAGGTACACGGACGAAACAGTTTATGAGGGCACTTCAACAACAAATGGTAACCCACATTGCATTACCAAATGACTGGTATAATTTTAGAGCCTGCAGATGAGCAAATGGTCTTGCTTTGATTGCCTTTCAACCCCTCATCACATTACCTACCAACCTACACACAGACAGACATTCAAACCACTGCTTGTAGTGTCCTTGTTTATGGATCATCTCCACAGTTGTGAGGCTGATAGGTGGAGCACAAAGCTTTAATACACTGTTTGCTTATTTATTCAACACTTTTACAGAGCACAGATTGTCTTTTCACCTTTGCCAATTCTTTGTGTGTTTTTCAAAATTAACCAGCCAAAAATAAGTGGAGCCAGCTGGCAATATGTAATGCTGAACTTCTGTATATTATAAATTAGCCGTATACTGTATGATTCGGTGATACTTTAACTTAAGATGCAAAACAGACTAATTAACCTTTAAGATACTGCTAGGTAATGACAAGTTGCTGAAGACCATGTTGGAACTGTAAGTTATTTGTTCAATTTGGTTGAAAATTCAGTTTAATCTTTTTGATGTATCTTTATGTTTTATAGTGTAAACAAAAAGCTTTTTAAACCTTCCCTCAGCAAAAAGTAACATCCCACACCTGTCCCAGATTTACCCACTAATGCTGTAGTTAAATCTGTAAATAAAAAAATAAAAAAGGTTTGGATACATCAATTCATCGACCAAAACTCTGTTTTTAGAACACTATTTACAAATGTATCATCAAGCGAGAAGGCTGATATTGGATCATCCTTCATCTGCATGTCACCTGCCTGTTACTGTGTTGCCATTTCCTTCTGTACCAAAAAACAAGAATCTCCTGGCTGATGCCTTTCGCTATGAAAATTTCAAGTTGTGCAGTAAGCAGCCTTGCTACTTCTTTTTGGTGGGTTATTCAGTTTAATCACAGTGTTTATCTCCCTGCTTTTAAAAGGTAAAGTCCCACCCTCGTACCTCCGGCACTGCCAGCTATCACCAACTTGTTTTGTTTGTAGCTGAAGTAGCTAACCTAACAACTGCAGACAGTGATTTTTGCTTGGATATATCCTATTGAATTTGTAGTAGTAGTAGGACTACTGTTTCCAGAATGCACTGTTCCCAGAGTGCTGTGTGTCACGAGAGCTACTGCCTGAGAACTTCAGTAAAAACACTACCCTAACGTGAGTCCACGGCGTCCCAAGTGATTATTATGCAGGGTTCAGTTTCACCAGCCACACTCACACATGATCACTGCCAGGCTTGTTGAACCTAAACATCACTAAATAGAACATGTCTGCTATTGTGAAGTAGCTAAAGGATCTCAGAAAGCAGCACATGATGCCACGTTCTAAAGAGATTGAAGAACAGATGAGGAACAAAGTCACTGACATCCATCAGTCTGGAGGGTTACAAAGCCATCCAGGCTCTGGAATTAGACGGCATTCCACACTAACAACATCTTTTTTTTGTTTGTTAGTGAAACATGGTGGTGGTAGTGTGATGGTTTGGGGCTGCTTTGCTTCCACAGGACCTGGACGACTGGGCATAATTGGTGGAGCCATGAATTCTGCTCTCTGTCAGAAAATCCTCCTGGACAATGTCCAGCATGCATGATAATGACCCAAAGCACACAAACAAGTTCACCTCTAAGTGGCACAACAAGAAAAAAAAAGAAGGTTCTGGAGTGGCCGAGTCAAAGTCCAGACTTGAATCCAACTGAGATGCTGTTGCAAGACCTTAAAAGGGCAGTTCATGCTCAAAACCATCTAATGTGACAAAATTAAATTATTCTGAGAAGAGTAGACCAAAATTCCTCCATGGGAATGTGAAAGACTGATCACAAGCTGTACCAAACAGTTAACTGGAGTTGTTGCTGCCAAGGGACCAACCCGTTTTTAGGTTCAGGGGGCTATCACTTTTTCACAGGGGTGATGAAGGTTTTCAATAATTCATCCGTAAACCATCATTTAAAAACGTTAAATAAATATAAATATCAGTCTGATGACCTGGAATAATTTAATTGTGAGAAATATGCAAAAATAAAAGGTTTCAGGAAATATACTTTTTCACAGCAGTGAATGCTCCTCTCAAGAGCCAGAGAAACCCTTAAAGGTAGCTCACACATCCCCACTCTGACTGGGCAGAGTATTGAGAGTTTCTGAATATGAATGTGTAGGCATCTGTTTGGATTAAAGACTTAAATTTAAATCCCATATTGATACATTAGTCTGCAAGGAAATTGAATATTTTTTCAGAGACAGAGCCACTTCTTCTGTTTCATAGCAAACAAATAATCAAAGTAACCTCTTGACTGTCCTAGACTATGGTGATGTGATCTACAAAAACGCCTCTCCGCCTCTCCACTCTGAAAGCCCTGGATTCAGTTTATCAGTCAGCCCTCAGATTCATTACCTGTGACAGCTATTCCACTCATCACAGCTTATGGTATAAAAAAGCTGGCTGGCCATAGCAGTTAGGTGAGACAGACAGTTAACTTATAATGCACCGAGTGGCAAAGTGCTACAATGCATAACCTCCTTGTCAAGTTGGTCCCAAACCACTATTCAACTCATTCAAGTGACTGGATAAAGCTCAAAGTCCTTACTAGGCAATTGGTAAAAAATGCTTTTAGCTTCTCTGTTGCACATGGTTAAAGATTTTGCAGAAAACATTAAAGCTTGGTGCTGCTGTATCTGTTGATCAGTTTAAGTCCATGGTCATGGACTACACTGCTTCTAAATGTGACTGTTTTAACTGGGTTTCTTTCTTTGTTGTCTCATTGATTGTTGCCTTCTATTCTGTTGACTGTACTCTGGATATCATTGTAAATAAGGGCGTGACCTTAACGATTCCTTTAGATTTAAATAAAGGTTGAACAAATGAATGAAAGTTTCACTGTGTATCTCTTGTGATTTTCCTTACTTCCTTTGTCCCTCCTCTTTCGATAGCCCTAATCAGTTTCCCCTGTGTCTCCCTAGTCAGTTATCTGTGTACATATAGTCCTGAGTCTTCCCCTGTCTTTTGTCAGTTGGTCCTTTTGGCTTCTCTTCTGTTTGCTACACTCATGTTCCCCGGCCAGGCTCTTCTCCTTGCTCCTCCGGTTTGTGTATCTTGTTTTTTGATTGATTGATTTAGTTCCCTTTGCATTACCTTCTTCATTTTGGAATGTATTTTTCCCTGGATGACCAGCCACATTTCATTCATTCACTTGTATCACTGCAGTAAGTTTCCTTATTAAAGTGTTTCTGTTCTTTTCTACAACCTGCCAGCCGTGTTTGCGTCTGCACTTGAGTTTTTACTGACAAACTCTGGCAGTGGGAACTGACCAGAAATGAACCCAGCAGACACTAATTAACGACCAGAAAATCTAGAGCAGGTTACATCTACTTTGGACCATTTGGTTATTTCATTTAAGGCCCCATGAACATTAAGGACAAGTAAAGGACCATCGCAGACCTGGAAATCTCTGTATAGTACTTGTTATTTTCCTGTCGATGCTACAGTGAGCCAGTCACCACGCTGTTTAGCAGCCTACTTGCCCCATGCCAGCTCCACAGTTAGGCAGTCACCAACATGATAATGTCCAGCCAGTTCTAGAGTCAGCAAGCCTTTGTTTTGCTGGTTTCAGATCCTGCCACCAAAGATTCCCTGGAACCACCTCCTGTAAGAAGGAAGCATGGATCCCTGTGATGTCATGCCTGGTCCCCAGCTCTGTGAAGGTCCTGCCACCTCAAGGAGGTACCTCCACTGAGCACCATGATGGAGGTCCCAGTCAACCAGTCCTGCATCCTGGTTGACCGCTCTGTCTGGCTCAATCTGTTCCTGGGTCAGCTAACACCCCTCCAGAGCCTAGATGGGCCACAGCCTCATCTGTTCCTGTTCTGGCCAATGTCTTGCGTAATCCTCACCTTGTTCATGTGTCAGAGAGGGTCGCCTCTTCGTCTGAACAGGCAGCACCACCTGATTTCTGTTCCCTCCTGGAGACAGCCCCACCAGCTGATGTCTCCAGCCTGCCTGCTGCGTTGTGTCTGCACTTCGGTCTTTTCTTGACAAAACCTAACAGCTGTACCTCGCTCATGTTTTTTTTTTTAATTTTAGAGAAGTTTAAGAATTATTTTAATATTTTTAATCTAAGAAGCTAGTGAGTAATGTGTATTCAAAACTGGAGCCAAAAACACCCAAGCTCTAATGATAACAATAATAATAATAATAATAATAATAATTATTATTATTATTATTATTATTATTATTATTATTATTATTATTATTATTATTGTTATTGTTATCATCATTATTATTATTATTATTATCATTATTATTATTATTATTATTATTATTATATGAGAAAGAATGGTCCAAAATTCCTTTCATAATGTTGTGCAGGTCCCAGTGCAGCTACCAGAAATGTTGGTTTGATGTTATTTTTGCTAATGGGCATTCCGCCAGTTAATACATTCAAGTGTTGACTGTCTTTTTTCACTATCTCAGGGAGAGTTTAATGGGTATGTTCAATAAATATACAAAGTCTATAAGTGTGTATGGGATACTGGCTAAAGCACATCGTGTTGGGCTTTACTTGTGATCACATTTTATGTTAAAAACCAGATTGTTCCATCAGGTTCAAATACCTCTCACTACATCACAACTCCATTTATATGCCACATTAAGCATTTTGTGGAAGTCAGTGAGGAAATCAAAGGTCAGGAAATTTTTATTTATTTTTTATCGACTTTCCTTTGAACTGAACAAGAGAGAATACTGCAAAGTGGACGTCCTACAACAACACTAATTTGCAGTAACGCGGTGTTAAAATCCAGGTGCCATAAAACCTCATTCACTCTTCTTTTTTTTCTGCACTCTAAGGTTGAACATTTTCATCTCATTTCCACATCATTTAATCTGGCAGGAGCAACACCTCACCCCTCCACCCTCCATCCCTCCCCTGTTGCTTCCCCCACACTGCCTTCAACTCGCGCCAAATGCCTCCCCAACTGTTGAAGCATATGGTGGTCAGTCCTGAGGAATGGCTATGAATATATGTGTGTGTGCCAGTGGGAATTGTTTGTTTGCAAAGGCCCAGTGATGCATTTGTTAGCAATTAAATGCTGTTTCCTCTTGATTATGTACCTGCATACATGCATGCATGCATACAGTGGAGGGTCCATGTTTATACTGAGCTTAGAAGACAGGCATGCTGTGACCAGCGACACTGATTAGATAAAGAACAGAGAAATTTACTAGCAGCTGATGGAAGCCATTCGGTGTGTCACAAAATGAAGACAGACAGAGGCAGAGATGGGAATAAGATGGAGCTATAGACGGGGAAGGAAGCATCCTGAAGTGAGGGAAATGTTGCTTAGCTGTGAATGGTTGCTAAGAGCTTTTTGTCTAATGGAAAAGTAAAATAATAATAATAAAAAAAAACTTTGAGCAACTTCCATAACTTTATAATGACACTTTGAGAAACCCTCTGCTGTGTGCCGATAGCTTCTTTATTACACACAATTTGCTGCGACACACTGTATCTTTTAGTTATGCACTTTGTTATGTTTATGTGCAGTTTTACATGGTGGTCTTCTGTGATTCTTTTCCAGTTCAGGTCGAATGAGTTGTCTCTGCAACATTCCTGTAACCTGTCTTAAGTCAAATCTTTTAACCACATCCCCATCAACTTACATGACATACATTTTAAAGAAAGAAAGCTCTGCAAAATAGGAAGCATGATTTAAGATATTTTGTCAGGTTACTGAAAATTAATCTAGATTAAAAGCAGGCAATGAGCCAATCTAAAGTAGTTGAGGAAGTTCTACTCATCTGTAAAAATGTGTTATTGCAGTCACAGGTGGAGCAAAGGAGAAGAACAGTTCTCCAAAAGCACTGTTATCACCAGACCACCAGTGTGACTGTGCAGGAAAAGACTTTACACACAGAAAACCTTTTCTTGTATAGGATTACTAAACAAATAACACATAGTCAGGATATTTGCGGCAGTCTTTAAATGCTATCACATTAACATATACGTATATACAATACATACTGGGTAATATCTTTAAATAGGTAATGTACATCAGCCTACATTTAACACCTTTATTTCAGTTTGCAATGTTGTTTTTTACAGCATGAGAAAATGTTTTAGATACTAGGATAAAGCGAGGATTCATTCAAAAACAATGACATGAATTGTTTTCATTGATCAGTTAATTTCTCTGGAGCGCAGTAAAGACACAGAACTTAAATCAAATCAATATTTGCTGTGAACACCCTTTGTCTTTAAAAATAGCACCAGTTGTTCTCAGTCTACTTGTACACAGTCTGATAAGATACTTGCCAGGTAGGGTTTTCTTGCCACAGTTCTTTGTGGATTTAGGCCTTGTCCACACGTAGCCGGGTATCTCACAAAACGAAGATATTTTCTATGATTTGGCCTGTCATCCCCATGAAAACTCATTAAAACGATTCTTTTAAAAACCTAAGACCAAAGTGAAGATTTGCAAATTCTCCGTTTATGCGTCTGCATGTGGACGTCAATAACCAGAGTTTTGCGTTTCGAAATGTCACTGCCTGCGACGAAACATGTTCTTACGTCACATATGCAACCTGTGTTTACATTCAGAAACAGTCTGGACGCCCTCACAAGGTTTTTGGTGCTGTTTCTTGTACAGACTCTTTTTTCTTGCTTGTTTTTAAAAGCACAGATGCTGCTGCTTCACATTCAACAACACAGGCGAAGGACGACGTTAAGGACGGTTATTTTCCATCACTTTGCTATTCCACATCCGAGGCAGGTTCTCCATCGAAGACTGGATAGGATTTGGAGAACTACTGCCACCTAAAGGTCTGGCATGCTTATGGATGTGCTTAAAAACGCACTTGTTTCATGCGGTGTGGATGAATTTTTTTCTAAAAACGAGGTGGTGTGTACTTACCTTTTTTTTAGGCGGAGGGGGCAGGATATTCGGTTTTACAAAAACCCGGCTACGTATGGACAAGGTCTTAGACTGTATCAGTGTCTTCTGATGCGTGATAGATCAAAACTAACTAAAATTTGAAACAGAACTTAAAAAAATAATAATTTGAAACAGAAATGTGTTTTCCCTAAATACAGTGCAATAAACAGGCCCAGAGAAGGCCACAGAATCCTTTTTGCCTCAAGGCCACACATTTTACTCTATCACATAATTTGATTTACTGACTTTAACTACTGATAATATTTAGTTTAATTTAAATAAAGTTAATGAAGGATGTACTGTAACTGCTCCGTATATCTTGCCAACAATTGGAATCCATTCTCTCTCTTCAGAGATACTGTGTTGAACATGACTGTAGAATGTAGGCTGCTGCATTAACTTTTCATAAGAAGACCAAATAAAGAACTGCTATAAAGTCACACCACTTTATCCACACCATCTGCTGCGTTAAATCTCCAGTGGAAACACTGCAATGGGCTTTTTTAATGATCACATTTTTAAGCCAGTCTATGTGTGGCTTCATAGATTTGGCAATGATAAGCGTCAAAGTCCAGTTGTGAAGCGTGTGAACAGTGTCCAGTCAACATTAACCTGTAACTGCCGCCTGGTATGAACAGGACAAACAGGTTAAGTGTATACCAATCAGACACAGCACTAAAACCATTTGTCTAATATTGTGTAAGTTACCTTTGTGCTACCAAAACATCTCCGACCAGCTCCTGTTGTATCTGGTACTGGGACATTGGAAGGAAATCCTTAGGGTCCTGTGGGTTGTTTGGAGGGGTCCCCATAGATCAGGCCTGTTCCAGCGCATCCCATTCATGCTTGATTACATTAGGATCTGTAAGTTTGGAGGCTGGGTTCATTTCAATTCAATTCCAATTTTTTATATAGTGCAAATTCACAGCATAGTGGATGTCATCTCACAGTGCTTAGGTACAGTGGTGAGGTACAGACTTTATGAATTATAAACATAGAACAGAAAACCCAACAATCCAACGCTGCTTTTGGATTCTCTATGAGCAAGCAGTCAGCGACGGTGGGAAGGAACCAAAAAACCCCTAGGATAGGGAGGTGGAAAAAACTTCAGAAGAACAACAGAACCAGGCTCAGGGAAGAAGGCCATCTGCCTTGACTGGTTGGGGTGGGAGTGGGGATGAGGGGGGTGGGGATGACACCTTGGTCTGTTTGTTGTGTTCCTTGAGGTAATCCTGAGCAGGAGGGAGGCAAGGCAGGTGAGGTGCTACTGAGTCCATGTTTTGACAGAGTGGCAGTCTGAACTGGGCTTTAATGGCACAATAGGATGATTGATGTCAGGTGATCCAGCCTTCCACAGAGCCGTCTCCACTCCTGCAATCAGAACTCACTAAAACAGCCACAACCAGATAAAGTAAGGAAGAGGAGGAGAGAGAAAAGGAGAGAACATGCTAGGCCAGGGCAGGTGGGCATGACACAAAGAGCATCTTCTCTGGCAGAAACATTTTTATTGCGCTTAAATCAAATTGTAAAATCAGACAAACATAAAGTAGCTCACGTGGTAAAGATCACATAAAGATACATTTCATGCTGTCCAGTGACAGTGCTGCACTCTAACATATTTGGCATTTTGGCATACAAAAATCTACACAAAACAAACCAACTAAAATAAATAATAATAATAATAATAATAATAATGCATTGGTTTTATATAGCGCTTTTCTAGACACTCAAAGACGCTTTGCGTTGCATGATTCATTCACTCCATACTCCATGGTGGTAAGCTACGTATGTAGCCACAGCTGCCCTGGGGTAGACTGACAGAGGCCAGGCTGCCAGTCTGCGCCATCGGCCCCTCCGATCACCACCAACCACTCACTCTCACACTGCATTCACCCAGGCTTCCTGGTGTTCCCTCACAGTCTCCCATCCAGGTACTGACCAGGCCCAACCTCGCTTAGCTTCTGAGATGGGATCAGGCATCCACAAGGTGGCATGTCCATAAGAAGAGCATAAGAATGTCACAGTGAGCCAGTCTCAGTCAGTGTCCAAACAACAGCATATTTTTCTTAGCATGGGCCTTTTAAGGTTCCATGAGCCTGGGGGTCTGCCCATTTTAGTGGACGACTGAGCAGAGATGACTGGTCTCGTCTTGTATGACAAAAACAAAGGAAACAGATGCAACTAATACTGAAGTTAATCACAATATCAAATAGAGGCAGTGCCACTGTAGTGACCACAATCCGCTTGCCCCCAGCCAAACAGTCGTCCACAGCAGGCCTCAGCTGGACAACACCATTTAGACAAGTCAGCCCTTATCACTGTCTGAATGTTTTTAAATGTGTGTGCGTGTGTGACACTAAGCAGCCACCATCCTGGGTGGCTCTGCTCCCTATGACCCCCTACCCTCCTACACTCTCTCCCTTGAGGGCATAATGGCTGGAGCCAGTCCAGAGCGGGGCAAGTCAGGGCAACAAGAAACACACAGTGTCAGCAGGGGGGGGGGGGGCATGAATGAGTGAATGTGTGTGTGTGTGTGTTTTCTTTGAAGTTTGGGGGATGGGGAGGAGGGGTGGGAATTGTCTACAGATAAAATTTGTGCTGTAGGCTACAACTGCTGTGGTCATCTCTCACTGATTGCTGTGTGTGGATGTGTGTGTGTGTGTGTGTGTGTGTGTGTGTGCCACCAGTCGTCCTTTGTAACTACATAAAACGTGGTTTTCAGACAGTAGCTGAGGAATGCTCCATTCAGTTAAGGTGTGTCATCTGAGGAAAATGAAACTTTACTTTGCACAGTGATGCACGAACACAAACAATAACAGGAGGGAGAGAAGGTGTCAAAAAATGGCTCTAAAAGCAAACCATGTCCACTGACCTCACATGAAGCCTGTATCTCTAAATACTGTTTGTAGGTTGGAGCTCGTTTGAAAATCTGTTTTATATGCATAGAAGATAAGATTCCAAATTTGGACCAGTTTGGTCTTGATTACTTGATAGCTCCAAGTACCAAAGATGGAAGTTCATTTCACTTAAGTAGTTACTTTTTGTGTGTTTTAGTTTGTTTAGTTTGGTTGCCATGGCTGCACACACCTTACAGCACACACTGAAGCTTGGTGCAACTTTACCTGTTAAATCTGTCATCACAGAATACACTGCTTCTGAATGTAACTGCTTTATCCATGTTCCTTTCTTTGTTTGGTTGCTGCCTTTTTATTCTGATTTAAGATTTAAAGAAAGGTTAAATGAATGAAAGAAAAACACAGAATTTTGGAGTCCGATTGAAGTGCCTCCCTCTTCTAAAGCTAACGTGTTGTGTACGTTCACCGCCACAACACTGTCTGTCACGTGTCCTCAGAGTAGGTCTTCTGTTTGAAGTGGTCTGCTTTCAAACTGGTGGTGGTCTCAACTGTCTTTTTCTAATAGAGCCATACAAAAAACGGATTCAACTAAGATCTTCAACCCTTTCAGGCATTCACCCCTTTATATCAGTATAATGCCAGCACTGAATACCCACTCAAGCCACTGTTCTTCATGTCAGCTGCAATCAATATCCAGCCATATTCTTATATACTGATTTAAGCTTTGTGCACAGTTGGATTTTATAAAACAGACAGAAGAATAAACTTTCTAATACTGTTAAACAATGACAATGACGTGAGAATGTATCAGTGGGTTTATTTGAGAAGTGGGTGTGTGGGTATGTTCATGTTCTCAATGGTCATTATTAAAGGTTTGTCTGTAGGATAATACATTTTACAAAGATGTGACTATCCCAACCCCAAACGTTTTTTTTCACTGGAAAGAATTCAAAATGAACAAATTGTTCCAAAAAAGAAAGGAAAAAAGTTAAGTAAGGTGGAACATGTTTGTCATTCCTGCCCCACTAGGTGACATTGGTTTCAGTCTGCTTTAGTTTCAGTCTCATGTGTTCATCAATTCTACTGACATTCTCTCAGGGTACTGTTGAGGGGTTTGGAGCTGAACACCTTCTCAGAGACAGCCCCCTCCTGTTATCAGCTCCATCCCAACCCTCAATGCTTCCAGCCCTGTAAATAGACAGAGCTGCTCTGACCAGCATCACCGCCAACATGTAACAAAAGGGAGAAGAACACAGGTGACAGCAGGACGAGAAGGAGGGAAGTCAGTATGTCAGGAAGGGTCTGGGGGCAAGTGCTGTGACAAAAACTGGTGGTTTCCATTTTGTGAGATTTGCTTTTTGTATAGGTTTTGGAGTGCAGTGTAAGGCTGTTCCAGCGTGTTCTGAAAATAAAATCTCTGATGAATTGACAGATTGGACACAAACTAATAGGTTAGTCACACCGATCTGAAGCCAGTGAGTGAGTAGAACAGTGAGCCGAGTGACGGATGCATCATTGTTGTATGGTGCATGCCTGCTTCAGCTGACTGGCTGGTGAGTGCAAAGGCCTGTCTCAGTGTGTCAAGGCAGAGCTTTAATAGGCTAAACCAACAGCAAAGCCTGATAGAGGACGAAGCAAGGAAAAAGAACTCAGTTTGCTCTCTCATTTTCCTGACCTGACTCTTATTCTGAGATTTGTAAAAAGAAAAAGTTCATCACTCATTCATCCACATCTGAAGAGCCTATTAATCAACCATTTAGGAAGGCTGTCCTCCCTGCCTGGGGCTTTATGTCCACCAGCACTGTTCAGCAGGGAATTCAAGCATTGATTCACCGTGATGACTCTTTCTCTTCTATCGTTTGTGTGCCGGCATCTGCAAAAGAGGAGAGCTCTGACACGAAAAAGTTCAGCCTCTGCTTATAATCCGCTTTGCCTTTGTGAAGTGACTTTGAAACCCACTATCGCAATTACCCTCACCCCCCAACCAACTCACCGGAAATAGAAAGAGAGAAGACACTCTTTATTTCACCGTCCGCCCCTCTTCGAGTCCTCCCATTTGTTTAGGGAATTGTAAGTCTCTTTTTTTGTTCTTAATTTATCTTTCATTATACTCTAATGGTTTTTCTCATTTGGAGCCTGGTGTGCATAAACGCACATGAAAATTAAAACTTTTTGGTTTGTGACAGAGATTAGCGTTGAGTGGAGGTCAAACATAATAGCTTCCATTTAACAAGAAAATAGATATGATTATACTGCACTTGCTCTCTGTTCAACTTTTGTCCTCAATCTAAACGGTGCTGCTCCGATAGCTCTGCCCTCATTACGCTTCAACAAAAGGGTCGGGGTCGACACTTCACACTGCTGCTTCTCCTTAGTTTGTCGTCCTATATTTAATTTCAGAATGAGGTTCTGAGTAGAAAAAAAAAAAACCCTAAAGAAAACTGACAAATGTTATCTGTGGTATTTATCCCTTCTCTCTGGTTGCTTGTAATATTTATAGTTTGCACCAACAAAGACTTGGGCCTTTTGTCTGTGTCGGATGAACAAATCAATGAATATTCAACGTGTACTAAGAGATTAAGCAGGCCTGCAGATGACTTAGTGTGTTCGTCTGAACTCTACTCATTACTGGTTCATCACCGTCGGTAAATACCATAATCTACGTAGGATTACAGCTGCAACATCTACTTTAGAAAGATAAAAACACACAACAAGATCTCTAAATCTACATAGCTGTTGTAAAATGGAATGAGTGGATTACAGAAAGTGTGTCATCGCAACAGACGTCAGAGCAGAAAACACTGAAGGCTGATAAAGCATTTGGTTTTCTTGCACATTGCTAATACAACTTAGAGAGCATATTGAGGTCATGTTTCCTATTATGACATGTTTTGGGAAAGTAATCACAAGTGTTCATTTTATGCTCAGATTAGTCTGCTGGAAAGCTTTAATGATGCATATCAGTCAATACGCTCCGACAGCACAGACAGAGAGAACGCAGTGTTTTTACTGTAAAGGCTTTTAAACCTGCTGCTTGACTAGAAGGCTTTAAATAAAATATCAATTCGTGAAAGGTTTACAAAACTAAAAACCCCCTCTATATAACCAAATGACAAGTCCGTGTCTGTCATAAACGTCCGCCATAAGTTTGTCCCTGTGGTAGACACTGCAGGGCACTGCAATATCATCTGCTTCATCCTGCACCAAAACTGATTTGTCATGCGCATAATCTTCCTCTTAGCTACCAAACTGTACACAATCCTGCACTGATTCACTTGTTATTGACAGTTAAGGGTAAACATGTCCTATTGAGGACATGAATTGTTGCGAGGCATGAATACCACGGCAGCTCAGTGACATGAATGAAAAACATGACCTCATATACATTTATGTGCTATAGGAAAAGATACGTTTCACACGAGAAAGCATCTCTTCATTATAACTGAAACTGAACAGTCACCTAAATGTCTAAAAGGCTACTGTACCACTGGATAGCAATTTTAAAAGAAATGAGCTGACAAAATGGAAATGTGTGATTATGGGTAAATAATTAATAACTGAAAAATGTAAAATAACAGTTTTCCTCCTCTTTACCAGCATCTGTAATGAAACAGTGTTTACATGCAACCATGAGCTTCTATTTTTCTGAGCGTACTTACTTACTGCTACATTTAAATATAAAGCTTTCTCTTCAATATGTCGGAATATCTCTTCCACCAACACTACTTTTGTGATCTATACCCCTACAAGCAAATGTAGACTTTGCACACTTCTTCTATAAATCTGAATTGAAACCAGCATGAAATGAAAACACAGAAAGTGCCTCATAATGGTGCAGTAACTAAATAAATGGACTCACCTTCCATCACGTCAGACACCCTGTATTTTTTGTGTATTTTGCCTTCCGTGTCCACAGCATACCACATCTTCATCTTTTGCCAGGAGACACATCGCGGCTCCTAAAGTAGAAAAATACATCCTGGGCCCAAGGCTGTCTGTGTTTCACTTCATCTGCAGTCATTTGAATAAACAGCTTTATTTGCATTTTGACACAGGTCCCTCTGACAAAGCCAGTATTTTTACTGTGCGACATATTTGCCAATAATTAAAATCGCAAAAACCAGTGAACCTGGTGGGACTAAGAGAGGACTGGGGCCACAGGGAAGCTTCCCAGCTTCAGTGGAGGTGTAAGGTCCTACCTGTGGATCCTTCCATCAGCCCACCAACAGCATGATTTTTATTTTATACATTCTAGAAATACATCCAAATAAAAGCAGGCGAGACTGTCCTTTTCACCATTTTAAATTTTATTGTTGGCATATTGGTGTGATTGTGTTTGTAATGTGTGAGAAAGAAATGTGTTTATACTGGATTCCAACTCCACTGTGTACAACACTCTTTGCATTAGATCATGTTCTTGTTCTGTTTCTTTATAAATGTCCCCTTAAAGTTTTGGTTACAATAACACAGAATTAGCATGGACTTCAATCTAAATTATTACCTCCTTTTTATTTATAGACATGATCTTTATCAATATCCAAAAGTGGAAAAAAAATTAGATGAAATAATGTCAAACAATGAGAACTTGAGTTTACATTTGCTAAGGCTGTTCTGTCTCTCTTTATGCTCCCGCTGGGAAAAACAACAGTTAAACCTCTTGATCAGAATGTGGAACCCAGCAAACAAATAGCACGCCTTCAGAACAAGTAGATATAGATAGATTTATATATAGAGTTTTATATTCAGCTTGAAACTTTTTAAAAGAGTACAGTAAACACTTCTCACATGATAGAAACTACTTGACGCCTCAGAATCAGAAAAGTGTAGGCCAAACACTGTCCAAGCCCACAATGTGGTGAACAAACCAAACCGAAAGCAAAAAAAAAAACAACCTAAAAAAACAAATCAAAAATAAAAACAACTCAGAACTTAAAAATATATATATAAAATAAAACAAACAAAACATCCTGCCCACAATATTTTCTTACAAAGATTGAAGTAGATTGGAATAGAGACACCTGACCACACAAACAGAATAGAAAAATCTAAAACAGTGGTATTGCATTTTGAAATGCACAAAGATTCTCCTGTACAATTTGGCGTCTACCTCTATGAGTATAAACGCCTAAAGGGCTCAGTGGCGGTTTCTCTGGGTGGCTCTTGTATGGGTTTGTCTTTCGTCATTCAAATGTAGTCCTCGTCTCGTTTTATTTTCCTCAAAGATGTATACATCAGTGCTGTAAACAGGCACACACAGATTGGAAAAGGAGAGAGAGAGATCAGTGTCCAGGTTTATCTCTCCACCATCCCCATTCTTCCTCCTCTGTTAGCTTCTCAGTCCTGCTGAGACAGTGGGGTTCTCCCTGTAAGGCTTTCCATTTACCTGCCAGCCTGCCTCCATCCCACCCCACCTTACCACTCCACGTCCGACTGTCTCCTAATCCCGAGAGTGGGGTGTCTCCAAAAACCGGGCAGTGCTCCAAGCAGTTCCAGAAAGAGGGAAGGCTTAGTTCCCTGTGGGGGTTGTTCCTCATTTTTGTGTGTATTTATTTTATTTTTTTGTTGGGTGAGGAGGGATGAGGGCAGGGGAGGACAAAATGGGTTGAAACCTTGATGGTTTTCTTTTTGTTTTACAGCCTTGGTTTTCTGGGAGTGATTGTGCAAAGTCACGCAGTCTCCGGTATGTCCATGCGAAAGGAGCTAGCAAACCCTTTTCCTCGCTGCAAGCACAAAAAAGCACAAAGCCTGGTTAGCTGTGTGTGCAAGTAAGTATGTGTATGGGGATAAAGGGGGTGAGGGGGGTGGGTGAGGAATTCAAATTTGTCTGAGAAGTATGGCAGAAAACAAAAAAGAAACATAAACAACATTTAAATGGCCTCATTCACACAGAATTAGAGGATTCACACATGAAAAAAGGGGGGTAGGAAGTCTCACATCCCTCAGCTGAGCTGCTTCAATTCACTCCTGTGAAATGGCTCGTGGATAATATGTGTGTGACAATTTATGTGGGGGAGTGGGATGGTGGTGGGGTGTGGCAACAGTGGCATTGGAGGAGTGGTGTGAGCTGGTAAATACTGCCAATTTATTTAGGACAAGAACAAAAGCAGGAGACTGAGCTCAACAGGTTGGACTTCAACCTCTCATTCATGCCCCCTCCCCTCTGCTATCCCCCGCCTCCATGTTGTCTCAGTTTGATGACAGTAATCTGTGGCTCTGGCGATCACCCTGCCCCCCTTCATCTTCCCTCTGCACCCACCCTCAACCCCAGGCCCAGGCCTGCACCTCCCGGAACAAAGAGTCTCTGTGTATCACTTGCCGACTTGATCAGATTAGAGAGCTTCAGCCTGTTGGTATCATCGTTCTAGCCCTACCTCCGCTTACTGCCTCCCTCTCCTCTCTTACTCCCCACCCAGCCCCCTCTGCTATTATCCGCCCACCCCCACTGCCACCCCCTCACTCATTTGCATAACAGCCACAGTGATGTACTTTGAAAGAAGAGTGAGTGGCGGTGTCCGTGGGAAACGCTCCGATATTGGGAGCTCTTCACTTGGAGAGCTGGCTCACATGCGCATAATGAGCACATCTAGGGTAACTATTAGAACCGCAGCAGCAGCAGGCAATAAACACAATGTGTATCAAACTGAAGGCTTAAAGCATGCGGGGGATACGAGGAAATTATAACAATCTGAAACTTGTTCAGTAATTGTTGTTGGTTGATGTTTGGTTGCAGGAGAAGTTTAGCAGGTTTAAATGGGCGCATTTTCCAAATCATTTCTAATAATGCAATTTCAAATAGCAATATCAAGTGTCTTCTTCTATGTAAAAACCCACAGCTCATCTTCTTAGCTTTTTAGAAATCTTCATGAACATCTTTAATTGTGAAATATGCAATGTCATAACAGGAAAGTTATGCTTTATTATATCATGAGTACATTTCACATCTAGTTACTTCTATATTCCATTCTGACAGTGCTGACATGATTGTTATTCATCAATATGCTTTTATATTCTCACAATTGCTGCCTCCAAGTTTGTTCATTTGTGACCACATTTTTTCCTTTCAATCCTCTTAAACTGTGTCTACATAAAAGGTGTAGTGTGAGCAGTTCGTTTTCAGCCACAGCAGCAGCTCAGATGTTGTCTGTGTTTATTCAGAAGACATCCAGACTGTGTACGGAGCTGAACTGTTCTAGTGAGAGCTCGATGACCGGTCCAGAGAAAATTGTGCTGCTTGAAACCGATGCGTGGTGCAAAAAAGGTTTCAAGTTTTTAAAAAATTGAACAACCTTTTTGTTTAGTTAAAAAGGCGACCTAAATGAGTAAAATTACTTTTCATGCGTATGCATGTGTATCTACTTTTTCCAGTCTCTCCAGAGACGTTTGTTTTTTAATAATTTTGACAGGGGTCTGATTGACGAGTCAAGTGTGGGAAACTAGTGCAGGTGGAAGTGGCAGGAAGACAAGCTAGTCATTTTTCAAAATTAAACAACCTGCATACCGAAATAAAATTAAACGTTTTTATTCTTCCAGTGCAGCACGGTACTGGTCCATGGCCCGGCGGTTGGGGACCGCTGCTTTGGACTGTAATATAAGTGGCTGACATTTATTTTGTGATATATTTTTATACCCACAAAAATGAATTAATTTAACAGTCAAACTGCATTTTAATTGCACTGACAGACCACACAAGTAGGCGGCTAAAGCTCAAAATCTAGTTTAAGCAAACCAGAGAGACACAACTAGCAACAACTAAAGGCTGACACAGCCTCTATGTAGCTGCCTGTGAAGACACCTTAGCTGATCAAAACAGGTGTGTTTCTGTCAAAACGTATGCTATGTTCACTGATTTCTTTATGTTTTGTTGTCTTTTTATTGCATTGGATGGTGTTATATTCTTGTCATTAAAAACGACTTACATCGATTTGGATTTTTTTATTTACACTTCTTATTACTGATCCATTCTTTCATATCTCCTTGCTGTGTACTACTGCTCAGTGACATCACGCTGTAATGTTATTATAATCTGCTTGAAATATAGTCCACCTAAAGTACTGCCATCTGAATTTAACAAATGAACAAGCTGATTTAACATGGTGTGTAACTCTGATACTCATGTGTTGACATGTGATTACATTAAACCTCCATAAAATATTTGACATTGTTGATATTTAGGTTTTGTGATTTTAAAAATGTTTGGTCCTTTATTCCGATGAGTGCTTATCTTCTGCTGCTGAGACTCATTACTTCTGTAATTCCTCATTATAATCAATGTTTTTTTTAATTTCATAACCAGCCTGAACTGCCCTTCAGTTCACATGACGTTACCTTTAACCTGATGATCATCCTCTGTGACAAAGCTGCCAGCACACGTTGTGCTCCAGCGCAGCCTTT
The DNA here is from genome assembly GCA_024666655.1 of Dascyllus trimaculatus. Taxonomy (NCBI): domain Eukaryota; kingdom Metazoa; phylum Chordata; class Actinopteri; family Pomacentridae; genus Dascyllus; species Dascyllus trimaculatus. Next base: position 2,222,850 of record CM045457.1, read on the forward strand.
TAGAAAGACTAAGGCATTTCATGTGAGCAGTCAGTTGCTTGCTCGACATAGTCAAACATTTTGATGTGGAATAAAAGCAAAGAAAGAAAAACCATAGCAAATGAATAAAACATTAATTAAAAAGAGGAAAGCATTTTTTCCTACTGTTCCTAACAGCATGCTGTGGTTTTAAATGATGGTGCTAGGGAAGCAGCAGGGCTCTGACAGTCTGATAATTCCAGCTAGCTGTGTTGGATGATGAGAGAGGGAGCCTCTTCAGGCGCTGCTTGACAAAATTATAATTAAGCATTATCACCAAATTGCAGTGATTGAGGATGTATCTCTTTGTGGCCTTTGAATGAGAGTTTAGAAACAATCATTCCTTAGGAAGTGCGCTTTTTTCCTTTCTTTTGAAAAATTTCTCCTCGATAGTCTACAATTGGTTTTTGCTCCGACGCAGTGACGTCAGCCAACAGAGAAGGAGATGTTAAGCTCACTGAATGCCGTTCTCCTTCTCCACTGATTAAAAACAGCCATTTTTCATTCCCAGGCTTCGTGAGAGGACCAGTGTTTCTTATATTAGAGAGGCCTTTTTCCATAATGACACAGAGCGTTCTTAATGGTAATATCTCCACCCACATCAAAGCAAGCTTATAGGTCATAATTGCTTTTGGCGTGTATAATCTAAAAAGGCCCACAGGCCAGAGTGCTGAAGGTTTGTATTTGTGTGCGTGTGTGCAAATGAATTGAAACGCTGGTGAGGGAAGATAAGATCATCACAGTCGGAGATAATGGAGATGCTTGAGAAAGAGGGAAGAGTTAGTTAAACACTCTGACAAGAGGGCTGAGAGAACAGGGGTCAGACCTGAAATGAATTTCACACTTCCTTCCACCAGCCAATCCAAGGAGAAAATTGAATTTGGAATCTTTTCTTTTTCCATAGAATTTGATCACTTGATCGGGGAGCAGTTAGGGCACTCAGGCCACAGCAAAACAGAATACTCACTTAAATAAGCTGGGTTATAAGGTGCTCTGGAGCTAGGCAGAAATGCTTCCAACTCTTTCCTCTCTAGGGAGCCGTGGTGGTGGTAGAGGTGATGGTGGTTGTGGTGGTGGAGGTGTTGGTGATTGAGAGGAGTCTCTTTGCCAAAGGTGGAGAATGACTTATCAGCCGTTTGCTCAGGGTTTTCAAATACCTCTGTGTCTGGGACTGAGTCCATGCCGGGCACGTGGAGGTTGCTACGGTAGTCCGGGCCCTGGCGCCCGTCGGAGGGCATAAAGCTCGGCATCCAGCAGCGATCAGAGTGGCCCAGGGCCTTACACTCCTCTGTGCAGTTAGAGAACAGATCAGCACCTGTACAAGAGGGTAGGAAAGAAAGGAGGTGTGTGGAGGAGGAAAACATGAGAGAGGTATTTAGGTCTTTACCTTTTCTTGGACAAACAAGATAGGAAGCACAATGCATGTGCAAAAGCAAACACACACACAGACATAGACAACTTGATCTGACATATTTCCCCAAATCTTTCACAGCATGTATTTATGCACCCTGCTCTTTGATTCCTCACGTCAGGCCTTTCTGTTTCACCATCGTTATGAGATCAAAGCTGCCCACACAATGGATAGAAAAACCTCTCCTAACACACACACACACACGAACACACACACTCAATGAAGCACTGCAGAACAAGTGACTTATGGGACTGTTGGCTCTGCCTTGTAAAAGCATAATTCCAAGTAAAAATGAATATAATAAAAACCTGGGGTACATTCATTTGAGTATTTTTTACACGGCTATATTTACCTAACAGCTATAATTACTGATTACTCACTTGCTAAAGGTAGTAGCCCAATTAGCAACAATCATATTCTTATAGCTGTCATTCCCCCACACATCCCATGGATCACTGGCATTAAGCCGGAAGCCTTCTCTTTTAACGACACACACAACATCGCTGATTCCATCCAGCCGTGATGGCTTGTGTGATCCATTGTGAATTTTTATATTAGTTTTTCTTACAGCTTTATTAAGACATGGCAAGATGGTACAGAGGGATACTAATAAAATGTAAGAGTACTGTTTTTAGTTTGTTCACTGCAGCATGACAGGAACATGCATTTTCTCTGTGTTCAGGAAGAAATCTTTCTCCTGACTTCATTGTTATTCAGAATATATTTTACAATTCCATGTGATGCTGCATTTTATGTGTAATCCACTCCACTCTAGAGGGAAGTATCTAGTTTTATTTTGAACAGTAGCAAGGGAAATACTCTATTTAACATTTAAGGCAAAAACACATCTTGTTGATAGTGCTTTCTAAATCTCCTCAAATGAGTTTGAGGTTTCACTTTTACAAAAGGACTCGCACACTGTGAACTCTCTGCTACAAAAAAGGAGTGGCAGAGCTGAGGGACTTTTCACGTTGTATAGTTTCTTGAGTACTAATGAACTGTGTTTAATGTTTTGGGGGTTTTGAAGGAGAATCGATTCCAGTTTGCAGTTGTGGCTTTTTTTAACCCAAGCCATGGGATGGGTGTAAAATATGACACATTCAGGTCACTGAGATCTAAAACTTTTTTAGGATTACTGAAATTGAATTCTGTCGTATTTAATTTGGCCAGTCTTACACGTACAGTGCTGTTTTCATATTGTAATGTAAGCCTTTAACTGCACAATGTAAACTCCCTCCCACCAAATTAACAGAAAAACACTATAACAAAACAAAGCGGCTCAGGCTCTGCCAAAAGCACCAACGTAATTCCCAATATTCGGTGTTTGCTCAGCAGACAGATAGCCTGCTACCACACTATGACCTCAGACTGATCTTCAGCCTGATGTTAACCATCTAATTGGATGTTTGTGTGTGAGCTGCAGGCATTTACGTGCATCAACAAGCTTCTGTAAAAACAAACAAAAAACTCCCCTGAAATATGACAAAGCAAGGAAAGTGTGTGTCTTTTTGCAGGGGTTGAAGCCATTACAAGCAAACTTCTGGTGCTCCTTTTAGCCCAAGCATTAAATGAACCAAACCACAAACTCAGTGGGATTGAATTACCTGCCTGCCTCCGTCCTGGGCCTTCACTCTCACCCTTTTTCAAAGTCAGAAAAGCTGGCTACAGGTACGACTGGAAAGCAGCTTGAGCGTGGTCTTTAATGTGGAGTAATTAATTCATTTTAATGACGGGAATTTTTTTGTGAGAAAATCTCCTTTTGTCAGAGACGGTAGTAGCGATAGCTGTTCAGCGCAGCTATTTAGGCCGAGTGTGAGCCTTAAGCCAAATTGTGTTTTCATTGCCCCATATGTTTTTTTGCAGTACAGCCTAGATCCTGTGTATGCATGTTTTTTGAAGCCTAAATCCCCTTGTTGTGTGTGTGTGTGTGTGTGTGTGTGTGTGTGTGTGTGTGTGTGTGTCTGAGTCGCCGTTAAAATCTGAACTGTCCAGCTAGAGCTATCTGCTGCTAATCCTTCTGAATACAGACTGATTAGGCTAAGACTGCTGCTGTCCCAGTAAGCAGAGTGTGTGTGTGTGTTTTGTTGTGTGTGTCTGTAGCGGTCAGCAAAGGGGGAATTTGCTTTGTTACAAAGCGGATTAATTTGGCTTGCCGTCACTAACAGCTTGGAAAAGTGCCCAGTCTCCTAACGAGAGGGTTTCTTATTAAATATTAACCAGCATGCCATAAATACACCAACACATTACATTTTAATACGGCCTCTTACAAGGGAGGAAACGACTTATTGTACAGTTTGATGGGAGCAACCAGGAGACTCGCTGGGTACTTACATACTGTATCAGTGCACCTGCACATGCCAACAATGCTGCATTGTGAACAACGGAAAAAGAAATCGGGGAAAGAGGACACGGAGCTCTGCTTCCATTACAAAATGGATACTGTGTTAATTCTCAAAACAGGAGCAGGAACTGTGGCATTTAGACTGTCAGAGAGATAAGACTCATAGAGAGAGAGAGAGCAAGAAAAACAGAGACAGAGGGAGAGGGAGGGTAATTTTAGCCACCAAGCCAGATCAAGATGACTTGATATTGCTTAACAATAAGATGTCCCCCCTGCACATTATACAGCTGCGATCGGGAGAACAACACACACAGCCTGAGCTTTGTTTAAAATGTGTAGAAAGATTTTATCTCTTCACTGCGTAGTCATAATTTTCTGAGAGTCAACAGTAAGTCATGAAGCTTTGACTGACTGCAGAGTACCCCATCTGTCCACCACTTCAACACAGGTTGAAAATGAGCTGTCAACATGTCTTGCACTAAGTTACACATAAGCAAAAGCCATGGAGGAGGCAGAGTGAGGGGAGGGTAATCTGCTCTTGAAGCGCACTGACCCTCGTTACTTCTAACACCTCATCTCATCTTAGCATTCTGCACGGTGCTCGCGCAGGGCAAACGCAAAGTCTCGATAATAACCTTCATTTGGTAATTGGTATGCAGAGGTCTGAAAAATGAATTACTGATCAGCGAGCTGTTACCACGGTGATAACGTGAACCGCAGGCCTAAGGAGGAATTCATCATGGCAGGAGAGAGATGGGTGTGGGGATGGAGCGAAGAGGTAGGATTTAAAAGTGGATAAGCGCCTCGACTCAATCTTCTCCAAGTGTGTGACATTGGCTATATTGATAAAATGTACTTAATGCATGTAGCAGGACTGGAAATGGGGTCCCTGAGGGGACTCCCAAGGCCGGACTAGTGGTTATTGAGGGTCCAGCAGCAAATGAAGAGTACTTCCTCTGTGTTTGACTCACAAGGATCCAGATCCTCACCACAAAATATATAGAATTACTTTAACTCAAAGTTCATGTCCAGCCCTAGCACTGCAGATTAACATTAACCTTAAACCTCACAATAACAGCTAACAGTTCAAAGTGCCAGAAAAGCTTTTTAGAGGGTGGTCTTTTTGTTGTTGTTGTTAACTACTATTTCCATGATCAGGAGTGAACTTCAGCACTCAAAAGTAAGTAAGTACATAGCCCCTTGACGTCTGAATTTATTTACAATTATATAAAAACAATCATTTTATGTGTTTTTGATTTCAAGTTGATGTTTAATTAAGTGGCGGTTGTTAAATTTGTCTATAGCACATATAGTAGATATAAAGGTGTACTGTAACAGGCATTAATGGTAAAATTTTTTTATTGATGCTGCAAATGCCATTCAAACTGGTCCTAAGAGAAAACAGTGCTTGCAAAAGGTTCCTAGGTATGTACTGAATATGCACGAACCAGCATTGGGGGAATGCATGCACTATCTCGGCTGCAGCGGTACGTTGCAAATTTGCGACAACCGGCATTAAGGGGTTAAGTACAGTTTATTCATGCCGGGCCTTTCTAGATCAGATGCCAAAACTGTTTTATAAAAAAGACAAAATCTTCCCACATGGACGCCTCAGACTAGATATGATCAGAGACACACATGTATTTATTTCTTGCTTTCTTTCAAGTTTTCTCTGAACATTTTTGGAATACTTCACTTTCTTATCTAAATCATATTTTCGTTTGCATGTTTACTCCACTACATGTCATTAGTTAATACTGTACTTGTTCTCCATTGCAGTCATTTGACAGACATTGTTCATAGCTATGACATACAATGAGCTTAATGCATTGTTGCACAATCAACTTAACATTAGTTCCACTTCAACCAACATTAAATATATATGCCTATTATATTATTTGTCAGGGATAACATCATAACCCAATGTTATGTTTCACAGCAAGAGCACAAAAACCTCTTTTGACTTCTTTGCCAATCACAGCACAGTGCAGTACATTACCAAATGACCAGTCAAGTACAGCCATACAGAATCTCTATATGTGAAACTGAACAGGCCTTCATTTTATAGCAAAAATGCATGGATGTGAAATACAAAATGGAAATTTAAAAAAAGTGATTTGAAATAAACGTGAGTGAAGTATAGGTGTGAAAAGGTATCTGTAAGAGGGAAAACACATGCATGTCAGGGTAGAAGACATTCCGTACATGGACTTTCTTCTGGATTGCATTCATCCCTACATAGGTTTTCATCTTACAGCCATATATTCTTGGTAGTGTGTCTGAAAGTGAAAACATGTCTGTGGAATTGTTGTGAGAAATTTATGGGAGAGTCTGCCTGATGGGTAACATTTTGAATGCAGGATGTTTTACTTGAGGCTGAATGATATTATACAGTACGATATTTTCACTCTTACTTGGTTAGAGCGTATGGATACATCTCCTGCCACTGTCACTCATTCCAAACTGAATGCCTTTGGGCTTTTTGGCTGGTGGTCAGACAAAATCAGCTCCTGTTTTATGGCACCATGAGAAGTCATTATTCGTAGCATGACAATTGGAAACAAAAATGTGTTCCAGCTCTATTAACACATTGTCACATAGTTTTCTACAGTAGCACAGTAGACCTCAGACCAGAACAAATGGAAGAGTTTACATTTTTTGAGGTGGCGTATTTTAACTATTTTACATGAATAATGATAGCAGCAGCAGTAGTGATTATTCTGGTAGGTGTTGTGGCAAAAATTAAAGTGCTTATACTACATCTAGTATAAGCATGTGTATGTATTCCACCTCAATAAAATGCCGTAAAAATCACTGCCAGAACTTTAATTATATGGACACACCGCAGCATGTAAGGACACATACTGTGCAACATTTATTTATCCAAATCTTGCTTTTGAACATTACTGCAGATCCTCCCATCTCTCTCCCACACCACAGACTCAGACGCCGTGAAAATAATCTTGGCACTGACCAGACTGGCAACGACAGACTGGATCCAGACAGATCCTATTCCCTCTGACTAAACAACACATCTGATTTTGTAACACGGCTGTTTCTTCTTGTTCATGTGTTCATTACAGGTGATTACTTGAAAGCTTTGTGACTCCTTAAGTGCATCCTTGATGAGGAAAAACTGAGTGGCTTTTGATCAGGGAACAAAAGAACCACTGCCTGAAGCTGCAGAAAATGTTGGCACGACAAATGAGTCAGCCGCAGGGAAAGAGCACAAATCAGTGTGTCAACAAAAAATACAACAACCACAGTGGTAGAAGGAAAAAAGACAGAGAAATAGTAGGCCAATGAGGGTAAACGGCACCATCCTCCTCTGTGAGGCCTGTTTCAAGCAGTCAGTTAAGCATTCAAACAAATGGTTTTTAATGAGTCTTTATCTGCTCATATCTAATGTTAAAGCTTTAACATATTGTCCATTGAATTTATTTACAAAAACAAGAAGCTGCTATAAATCTGACTACAAGGACAAAACGGCCTCTCCGTAAGAAAAGACACGAGTGATCTATTAATGAAGCACCCTGTCCAAGCTGAGAAAAAGGCTAGCACACCCTTGTGATGGATGACATGGACACATGTTTATTTAACATTAGCATTTATTAAACACTGATGCACTTGAGTGTACCGTTGCTGCTGACAAACTCAATTAGCACACAGAGAGTAAAGCCTGTGTTCTTTTTTCACACATTGTGGGGACAGCATTGTGGGACAACTCAGCCACCCTATCAATTATCCTAATCAAACAAAGACCTAATGCACAGCAAATAATCTGTTTAAAGGCATTAAGCAGCTGATAACTCTGCAACAAAGTAACTGCATCCTATTCGCCCCACCAAGGGTACTCAAAGTCAGCAGTGAAGTTCTGCAAGTCACTGTTTTAAGCTGGAGGTACGACATGGCGTTCATTTGTGCGTGAGAATAGGACTGTATTAACAGTCAGGGCCAGCACACTCTGAACAGCACATAAAACAACTGGACGTCTCAGCCGGGAATAAAAATGTTCCATAGCAGAAAGCAAAGACACTAAGGTCTGTAAGACTGTAAGGGCTTGTATGCAGTGATTATTATCATATTGGTTGTGGTTATGCTCACATGGAGCACATTATTGAATAAATTTGCATTTAAATCAGTCATTACTGAATTAAGTTATTAAGTTACAGAACACTGGGGTATCAACAGGGGCCAAAAGGTCACTTCTGTTGCTCAGCCTAGTGAGCAGCTCCTTCACTTCTTCTCCAATCACTTCATTTGTGATTTAAATCAAAATGAGTTTGTTTTATGTAAACACATTTAAGCAATGGATGCTCATGTTTGCATAAAATTAACATTTGATAACTTTTGCTTGTTCTGATAAATGATAAGTGATTTAGATTCCTCAAAATAAGATTTTAAGAAGTTTTCTTTTGGTATTGATAGAAAAACTTAATTTTTAAGGGTGTAGCAGTACACCGACCGAACCGTTCGGTACAGGCACTTTCGGTTCGGTACAGAGGTGTACTGCAGTACGAACATTTTAAGACTATTAAGAATGGCCAATGTACAGAATAGTTTTAATTGCGAACCTCATAGTGCCCACAGTTGTGGCGGACCTTCTCCATCTCACAGTTGTTCAGTATTGCAGAACTAAAGACAAGTAGGAGTTTCCAGTGGAACACGGCATGTGACGGACCGTTTTTTTCTCCTGCCGGCAAGTCTGTGACGTATGGTTAGTGAATGGGATGGTTAATGCTAACAGCAAGAAGCTGGAGCTGGAAGACGCTCCGCTGTAATTAAAATCACCCGTTTGGGATCACTTGGGTTTTACAGTACAGTATGAAAAAGGAGTAAAACAAGTGGACCAGACCAAAGCTGTAAGGAGCTCCAAACATGAGAAAAATTATACCGTTTATTATTTGTCATAACTCTGGTTTTACTTGGCCGATCAACACAATTCAAAGACTGGTAGGTAGTTTGAAATCCACACTTTAGACACAAGTTGAAACAGAGACTCAGCGAGGCGTCTTGCTGCTACGTCATCTCAAATTGATCATGTCATTTTGACGTGCCGGTGTGTCCGTCGACTCCAGAGGGTTCTGTACCGAACCAAACCGTGACTTCCGTGCCGAGGTACGTACCAAAACGTGATTTTTGTGTACTGCTGCACCCCTATCAAGTATACAATTCAATCCATAACCCTGCCCCATATATAACAAAGAGCGTGGCCAATTGTAACAGAGTAGCGATACACATAATGCAGCAGGCTTAGTCCAGACTGGAGTAAAAATGTTCCATCCACAGCAGCGAAAAAGAAAAGCCTGCAGCAGGCCAACTCTCAGCTTATTAGAGCTAAAACAGTGGCTGTGGGGACCAGGAAGGGGTTTTCTCTGCGTGGTTCTGTTTACGGAGCTCTGTGTAAACTATCCAGGCCTACTGGAGTGACTGTGGAAGTGGCAGGCAAGTTCCATTTGGCACTATGAGGGTCCCTGCTGCGGCTGACCAGACATGATGACAGGCTCCATCCACAGACGGCCTGAACCAAAGAAAGCGCCGCACTGAATGAAGACATAAAACCAGCATTCATAACTCAGTGGGTCCCTATTGTTTGGCTTCAGATAGGTTTCTTTAGGAAGAGAAGATTAAAAAAGAAAAAAAAGACCAGTATGGAAGGATGTAAGCAGGGAGGAGGGGAGGAAAAAGAGAAGTAGGGAGGGAGTGCAGTTGGAGAGTAACTGCATGAATGAATGCATTAATTAATCTAATGAACGAATGAATCGTCTGTTTTGTTTGCTACAGCCACAACCTATTTGGTCCGCTTCCCAGCGCTCCGGTGTGAGCACAGCCTCATTAAAAAGCCTGTCACATTTCGTCAAGTGGTCTACAGCACTAAGTGACTGAGCTCACAGGGAGCAGGCTCCTCATTAACACCGCCACATATTTACAAATAGCAGCGCAGCGTTCGCTCTCTGCCCACCGACATTAAATCATCACGTGCCAGAAAAGACAGTGACAAATATTAAGAGACACGTCCCCATCAAAGGAGAGCACTCGGAATCAGTTCACAGGGACAGGATCTGATTCTATTATAGGGTAAAAAGAGATAACAGGGAATCACAATCCAGCGTCATGAGAGAAAATTTGGAATCTCAAAGTACAGCCCCACCAGCCGTACACGCTAGCACCAATTAAAATGAGCTTTCATTTGTCCAGGCCTCCACAATGTGCTGTAACTAAGGGAGAGGAGTCCAGATTTCAGCACTGAAGAGACATGCAATCTGCTCCTGGACCCACACCGCATAGTAACCACATGCTAATCAGCAATTCCTCCTCCAGTCCTATAGATGCCAGAGAGCCATTCATTTGCCCAGCGAATATGCAGTTTAAAAACTCAAATAAGCCCATACTGAAAAATGAGGCAGGCCATACACACAGCCAGTTCTCACCAGAGGAATGTCCTCGATTGGTGGCGTCGTGGTCACTGTCTCCCTGCTCGCTGTCTCCGTGGCCACTGTCTTTGGAGCTGACCAGGTCCGCCTCCTGGAAGGCTGAACTGAAACCAAAGAGAACATGATATCAAAGTCTCATTTAGCATTTTGATTTCATCTAACAGCGGCCTCAACCCCTTTTTATCTTTCTGATACCATCTCATCATCCAGAGCATCATCGCAGTAATGAGAGTTCTCAGTGAATGAACTATAAGCAGGGACCAGATCAGAGCTTTATTACAGGTGGATGTGACAGAGTGAGCAGCAGAAAACTGCAGTGAGAATCTCTTTCCATATTTACCTGTTGACACGTCTCGGCCTGTCAACCAGGTAGCTGAGTTCAGCTCGCTGGTGTTTGGTCTGAAAGAGAAGGGGCGGTTTTCAGTGTGTGTCACTTGAGCACCTTATGTAACATGATTAGCATAGAGAAAAAAGGCAACAGAAAAAAGAACATCGCCACCATCGAGCCAGAGATGATGCAACCCACACAGTGTCATGTTGATGTTAGCTATGAAATGAGTGTTCAGCCATTACACATATCACTCCTATCTGCTGAGAAGAGTATGTTTGAGGACGTGTGTTTTCCCACAAAGTGAGGGGGAGCATGGCTTCACAGATATCTTGCCAAGGTGCAAGATTAAGTGGTCCTCCTATTCAACCTGGCAAAACCCAGAGACGCATCTTTGTCCTAGTGAGACTCAGCAACATTGTGACCAGTATGCCTCATGCAAATGCTCTCCCAGAGGCCTGGCTCTCTCTCCCTCTCTCTCTCTCTCTCTCTCTCTCTCTCACACACACACACACACACAGACATAGATGCTCCCACAGCAACCACAGTCTCTGAGCCAACATATGTAATTCTTATGAGCTTTTGTTTTTCCTTTTTTAAAATTTCACAGTCGAGGGAGCACAACAAAACATTCAGTCACTGCTTTTTCAGGGTCAACCTCTCTGAGAACTGCCAAGGCAACATGTCACCAAGCAGTAGTCCAACAACTGTGTCTGCTTTAATTCTTTTCCTGAAATATATCAGAGGACATTGCATTATCCTGTGTTCATATAAGCACCCTTAACAGCTGTTTGTAGATCTGGCATGCCACTGAACGGAGGGAAAATTTTAGGGAATCAAAGTGCTCCTGTATGAAACATATTTTGTATCTGTCATGACTGAACGTATTTAAATAAAATTAAACAAGCACGCTTCATGTATCGAAGGGAAGGTCCTGTGTATGAAACCAAGTTTTAGACATGCTGAATGCGAAATGGGAGGGGGGTTAAACTGTAGGTATGAGAGGGACTCTTACCTCATTTGATAAAATGCTGCCATTTGATATGATGTCAGGCTGCTGGTCTGTGTACCCTGTCACTATGGCCCCGCACGGGTTGTGATCGGTGTCTGTGCTCCTAGACGGACTACACGGCTTTAGGAACATGAGGTCGGTTTTGGCAGACTCTGGAGTCAGACATACCTGGTAGCAATAGTTCTGGTTTTGGTGGTGGGAGCCGAAGCTCCCCGACTCCTCCACGGGGACTTGAGCCGTACCAGCCCCACTGACGTTAACAGCGCTTTGCACCAGCATGATATCCGACTTGCTGAGCTTTTTCTTGCGGGCCCGGCCCTGCCGTGAGCAGCAGGAGCTGCAGCCAAGACAGCAGTCGCTGGTCAGGCAGGTGTAAATGTTGAGTTTTTTGTCCTTTTGGCAGCGCACAGCCAAGACAATCATGACCAGCAGGAAAATGAAGGAGACAGAGCCCAGGGCGATAATAAGGATGAGGGTGAGGTCCAGGGTGCCGTCTTTGGCCTTGGTGGTGCCGCCTCTGTCCCCGTTGCCGCGGCCCTCAGCCACGCTGTCCACCAGCATCACCAGCACACTGGCACTGGAAGACAGCGGTGGCTGGCCATGGTCTCTCACCTCAACCAGCAGATCGTACAGCTGGTGGGGGTCTCTCTTGACTGACACCCGCCTGGCCGTTCTGAGTTCACCTGTCCTCCAGTCCATTCTGAACATGCCATTTTCATTCCCTCTCTGTATGCTGTAGGACAAGCGAGCATTCTCTCCATCATCTGCATCCATGGCCACAATGCGGGTCACCAGGTAGCCAGGCTCAGCTGAGCGGGGCAGGGGCTCCTTAGCAGTGCCATTCTTTCCCAGAGGAGCCAGCACTAGGGGGGCATTATCATTCTGATCCACAATAATGACTTTGACAGTGGCATTGGAGGAAAGCTCTGGGGTACCTGCGTCTTTGGCCTGCACCATGAAAGTGAAATCCTTCAGCTGCTCATAATCAAAGGACCTGAGTGCATACAGATATCCTGTCTCTTCGTTGATTGACACATAGGTTTTGACTGACATGCCCTGGATGTCACACTCTAATATGGAATAGCTGATGAGCGCATTCTGCCCAATGTCCGGGTCCAGAGCGGTCACAGCATGGATGTACGCCCCCGGCACGTTGTTCTCTGTCACATACACATCATAAATGGGCTGCGTAAATGTGGGCGCGTTGTCGTTCTCATCTGACACCTGGACTCGAATAGATTTACTGGTGGCCAGTGAAGGCGTTCCTTTATCACGCGCGACCACAGTCACAGAATAGGAGTCCGCCTGCTCCCGGTTTAACGGGCCGTCGGTCACTATAGTGAAATAATTCCTAAAGGAGGATTTTAACTTAAACGGGACATCACCGAGGATTTCCACGTGGATCTGTCCGTTCTCCTCGGCGTCCCGGTCCGTCACACTTAACAGTGCGATGACGGTACCGGGAGCCGCTTTTTCACTCACTGACTCTGTGACGGTGCTGAAGGTGATCTCCGGTGCGTTGTCGTTCACGTCGGTTACTTTGACCAGCACTTTACAGTGCGCGGGTACAGCGTTCGGCCCCAGATCCTTGGCCTGGACGAAGATCTGATACAGGCTGCTCTCCTCGAAATCCACCTCTCCGCGCACTTCGATGCGCCCCGTGCGCGGATCTATGCTGAACAGGTCCTTTACGCGGTTGGAGATGTGGTTGCTGAAGGAATAAACTATTTCCCCGTTTAGTCCCTCGTCCAGGTCGGTGGCATTCAGCTGTATGACCAGCGTGCCAACCGGTGCGTTTTCCGAGAGGCTCACCGTGTATACGGGCTGGTCAAACACCGGAACGTTATCATTGGAGTCCAACACTTTGACCACAAGCAGCGCGGTGCCAGTCCGGGGAGGCTGACCGCCGTCCACCGCGGTCAGAACGTACCTGTGCGCCGCCTGCTGCTCCCTGTCCAGCGGCTTCTCCAAGACGAGCTCCGCAAATTTGTTTCCGTCCGTTTGGGTCTGCACGTCCAGATAAAAATAGTTGTTAGTGGTGATATCATAAGTGCGTAAAGCGTTGGAGCCCACGTCCGGATCGAACGCGCTCTCCAAAGGGAAACGGGTGCCCGGTGTGGCGCTCTCCGAGATCTCCACCGTGATGTCTGTTTCCGGGAAGCTGGGTGGGTTGTCGTTAATGTCCACCACCTCGATTTCGACCCGAAACAGCTCCAGCGGGTTCTCCAAGAACACCTCCATGTTGAGCTGGCAGCTGGCGCTCTGCTTGCAGATCTGCTCCCGGTCAATTTTCTCGTTAACGAACAGGACGCCGTTCTCCAGGTTCACCTCCAGGTACGGTGTCCGAGAGCTGGGCACCACTTGGAAGCGTCGGGAAGCCAACTTGGTAAGGTCCAGCCCCAGGTCCTCGGCGATATTCCCCACCAAGGTGCCATGGTCCGCCTCCTCCGGGACAGAGTAGCGTATCTGAGAGAGCACTCCATCCGTGATACAGAGGACGATCAAAAACACAATCATCGCCGGAAATGCAAGTGCACTTGGGTAAAAAATATCATAAACCTTATTATCCCCTGTTAATGGACAAAATGTCAATTTCCATCACCCATTTCTGTCGGCAGGCAGAAATCTCCAAAATGCGTAAAAGTCTCCGAAAATGCGTGAGGCTTCTGGACAAATGTGTCTCATCAAAACAGAGGCATTTTGATTCTTCACACAGAGTTTAGAGGATTGCGGAGCCTTTTTCTCTTCTAACTGCTTGTCTTGCTTCTGCGTCCCGGAGAAGCTACAGCGCACATTCCAATGAAGCGCAGCGCTGCTGGAGGGATGAAGCCAGCATGGGGAAGAGTTGGAAAAAGAAATTATAATCCATTAACGGAAGATAAGAGGGACGTTTTCTCTTTAGCGATGCTCTCTAAACAGATCAAATAAATGCCAGACGTGTCCTCTTTGTGTTTCTGGCTCTGTCTCCTCTTGGCACCTTGCTCCCTCACTGCGGTCTCCTCCACTCCACTCTCTACTGATGCTGTTCACTCAACTATTTGCTTTTTTCTCCGCGTAGCACCTCCTCTCGCAGCCCCCACGGCTGTAAATCACGCTGAGAGCTCTCTCGTCATTGGTTACACGGGGTGCCTGTCAACTGGTCTCCCTCACTGCTTCCTTATGTCTCTCTACCTCCCGCTGAGACAGGACTGTCTTCGCTTAAAAAGACCCAACGCAAAAGAAAAGAGGGAATGAGACCGGGAAGGCCGGACAGTTGTGACTTGAAGCCCTTTACTGCCAAGTGGAGATCCCTGCCCCGGCTGGCCGCTGCAGGGCGTATTATTAATGAAGCACTGTGTGATTAGACAGCGTGTAGGACTTGTTGACTTAGTGGCCCGGGTGAACCAATGAAGACATGCTGGGCGAACCGGGTTAATGCATGCAAATGTTGTGATATGCATGCAGTGAATCATTCGCCATTCATGTGCTGCTCTCAAGGCTGTGAGCTATAATTACACCCAACAGTAGTAACGTTATTATCTCTCTTCCAGCCACACAGCAGCGGGACAAAGAGGCAGACGAGGAGGCAGATCTGTGGACCACATACGACCCCTAGTGGTGAGTGTGGTGTGTGGAGTCGGACCGGTGGAAGGATGCAGAGAGGAGGCTTGGATGTGAAGCTGGAACGTGGTTGTATGCAGTAAATCATGGTGATCAGCCTGGTCTGACAGAGCAGGAGACTCTGCACACAGCCATGTTTAAAAAAAAACAGCCAGTAAACCATCAGCCCGGTGTCATGGCCTGTTTCTCTGTGATATGACTCTTTAGGGTTGTAAAAGGCCCAACCGGTTCTTTTCAAGTCAACTCATGTCTCTGTCTTGTGCTTTTGTCTGTGACTGTGTCCAAATGGCTTCAACCACCAGTGCCTGTTTGAACGGTCCCTGTATCAGGGCAACAAATAATGCACTAATATGAATACTGATGATAACTGATAGAATCCTCTTGGTGGCAGCGAAAATGTTGAGATTTAAGCAGTGAAGAAATTATATTACTATTATCTGACAAACACATTTGACAAATGATGGAAGAAAGATATCTCACAGCAAGACAGTCATTTGCTCCTGACCAGACCTCATGGCTCTCAGCAGATGTGTGCTGGGTTGTTGTGGAGCTGTTTAAACAGACAGAGAAATATTCACGGACAAGCTCAAAGGTCTTTAATGACTATGTCAAGTAACAGGACTGCCCAACGCAGAAATGGAAATATGTCTGAGTGTTGTTTCAGTATCAGATTCTAAGGTTCTAAATCACAGCATGAAAAGTTAAACATAGAAAATCAATCATTGTTGAATGTGGACTGTTTATTAGTACACACTAGGACATTATCTGACTCACATTAATACGAATACAATGGATGCTGCTTTTATGCATTATGAAATATTAGAATTCCTATGTTTGATCATATTTGCTGTATGTGTTTCCCTGATTCCCTTTTAATTTATTTCTGATATTCTGGTGGTGTAATAAATCATACTTGATGTCTGTTGTTGTTTTGAAGCTGTCTTCATTACCTGGACGGCAGTGTGTGTCTGTCAAGGTTCACATCCACCAACAAGTTCATCCTAAGTGTTGTCTTGTTCTGGATATTCTGTCTGTGTTGAACTGCTCCTTCATATATCTGAATGATAGCCAACTGACTACATTTCCATAAATAAAATACCAACAGCAAGAATGGAGGGTTTTTTCTGCCCTCTTATCATCTCCATAAATCATCTCCTCCTTTCGCCTCATCCCTTTAACCTGATGCTTGACCTTGGCCTTAACAGGAAACATGTGCCTTCAGTGTGAGTTGAGTTGGTCTGTGTGTTCAGCTGAGTGAAGGAGAGCAGCTCAAGTCAGACCGAGTGCTCCCCCTAGTGAACCATTACCACACTACACCTTAGACACAGCAGCACCCCACACGGTGTGGTCTCCCCTCTCCCCCGGGTGCCCACATATTCACATCCATGACATGCAGTGAGTAAAACACACAGACACGCACACAGCGGCATGATTCACGCTGTCTGCAGACTGTCACAGTTGCACAGACCAGGTCACTGGAGGGAAACTCGAATTGGCTCCAAGAAGAGTTTTTTTTTTTTTTTAAATCAAGCTCCATCAGGTCAGTGGTGCACTCAGACATGCATCACTGTCTGCTCAGATAGCCAAAGTGAGCCTGTAGGGCACAGAGGAGGGTCGGGCAATCAAAGCTTTCTACATGTGCAAATGCTCACGGTTATCCAGGGTGAGCACTAATACAGAGATGGTATTCACAGTCATGGACGATAGCTATGCAAGTATGATCATTTCTAACCATGCACATCACTTTACCACCCTCACATAGACACAATGAAACATCCGCAAACATCTTGTGCTGATTTACATGGTCGTATCATTTCTTGAGCTAAAATACAGTGTTGTGACTGGTAATTGCAGTCTTTTGGTGGGTAACAATAATGACCGTCTCACACATTTCCCAGTTTCCCACGCTTTGTAGCTGGCACATAAAAAACGCCTAGTGTCTTAAGAGGGTGCCCTAAAGCAGTCCTAGCCACAAGATAATTAGAGCAGGAGAAACAGCCTGTCATCATCAAATGTTTTAAAGCTGTAGAGACCAAAGAACACCATCTAAGCTGAAACCAAGCACTGTTTCACCTCCTGCTTTAATAGGCATGCTATCAATTAACACACAAGTGGAGTCACTCCTGGGGTGTCACACCCAAGGTAAATTTAGATGTTAGGGAAGACAAGCAACACTCATCTATTAAAGGACTTTCACTGAAGCACTGTTAAACTGGAAACAATGACACAAAAATCTGTGTCCTGCACACACACAGCTCTCAGTAGCTAGGAGGTCTGTCTCACACACACACACTTGTGCGAGGTTACACACAAACATGCACAGTTCCTTTTCTATATTGGACAGGGTGTGTCTGTGAGTGACTTTCTGAAAGTGGCAACCCAACATTCACACCCACGTCATGCTGTGGCTAGCCAGCTGTGTGGAGGTGGGAGAGAAGCCAAGCAGCTGTTCTTTCTCCAGCTACACTATATTACCAAAAGTATTTGCTCACCTGCCTTGACTCACATATGAACTTAAGTGCCATCCCATTCCTGACCCATAGGGTTCAATATGATGTCGGTCCACCTTTTGCAGCTATTACAGCTTCAACTCTTCTGGGAAGGCTGTCCACAAGGTTGAGGAGTGTGTTCATGGGAATATTTGACCATTCTTCCAGAAGCGCATTGGTGAGGTCACACACTGATGTTGGTCCAGAAGGCCTGGCTCTCAGTCTCCGCTCTAATTCATCCCAAAGGTGTTCTATCGGGTTCAGGTCAGGACTCTGTGCAGGCCAGTCAAGTTCATCCACACCAGACTCTGTCATCCATGTCTGTATGGACCTTGCTTTGTGCACTGGTGCACAGTCATGTTGGAAGAGGAAGGGGCCCACTCCAAACTGTTCCCACAAGGTCGGGAGCATAGAATTGTCCAAAATGTTTTGGTATCCCGAAGCATTCAAAGTTCCTTTCACTGGAACTACGGGGCCAAGCCCGACTCCTGAAAAACAACCCCACACCATAATTCCTCCTCCACCAAATTTCACACTTGGCACAATGCAGTCCCAAATGTACCGTTCTCCTGGCAACCTCCAAACCCAGACTGGTCCATCAGATTGCCAGATGGAAAAGCGTGATTCATCACTCCAGAGAACGCGTCTCCACTGCTCTATAGTCCAGTGGCGGCGTGCTTTACACCACTGCATCCGGTGCTTCGCATTGCACTTGGTGATGTGTGGCTTGGATGCAGCTGCTCTGCCATGGAAACCCATTCCATGAAGCTCTCTGCGTACTGTACTTGGGCTAATCTGAAGGCCACATGAAGTTTGGAGCTCTGCAGCAATTGACTGTGCAGGAAGTCGGCCACCTCTTTGCACTATGCGCCTCAGCATCCGCTGACCCCTCTCCGTCAGTTTACATGGCCTACCACTTGGTGGCCGAGTTGCTGTTGTTCCCAAACTCTTCCATTTTCTTATAATAAAGCTGACAGTTGACTGTGGAATATTTAGGAGCGAGGAAATGTCACGACTGGATTTGTTGCACAGGTGGCATCCTATGACAGTTCCACGCTGGAATTCACTGAGCTCCTGAGAGCGACCCATTCTTTTACAAATGTTTGTCAAAACAGTCTGCATGCCTAGGTGCTTGATTTTATACACCTGTGGCCAGGCCAAGTGATTAGGACACCTGATTCTGATCATTTGGATGGGTGAGCAAATACTTTTGGTAATATAGTGTACATTGTTTTCATGCATTACCAAACCGTTAAGATGCTTTTCATATGTCCAACACAACGCAGCTCCGTCATAGTTTAAAGAAAAACACTTTTTAAAACCTAAATCTGAATTGAGAGTTGGCTTAACAAAATCAAGATGACTTTAAAACCTCTGACTTCAGGCTGCTCTTGGATTCCAGCTCTTTGACTCACAATGACTCAGTATCCAGTCTTCATTTTACTGATAAGTGACACATTTCAATGAGTCTGACAGCAGTCGATCACATGCAGCAGGTAAATCTGTCTGATAATACACATAAGCAGGCTACCAACCAAACTGTGTGTGTGTGGACAAATGAAAAAAACAAGCATCGATGCATATTCTACTTCAGAGTCGGAAAGTTTGAACAGACAGCATGTTGTCACTTTGTGAACCTGTGCAGAGGTACGCTCAAACTCAAGTGAAAGTTTTTAGAAAAAGCGGAACACCATCCCACTGATGGCGTTTGGAGCTGGAGTATAGTGCCACAGACTGACAGCAGTATCTGGAAGCTGTTAAAGCTTGCCTACTTTCCCAGATTTGGCCTGTCACCTCAACTTATTTAGCCCAGCTCCCAGTCTCCCTTCTTTGACTGCATGTGACACCTCAAAGAACCACGCTTACAGGCGCTTTAATTTTTAATAATACCAACAGAGAGGCTGCTTTTCCATGAAAACAATAGCCACTGTCAGAGACTCATCTGCTGCTCCAGCCACATATGTGCTAACTTTGCAAAAAAACTTGATGCTTGCTTACACACAGCCACACACTTATAGTGTCCAGAATGGTGCTGTCATGGTGGCATCACTCAAGCAGTGGGAGCTTCAGTCAGTCAGTCAGCTGGCGAGAGGCAGACGGTGTGAAGCCAACACAAGGCTCCCCACAGCGACAGAGAGACAGGCATAAGAAGACAGACAGAGGCAAGTGGAGGAAGAGAGAGACAGAGTGGACAGATGGAGAGAGAAGTGTTGAGGGATAGAGAAGATGCAACTTGAACACAGATGGACATCAGGCAACAGAACCAGAGTGACAGTCCCTCCACACATCAAACACTTTAACTTTAGAATCTCCAGAAAGTTTAAACTGCACAAGAGTGGCACTCAGACTTCATGTGTGATGGAAGTCCTTCAGCTCACATGTTCGCCCTGTATTTCAACCTGATCTCTATCTAGACACAAAGCATTTCCATCCATGTTTTATGTCCATCAGCATGCTGCTGTTAATGACATGTTAAAATTCAAATGTGTATTTTCCCAAACTTTGGACTGGCACCACATTTCACTCAGATGTATCCTGCTACCCATTAAGTGAATTTCAGTACCGCACAGCATGCAACCCTACTGAGCAAATGAGATTATATGTCGTCATATTTTAGTGCTCTGTGAGAACCTTTTCCATAAAGGTGAGAGGCAGGTCCTGTTTCTGCTTTCATTTACACTATGTGACGCTGAGCTAACAGTCTTTTTACTTTCCATACTACAGCATGGATGAACAGAGGTATGTGCATGGCACTTGAGCCAGAGTTGGAAACCACTATTTGTTTGGCCCCAGTACCGCAGTGATTTGTCTTTTCAAGACGTTGTGGTCTTTCCAAGGACCCCCACCACATCTGCACAGTATCTTTGAGCCAGAATACCCTTGTTAACAGCCTGCTGGAGGGTGTAAGTGACACACAGCAGACAAGGGAATCCAGCCTCAGCCGTGGCCTCATCACTCATGTTTTCACCTTTTCCCCAGAACACAGTGACAGAACTTTTCAGAATTCCTGGTGTTTAAAGCGTATCATCAAAAGCACCTGCTGTGGCTTGGCTAGTGTGTGAACTCTGAAACTGCTTTGCTTTAAAACAACTTTCTGTAGCAGAAAGTCCTCATCAGTCCACTGCACCATTAAAGTGATGAAAGACACTGGGCTGACATTGCCAGTCAAAACATCTGTGCTGATGCTTAAGGTTGAAATGTGGAGTTTTTTCATGAAGTTGTGCAGCTTTGGTGAAATGAGTCCTGTGAAGCAGTGATGACTGGGAATCCCACAGTTGACAAACATCCCATATTATCGCCAAATGACAACAGCAGGTCATCAAGCGCAATGTACTGCATAATAGCTTCTGTTATTTTTACTGCCTGGGGGTTGGGGGTTGGGGGGTTGGGGGTGGGTGGGGGGCTACAAATTACTGAACTCAAGGTGAAGAATCATCAGCCAATTCCATCAATGTTACCTCAACTTGAATTTAGTTTGACTTAGACTTTGAATTTTGAGTGCAAATCCTGCTACAGTTATTTGCACACACACAAATATAGATATATATGCAAACAAACTTCGATTTCATGCAGATTAGGTGTGTGCAGGTATATCTGGTGGTAATTCACTGTTTTCTGACAGCTTTTCTGGCTCCTTTTAAACTGAAAACTTGCAGCTCAGACAATGCCTCTTTTACTGGCGTGTCTGAGCTCAGCCATGTTTGACCAGTGGGTCTCCTGGTTATCTACACTGTCTAAGCTATTTTATTTGAAGATTGAAAGTGAGCAATTTTAATAACCCCTCATTGTACAGAACAACTGTGTGCACAAGTAGAGTAAGTTTAAGAAGTCAAAGCTGACGCAGGGTGAATTTCTCTAAACTGTGATGGATGTTCCCAACAGGTAGTTTGGTTACTATCTGTTTTTAGTGACCCCATAATCTTTGCAAGTTCTTAGCAAGTTGCACTTTGTAGCTTTTCCCAGGAGGTTTCAACCACATCTCATAATTCTCATCACTGAAAGATTAAACTGAACAAACTGTTTGAACTGTTAATTATGCAAGTGTGCTGCAAAGTGAGTGAAAAACCTTGAGAGTATGATGTGAAATGTGCAAGTAAAAATACAACTAAACTTACAATACTCCAAGAAATGCATCAAACAAATGTTTTCATACAGTAATGTCAGTGTGTACATCGCCTCAGCAATTCTATACAGCCATCCATGCATTGCTATACCTGCATTATCCTGCATAAGGTCATAAAAAGAGATGTCTATGCAAGGAACACATAGGATATCACAGATATGTCGTAGATGTAGATATGATACAGTCTTTCTCCATCTCATTTTTTTAAATACAAAGTTTAGGAGTGGTCATTAGTACTGTTACCTTTCAAAGTGGTCTGAGTTCAAACAAACTTTCAAAGCTGACTGTGGCCTTCCTCTATAGAGCTGGTTGTCTGGTGTACCCTCCCTCTCCGTTATGCGTGGGGGGTCAGAGAACCCAGACGCAGGCACAGAGGATCAGACGAGCAGAGTGTTCAGCAGAAGATTTAATACAAGAACAGAAAATACCAGACTAGAGCACAGAACCCAAACTCCAGTGAAACCTGAAACCAAACCTAATCAAAACCAATAAAACTCCACTAGACTCAAAACTAAGAACAAGTGAAACTAACCTAAATGAACCCACAAATTATAATCAACGTGAACATGACAAACCTACAGAACTCAAGGTATCACAAACGCAGACTAAAGGAAAAAACTAAATACACAGAAACAATATTCAAAACCTACAAGAACCCACAAAACACTAAACTAAGAACAGTGAAGACAAATCTAAACAAAACCACAAAATATAACTAAAGATGAATTACCAAGATAACAGAATGCAAAGCTGGAGACAGAGCAGGAACCAACAGGGAAACAGGAAAGCAGGAAACAAGGCAGGGATGGGCAGGGAACTGGGAAGCATGGTTGATGGTCTGGCAGTGTGAAACTGAAAACACTGAGCTTATATGGCAGCAGATGATTACGGGGTGCAGGTGAGCTGCTGCCTGCAGCTGTTACCAATACAGCAATCAAGATGCAGAGAGAGCTGGGGTGAGTGAGAGAGAGAGTGAGAAGGAGAGGGATGGAGTGAAAAAAGACAGGGACAGGCAGGGACTGGAGCAGGGATCATGACACTCTCACCCACTGTCACCTGGGACAGCAGTTCTCGACAACATGGATGGATACATGTATAACCATGTTGTCTTCACTGTGAATGCAAATAAGGAGTGCCTTCTGGTGAGATTTTATTATGGGGTTAAACTTTCTTTCTGTAATGCTCGTTTGTTCTTTTTGACGCGGTCATATGTATGTATCCATCATTCAGACAGGTGACTAGTCCATTGGTACAGGTATTATTTAATGAACATGGAAGTGTCTTTTAGGTCAGAATGTTTACCTCCCAAGGTTGTTAACACAGTTGACTGAAGTGCCATTAATGACCAATAAAGTTACTAAATAAGACCCAGGCCATCTCAAGTCTCAAGTTTCCTTTAACTGAGATGTGAAAATTCTGGAATTGGAAAGAAAGAAGTGCCTGAGTTAATAATCAAACCATGTAAATATTTAAAATAGAACATAAACCCAAGTCTCCATGAGAGTAGTGATCATGCACAGACAGGGTTAGGGTTAGAAGCTCACTGCTCAGCATTGCAAGTCAGTCTTTCTGAAATGAACAGAGACAAATCATTTCTTTCTGCACAGCAGCCAGGCATTTGGCAAGAGAGGTATATTGCAATGATCCTGAATGAAACTAATGATTTTCGTGAATCATGGCTGGACTGGACAGGAACATAAAACGTCCAGCTAAAATGTTCTATCTGTGAGGCAGGCCAGAGAAATGTATTCCTGTTCGCTGGCAGGGATTTAGGTTTGCTGCTTCATTAGTTAGAAGGGAAAATGAGACTGAGGAGGAAGAAGAACAGATAGGTGGAGTGATGGTGTGTGTCTGTGTGAGTGTCCATGCGTGTGTGAAATGACGGAATCCAAACCTGTTTTGTTCTGATTTGTACAGTTTGCTTTATTGTTATTATTTGCCTAATTTATGTTTTCATAAATTCAACACATCATGAGTATTTCTTTTTTTCTGTGGTCTGTTTTTTAATGTGCTCACTACAAAACCTGTATAATGCATGTAAAATATGTATATATTTTCATTTTGTCGTATGTCACCTCGTATATCACATCAGCTGTGCCTATAAATGGTCCACAGAGGATGAATCAGGAATTTTTGATGACGCAAGTTTTCCTGCCTAAATTGCAAATAGATTGTTGGTCAACACATTGTCTGATCTGTCACCTCTGTGGCTAAGGTTTGGTTAGACTTAGGCTGGTAGGTCTTCTCAGTTAGCGTAACGGAGAAGAGCCTTGTCATTAGGGTTGAACCCAAGCATGGCTGGACAAACATCCCATAGAGCAAAAGTATGTTGCTGAGCCTCTAAATGATCTCCACTCTACATGGCAGCTTCATTATTTCCCCACACACCCAGGAAGTGACCAGTGCTGACAAGGTGACATTATGAGCTGATCAGTCGATTTGAAAAAAATATTGTTGTTACAGTTTTTCTCAATTGTTTACACACAAATCCTGGTACTTTAGACACAGTGACCACAACATGTAACTCAGGCACCGACCCCCTGAACCAGTTCTACTAAACTACAACCACAATTCCTGCTTAAAACACACTTTTTCAAAACACTACACACAATTCTCTGCATTTGGCACAATTTTCCTGAAGAACATCTCTTGTTTTAACAAGGAACAAACTGTCATTCAGAATTGTAAAGTTAATTGCCCTGCTATGCGCACCGACTCATCACATGGACAAACACCTGTCACACACTTTTACAATTAGCAGTCAGAGCTTTAGCATATTCTCCATTCCTCAGTCCTATTGAGGATTTTTTTCTGCCTGGAGATGAAAGTGTATGACTGAAATCCACAAACGCATATACCCCTTCTCCAAACTATGGAAGACGCATGTGGACATATAGCAGTTGACGCTTTCCATGGCTGGATTCACCATGCTAGCTGATATTTCCCCACTGCTTGGCCAGGGAAAACATTGCTTGTGATGTGGATGAGGTGCTGTGGCCAGACTGAAACCAAAGAGAGGATGCAGCATAGTTGTTTTATACTGTAACTGTATACAGTAAATTCTTCTGTTGTTTGTATGTAGACCACTGGATGTGCAACTTTGTGTTGGCTGGGATGTTCACTGTGTTCATTGTTTTTTGTGGGGAAAATAAAAAAATATTTGTTACCATGTGATTGTTAGTTCTAGGTATAAAAACAATATTCTAAAATATTTTACAACACACTCATGTATGTACTGTCTGTAGTGAGTGTAACACCGAACAAAAAAGGCCCAAGTCATTAAGATGAATGGAGAAGAAGTGTTTTCTGTTCATAATAGTGTTTTACTTTGAGCACATCAGTGTTTAACTGGATCTTATAAATGTTTATTCATGTGATGGTTTGTGTCATTTGAAAAAAATACCATTTTGAGAAGAAGTAACACTGTTTTGAATGTGAAGTTTCATTTTGCAGGGTTTTGCCCGTTGTGTGTGTGTGTGTGTGTGTTTTGACATGTGTGTAGAGTTCTGAGAGTATGAAGCATGCTTTCAGAAAATGAGTTTAAACAATCGAGAAAAACTGTAAGAGGACTGAATATTTTTTAAATAATTCATTGTGTTTTGTTTAAGCAAAAGTACCAAAAATTATCATATTGGCATTTTTATTGTGTTCAGACATTTTATGCAGTGAACAACAGATGAATTATTAAAGGAAATAGTCTTCAGATGAACTGAGAAGGAACATACTTGTTGGTTTCAGCCTTTAAGTTCTTCTACGATGGAGTAACAATACTTCTCTTCGGATTTCACTGGTCTACAAGCAACATGCTTCCAGAATAAAAGTAGTGAATTTTTACCAAATTTGGGTCACTAAAAAAGAAAAAATCAGTCAAAAGTGTTGGCTATAGTTTTCAAGATACAGTATTGGGTCAGTAATACAAATGTCAGTTTGCTTTGACATTCTAAGCAAACTGATGAGAGAACGGGTTTAATCAAAATGAAATGTTCGTCTCTGAGCTACCATTCCTACCTCAGAACACTGTCTGCACATTAGAACTCATTCATGTTGGCTGGCGTTTTGACAGAACATGCTCTGTTTGACATATTTGCAGAAATCCATGTCTTGGAAGTAAACAAAATGCATTCATATAGAAACATTTCACACATTGATCTATGCATCTCAAGCCACATGTAGCATGTTGTAAAATTGAAATTGTCAGTGCCTGATATTTCTGAGGAACTGTCTCCTGTTCTTGACCTCAGGCAGCAGAGATGCCTCGAAACTGTGTAACAATGCAGATGACTTTTGTTATATTGGTGGTGAGGTAACCTTTTCATCACAGAAGCGCAGTATAACTGCAATGGTAAAAAGAAAAGGCATACCAGCTTTATTTAGGATGCAAAATAGGAGATCAGGACAAGAGCTGGGCCCCACAATATTGTTGTAACACATGTGCAACTAATCTTAGTCAGTGGCTCAACAAGAAAAGAAAATCTTTGCGTTTCACAAATCCAATGATTGGCGAGAACCAACAGATCACAGCAGCAGTTGTGAGCAGCTGGTGGCAAACCTCCTGAAGTCCTACACAGTGCTTGGCTGCAACATGTCACTGAAGATACACTTTTTACTTTCCCATCTGGACTTTTTCTCTTTGAACTGTGGAGCAGTAAGTGATGAGCATGGCCAACGATTCCACCAGGACATTGCAGCTATGGAGAAAAGATATCAGGGAAAATGGAATCCATCTATGCCCGCTGACCACTGTTGGAACATGTCAAGGGATGATCTTATTGCCGTGTATAAGAGACAAACCCAGAGCACCGCGTAGATACAGAATAAAGATGGAAACTTGTTGTTTTACGTGATGTTTTAGCTTGTATTCTGTAACACATTCAATCACAATAAGTCATAAAACATGTCTAGTTAAATCCTTGACATGTTAGGACCTGGACATTTAACACTTTTTACAATAGAAGCGTTCTTTCTAATGTAAGATTTACAAACCTATTATCAATATACATAATAAAATTAAATATGTTAAAATCATTAGCCAACCAGCACTTCTGTCATTTCTTTTCCAGTCCATTGTATCAAAGTATGTAAGATTTAATACATTTTATCTCTGTAGCAAATATTTTTCAAAAATTTGTAGACCAGTGTTTTGAAATCAAAGACAAAACAAAGCTTCACAACAAATGACCCACGTATAAACATGACCACAGGCCTTAAAACATCATTTTTTGTACTTCATTTGGATAATTACACATTCAAACAGACATGTGATCCAACAAATCAGCCCCATCTTGCAGTTCTGGTCTTTCAGCAGTGCACTCCTGCATACAAATCTGATCGATTAAAAATCTTTTAAGTTCCCTAAACTCTGGGGTGCTTGGGCATTTGCCCAACGAAATGCTTTGTTGACTTGGGATTCTACTCTGGTGTTGAGGACTTAAAGTGGTGCAGGTTCCTGACTAGGCAAAACAGTCATAAGCCTGCTGTTGGAGCATCATTCATCTCATAAATAAGTAATTACCTAATTTTACCAACATGTTTGACATTATGTTGTGGACTGTAGTAGCTGAAATGTCCTGAAGACAGACAAACAAACAAAGTAAAGACATACAGATCATGTGCTAGTTGTTGACAGGGTTGTGTCCATCAGGATTAGCCCTCTAAATGTAATGGGGACACACACTGTGTATTCCTGATGTTTGTGATGCAGCCTCTTGAATCTCTGGAGGCCAGCATAACGCTCTGTGATCGTCTGTCAGTCCTTCTCTGCATTTTAAAAACCCTCTGCTCTTTAATGTACACCAATCATTTTAAAATGCTTCCTAACACCTAATGCGTTCTCTGTTTTGAAGTCACTACACACCTGTGAGCATTTACAATGTGTTCTCTGATTGTATTGTGTGACCTGAGTCTTGTTGTGACATGCTGTTCATTTTTACTTTCACCCACTGTTTGGTAAAGCTTAAGCTCCAAATTTACTTGGTTAGGTTTAGGAAGAAATCCTTGTCTGGGTTAAAATACACACTTTCTCAACATTAACCACATGTTACAAGACATCCTTCTTATTGCTGGAAAAAGGAGCCACAGAAACAGATGAGAACATTTGCATTACTCATAGTGTGTATTTCTGACGCTGACTGATTTTTGTAGGTCTGTCGGATTACCTGATGTTAAATTATACTAAAGGAGATCAGGTATGTTCAAATGTTGTTCAAAAGAGTCCTGTCCAGCAGCCGTGAGTGTTGAGTTATGGCAGGCACTGGGATTCTATGTATGAAGCCACCATGCTTCTCTAAGGGTGACTTCCAATTTTAAAAATGGTAGTGATAGAAACAACCATCTGAAACATCTGTCACTGACCTTCACTTTACAATCAGAATCACAATGTCTCTGCTGAAACCACAACGTGATGTGTGTGGTGAGAATAGGACTAACTGACATCAGCCTGTGACTACAAAATATCTTTGAAGCTCTGTTTCATGTTGTGGGGCTTTTCTTACTCCACCAGCACTGGATTCTGTTCCAATTTCAAACATTCAGCAAAATCTCATTTGTCAAAACATTTGGGTTCTACTGAGTTTCTATGTTCTCTCTCTTTAAATATGTGAGCCTTTTCTCCGCCTCTGTGTTCTATTTGTCCTCTGACACCATTGTAAGTGGCTTCACTTGCTCTAGTTCTTTCAGGGCAAGAGAGGAGAATGGAAATTGCCTTCCTTAATTGAGTTACCTCACATATCTATTCCCTATTCCCACCCGATCTGATCACCCTCTCTCTCCCACTTCCACTGTCTCTCTTGCTCCATCACATTATCATTTGGCTTGTCAACAGATTTGAAGCTGCCTTCTGTTCTCATTTTCACTTGGTCTCCGTCTCATCAAAGAATGGAAACCTTCCATTTCCATCAGCAGGGACCTCATGAACCTGAACATACAAAGGAAAAAATGATGACATTTTGGTGTGATGTGCCATGCTCTCACATTTAGTATTTTGGTTTTTTTTTAACACACAATCATTCCTGCATTATTACTGTATGTACAGAACAGTAAATACAGGAGCAAGTGGATGAGAGTCATCTGTGTTGCCACTTAACTCATTTGAAGGCAACAAAGCTTGTTAGCGGCCCTCTAGAAACACAGACTGAGGACAACTCTCTGTATCACACAGGAACTATTACACATTCTCCATATGTGGAGAACTGAACTCTCACTCAGTAACTCAGTATGGCAGCAGTTATATATATATATATATACATATATATATGTACAGTCAAGCCCAAAATTATTCATACCCCTGGCAAATTTTGACATGCCATAAATTAATATATGGTGTAGAAACATGGGCTTGGGCCCACCAGATTTCTCAAGTCCTTGATGTAAAGTGTGCTCTAAGTGTTATTCTCAGCAGCAGCTTGTCTGTGCCCATCCAGCAGCAGCTCAGTGTTAACTGGTGACTCAGTGTTCTGATCAAAGAGGAGGTGAGCAGGGCTTGTAGGGGGTCAGACCAATCAATAGGCACTCATTAGTAAGAACACGGAGAAAACTGCACAATCCACAGCTAAACAGTAACAAGTCTCTGAATAATGCTTCTCCTAAATATCTGAGCCCCCCCCCGACAATTCTCCATCTCCATCTCTTCACCTCTTCGTGGTGATGAATTGAGCAGTCACATGACAGTCTGCTGCTCCTCTCCTTGACTTTGTGTCTTTACATCATCATCATCACCTCCTCCAATCCTGTCCTAATTACCATCACATTTAACATTTATTTTAATTACCCCCACACCCCCTGTTACCCCCTTTGACTTAATTAATGTAATCAATAATTAATTTAAATATCTCTTTTTAAATTAATTATTATTTCATTGCAGCTAATTAGCCATGCTAATTAACAGAATGTGACTGTAGCTCCTCTGTGTATGTCACAGATCAAATTCATGAAGTGTTTCAACTATTGTTTACAGAACCCTCATTATCAGCTCCCACCAACTCCTGTTGTGTGCTTCTTGACGGTTTGTTTATTGGAATAGAAATATCTAACTGTCCTGTTGCATCACGTAGGAGCTTTAATTGGGTTGTCTTGTGTTTTGTCTCCTTTCCCAACCTTTTGTTTCAATGATTTTTAAGTCACCATAGTTTCATCATGCCTCTCATTTTTCTGTCATTCAGTCATTCCTTCCCTCTCACATGACTTCAGTTTTCTCTCTCTCTACCTGAATGTTTCTCTTTGTGTCTTGATATTGACTTGTTCTACACAGAGAGCTTTTATAATGCTACATTCCACCTACAGCATCACAAACAGGGAAATTGCATTATGACAAGAAAAGATGAAAATGGCTGTCTGATTGCAGCGCCTGTTTTGCTTGTCCAACAGACAGACCTGATTCACAAATACAACTCACTGCCAGCTACTTTTCCACAGCAAACAAATTGTCTCCCCCTTATTTTTCAAAGATCTATTGTCACCAAGGCAACAGATATTAGAGGATTGACCAGATGATGGCACTATAACAGTCGTCTGACCCGACTCCAGAGTAAGCTTTAAAGCCTGTCAGCCAGGAGTGTCTTCAGGATTGCTATACACCAGACTTTGCCATTTCTCCCTATCATCATATATTTTGGCTTGCTCAACTTCATATAGGCTGGTTCCTGTCTTGTGGAGGTAGTTGTCAATATACTGATGCCATCTCTTTCTTGGTCTTCCTGTAGGTCTTGTTCCATCAGTTCTATAGTTGTAGGCTAATGCTGTCAGATGATCCAGTGATCTTCACCTGACATGTCCAAACCACTAGATGTGGCGCCTTTTGGTCTTCTCTGCTATTAGTGTTATTTGTAGCTGAGCACAAACATCCACATTCTGAATTTTATCCATTTTTGTTACCCTATTTATCATGCATATCAATTTCATATCTGCAGCTGGTAATTTCTTCATGCTGTTCTTATTAATGTCACAAGTCTCGCCTCCATAGAGCAGAATAGGCCTCAGTATTCCAGTGTGTATCACTTTCTTGACAAATTGTCCAAAACGTCTTGGTCTGCTGAAGCATTTAGAGTTCCTTTCACTGGAACTAAGGGGCCAAGCACAACCCATGAAAAACAACCCCACACCACAATCCTCCCTCCACCAAACTTTACGCTTGGCACAGTGCAGTCAGACTAGTACTGTTCTCCTAAGAACCGCCAAACCCAGACTCATCCATGGGATTGCCAGACAGAAAAGCGTGATTTTTCACTCCAGAGAACACGTCTCCACTACTCTAGAGACCAGTGGCGGTGTGCTTTACACCACTGCATCTGACGCTTTGCATTGCTCTTGGTGATGTAAGGCTTGGATGCAGCAGCTCAGTCATGGAAACCCATTAATGAAGCTCTTAATACATTGTTCTTGAGCTAATCTGAAGGCCACACTAAGTTTGGAGGTCTGTAGCTTTTGACTCTGTACAAAGTTGGCCATTTCTGGGCACTGTGCGCCTCAGCATCCACTGACTCTGCTCTCCGTTGCAGAGCTGCAATTGTTCCCAGTTTCTTCCATTTTGTTATAATACCACTAACAGTTGACCGCGAATATTTAGAATCAAGGAAATTTCACTAATGGACTTATTGCACTGGTGGCACCCTATTATGGTACCACGCTTGAATTCACTGAGCTCCTGAGAGTGACCCATTCTCTCACAAATGTTTGTAGAAGCAGTTTGCATGCCTAGGTGCTTAATTTTATAACCCTAACCCATGGCCATGGAAGTGATTGGAACACCTGAATTCAATTCTTTGGAGAGGTGTCCCAATACTTTTGACCGTATAGTGTATGTTGTGAATTAGTGCTATGTAAATGAAATGAAATTAAACTGAAATTGATTACAACAGCTTCCTTTCCCGAGCAAATGCTGCTGAATGCTTCTATTAAAAAGTCTATTAATTGTTATCATGCAAAACACAGAAAGAGACCCAGTACAGAAAAGAGAGCATTTACGTGGTGATGGAATTCACTAAAGCAAAACTCCCTGCAGATAATAAGATATGCCATCAACACTTCAGAATCAAATATCAGCTACTTCTTGCTTTAAGTAAAAACTGTTGTCTGATACCAGCATTATAACTTTTAAACAACGGACAGACAGTCATTCACACTGACACTCACACCTACGGACAATTTATAATCATCAGTTAACCTCAGCATGCATGTCTTTAAACCTGGGAGCAAACCAGACCACTGGGGAAACCCACATAGAGCACATGAGATCTCCACATAGAAAACCACCCCCAGCAAACCTTCTTACTTCCTACTAAATCAATTTTGGGTACTATTTGTTCCTGTTCAATTTAATTTTTTTCTGTTTTGTTTTTATATTTAAAAATAAAATACATGTGCATCTCATATAATTCGAATATGGTGGAGAGGTTTCAATATTTTTCATCAGACATGGCTCAAAGTGACAAACATATAGATTCTAGACTCAATACACATAAACTGAAATACTTCTAGCCTTTATTTGTTTTGATGATAACAGCTCACAGCTCATGAAACCCCCTAATTCAATCTCAAAATATTCTTATTAGAATTTTTAATAGAGGGCCAAAGAGATGTTAATCAGGGACCCACAAGGTGGGTAAGACTCAAAAGCACATTGCTGAAAGGGCTACTGTTCACAGAGTGCTGTATCAAAGCATATTAACAGAAAGTTAACTGGAAGGAAAAGCGTCGAAGGAAAAGGTGCACAAGCAAAAGGAATGACAGCAGACTTGAGAGGATGGTCAAGAAAAGCAGATTATAGAATATGGGGGAGACCCATAAGCAATGGACTGAGGCTGGAACCACAACATCCAGAGCCACCATGTACAGATGTGCCCGGTCCTGAACACCCAACAGTGTCAGAAGCATCTTACCTGGGCTAAGCAGAGAAAGTCCTGGGCCCGTATTCACAAAGCTTCTTAGAGTCCTCTAAGAGAGTTCCTAACTTAGCCTTAAAATTCCTAGCAAGGAATCTTAGCTTAAGAGTGATTCAGGAAGTTTCTGAGGGCAACTTTGAGCAAGGAGGGTCCAGAAACTTTGATCTTAGTGAGGAGGTGTGGTTGATCCCGTTGCTAGGGTGACGCAGTCTTCTGAAGGCTGTGATTGGTTGTTACAAAAAGGGAAAAAGACAAAAGAAAAATGCGCTCCGTGCTCCTCGTCATGAATGGACAGTAAAATCAAACGATCATAGAATATGTAGTTCTATGAAACTAGGACTGTATTCAGAAATGTGTAATGGTGACATTTATAGTTAATTTATAGTCATGATGATGAAACTCGGCAAAATGAAACTAATTGTGACACAGCTTCAAATGTTTGAACGTACCTCATTAACATGCCGATTCTATTGATTTGCTTATTGTTATGTTTACTGTCCATGCTGGTAATTTACTACTTCATGTGTTTGATATTAATGGTGGACACAGACTCAGCTGTCAGCAGGTCCTGTGGTTGCTGTGAGAAGCGCTGGTACGTGATGTAATCCCAAGGAGAGGAGATTGAAATTAATAAATTGCGCAACGATACGAGGCTGTGAAAGACCGTACTGGTCTGACTGGTCTGACTGGTCTCTCTGCTGACAGAGGGTTGTCACAGACCCAAGTCATCACTGCTACATTGGTGCATTTTACCTGTGGCCAGGTATCACAATGCTGCGATGACTTTCATCTCAGGAGTTATTGCGTTACTGCGCTGAGTGGGACAGTAAACTCATCCCTGATGAGGTCAACCACAAACATTATCCGTGCATGATCGAGCCGAAAGAGTGTTATTAAATTGCTGTCATTTAACGTACAGAGAATATCTCTCTTTCCTCTCAGTCTTTCTGCCATCTTGTCTGTTTAAGACACTCTTAGGCTTCTTAAAAGTCCTCCTCCCTACTCCTAACAGTTTCTCACCTTAGGAGCTCTCTTAAGGCCTAAGACGCTTTGTGAATAACTTTTATCTTACCAAGGGAAAATTCTAAGAAAAATCTTAGAACTCGAGGAATTCTAAGATTTTTCTTTGAATGACGTCACTAAGACCTACTTTTAGCCTTAGGATGCTTTGTGAATACGGGCCCTGGAGTGTTGCTTTCTAATGTCTTCTTGTCAGATGAAATTAAATCTTGCTTTTCTTTTGAAAATCAAGGAAGCGTCACAACAGGCACACAGGTAACTTTCAGCCACTGAAACTTGGTGCAACCTTTTAAATTCTCTTAATTGCAAAGATGTATTTTTACAGGTTAACAAATTAGTCTACCATCAAATTAGCAGCTGCTTTCAGGTGTGGGCTTTTCATCTCAGAGCATCATATTTCTAACATAATATTGACCCAATATTGTATGTAATATTGTGTTCTCTTCCTTCCCTTTCCTTCACTCACATCCACCACATTGTTTGTTTTGTGTTGTTGTTGTTTGTCTTCATGTATGTTATTGTTGTGTCATAATTTGTAGTTGTTTTTTGTAGTTTAATAAATGGACTTAAATATAAGTTTAGTGCCTCCACTGTTTTGTTGTTCACATTTCGGTCACTAACTTGTATAGATTCCAGATACCTTGCTTTTATAAATAACCTCCAACTTAAATAATTTTGCCTACAGTTCTTGAAGCTCTTCTTGACAGTGAAACAAGAGGTGTTTCATGTGTTGGGTTATTATATTAATCTGATGTAAATATTTTGCTGGTTGGATATCAGTTAGATTGTGTAATAATTCTGCATAAGCATGCAAACCCCATTTGAGCAGAAATATTTACCCAACATCTTATAGCTGTAAGCTGTTATCATCATGCAATATTTACTTTGGGAAATGTCTGATGAAAAGTATTTAACTTTTCTCACCATATTCTAAATATTTGAGATGCACCTGAGCACACACAAATTACAGAAATAATTGATCTGTTGCAAACCAAAGTAGCGGGTGTTGGAAGTACATAAATGTGTCATACACTGAGATACACTAAGGAGCCAAAGCACTATGACCCCTTGCCTAATACGTTATCAATCCTTTATGTGCCACTGAAACAGTCCCGACCTGCTGAGGACTTCTTCAAAAACTTTGAAGGCACCCTGCGGTACCTGGCAGCAAGACACTAGCAGCAGATCAGT
Source organism: Dascyllus trimaculatus (assembly GCA_024666655.1). Taxonomy (NCBI): domain Eukaryota; kingdom Metazoa; phylum Chordata; class Actinopteri; family Pomacentridae; genus Dascyllus; species Dascyllus trimaculatus. Next base: position 2,257,691 of record CM045457.1, read on the forward strand.
TAAGTCAAATAAGCCACTGTACATTAGATTTGTTTCAGCACATGCTGTAACCGGTTTATGGTTTGCCCTTACTCAGACCACTGACCAGGAGAACTTGTCTTGCTGTTTTAAAGATGCTCACACCTAGTCAACTGAGCATAGCAAGCTGACTATGAAAATCAGATGTCCATTTTATCCCAGACCTTGAAATCAACATTATTAATTTTATCTGTGAGGATAATGGGTGCATGTGTAAAGCCTTTCTACCTAACAGACAGAAGGGTTTCCTCCTCATTCAAACATCACTGTGATAGTGGTGAGGATGCCCTGTAAGACAAAGATAGAAATAAACATAGCTGGTGAGTACATTACTTAAACCACAGAATTACAACAATAATGCCAAACACACAGACACAGACACACACACACACACACACACACACACACACACACACACACACACACACACACACACATGCACACACTACACAAAGACAAGGCTGAGGGTGTGGATGCTGGTGCATGGTTGGCTAAAGAAGTCTGTGGGGTACAGCCAAAAGCAGGCTAAATTTAATGACATGGAGGACAATTATTATGCATTCCATGGAGACCAACACTAATTTAATAAGTTATGCGTTTGGTCGGTGTGCCTTCCTTCCAGCCTCATCAGTGAGAGGCTTTCAGAGGGACTACCACCAGACTCCACCACACTCATTTTTCCCCATCTCTCTCTCTCCATTCCTCCATTATGATAAGCTGTGGCTTAATTAATTTAATAAGGTCAGGAGTTATTACCACCTTCACTGCACACACTTTATTACCAGGAAGCATCACCTCTATTATGAATTCTTTCTCAGTGCGCAAATTTTAGGTCTCCTTTGGTGCACAGTGATGCAAGCAGCAGAGTGGCAAAAAAGAGAAAGTGATTCATTTTGCAGTTGAAGACAGGTAAAACACAACACATATGATACCATACACAACTGTGTGGTGAGTTACTGGTCTCTACTGTACTGAGTAGACTGAGTAGATTTTGATTTTAAGGTTTAAAGCTTTAAATGATGATAGTAGACAAGTGACATTGAAAATAAAATAATGACTGCAAATTAGTAGCACCAGCGGAATACGCTTATAACATTAAACCCTAGAGAATGTCACTTTGGAACCACGACAACAGATGCATTATTTTGTGAATTCATACATACAAATTGTGCTGATTACAGTATGAACATGTACTGTATTGTAGACTGATGCCTAGGTAGTACCATTGGCAACTACAAAGATCTGTGAATAAGAGAATAGGCATTTTCCAAGTAGAAAGTACTATGACATTGATCTCAAAATACAAATAAGACCAAAATAACAAAGACAGTGTTATTTCACCTCTATCTGATTGGACATATTATATTTAAACAACAAACATTTTTTGTTTAGATTTCTGTGATTTCATAATTCACTGGAATTTTAAGACTAGATGGGCAGTAGAGTGTAGCAGACAGAATTAAACTACTAACAAAATAGTTTTTTATGCTAGATCCATCACCAACAAAATGGACAAACTAAAACTACAAATCTCCATGAACAAACTTACACAGGACTGTCGCAATCTGCTCATAATGGAAACTTGGCTTCACCCACTTGTAATGGAAATAACAGGATGCACAACATTTCACTGGGACAAAAGCATGAACTTCAGCAAAAGCAAGGGAGGGGGATTGTGTATTTATGTCCACAACAAGTGGTGCACGAATGCCAAAAAGACATTCACTGTTCTCTTGATTTGGAGTACCTGAGAGTTAAATGCAGGCTCACTTACCTTTCACTTGAGTTTACAGATGCCATAGTCACAGCTGTTTACATTCCACTGGATGTTAATGCTAGCATAGCCCTAGATTGCTTGCACAGTGCCATAAACTCAGAGTTGTAAATCTGAGGAAAGCTGCTGGCCCTGATGGTATGACAAGAAGACCACTAAAAGAATGTGCAGATCAGCTTTCGACAGTCTTCACTAAAATCTTCAACCTGTTCCTGTCCACATCCAACATCCCATCCTACCTGAAGTCTTCAACAATTATCCCACTGCCAAAGAAGCCTGTCATCAGTGGACTGAACGACTACCATCTAGTACCCCTCACAGCTGCCATTATAAAAATGCTTGGAGAGGTCAGAGCACTTCAAAGACAGCCTCCCACCCTCCTTCGACTCACATCTGATTGCCTACAGAAACAACAGGTCTACAGAGGATGCCACTACTCTTCACACTGCACTGACCCTCCTTGAGCACCAGGGCAGGGTGTGAGGATGCTTTTCATAGACTTTACTCTAACACCATCATTAAGTTTGTCAATGACACAACTGTGGTTGGACTTGTCAGGAGGAGACAAGACTGCCTACAGAGATGAAGTCCAGAGGACTGATGGTGTGATGTTCATAGAACAACCTGTTCCTGAACTCCACAAATACAAAAGAACTCATCATATACTTTCGAAAAAACTGAGCAGACCCTGATCTGCTAACCATCAACAGGTCCTGTGTGGAAAGAGCCCCTGCCTTCAGCTTCCTGGGTACACATACTGGTAAGGATCTTTCCTGGACCATCAACACCACAGCAGCAGTGAAGAAAGTACAGCAGTGACTCCACTTCCTGAGGATCCTCAGAAAGAAACAACCCGCAACAAGCTGCTAGTGTCCTTTTTGCCTGCTCTGTCGAGAGCATGCTGGTATCCTGTATCACTGTGTGGTTCATCAGCTGCTCAGCATTGGACAGGAGAGCCCTCCAGAGGATCATCAACAGCGCCCAGAAGATTACTGGCTGTTCACTGCTTTCTTTTGGACTTAATCAGCTCTCGCTGCCTCAGTAGAGCAGCAAACATTCTTAAAGACCAGTACTATCATGGACACCATCTGTTTGAGGCACAACCCTAAGGTAGATACTTCAGGTCCATCAAGTAACAGAAAAACAGATTTAAAAACTGCTTCTACCCCAGAGCCATAAGAGAACTGAACTCTGTCAAACACTTTTACTAACTGTCTGGACCTGAGTACCTACTGATTTTTCTAGGCACTTTGTATTTATTTATTATACACTAAAATATTGACCAGTTTGGTTGCAAATCGCAGTGGCAATAAAGATATTCTATTCTATTAAATATGTTTGAGCAAAATTACGTAGACATGTGGAAAGACCTTGGTTGGAGACCATTTTCAGCTATGGAATAAAACGTGTTTAGTGCACTGGTAAATGTTTTTAGAACTAGAATGTACCAGCTCAAAAGAGAATGAAAGGCCCTTGTTAACTCTGAGGGCCTAGTCACATCAGCATTTTTAACAGTGACATATCAAGATGACATGAATTTTCTTACAACGTTGCTACTTTTACCTAAATAAAGAATCTTAGCTATTTAGCTGCAAAATGCTCCACTATGACCCCCTTGGACTGTGTTTGTCTGCTGTTTGCCGCTGAGTAGGCAGCATAAAGGATTTTTTTCAAGCTTTTTCTCTGAAAACTGGTGCCTGCTGCAGCTAGAAACAATACTATAAAACAGTCACAATGATGAGCTGAAACTTACTGTAGAGCTCCTTTAAACAGATACAGCTGATACTTCTCTTAAGATCCATCATTACCGGAAACACATTACATAGTCTTACATTATTTTCACATTGTCATTTGAAAGATAGAAATTATAAAACAATAACCATTACTGTCATTTGAAGATTGTTTAATTTTACGGAAGACTGAATTTATGATTGTCAAAATAGTTGTCCACACAATGTCACCTACACAGCTGGTAACTATGACTATGTTACTAGCCACCTTGTTAGTGATGCACCACCCCTATTGATTGTCACCAAACAGGACACAAAGAGGAACATTTCCTTCTATGACTTGTGTGAGGATCAAGTAGCTGGCTTAGTATTCCTTCATTCACCTCTCTTCTGTACTTGTGTCTAATCACAGATGTAAGCTGCTATGCAGCCTATAAGGACAGCCAGGTAATACAGGATAAGTGTGGAATGCATGCCTCCCCTCTCCTCTGTCTAGTTGTCCTCACCGCAACTTGTTAATCCTCTTAGCATTCAGCTGGCTGCTGAATGGTGGCAAGACGTCAATAGACAGAGAGTAAATGCAAAGGAGGTTCTCTACCACATCTGCCACACAGCAAATGTTTTAATTAAGAGCCAACAACATTCATCTAGAAGTTTTACAACATCACGAAAATTTCTGATTAATACAAGATGATTGTCTGTTTTCTTCTGAAACGCTGAAAAGAAGTATGTGTTCACCACTCAGTACTGTAGTGGCTTTCTAAGGAAAAGTGGGACCTGGGGTTTGTTGCACTGGTCAGGTCTTTGTCTTCTGGTAATATTTACAATCCTATCTTTTCAATTAGTACTCAGCATTGGACCATAGGAGAGCTATGACAAATTATTTCATCCTTTCATAATGTTTTGTACCAGTAAGGTAAAGACAACATTTATTTTACAAGCCAGTGTAATCTAACTTAGTTCACTTATAGGAAATCTTTGAATTGTCTTAACTTTGGTTTTATATTGTTGCTTTCTTCATCAGTTCTCAATCATGAAAGCAGAAAATAAATTTACCCAAAGTAAAGTTAAAGATAAAAATTTCACAACAGTGCTAATAGATGGATCGTTATCTCTGAAATTAGGATTGATAAGCTAGAAACATGAACAGTCAATCAGCTAAACAAGGTTAGCTAAATTTACAGGACAGAGAACACAAAGAACCGACCGGTCGAGGCAGATGGCCGCCCTCCCTGAGCCTGGTTCTGTCGGAGGTTTTTTTCCCCCTTCCCTATCATGGGGGGTTTTTGGTTCCTTCCCACCGTCGCTGACTGCTTGCTCATAGGGAATCCAAAAGCAACCTTGGATTGTTGGGTTTTTCTTTTTCTGTTTCCTGTTTTTCTGTTTCCTGTTCTTTCTTACAATGTTAAGCGCTTTGTGACGACCTGTGTTGTAAATATGCGCTATATAAATAAAACTGAATTGAATTGAATTGAATTGAAAGAAGAATGGCAACATTACTACCCAAGCTGTTAGTTGTAAGCATACTGGGAATCGAACCCAGAACCTTCTAGATGTGAGGCAACTGTGCAAACCACTGCAACTGTGCCACCCTGTAATGGTATAAACCTAGCAAAATTCTGTTAATTTCATCTTAATCAGGCTGGGGAGAGAAAAGCTTTTCTCAAGATCATGATTCAAGGATATTATAGGATATTACAATGACTGTGTTAAAGGTGACTTGCGAACCTTGTACAGCTTATAAACTTATATCAGTATGACACAGTAAGGTTGATCATTATCAGCTCCTCATGACTAAGAGGCTCAAAGCACCAACAGTCATTACCCTGTGCCCTCTTTCTTTTATGTACACAACCACAGATTCCCCTATGTACAAGTCTGTGCCTCCTCGTTGCATTAAACTGCTGCATATACACTAATCAGGCATAACATTCTGACCACCTGCCTAATATTGCGTTGGTCCCCCTTATGTCATCAAAAATGCTCCGAACCACTGGGCATGGACAAGAGGACCTCTCAGGGTGTCCTATGGGGTCTGGAACCAGGATGTTGGCACTGGATCCTTTGGATACTCTGGGTTGTGCAGTGGTTCCTCTGTCAATCAAACTTGTTCCACTGCATCCTGTTGGTGCTTGATCAGAATGGGATCTAGGACGTTTAGAGGTCTAATCAAAATCTTGGGTGATTGTCCTGTTCCTCAAGATGTTCCTGACTGGTTGATGTTGTTGCCATGTGGTGGGGTGCATTTTCTTGTGGGGTAGGTCAGTGACATTTGTTATTTGCATGAGGGAGTGTACTTGTTTTGAGACAATGGCCATTTGGGTATCTAAATGTCATCAACACGGATGTCAGGATCCAAGGTTTTTCAGCAGAACACCACATAGTAGCAATATGTGGTGTTCTGCAGTGTAGACTGCTAAGGTCTTCGGTGTATCACAGCAGGCTGTGTCTGTCACTGTCTAACCAATCTGCAGGCCTATCTCCATTCACTTCGGTCCAAGGTACATCAGACTACCTTTCATACAAGACGCCACGGATTTGGTTGTGGGTTTTAACCAAGCTCGTGGCATGCCTCAGTGTTTAGGAGCAGTTGACTGAACCCACATTGAAATCAAACAGCTATCAGTCAACTCCACGGACTATATGAATAGAAGGGGTAAATATTCTCTTAATGTACAGGCAATGTGCAACTACAAGTACAGATTTATGGATGTTGTCATCAAGTGGCCTGGTAGTTTGCATGATGCACAGATCTTTGCCAATTCGAGTTGAATCTGAAAAGGCAGATTATGGACGACGAGGAGCCTACACGAATATTCCTTATTGGTGATCCTGTATACCCACTGCTGCCTTATCTAATGAAGGAGTACTCTAATGATGGGTCAACACCTCAAGAACAGTACTTTGGTCTGTGTTTATGTAGGGCACGAATGGTTATAGAGTGCACGTTTGGTCAACTGAAAGTCAGGTTCACAGCACTCAGAAGACCAATGGACATAAATTTGGATGACTTGCCCTATGCTTGCCCTACACTGTAGGAGTACACCACAAAAGTGGAGGCGATCTCCAACTATTATCATACCTAATCAGAGCTGGACCAAACTTCACCCCATTACTTTAGGTAGTAATATGTTGTACACAACTGTACTTACAATTTAATACTGCAATAATTCATTGTGCATGAAAGTTGTGATCTACCTGCAGCATCTCTCTGCACTGTCTTAGGACTGGAAGAGGCAGCAGACTCTTGGTCTCAGACAAGTCTAGTGACTGTGCAGAGTCAGCAGGCTGGTCCAAAGTCACTGAACTTTTGAACCTGAAGGCTGAACTCTATGTGGAAGATGACAGGGAAGGCGTCTCAACCATGTCGGCCGTCTCAATGTCTGAACCCAAGGAGCGCGTAGCAGGTGACCCTCCCCAGATCTCCTCACAGAGTTCAAAAAACCACACCACAAACCCACAGCCACTCCGTCACCCTCTGCCTGCCTGTGTTTTCCTCTGATGTTTTTAATTTTACCAGTTACTTGGAACTTGGTTATGGCTTTTGTTATGGCTTTGGGATCATGTGGAAAATCCCTGTCCGTTGACTCCCATGGATATTGTTCCTGAAAGGCCACCATTATGTTAGTGTATTTTGACTGACACGTCTCCCAATCCACACTTTGTTACAGCTTGTTGGTTTTATAATCCAGCATGATCTGAAGTAATAGTTCTGCCTCATCGTCCGTCCGACTAGTCGTACCAACTTGTCCACTCGTATTTGCCGCCACTGTGTTCTGTTTACATCATATACAGATTTCTGCGCATGCCTAAAGTCCCGCTGCCAGTGTCTGCTTGTCTCTGTTACAGCGTCATAGCGCCACCAACAGGCCTGGCATGTGTTGTACATCGTTTTCAGACATACCAAGTGAATTTGTGTGGATGGACACATTTACTGAAACAGCTCCAACTTTATGAAGAATGTTTTTGAAACTATAAGTGTTTTGGCTTCGTGTGGATGGGGCCTACATCTTCTCCTAATTCTAAGGAAAAGTATTCACCCCTCTCAGAAGTTTTGCCCTTACATTGCTTTTCTACACTGAATCATGATAATCTTAATTTGCCTTTTTTGACAATAATGTACCTTTAAAAGACTTTCATGTCAAAGTGAAAACAGATTTTTTTTAAAGTAATGCTGCCACCACCATGCTTCACAGTGGGGATGCTTGTGATGATGTGCAATGTTTGTTGTCTACTGAACATAGTGTCAGGTCTAAATGGCCAAAAACCTCAATTTTGGTCTCATCAGACAAAATAATCTTTTTCCAGTTGACTACAGTTTCCCACATGCCCTTGGGCTAATTTTAGTTTAGATCTAATATGAATTAATATAAATACTATTACTCATTAATCTTTTCACACTCCAAGTAACCTGAGTTACTTGGAGTGTTTTTTTGTCTTCATGGTATAGTTTTAGTCAGGTGTACTGATTCACCAATGACTGGACCTTCCAGACACAGGTGACTTTATACTGCAATCACTTGAGACACATTCACTCATTTGATCTTCATTTCACTAATTAGGTGACTTCTTGGCCCAATTCACTGCATCTGTATTGAATTAGGTGAGTCACTTCAAAGAGGGTGAATACTTATGCAGCCAATTATTTTAATTTTACATTACTATCCTTTCACTTTGACATTAAATAGTCTTTTTAAGCAAAACTATATTGACCATTATTCAGTGTTGAAAAGCGAAGTACAATAGCTGAAAAACACTGAAGAAGCAGGTCACAGTAGAAGTGTTAGGCTTTATTTGGATTTGACCTTGCCATTCCCAGGTCATATATTTCCATCTGGTAGTTGGTGCAAGGCGACTGCTATGCATGCTACTCATGCATCAATGATTAGTTGCTTCAAGGAGCTTTGACTGAGTACTAAGTTTACAAGCAATTCTGTCCTACTTAGTTTATTTTTCTGTTGTTATACTTTTACTGAAAGTTTAACTTGCCATTACTTACTGCTAATATGTTACATTATTAAAAATGTTCTGCCCCAAATAAGAAAACCTGTATCTGTATCATTGCTACATTATTGCTCTTTGGAGTGGAACACTGTGGCTTGGAACAATTCTCTGCAAGAGCTCTAATCTTTTCTTCAGGGTCTGTAAAGGTCAACATGAATTAACTCTCAACTCAGTTTGAAACCACAGACAGTCCCTGAGCACTGGTTGCTGGTGGGGTTGCAAATTTTCCACCCAAATGACAGCTTTCCAAAAGCCACAGATCTGACTAGACTACTGCTGATTTGAATAGTATTTGACTAGGACCTTCGCTGTGTGTGGTTAGGATTGGTGATCATACAGCAGACAGACCTCTGACTATTGAAAACAGAAGAGGAAAACAGCTTTCACAGACCTTTCTGGCCTCAGTGCATGGCAGCTGTCATCAGCTGGAAGGAGATGATTGGGCTTAAATATATACATATAGATCAAAATGTTATGTTTTAAGAGAATGCCTTATTGACATTGAGTGTAAAAGTGTTGACACCTTTGTCTAACCTGTAGTAACAGTATAATTTTGACTTTCTTTGACATTTTTTTTGCAAATGCACACAAATCTGGTATGTTTGTAAAATATATTTGCTCAGTATTATTCAGGTGTAGAAGCCAGTGGTTTAATTAATGCCAGTGAGCATTAAAAACAACTTGAAGAGACATTTGCCATCTTTTTATTTGTTTATGTCAATGTCATTATGTCACATCCCAATTTACAGCTTTCTGACAATAAAAAAGCACCAGGATATTTCAGCAAGATAAAATAAGGCTAATCTTAAGGCCAAGTCAAGTGTCATTCCAAGTAGCCTAGAGTCGCTAAGTTAGCTAACCAACAGGATGGTAGCTTACCTGCTTTACAAACATAATATTAGGGCTGGTCCCGAATATAGGAATATCCGAATATTCGTTGGTTGTGGTGGTATTTGGATAATAATTTTTTTTGATATTCGAATAATCCTGTGCGCCACCGTTGGGCTCCACTGGGGGCTGCCGAGCGCTGCTGAGGCTCTAGAACGCCACCTTGGTTCTAGTACGCGGACCTGCCAACTCCGGTGTCAGGCTCCGGTGTCAGAAACTCAAAACGCTTTACAATAGCAAAGTGAATCAACTTTGGGTAGTTAAAAATAAAAGTAGAAAAGCATTCAGACACACAGACCTCTGCCAAGCAGCTTCAGTCCACCCCCAACATAATCTCCCAATGACAAAGTATCCTTAAAAAAGTTAATTGTCCGGTAATCACTCTCACACCGTAGTACTGCTGTGGTTGAGCACGAGCAGCTGACACTCAACGTAAATGTGCAATGCACTTTCCTACCACAAGGCGACACTGCAAGGCTTCTAACAAGAATTTCTAACATTCCCAATGTTAAAGAATCTTTTAAAAAATTCCCGGATCCAGACGGTGATCCGGATCACTCCCAAAATTGAATCGTTTCTTCCTTGTCCCATCTCACAAATTTCCTGTAAATTTCATCCAAATCCGTCCATAACTTTGAGTTATTTTGAACACAAACCAACAAACAAACAAACCAACACCGGCAAAAACATAACCTCCTTGGCAGAGATAAAGACTGTTTATTACCTCCAACAAGGAGGTTATGTGATGGCCAGCATTGGTTTGTTTGTTTGTTTGTCAAACAGCAACAATGGCAAACTTCTCTTTCCTTCCTGAGCGACATACATTTTACATAGTTTTTATGCTGACAATACTATTTGCTTAATTCTGTTGTATAAACTGAAACAACAGAACAACACTTCAAAATACAGATGACAGTCTTTAAGTTAGTAGATAGGGTTCTCACTAAGCTGATTTTTTCCCAGGGACACCACTAGGGATTGGAAGGGAAAGTGCAAAGAAACAGAAATGACTACGGAGGCCAAGGCAGGACAGAATACTAAAGTACGAACTAACAAACAAAAAGACAGACTCAGTCTTATAAAAGTGGATATATTGTTACAAGACTGACTAACTAGCACCTGGTACGCCTAAAGTCAAGACTAAACTGAATAAACTAATAGGAAAACGATACACAACGTTGACATGGCGTATACTACATGGAGAGGTGTGTAACATACGCTTGACAAAACACACTAGCTCTAAATACTACACCATAAGCCCGAGAGAGCAGGGCAAAACTTAGCTGACAGCCTGAAGTGGAGAGAGGGTGAGGGAACGCGGACGGAGGAGGTGTGTGGCGTGGCAGGAATAGACGCCTGGACGGGTACAGCAGCTAGGTGGAGGATCCGGGAGATGAATCCAGTTGAACCAGGATGAACCAGGTTGGAATCAGCAAGGCAGGAGCTGAGACTTCAGCAGGAGGCAGGCAGAGAAGTCACGGAATGGTGTTGTTCAGTGTTGAGTAGTGGTCTAGGCCTGGCTTTTATGGAGTGAGTAAGATGATTTGCAGGTCGAACACTCTACGTCACAGTGTCTTCACTCAGGTAATTATCCAATCCGCTGCACCTGTGCACATTCCACACACACTCCTCACTCACGCCCACGTGAGGGGAAAGGGAAAGGAGGGAGAAGGAGGGGAAGAGGGAAGGCTGCTACTAAGCAGAGTTGAAGGTGGAGGGCATGACAGCACAGATGGAAGAAGCAGTCAAATATGGCTTTGACCTGTTGCTCCATGCACCTTACTCCCCTGACCAGCACCATCTGATTTGTCTCCATTTCCAAAACTGAAATCCCACTTGCTTCATTGCCATTTTCAGAGTGCTGATGAAGTCCTCCATGCTGTTGAAAATATGAGTATCTTGAGGTTCAAGATGTGACCTTCCTCCACAAAGGGTTAGCATAGCTTAAAGATTAGAGGACAAATGAAGTAATGAATGTTATAAAGTTAAAGGAGACTATGTTGAAAAATAAAGCAAAAACAGTCTTTCCCTTGTGATGTTTTCTGGTGAGGCCAAGAACTTTTTGTAGTGTCCTCGTATAATCTTTCATGTAAATGGTAATGCACTGTGCGTCAGTTAGACAAATTAAGAGACAAATCTCTATCGGCCAGTCTTAGTCAGAGTGACAACTGGACGACTTCACAGTAAGCAGATGAAAGACACGGTCCATAGATCGGACAAAGTGGGTGCTTGTGTCAAAATGCCAGTTTAACAAACTCTGACTGTAACACTAATCTCTGAGTTGATAATCCCCAAGATGAAAAACTCAGAGTTTTCAGTTCTCGACAAGCTGTTGGGAGTTAGTTCAATCAACTCTGACTATGCTCACTCTGAGTTAAGTCCATGAATAGGTACAACAAAAAGTCATCAACAGCGGAGCTCTGCTACTGAGTCACCATGGCAACAAATATAAATCTATCTAAATAAAGACCATGATATTTATCTTAAAAACAGGAGTGCAGACAGGAGTCAGTAAGTTAATTCTTGTACATTTTATTCAGCATAGTCCATTTATTTCATATTTGTCCTGACTTGAATTTTCCTGAATGGACAGTGAAGCTGAAATTCTCCAATATATTATTAGATTTTAAATATATTTAGACAGCTGTAACCTGACAGGCACAATGCAGGTGATAGCAACTAAAGATGCAAATATGGATCAAACAGGTAAGATGTCATTTAGTTATTGACATATAACTGTAAGGTCATAGTCAATAAGTTGTCTGTCTTGTACAGCAGTCAATCTACAATGGTAAATTACATTTGCTGGCCATTTATTGTCCTTTGTATAATGTGTGGCCTGGCACAGGAATGCCCCGACTGGTTAATACATTGCATTACTGTGGAATGCAATTTAGTACAGTGTGTCTTGTCTGTATTTTTTCCATAATGTGGCGTGGCCACATTATAAATATAAAGACTCTCCAACATGCTCACATGCTATTCTGTAGCAGGTAATGTTGAGCATGGTTTCAATGTTAGCATTGCTATTTACTATTGCTATTTGCAGCTGAAGGTGATGGGAAATATAATTTTTTTAAGTTTTTTTCTTTTTTTTTTTGTCAAACTAATATTGGCTCAAGATCAAAAGTCAATGTTTTCCATCTCATTAGAGGCATGAATGTACATACACAATTACATGGCAATCCATGCAGTAGTTGGGAAGATATTTTACTCACCACAGTGTTGTGTGTGAGACCAGCTAAACTTGCAGCGAACTGTATAGACAGATGCCATTCAGGAAAAGCTCCCTTTTAACAGGCAGAAGCTTCCTACAGAACCAGACTCAGGATGGGAGACCATCTACCTTGACCGGAGGGGGGACTGATTGTGAACCAAACTGTGTAGGCTCATGACCATGGAAGGATCCGCGACTGACTAAAGTGAGCTCAGATCACTGCTGTGTAGCTGGGAGAAGAAGCATTCTGTTTTGTTCAAAGAAAAGTAAGATCTGTTGCACCTGAATGAACAAGCTTTTTTATTCATTGAATCAGTAGCTACTGACAACATCATCTTTGACACGTAATAAAAGATAAAGCTGATAATTATTGACATTCTTAATAAAAAATACTCTCCATCTGACAGAGGTGTCAGCGAACCAAGCATCTTCCCTGTTTTTCCCAACATGGTTGATTAGTAAAAAGAAAAGAGTGATAATATGAAGCAGATGGCTGCCTGGATGCACTTTTCTCAGCTTCTGTCAGGCATCCAACAATTTCTATTTAGCAGATTTATGAAGGAGGAGATACAGTTAAAGTGAAAGAATAAGAATAAACAAGTACTGTCATGTTGAGTTAGTGCCCCTGGTGAAAGCAGCTGATGAGCACCTTATCTGGCAGCAGCAAAAAGATGACTCATGCTAAAGAGTTCTTTGTTTGCTTTACAGAGTAGAGTGAAATCTGACAGCATCAATAACTCCTGAAACAGGTGGTGACTCCTTGCCAATACAGTTGAAGGGCAACTTTGACACATCAACTTTAACAATAATCATGGTCGTAATGCATTATGCATTACATAAAGTGGAGAAGTTGTTGGATGTTTTGACATATTTGGACAAGAAACCATTTAATTGTATTTGAAACTGTGTCATTAAAACTGATATACTTCAACAACACCACAAGGAAACTTTGCTTTGCAGCCATCCAGACCAGTCACTCCATTCCCCACTGTCAGCTGCATGTTCTAGCTTGCAACTTTAAATCTATGAGAAAGGCATCAAAACTTTAAGATGGCTGCTGCAACACATACCTCTCAAATGTTTTGTTCCTTTTTGGTGAACAGTGTTCAAACATCAAACTTGTGGATGACTGTCACACTTGTCCTTGTCATCTCCGTCTGCATACACAAACTTGTTGTATACCTCTAGTGCAGGGGTGTCCAATCCTGGTCCTCGAGGGCCCCTATCCAGCATGTTTTAGATGTTTCCCTCTTCCAACACACCTGATTCAAATGATCAGGATCGTTATCATGCTTCTGCAGAGCTTGATGATGAGTGGAGGACCAGGATTGGACACCCCTGCTCGAGTGCTTGAGGTCCAGCGACGGTGAGAAGTGCTATTTTCCATGCAAGCAAGAAACAGTGTTTGAGCGTTCACCATTCACAGTCCACATTTGCAGTCCAATTTACAGCGTCAGGCTGCTTTACCCTTTCCATGACTTTTGCCATTGTGGATTTCGGACCACTTAGTACCATGTGTTGTTTCTAATATAATGAAAAAACTGGGTTCAACTAGTTTAAATTTTAATCAGCAGTTCTCAGTAAAAACACATGCGTGCATCCACCGCTAGGTTATCTTCTTCTACGCTCTGCACGGATGTAGCTTAACATATCTGTCATTGCCCTCTGTTGTTGTTTGCTGTTTGTGAGTGACAAAAGATGATCGGGGCATAAATCCCCTTGGTCCCGCCCCACAATCAACGCAAAAATGACACAAGTGGAGGTGCGCGCCAAGGAACAGGTAGGGGAGGGCACACAAACTCGACACTGCCACAAGTGGATTCATGTTTGGCTATAGACTGGATTATCTTTGTCTTGCTGTGGCCACAACCACTGGAATACATCTCACTCAACCTAAATTACACCAAATGAATGCACTTACATCAAGAGTCCACACTATGAGCGCCGTGGTGGTGGCATTGCTGTGATCCACCCATAGGACATAAAGACCAGCCTCATGTCCATCCCATCTCCTCCATCATTTGAACACCTGATGGATGTCTACCTCCCCTCTCCCTAACCTTCATGCTCCTCCAATCCCACCAGCTCCTACAACCACATTCTCTCCTCCTGCCTTAGTCAGTTTGCACCAAACCAAAATCAAAAGAACTTCCTTTACCCACTCTGCTCCTTGGTACACCCCTGACTGTCACCAGCTTAAAATTTGTGCCCATCAATTAGTGTCTACCATTTAATTAGCAAACAATAGCTTTGCTCTAAAGTTTTGTTGGACAACAGGCTTCTTCTTGCATGAAATGGTCTGCTAAATTATTGAAAATAAATAATAATGTAAGGAAACTAATCTAGTAGAAAATGTTCTTTACAGAGGAATTATTTCAAATAATTTGGAGAGCTCTAGGCACTCGCAACCTTATTTCTGAAGGCCTTACAGAGCTCCTTAGAACCTTGCATGATGACATTTCAGTAGCGACGAGAACACCATACCCTTGATATGAGCAGAGTAAATAAGACTTGTGCCTGTCATCCCTTGATGGATTTGAAAGTGTGATAAATGTAGGAGTGTATTTTAGTGTTCCATGTGACTGTGCTGTTTTTTTGTCCACTTATTTAAAGTACTGCACCAAGTCAAACCAGAAATGTGTATTAGGTACCTCTGATGTTCTCAGTACTTTACAGCATGCATTCTCGATTGAATGAAGACATTTTTAAATTCAATTGTATTATCATCAATATACACAGGAATTTAATCATTTCAGCAGTTATAAGATATACAGTACACCTTCAATTAAATGTACATTACCACTGTGACTGTCAACCTTAATAATATAATAGCCATAAACATATAATGCATGGAGTGAGATGCCTCCACCGTGGTAAGTACTCTCATTATAAAACAAATCACAGAACATTTAAGACACTTTTGTATTCCACTGTAGGAACACTGAACAGACACTCTCCAAAAAAAGAAGCAGGTCACAATAACCTATAAAACTGAACAACATTTGGTATACTATGAAACTGAAAATACAAAATAAATGGAGTAATACAAATAAGCTTTTGATTTAGGGGGGATTTTACAATCACTTTCACTTTGGTCATATGACAATATAAATACTAGCTGCTACAGCAATTACTTTATCCCATTCTGCTTTTAATTCTACATATTGCCTGAAAGTGGTGGGGATAAGGGACGGGGCTCCAGTCCCCCTCCTGTACTGTCCCCTGCTGTTGTAGCTACATTTAACCAGTGGGCGGGTATGAAAGTCAAGGAAAGCTAGTCTTAGTGGTCAACCCAGTGTAGTGCTCTGTTTAGAGTAAAACATAAGTGTAGCACTGACCAAACTGCAGCTAAGAACTGCTGTTTAACAGTCCATGCTTTCCACTGAGTGTAAACCAGATGTGTAGCACTGACCAGCTGCAGCTAAAAACTGTGTTGCACCAAACAAGCTGCAGCTGCAAAGTGTCGGTCGAACAGTTCAGACTCTCCACTAAGAGTAAAACATGTGTTGCACCTGTTATCAGTACAGTCTGCAAGATACTAATAACAACTAATGCTGTCTGTTATGAATTTAATTCAAGTGTTGCACTGACCCACCACCAAAGTGGGGTGATGTTAATTAACTGGAAGCAAATGGTAGCATCTGATGACACAAGTTGTGCAGTTAGCCTACATTAAAATGCTAGCTAGCCTTAATCATGCTCAACAGTATACATATATATATATATATATATATATACAGGATATATATATATATGTATATATATATATATATATATATATATATCCTGTCTCAATGCTCTGCCTGGGTCAGGGTGAATATGTGCAAACTAATGTCCACAATTTCTCTTGCTCTCGAGAACAGCATAAATTTGATCTTGTTTGCATTGAGGACAATTTTTCACCTAAAAAGTGCGACTTGTAGTTTGACACATGCTTGTTGTGGGATTTGAACGACTGATTGTGCAGTAAAAGCAATACAGAACTGTACCATTTGCTTACAGATGACAGTTTGTTATGGTGGTTGTGATATTATTGATATAAATTGTCACCAGGGGGTCTGAGACTCAGGCGCAGACAGCAAAGACACAGCAGAACAGCAGTTCTCAATAATCGAGGCAGGAGCCAAGGCTTCAACAGGAGGCAGGAGGTGCAGTCAGGGAGGGTCACGGAACTGAAGCAGAATAGAATTCAGGTTAACCAAAGCACAAAACGCAGAGCAAGAGCAGAATAATGGCCTGAGTGGACTAACAAGAGTTGTTCAATAGTCCAACATCAAGTAGTAGTCTGAGCGTGCCTTAATGGAGCGAGTAGATGGACCACTCCCCGCCACAGGTGTCTTCACTCAGGTAATTATACAATGAGCTGCACCTGCACCCATACCACACACACACACACACACACACACACACACACTCACTCACACACACACACACACACACACACACACACACACACACACACACACACACCCACACACACACACAAGAGGAAAGGAGGGAGAAGGACGGGGAAGGGAAGGCTGCCACCAAGCAGAGCTGGAGGTGGAGAGCATGACATAAATTGTGAAGAGGACAGGACCCAAAGTATAACTTTGAAGGACTTCTTTTGACATATATGAAAATACAGAACAAACATTTCCTGTAGTTACACAGTGCTGACAATTAGACAAATAATCATGGAACCATTTACGTAACATAACAACAAATACAGTGTCTGGTAACCTGTGTACTAGCATATTGTGATCAACAGCATCAAATTCTTATGATAAATCAAAAACAGCAGCACAGTATTTCCCCTGTCTGCAGCAGATATTATGCCATGTGTGACCAGAGTAAGAGCAGTGACAGTACTGTGTTTTGCTCTAAAACCTGACTGATGTGGAATTGGTGTAATTTCATGAGAGGAATGGTTTGAGCTGATGGCTGACTAATGACTTCAGGTCGTTAGTGGGATAGGGTCGTTTGGAGACTGGCTGGTAGTTTATGAGATAATTTTTGTCACCACCTTCATGCAGTGGGATTTCCAGACCTGATGGATCACTCCAGTCGAGATGAATAGGTTGAATAAAAACGTAGTTTGTTCAGTAACGACTGGGAAAGAGAGCTTTTAAGAGTGTGGATCCAGTTTATCTTCTCCAGTTGCTTTCCAGGGATTAAAAGCTTAGATTGCCTCTTTGACACCAGAAGGCCTGAAGGTTGACCTGGGAGCCTAAAGAACACTTTATAGAGGGCATATGAGGTGAATAATGACTATCATGGGAAGAATAACCTGGATACATCATATTGAAGTGATTCCCAGCAGCAGCAAAATGTGAATTGAAAACATGACAAATGTCTGGTCTGTTTTTTATCAAGTGATTATTAAATACAAAGTGCAATGAGATAGTAGCGAAAAAATGGTTGTTACTTAAGTTTGCTGCTTTTCAGAATTTTGGCAGCTTTGCATAGGAGCTGGAGATCAGATCAATATGATAAGTGACTTTTGCTTTTCCAAAGGATGCTGTGCATTTACTTTTGAGCTGCCTAAAAGCTAACCAGTGGGCTGCCTGACCCATATGCCTTGCAAGAGCCCAGGCTTTGATTCTTTCCTTGGACTGCTATGGAAAAACACCAGTGGCACTAATTTTGTCACTCCTGTACATAATCAAGTCTGTTGGCTTTTTTAAATTGTGGTATCCTTTTAATGAGTCTGGCTGACTCATTAATCAATTGGGACAGCTTGAGATTGTCTCACATTTCTTCTCGAAAAAGAATCATCCAAATGTTTAGTTTACTGTCCCCTTGTCACTGTCCTGAGCAAGTAAATCTGTTAATTTTGTGAGTACACTGAAAACAGCTGAAGGGGTCTCATAAATGGTCTGATAAATTCGGAGGACTAAGGTACACTGACAGCATATAAAACAGTAGCAGGCATACTATACTTTACATGAACAGCCACACCACTTCGTCTCCCGTCTCTGTACAAGTTCTAGTTATGTAAGGAAACCTCAGAGTCCTGTACACCCTGTTTAAGTCAAGAATCTATGAAAACCAGGATATCAGGGTCATTGTGGGACATGCAATATCAGAATTTGGAACTAATCTAATTTGAATTTATATTCAAATGTATCAAACCTAGTCCGTGTCTGGATTTGAAAGTATGTGGGTTTAACAGAATCACAGGGAGGTTTACTTGTAACCTTGTGTGAGGTTTATAGATTAATATATTTTCACCATTATAACTTGTACATGAGTTAGACTAGTGGTAATGGGGGCAATTAGTGATCAGTCCTGGGATATGAAACACAGGAGCAGAGATGAAGGGTGGAGGACAGGGTGAGTTCTCATCCTTTCATGCTGTGAATGCTTTGCAGGAATGCAATGTGAGTTCAATTCTAATAGATGGGAAACAGAATCCTGCATGATTTGGATGCCGGCGGTCCTGTTTGAAGAGGTCTGGATGTCATGCCTCCACCTCCGCCTCTGCTAATTATATGAGATGCACTTGTATTAGAACTAGAAAGTACTTAATTGCTGACTCTCTCCACACAGTGCTGTGTTGTTTCATGTATGTTGTTTTCCATGCAGACGTGCCTCGTTAGTTGCTGATACCATTCCACCTAGTTAAGCATGAACAGCTCGGAGAAAGAATGGGAAGAGCATGTAGTCTGGCAAATCAGAAAAACTAGAGGGGGGACAATTAAGGAAAAATAGAAGGGGAACTTCACAAAGACAGACAAAAAATGCGGAGCCAGACAATAACCACTCCATCCAGTCAAGTCTCTGCTCTTCTCTTTCTTTCTCCTTCATTCTAGTTTTTCTCTTTCATTGCCAACAAATTGAGCTGTGCAGGAGGGATAGGAGGACTGATGGCTTCCTTATCTCCACTTCAAACACCTAAATAAACCAGACAAAAGCCCAGTGAGAAAAAAAAACACCCAATTCCTTTTTTTTAGTTATGATTTATTTGATCCATTTAACCTGTGTGGTGAGTGTGGCGGAAAAGAACACTTTATATATAAACTGGCCTGCTGCCCAGCTGAAAACACACAGAGAAAATAACACAGTCAGTGGTGCAGCTCTCAGATGATTTTATTTTTTGTTCATCTTTTATCTGTTTTCTGTGGAAGGTGACCTGCTGATTGGGTGATCTGTTGTTTGGACCAAGGGCAGCTCTTGTTCTTCAGCAGCATTGCTGCAGCTGACGATGAGAATTAAACTGAAGACTACACCAGCCAGCCACAGCATTAAAGCCACTGGTGAAGTGAAAAACACTGATCAACTCACTACCAGTATGTGCTGGGAAACATTAGGTCCTGTATTCCTGGAGTTAGACTTGAACTTGCCCCCTTAAGATTTTTTTTCTTTGATCATAAAATAACTTCCTTTAATTCTGACTGAACATCAGAAGGTTAACCCTTATGCACCCATGAGGACATTTTGTCCATTTAATTTTTGATTTTTAGATCATTTAAGCTGTGTTAATACATTTAGGATTAAATTTGGTAGAGGTTAGTATGTTTGAGGGAATTTTGAAATTTCAACCTTAGCTTCCATAATGCATCAAACACACACCTTGTACAAAAAAATGAAAATGTCCCAATTGCAGCCTATTGAGACTGCTATTTTTGAACCTCTGCCTCAAAACAGATCACAAATTCTGTCCTCCCTCTCTCTGACCCACCCACATATGAACATGCACACACACACTCAGGAGAACATTCAGAATTAGAATATAATATACGATACCTCAAAGGTCCATACAGTGCCGTATAAAAATATTTTGCATATTTCTAACACTTAAATATTTCAGATCATCAAGCTAATGTTTATATTTATTGAATAATAAACAGAGACAACTCACAAAACACAAAATACCATTTTAAAATAATGATTTATTGAAGATTTATTGATCACCTATATCACCCCCTGACTCAAAAAGTAATTGCCTCCCCTGAACCTAATAACTGGTTGGGCCATTCTTGTCAGTAACAACTACAGGTAAATGTTTGTTACAGCTTGTGATCAGTCTTATACATCACCGTGGAGGAACTTTGTCCCACTCTTTTCTGCAGAATAATTTAATTCGGTCACATTAGATGGTTTTTGAGCATGAACTGCCCTTTGAAGGTCTTGCTACACCATCTCAATTGGACTCAAGTCCGGACTTTGACTTGGCCACTTCAAAACTTCTGTGCAACTTCATGAAATCGATGCCTAAGAATTCAAAAGAGAATGTGGAAGATTTGAGCGGCGGTTAAAAAAACAACCAAACTTCACATTTATCTGCTACATTTGAAAGATTTGCTTTTTTGTTTCCTAGTAAAAAGTGAGAGGCTTTACAGTGTTTGGATCTGGTTGCATTTAAACGGCACAACTGAAACTCCATATTCACTACCATCAGCACTTCAGGAAATCCTGCCCCAGGTACTGTTTGCGCCTCCTCTACAGAGGACTGTCAATGGTTTTTAGACTATTTTGTCAGTAAGACTTAAAAAATCATAACATCAATTACTCCTGCTGACTGAATTCCACCCTCATCTGAGCCCCACCATCCACTACACATTTACATGCATTTTCCCCCATTCATCTCACAGACCTGGCCGATACTGTGTTCCATAAGAATCTCACGACTTGCAACTCTGACATCATCCCTGCCAAGTTGTTTAAATAGGCTTTATACAGCCTTCTTGCTATTGTCAATGCATCTCTCCAGCTTCTGCTAAAGGAACTGAATGCAGACTGACATGATTCGTAAATGGTAGGCTTATACAGACAATCTACATACAGTGAGGTTAACTAATGACATCCTGATGAATGCAGACTCTGCAGACTCATAATTCTGCTTAACCTGAGTGCAGCATCCGACACAGTGAATCACGAAATACTTCTGAACAGGCTCAGGAACTGCGTTGGCCTCAGTGGAACTGCTTTAAACTGGGTTTCATTGTGCCTAACAAATAGAGTTTTCAAGGTCACATTAGATCATTTTTCATCTTCATCTGCCCTCACGTCCTGTTGGCTCCCTCAGGGCCCAGTCCTTGGCCCCATTCTATTCAGTTTGTATCTGTTGCCCCTTGGCCATGTCATTCACCACTTTACTCCTGTGTCCTACCACTGTTATGCTGATGATTGCCACTTATACATATCCTTTACCATGGATAATCAGGACAGTCTACACTCTCTGCAATACTGCTTCACGACAATCAAAGACTTCTGACAGCTGAATACAAGTAGAACTGTCCTGGACTACTGGCCCCCACTGCATTTCTCGTAGTATCACCCCTCACCTTAGACCACTCTTTCCATTAACTAATATAACAAAAATAGGATAAAAATAAGAGAAGCAGTCAGAAACTTGGGAATGATTTGCAATCACAGCCTCAACTTTAACCAGCACAATTTAACCAGTCCAACCAGACCTACAACTCAGAAATATTGCAAAGATCAAACTAATATTATCCAGAGACATCACGGAGCAGCTGATACACACACTCATTCTGTCCTGCATGTCCTATTTCAACTCAGTATTCTCTTGCCTCAATTAACCAACAATCACCCGGTTACATGTGGTTCAGAACTCAGGAGCAAGACTAGTTACAAACACTCGACACAAGGAACACATAACATTGATCCTGGCAGAATTGCACTGGCTCCCAATTCATTACAGAATTCAGTTTAGGATTCTGTTGATCACTTTTAAATCAGTTTGTTTTGGTTTCTTCCCACTGTCTGTCAGGATCCTGACTTCAGCCTCTGCTCCCCCGTTCCCCTCTCTGCTCTGTGCTCCTGGGCTCTCTTCCGCAGCTGCCGGCATTTTACAATTAATCAGCAGCAACTCTGGGCAGCCGTGCACGAGCACACCCAGCACACCACCACTGGCATAAAAACTGGCTCCACAGTCAACTCGACGCCGGATCATAGCTTCTAACTTCAGCCTTAAGCCATCTGCACAGCTCCAGCTCGAGACTCACGTCTGCCTCTCTCGCGCCCGCCAGTTCCCCCCAGTTTGTGTTGTCTCAGTTTTGTGAGTATTTCGGTTTTCCTGTTTCGTAATAAATAAATCAGTTAACATGAGCCGGTCTCTGTGTCCGCATTTGGGTTCACCGACGCACCATGACACTGTCGCCAATCATTTGCTCAAGGGGAATCCAAAAAGGGCTTTATATTGTTGGGGTCTCAGTTTTAAATTTGTCTTCACCTTACTATGTGAAGTGCTATGAAACCACATAGGTTGTAAAGTGGTGCTATATAAATAAAACTAAATTAAACTGAATGACGTGGTCTTGCCACACTCTACATCTGTGTACTTTTGACACCATATTCTGGACTTCAACCCCTGAGATGTGAAAACCAGCCACTGTTAAACATCCCATGGTCCAGGCTGAAAGCAAAGGGAGATTGTGCTTTTACTATTTTAGCCCCAGCAACATGGAACTGTCTCCCCTTGCTGTCAGAAAAGCTCATGCAGTGTCTAAGCTGAAAAAGCTTTAAAAAAACCTCACCTGTACAGACAAGCATTTGCATAACTTTTCATTCTTTTACTACTGCTCTGTTACTGGTCTGTCTTACAACAAATTTACAACAAATAAAAGGCTTGAAATATTTTTACTTTATGTAATGAACATAGAACAGATGAAAGTTTACCTTTTTGAATTAAAAAATTTTCCCCACAATATTCTACTTATTTCCAATGCGCTAGTATATGTTACTCTGAAGAACCACACACCTAAACATTAGTCATGACCAGTCGCATCTTCTCATGGCAGGTGCTACCCCAGGCATGCCCAGCCACACTATAGATACTGCTCAAGATTGGCACGTCAACCTGACTGTGCTCAGCTGCTGGCTAGTTGTGACGGTGACCTGATGCAAATGTCTTGTGGTCATGCATTAAGCCCGGAAAACCACCAGCCTCCTCCACTTGTGTGTGTGCGTGTGTGTGTGTGTGTGTGTGTGTGTGTGTGTGCACGCGCATGCATGTGTGTGCGAGGAAACTCACCACGCAGCTCTATGCAGAGGAATGAACTAAAATCCCTTCAAACTGCTGTGCAGGAGTGATCAGTAGTAACAGGAAATATTTAGGTGCAGTTATCTGCACAAGGGGTCACCAGATCCTGAAAACTGCAGATCACAGACTTTTGTCATTCACAGATATGTAATATTGGATTATTTTCCCCAGTAACCTAATTTCATAGTGTAGTATTGAAGTCCCATTTTTTAGTTGGCTTCCCTTTGGTCATATTGCAGAAATATAGAAAATACTGAAAAGTTCAGAAAATTTCAAATGCCACTTGGCAGGTAGTTTTTTTATGCCTCTTGGTGAACTTGTTACAGTCGTTCTGTAGTAATGGTCTGTCTCAGTGATCTCCGTCTCTTCATCCCAGACTGAGTGCTGAGATCAGGGCTTTGTCAGGGTCAGATCATCTGTTGCAGAAGTTGTGACTGAAGATTTTTCTTCACTATGGCCATATGGTGATAAATTTGCAGGCTCTATGTTGCATTAGAGCCCAGTGATATTATACACAACTGTCTATTGCATTTACCTTCATTTAACAAGACACTACATAGAGTTTTGTGTTAGTTCATACAGGCACTGAGTCAGGGCATCACAAGGCTTTTTTCTGTCCAGTCGTTTACTATTTCAGCCCACTTAGCGTGCTTTAAAACCGAGGCAGCATTCATTCATTCTGCCCACTCCACGCTCACCACATCGCTACACCAGCCTCTACAGATCTGCAAAGCTTCGCCGCTGTTCATCTCCTCTTAGAGATCCCTCATACAGGTTATAAAACTCAGTGTTTGGATATTTGTTCTTACTTCTTGACTGTGCTCATGTCTGGGCGGGCTGATCCTGTCACGCCCGCCACCTCCAGCTCTGTGTAGTGGCAGCCATTCCCTGTTTTCTCTCTCTATCCTTTCCCTTCTCCCTCAGGTGGGCGTGAGTGAGTGAGGTGTGCTTTTGGAATGTGGGCAGGTGCAGGTTGTACTGTTACGACTACATGGTAGATACTCTGTGTATGTTAACGAAGGTAAACAGCAAACCAAACTTGTTTTAACAAGCCAGGATCTGAGCATTTTGCTCCTTTATTATGATCAGCTTAAGACGGCTTACAATTTCACATTGTTGCTTGAAACGGTCGAGTGAAACTGAAATGCATAAAACAGAAATGGAAAAATATACCGCAGTTTGGTATTGGGAAAATAAATACATCAGGAAACAGTTAGCACCAAAATAATGCATTAATCTTAACTGAAGTGCTATCCCCAAAGTCACAGGACGTATCAATAGTTATATTGATCCATTGATATCCTAATTAGATGGTTAACACACGTGAACAGCTGCATTGATATGCTAATACATTGCAACAAGCTAGTGGGATGCATGGGCGAGGTCTATTTCTATTTCTCTCTAACAGAGTTTATACAACTTACAAAGGTGATATATTCTCATTGCTTTAGCTATTAAACACTTATTAAACTTATAGCCATTGCTTTCGGAGGTTTGGATGAGATGTAAGACACAGGATCAACTTGGACATGAGTAGACAGGCTTACTGACAACACGATCTTCCAAGACTGAGCTTCTGCTACCCATACTGCATTGCAACCATCAACTATGCTTAAAAATAAAATACAGGTAAACAAATACTGGCTGTATAATCACTTTTAACTTGTACTTTTAACCTGAATTACAATCAATGAATTATGGAATTGTATTTATTTATTTATTTTTATTTAACCTTTATTTAACCAGGATAAAATTGGTTAAATAAAGGTTAACCAGTTTTTAATTGAGATTAAAAATCTCTTTTCAAAGAGTGTCCTGGCCTGGAATAATTATCACAAAATTATAAAGAACGTCTTAACCTTTTTATCGAACACATTTTACTGAGGGCAGAACACAGGCTATTGGATAATCACCTGAGTTAACACACCTGCGTTGGGGTTTGGTTATCTCCTTATACTCAACAGTCTCCCCATATAAACCTGGCTCAGACAACACAATGCCTTTGTTAACCTAAGTCCAGCCCTCGCTTTCTTAGCTTGGTCATACCAAGTCCTGGTTAGTTTCCTGCAACACCTAAATAATATATCTCACTTTGTAAAATTGAATCTGTCTCCTAGTGTCTAGCATCAGCTGTTATTTCATCTCACACCTATAGCTGGCTCACCTGGGAGCATTCTGTCAGTCTGCATCCTACATATCAATTCTGTTTCCTGTATTATTGTAAATATATCATTGTTGTAAATAAATCTATATTTGTGTACCCTCATGGTCGAGGGCGACACATCTGACGCCGGGGTAGGGGCAGTCCTCTCAGCGATTTCCCACTAAGAACAAGCTGCATCCTTGTGCGTTCTTCTCCCGACGCCTTTCCTTGGTGAAGTGGAACTATGGCATTGGGAATCGATAACTACTGACAGTCAAGTTGGCTCTCAAGGAGTGGAGACACTGGCTGGAGGGGGTTGAGTGGCTGTTCATCATATGGGCTGGCCAAAAGAACCTCGAGTACATCAGGTAAGATAAGAGGTTGAACTGCCGCCAGGCCTGGTGGACCCTGTTCTTCAGTTGCTTCCAGTTCTCCCTGACATATTGCCCAGGACCCCGTAATGTCAAGCCCGATGCCTTGTCTAGTTCTCTGTGGAGGAACCCTCTGGTGAGCCCGTTCTCATCCTGCCCAAGACTTGCTTGTAGCATCACTCACCTGGGAAGTGGAGTCCCAGGTTCGTCAAGCCCAGAACCAGCAACCTGGTCCATGTACTGCCTAAACTGCCCACAGCAAAGGAGCTTACTAAAACTCTGGTGGCCCAGGTTTTTAGGATCCATGGGATCTCCTCTGACATTGCCTCTGATCGAGGACCCCATTTCACATCTGAGGTCTGGAAGGCATTCTGCATGGCACTCAGGGCCAAAGTGAGCCTGACCTCTGGCTTCCACCCCAAATCCAACAGCCAGACTGCTGAGCCAACCAGGAGATGGAGACTCTCCTTTGCTGCGTTACCTCAGGCAACCATACCACCTGGAGCACCTTCTTACCATGGGTTGAGTGCTAACACAACACACTCATCAATTTGTCCTCCGGTCTGTCCATTTTCCAGTGTTCGCTGAGGTATTAGCTGCCGTTGTTCCCACCCCAGAAGCAAGAGGCAGCTGCACTTTTCGTCCAGGTGTTCATCAAAAAATGTGAGGGAGTGTGGAAACGGGCCTCGGCATCTCCCCTCTGTGCTTCCCAGAATATGGAGCAGCAGGCCAACGACATTCACCGGCACTTGTGTATGAGCCAAGACAGTAGGTTTGGTTTCAAGCCAAGGACCTTTCCCTGAAGGTGGAGTCTAAACAGCTTGCCCCATGGTTCAGTGGTCTGTTTGAGATAGAATGGATCATCAACCCCAGTGTGGTCCATCTGAAGGTGCCCTCTATGATGTGCATACACTCCACATCATATGTATCTCAGATCAAGCCTGTGAAAGACAGCACTCTGGTCCCCTTGTCCTTCCCTCTCCACCTCCCAGGATGGTGGATGATTCACCAGCGTACGCTGTCAGATACCTGCTGGATGGTCATCATTGTGGGCGCAGCCTCCAATACCTGGTGGATTGGGAGGGTTATGAACCAGTGGAGCAGAGTTGGATTCTCTGACTCCAGATCCTGGATCCCATACTCATGAGAGACTTTAACCAGCAGCATCCTGTACGCCAGGAGGTGTAGAGGAGTGGGGGTACTGTCACACCCGCCACTTCCAACTCCATGTAGTGGCAGCTGGTCCCTGTTTTCTCTCCCTCTCCCTCCTTTCCCTTCTCCCTCAGGTGGGCGTGAGTGAGGTGTTGCTGGTGGAATGCCGGCAGGTGCAGGTTATTGGATCATCACCTGAGTGAACACACCTGCGGTGGGGTGTGGTCGTCTCCTGATACGCATCAGTGTTCCCATATAAACCTGGCTCAGACAACTACACGACGCCTGACCGTTGAATAACCCAGTTTGTCAAGTCAGGTCATTGTTCTGCTACTAGTGTCTTTGTTTTCCATGCTCCTTGCTCCTTTCTCTTCGTCTCCAGTCTGTAACCACTCCTGCCAGGATCCTGTCTGCTTGCCTCGTCTGCCTGCCACTGAGTTTCTGCTCTCCTTTGTCAGTCCAAGCTGGTTCTGTCTGGATTCACACACAGAAACCCTCACAGCCTTACACCTGCCTAGACACCATTCGTGCCATGCTACGCACAGTATCCAGGTCTTAGAGTGGGCAGCTCAATAGCACATGAGTCCCACTGAAAATCTCTGGTGGATTATCAAAAGGTCTGTTTCAAAGCGTAAACCAAAGAGTTTAGAACAATTAAAAGCAGTAACTCAAAAAGAATGGGACAGGATCACCCCTCAACAGTGTGAAAGACTCATGGGGAACATGCCAGCCAGGATCAGAGCTCTACTACGTGCTAATGGCAGGACAAATAAATATTAATTTGATGATGGGATGGTTTATTTATTTTCTGTTCAGTTTTGAACACATTCTGTTTTTTGTTGACTTTGACACCGACAATGTTGAGAACTGACTTATTGAAACTGTCAAGAATTTAGTTTTGTTAGTTTTTCTTGTAAACAATAAACAAAAAATATCATTTGTATTTGTTTGTGACTGTCTAATGCAGCCACACCTTTAGAAACACAAAAAAGATTTTTCCACAAATATTTCATGATAATATTTCAGATTGTGTCAAATTTTAAGGGTGTCTGAAAACTTTTTTCCACCACTTTATAGTTCACTCCCCTGGGAGCATTCTATCAGTTTGCATTCTACATATCTATACATATCTATATATTCTCACTTCTGTTTCCTGAATTATTGTAAATATATCATTGTTGTAAGTAAATCTATATTTGTATTAACATTATGTTGTGCACTGTCATTCTGTGCTTGAGCCTCTGAGCCCTCTGTGACACATTCGTCTTTAATGCAGGATTGCAGTTTTGTCAAAGCTGGCCAGCCTTGTGGAAGCTGAGTTGACGTGTCCTAAATCTTGAGTGTCAGTCTATCTATCTAGGTATCAATCTAGTTAAATTCTGTTGATTTAATCTGAATGAGGCTGTGGAGGAAAAGTCTTGCTGGTTGTGTTGAAACATCAGTTATTCTCAAGATCCTGATTTAAGGCCGTCATAGGATATTACAATGATTGTGTTTAAGGTAGCTTTCAAAGCGTAGGCATAAAACTAAAATTAGTCTGGCACACTAAAGTTAGTCATCGACTTATCAGCTCTCATGACCAGAAATTTAATGCATCAATAGGCCCACCCAGGGCTCCAGAGTGTAACCAAAATTTTTGAGGGCATGTGAGTTAAAATTTCAAGTGGTCACATTTGCACAAGTAAATCACGATGCTGTTTTGCTGTAGCTCTAACTGGACAGCTACTGTGTTATCTATATTGGTGAAAAGCAGTACTTTTATAACTTCAGTTGCCCTTCTGTCTGTCCCTGTTTAGCTAGCCGTGTATTCCAAAGATAAGGTGGCTGATGGAGAAAGACAGGTTCCTTGGTCATCTTGGACGATTCTGACTTCAGAATGCATTATTTCACTCTTTTCAAAGTAATTTTGGTCACACATTTCTCTGATCACACCACAGTCAGCAAGCTGCACTTAGCCTTCATGGTGAGGTGTTTAGGGAACATTCGTAAATTTATTGTTTATCGACAGGCAGATGTTAAGCCAGTGAGGTGTTTCGGCTGTGACAAGGTGGGAGTGCTACCAGTGGAAAAGGTTAGTCTGCCTTGCTCCATGCTATCTTTTCTTCACCTACACAACTGCAGATCACATCTTGTGCCAATTAGAATAGCAGGGACAGGCAGCACACTGGTACAATGGCTAGCACTGTTGCCTCACCAGCTCGACAGTCCTTGAGACTTTCTGCGTGGAGTTTAAGGTCTATCTTTGTGGAGTTTGCTTGTTCTCCCTGTTCCTGCGTGGGCTTTACCAAGCGCTTCAGGTTGCTCCCACAGTTCCTGCTGAGGCCCTGTGATGGACTGTTACCTGGTCAGGTGAGCCTTGCCTTCACCCAAAGTCAGCTTAGATAGGCTCCAGCACCTCCACAATCCTACAGAAAATTAAGCAATGTATAGAAAATGGTTGGTACAGATGCTCAGTTAAGAGTGGACTTCATAGATGCTCGAACAATGCTTCTGCACACTTCCATTGACATACGTTTGTAGTTTATTGAAAATATAAACCACATTTAGTTTGCAGTCAGACTGACTTTGGTTGTGTACTGCCAAGAAAAAAAGAACAAAAAACCCCAAACTGGTTGGTCTCCCCATAATCATCAATGATTATAACTAGCAACTAAAATAGTTGCTAAATATAATTATATTTAATATTATACCTAATTTTAATAATATGTAGAGCAATATAGCTAAGAATTGTTGATTTCAGAGATTAACTTGATTACTTTAAATACAGGGGTATTACCCTATTACTCTGAAGTCTATGAGCTGTTAAATTCCATATGTAAAAAAGAACATTAATTTCTACATTTAATAACACCTTGGTGTTTTAGCTATAATATTAAACTAGGTGGGTTTAATGTCCAGAATTAATAACACCATAAGGTTTCATCATACCAAATACTATGGTCAGGTAAAGTAGTATTATATATGTTCAAGAGGCTTAAACCATTATTTTCACTATGGGAAAATCACATCATAGTGACTGTATAGGGACTCAAACACAACAGCTTTTGTTTTAAATGCGTTACATTATTGACCTGACTTTATCTATATATTACAGCAAATGAGTATATGCTGCAGGACAGGTTAGATGTATTTGGAGAACTTTTACTATATCATTTGTGATCAAGTATGATTTGCTATGGCACCTTATTATTTCTCAGGCAGTTGTTTAGTGTCCAGACTTCTCAGTCTTTTCAAATTGAAGAACCTCAAGGTTTTTCTCTGATGCTGCTGACTTAGCAGTTGTTGGGGTCTTGTTTAATAACTAATGTTTTGCAGATGACCAAGGAGCTTCCATCCTGGCCTGCTAGCTTCCAGCCTAGCACTGTGTTACGATCTATTCCCCATCCTGCAGGAAGAAAAATTGTAGAGGGAACAATCATCGAGTTTTGTGACAACGAAGCATCAGTCAACATTAAGAGTGCTCCTCAGTCACATCTGTGCCACATTTCTCCCTGCAGTTGCCTTGCGAACATCTGACCAAGCATAATCTGGTTCAATACTTGTTCACCTCCTTCTCTTCTCGAGTCTATAAGCTTAATTTTTGAAGTCCAGTTTCATTTAAGACTTTTAGACCATGCAGTTCTAGCTTCTTGGGACAGGATATTGTGACCTCCTCTTCAGTTGACCACAGAAGTTCATTCATCAGGCAATGATAAAGATCTTACTATTACACTTTATTGGTACAAAGTCAGTTCTTACTTAAGGTGTGGATGTTTATCTACATGTAGATACCCTCTAAGAACAATACTTCTTGTTTCTTAGGGTTTTTCTTAGTCATGGGAAGTTCATTTCACGTACTGAGAAATTCTATTCCTTGCATGGCCTCACTATATCTGTCTTCTCTTGAGATAGGCATAAGCAATCCACTGATCTTAGGCTTTCAAAGTTGATTAATATTATTATAAAGGTGCACTGATCTATATTGTCAATGCTAAATATGCTTTCTGTTCCCTCTCTTCGAGTCGATGCCTGGAATGGTTAACCAATGCAAGCAGAGATGAGCCTCTGTTCAACATGGACTCTGGGAAGGCACTGTGCAGTCCTTGGTGTGTCCGCCTCCACATTCCAGACCAGCGGTGTGGCCTCTCACCTTGGCTACACAACCTAGTACTTTCGCTAATCTTCTGCAGCGTATGAACATTTCCTCTGCCTGAATGCCATCAAATATCACTCAGAGGTCATCCATCCATCCATCCATCTTCTACCGCTTATCCGAGGTCGGGTCGCGGAGGCAGCAATCTAAGCAAAGAGGCCCAGACTTCCCTTGCCCCAAACACCTCCTCCAGTTCTTCCGGTGGGACACCAAGGCATTCCCAGGGCAGCCGAGAGACATAGTCCCTCCAGCATGTCCTAGGTCTTCCCCAAAGCCTCCTCCCGGCGGAACATGCCCGGAACACCTCAAAGGTTATGAATAGTTCATCTTATACATAGTCTGTGATACATACATACAACTGGGGCACTATTTCATGTCATTTCCTGAAGGTCATGCATGCTTGCACAAATTCAAATGATATACATCATGCTTGATGTCACTCATAGTCTCATACCTCATATAGTATATATCAATTTTATCAAGGCACTATAATCATGCCTTGCCAGATGTTCATTTGAGTGTCTTAAGCATGTCGGTGATCCCGTGTATCCAGATGTGAAGGTTGTACATGTCTGCAAGAATTCAAAGGAAATGTGTCATACTTGATGTCACACATAGTCTCATACCTCACGTAGTATATTTCCTTTGTATCAAGTCACCATAACAGTGCCTTGCCAGGGGACAACCTACCCATACTGAGGAAAACTGGTGCTATTTTAAAGGCAAAGGATTCTCCTGGAAAATATTAATTAGATTTTATCATACTAAGTCTGGTGATACATATTATGTTGCATTTATGATTACATGTAACCATTCATGGCAGTATTTATGGTATCGTAACAGCTTCACTTTGCAAGTCTTTACTTGTCTTGCCCTAAGATTTCAGTACTTGCAAATTTTCTCAGGATGTTTCTGGCTCTGTTCTGTCTTTGTTTCTTCGTATTCCCCAGAGTCCTCCACCCACCGATCCCTTCTCCCCTGCCCCTAACCCCTCCCCTTCCCACAGTTTCTTCCATCCCTCAAGTCATGTAAATTCTTGCTCTCCTCGTCCTTCTCTTTTATTCTGGTGAAGGGGAGAAAGGGTAACATTTGGATTGGTTCAAACTGTATATATGAGAAAAGGCCAGCCTGACATTTTACACAGCTGCTACATTTTATTACTGTGCATCTCAGCTTGTGTGTGTATGTGTGAGGTCTGGAGGGGAAAGCGTGCATAATGAAAGAGGATATGGAGAAGGAGGAGAGATGAAGATATAGTTTACAGATGGAAGCTTTCCCTCTCCCTCCATCTGCACCCTCAACACTTCCACTTCTCCCTTCTCTATTAACCTCAATCTTTCTTTCCTCTCATCATCTTTTGAGCTTCAGTGCCTCTTTCTGTGGTCATGTTTTGTCTCCTGATTTGCACTGCAGGAAATTTACTCTCTTTCATTGTGTTTTCTCTATTTTGTTTCTCAAATTCAAGAAAAAATCTGTCGAAAACCTCTCATAAAGATATCTGTTCACAGAAATAATTTAAGTAGGTCTGTGCTTTGATACATGCTCCTTCACAGTTTCCTATGAAGTTTCCTATCACAGTGTACACTGCAATCTGATGTTCCTCTGTTGCATTAATTGAGATAGTAATTTTTGATTCATGTCACATTGATTAGACTTAATTTGGATTTCAAGTTAACATTAATGATTCTTTGTCAAAAACATTTTAAGAAGCCTTCATATTTTTGTGTGCTGCTTTTTTCATCAAGTCATCTTTGTTGTACAGAACTATGTTCAATAATGGAACACATGCACAGTCTGCTGGGACAGAGATCTGTGAAAAATCATTGAGGACATAGGATGAAGCAATGTTTGTAGCTGTGTGTGCATTACACTAGACAGGGACACAGCAGTCAACTAATGACTGTACTTCACTGGGGATCTGCACTGTAATAAGCCTGTCACCACTGTAATAACAAAACTAAATAAATAAATAAACACTGATTTGCATGTGTATTTCATGTACTTGCAGACATCTGAAATTATATAAATATACACACAGTGTCACTTTTGACCATGTTCAGTGATTACATACTGAGTCCATGGATGTGTTGTCCTTTTCCTGCTTAAAATCTGGATGCAGTAAGTCCATGGTTTCAGAATTGGCTGAATTTTTAACCAAATTGGACACAGACATTCCCTTGGCCACAAAAATCTCCAGGAAGACCACGACTAACTACCAGACGAGATGATCGGCAACTGTTTAATCTGTGCTGTAGAAATCAGAAAATGCCAGCGAGCCGCCTCCGTCATATGTGGAGAAGACACAGCAGTCAACACATGTTTTGTTTCTTCTGACACTTTATACCCAAATTTGAATGATAAACACACAGGGTTGGGTTCCCCGGACCTTTGCAGTGGATGGACATGTTTTGATTTGTTATTAAATTAGTCTCCATAAAACAGTAAAGGTGGGCTTTTATGGCACAAGGTTATTAGATGCAGGTTCAATTCAATTCAATTTTACTTATATAGCGCATATTTACAACACATGTCATCACATAACGCTTTACGTAGTGGGAAGAACAGAAAACAGAAAACCTAACAGTCCAAAGTTGCTTTTGCATTCCCTCTGAGCAAGCAGTCAGCGACGGTGGGAAGGAACAAAAAGCTGGGATTGGGGGCGGGGGCACTCTGACAGAACCAGGCTCAGGGAAGGCAGCCATGTGTCTTGACCGGTTGGGTTGGGAGTGGGGATGAGAGGGGAGGGGACGGCATGAGAGGTTAGGGTGGGGATGGCAGGACAACAGGTGTTGAGGCCAGGGGCTTCAGATCAGGGACGTGGAGCTCCAGATCTTGTGACGTCCACGGAGAGAAAAAACACAGGACCTCGGGGAAAGCACAGAGTTAGTGATATGTAATGGTGATATATAACAGTATAGAGAGAGAAGAGGAGCCCAGTGCATCATGTTAATCTCCCAGCAGTCTAAATCAATGGCAGCATAACTAAGGGAGAGCTCAGGTGATCCTGAACAGCCCTAACTATGTGTTTTGTCAAATAGGAATGTTTTAAGTCTAATCTTAAAAGTAGAGAGGGTGTCTGCCTCCTGAACCCAGACTGGGAGCTGATTCCACAACAGAGGAGCTGATAACTGAAGGCTCTGCCTCCCATTCTACTTCTGGAAACTCTGGAACCACAAGTAAACCTGCAGTCTCAGAGCGAAGGGCTCTGTTAGGATGATAAGGTACAATAAGGTCTGGTGGAGCTTGGTCAGTAACAGTTTTATAGGTTAAGAGCAGGATTTAAAATTCTATCCTGGATTTTACATGGAGCCAATGAAGAGAAGCTAATCCAGGAGAAATCTGATCTCTGTTACTGGTTCCTGTCAGAACTCTGACTGCAGCATTTTGTATCAGCTGGAGGTTTTTAAGAGAGTTATTGGGACATCCTGATAATAAGGAATTACAATAGTCCAGCCTAGAAGTTATGAATGCATGAACCATTTTCTCTGCATCATTCTCAGACAAGAGATTCCTGTTACTTTTCCTTTTACAATATTACGTAAATGAAAGAATGCCGTCCTGCAGACTTGTTTTAGATGTAAGTTGAAGGACATATCCTGATCAAAAATAACTCCAAGGATTTTTACAGTAGAACTGGAGCTAAGGCAATACCATCTAGAGCAGGGGTGTCAAACTGCGGTCCTCAAGGGCCACAATCCAGCATGTTTTAGATGTCTCCCTCTTCCAACACGCCTGATTCACATGATCAGGATCGTAATCAGGCTTCTGCAGAGCTTGATGATGAGCTGATCATGTGAATCAGGTGTGTTGGAAGAGGGAGACATCTAAAACATGCTGGATTGTGGCCCTCGAGGACCGGATGTTGACACCCCTGATCTAGAGTAACTATCTGGTCTGAGTGTTTCTGAGGTGTTTAGGGACCAAATACAATAAACTCAGTTTTGTCTGAATTTAAATGAATAAAGTTACAGGTCATCCAGGCCTCTATGTCCTTTAGACATGCTTGGAGTTTGACCAACTGATTGGTTTCATTTGGCTTCATAGACAAATATAACTGGGTATCATCTGCATAACAGCGGAAATGTATGCATTGCTTCCCAATAATTTTTCCGAGGGGAAGCATGTACAGAGTAGATAATATTGGTCCTAATACAGAACTCTGTGGAACTCCATAACTGACTCTAGTGCAGGTGGAAGAATCATCATTAACATGAACAAACTGGAATCCGTCTGATAAATATGATTTAAACCAGTTTAATGGTGTTCATTTAATCCTAATAACATGTTCCAGTCTCTGTAATAAAATGCTGTGATCAACTGTATCAAATACAGCACTGAGATCCAGCAGAACAAGTACAGAAACTAGTCCACTGTCTGAGGCTATTAGAAGATCATTGTTGACCTTCACCAGTGCTGTCTCTGTACTATGATGGATTCTAAATCCTGACTGAAACTCTTCAAACAAACCGTTTCTATGCAGATAATCACATAACTGTCAGCAACAACTTTTTCTAGAATTTTAGAAATAAAAGGGAGGTTGGATATAAGCCTATAAAACACCTGGATCTAGAGTAGGTTTTATGAGAAGTGGCTTTATTACAGCAACTTTAAAAGCCTGTGGTACATAGCCTGTTAGTAAAG
Organism: Dascyllus trimaculatus; assembly: GCA_024666655.1. Taxonomy (NCBI): domain Eukaryota; kingdom Metazoa; phylum Chordata; class Actinopteri; family Pomacentridae; genus Dascyllus; species Dascyllus trimaculatus. The sequence goes on from CM045457.1 coordinate 2,293,751, forward strand.
AGAAGATAATGATATTTAATACTGCAGTGTTAATTAAAGGAAAGATTTCCTTGAACAATCTAGTGGGGATGAGTTCTAACAAACATGTTGCTGGTTTAGAGGAGTTTACTATCAACATGAGCTCTGAGAGATTTACAGCAGAGAAGAAGTCCAAGTATAAATCTGGTTCTATGGACGCTTCCAGAGCTGCTGCACCTAAAGACATGTTCATGATTTTTTGTCTAATATTCAAAACTTTATTTGTAAAGAAGGTCATGAAATCTTCACTACTGAGATCTAAAGGAACACAAGGCTCCACAGAGCTGTGACTCTTTGTCAGCCTGGCTACAGAGCTGAATAGAAACCTGGGGTTGTTCTTGTTTTCCTCACTTAAAGATGAATAATAGGCAGTTCTTGCTCTACAAATCGCTTTTTTATATGCGATAAAACTATCTTTCTAGGCTAGATGAAATTTTTCTGAATTTGTAGAATACTACTGTCTTTCCAGTCTTCTTGAAATCTGATTTAAGATGAACAGTTGTTTATTGAACCATGGAGCTATTTTATTATAATTTATTGCCTTCTTTTTCAGAGGGGCAACAGTCAGTTAAAAATTGATGCAGAAAATATGCAGTAAAGCTACAGTCCCATCAGCGAGATCATCCACCTGTGTGGAACTAACACTTGAGGAGCTGCTCTCTACTGTGTTGGCATATAGCACTGAAGTAAATGATGACGGAATCAATTTGGCTGCTCGGGAACTGCTGGAGGATGGCTAACAGAAGCTATGCTAGTTTGCTCCATACCGGCTATGGAGGGCTGGCTAGCTGCTACATCTACCAGTTTGCTAAACATGGTACGGAGCTGTGCCTCTAACTCACTGGGTCTCGCCTAAAAAACTACAAACAAGCTACATATATTACACATTCCATTATCATTAAAGGAGGAGGGCGAGTAGCTAAACATACGACACACCAAACAGGAAAGAGAGGGAGAGAGAGGAGCAAAATCAGAGGGAGAGACAAAATCCATGTGTAGCTAGTTAGCTGCTCGGCTAGTGGATTTGAAAACAACTAGTTATATAAAGGTCTATTAAGCAGTTTTCCACACAAGCGCTTTAGGAGCAGCCTGTGTAGTGATTTAATTTTTCGTAGACGGGTTTAAGTGCTAGAAAGCAGATTTTAATTTGTAATTGAGAAAAAGAGCCAAGAACAGCTGCAACACAAGCACACAGTCTCCTACAGACAGGAAACAGGAAGTGGTACGTCACCTTGCTGCACAGGAGAGGATATCCAAGTGAGCCCATCCCCACAGCTGTCTCCAATGACGAGATGACGAGAGAGAGGGAGAGAGGCTCTACAGGTGCTTCCTGGCGCTTGATGAAACTGGTCAGGGTGCCAGCTGCGAAAGTCCCTGATCAGGGTCCAAGATCTGCTGATGGGAAATTCAGCAGTGCTAACCCAGTTCAGACCCTTCTGAATCAACGAGGTACTGGAATCTCTGCCTATGATGATGTACAACCAGCAACCTCTGAACAGTGTAGATCAGTTGGTTGTCCAACATCCTGGGTGGGAGAGGCAGTGGTACCGGGGGTGCCAGTGTGGTTTTACTTGGGATATATCAAAGATGGAGTGAATCTGCATGGAGGGCAGCAATCTCAGCCAGACTGCACAGGAGTTGATAACTGTCTCAATTTCGAAGGGTCCCATGAAGTGGGGGACCAATTTTTAGACTCCACTGTCAGGAGAATGTCCTGGGAATAGAGTCATACTTTTTGGCCAGGGGGTAAGCTGGAGCAGGAGTGCAGCGGCATACTTCAGGAGGTGCACAGAAGGCATGCTCATCTCTAAGACCTCTCTCAGTGCCTGATGTGAGACTGGATGGACCACACTGCAATGTCCTTCTCTTGGGAGGAAAACAGTGGAGGTTGATAGCTGTGGAATGGAGACAGGCTGGGCAGAGTGTTGTGAGCATACTCCACCCAAGGGAGTTGAGAGGTCCAGGATGTCAGGTTGTCAGACGAGATAAAACTGAGTGTAATATAAAGTTCTTAGTTGGCCCGTTCCATCTGGTCGTTGGACTGGGTTTGGTACTCAGACAAGTGGCTCCCAGTGCTGAACAGAAGGCTCTCAAGACCTGCGAGATGAACTGCGGTCCACATCCACCTAAACTTTAAACTGCAAACTGGGATCAGGCTGGGTCAGGATGAGGGTAGACTTGGGTCCACTTGGAGGTGAGGTGAGTGGAATGAGGGGACTGCAATACAACTGTAGTTGTAGATGAAACGGCGGTATAAATTGTCGAAACCATGAAACTGCTGAAGTTGTTTACGATTCTCTGATCGGGGCAAATCTCTCATCAGAGATGGTTCTTCACCTGGCAGACATGTTGTCGGTGCTCCTCCGGGGACCAGGAGAAGATCTAGAAGATCATCTAGATAGACGAGTACAAACCGGTTGGTGTAATCTCAGAAGATGTCGTTCACCAAGTGAACGACCAGCATCCTCAAAACAGTGTAGATCGGCTGATCATCCAGCATCCTGGATGGAGGAGGGGCAGTATCGAGGGGTCTGCTGGGGCTTGGCTGAGCCAGAGGTGCATTAAAGCTGGCAGTGGAAAAGTACCCAAGTGTGCAGGTTCCCGATTCAGAGAAGTTGAGCGGCAGTGGCTTGGGACAGGCAGGCTGGAGACAGGACACAGACCGACAAAGAAGCTCCAAGCACAACATACAGGGATTAGATCTTGCAACACAACACCAACGATGCAATCTGTCCTGACAGGCTAACTGCAGGATTAGAGTCAACAATCTAGCAGACAGTGTAGGGACGAGTCAGAACTTTATGGCACAAGGTAATTATACACAAGTGAGCTGATCCCAGCAGCTGGTTTGAGGTTCCTGACACCTTTACCTTTCCTGTAGACATTGCAATCTTACTAGGTCGAACCGAGTAACATTTCCATACTGTTTTTTAACATGGTGCAAGTCTGAATTGCATACCGTAACATGAACAGATAGGTTTGCATTAGCGTTGTATTTGGAGCTGTGTGAAGCGCTTTTTTCCGCTTTTTAGCGCCAATAATTTTTTTAAAAATCACAATTTGCATAAAAGAAACAGTTTGGTACCAAAATCACAAAACACATTTCTATTTCACTTTGCCCTACAATTTCACACCTATTACAAACAGAAATTTCCTAATGGCTAGTCACACTTTGTGGTTGTCTTAACATCAGACTGGTGAGCTGTCAGACACAGAGACACATTTTATCAGCTGCAATTAATTTGTTAGGTAGCGACTGTTCTCCAGTTGAGTCCTGAGCACTGAGTTCAACTGTCGGGATGTGTTTTTTTTAGTGTTAAAAAAGTGGCAGTTATATTGTCATCACACCAAGTTTTCAATGCTTAGGAAATTATAAATAAAAGAAGAGCCTATGAGTTTTTTGGACAATTTCATAAGCTGCTGTTGATGCAGTGGGTTGTTTATTAATGCATTAATATGAATTTTAAGTCATTTGAAGTACTGTTCAGTCTTGCATGTAAGGCAAATGTCACACACATACAGACTCTCTCCACCACATGAACCTGTAGGGAACATGGATGTCAAAGCGCCTATGTCTGAATGGCACTACTGATAACACACTGATGAAGCTTATATCACATAAATTAACGAGTTCATCTGTGAAACTTCCTGTAGCATCTACACTCCTCAGAAGGCATCTCCGTCATGATAATGCTTATAAACACAACACAACAGCAGCTCATCCATTAAATTGTGACTACTATTTCAGAATTTATAGTAGAAAAAATATCCAAACCGTATCCCTTTGAGTGTTATAATCTCTGCTTTGAAACATGTGATCTGGATAAAGTGATAAGTAAGACTGTTTAAAACTGTTTGCTGGACACTGAGATGAAAATATTGGATTTGTGTTAAATGAGAGACATGAAACCAGAATTAGGACACTTTGAGTTGCAGTTTAAATGGAGGTACAAATTTATCACATCTACTATCAATAATACATGGATAGTTTGATTAATTCTGCTATGAACTCACAAATAGTTTGTAACAGTGTGTCATTTGCCTCTGAACTGTAGCTTCTTTATACAGATTTATACATCAGTGGTTTTGTCATTCTTACATTGTTTTATTTAGACTGTATTTTAAATCCTGCATACAATGAAAATATCATGTATGGAACACTAAACTGAAGTATGAGATCACAGTCAGAGTATACAGATCCCATAATAAGACACTGGAAATAGAAGCTAACAGGCGGGACATGATACCACATTCTGATTTGGAGAACAGTCCAACTCTGTGGGGACGTGAAGACACCATTATGAAGAAGAAATGCAGTGATTTCTCCAGACAGAACAAAGTATAAAAAAGCTTTCTTTGTCTGTGAATATGGAAATAGGACAGTGCAGTGCAGGGGTCCTCTGAGACACTTTAATTATGAATAGAAAATGAGAGAGATAGAACAGAGGCAATGATTTTTTTTCTTTTGTCTTTCCCTCTTACTGATGTCTGTGACAGTGACACAAGGACCTGTTTTGGTGGGAAGTAAAAGTGATATGCTTTGGTATGTCTAATGGAAATACAGTGAAGCTGGGTCATGATGACATTGTTTCTGGTGTGCAGACTACCTACTGAGTGTGAGGATTCATACAGAACACATGCAGCACAGCACGCCTTTGTTGCGGGTCAATGTGAAATTTTTCCATGTAAAGTGACAGGCATTCATTCTGCTGTATCTCCCCCACAACGGGCCATATCTGAAGAGACTTTCAAGGGGTGAGCTTTTGTTTTCTTCAGTTTGACCACACATAAACTAAGAAAGATGATGAGATGAACATTCTAAAAAGCAATGCTTCACACCACCAACATTTTCATACCATTTTCTGTACACAGTCATATGAAAAAGAATATATTTTGACAAGTAAACATATGATCCTCTTTAAAACACAGCCTACATATAAAGGTGATATACAGTACTTGACCACAGCTACACGGAAAATGAGATTTTTCAATCATTTATCCAGTAAAAGTATCAGTAGATTTAATATTTTGTGTGGAAAACTAAAACACACAACATAAGTACACTCTTGGTATCAAGAGATAGTATTGTCCCATTTAGCAGAAATGACATCTTGCTGGTATTTTGCATAATTGCCCATCTGTCTCCAAATTAAATCTTCTTGAAATTTTTGACCACTTTTCCCTTCACAGTTCCTTCAGTTTGAGGGGTTTCTTACATGTTACCTGTTTCAAACTTTGAGATTCAAATCTGGATTCTTGGAGACTTTCTGCATCAAACACACTGTTCTTGGGCTGAATTTGGTCATCATTTGAGAAGTCCATTCCACTTGTAGATGATTTTTACTACTGTGGATTTATTCATTTCAGACAATTTATTTCTTTGTAACACATAGGCATCCACAACCTGTTTTCTGAGCACATGTTTTCTTCACTCCCTATGGAGGTTCTCATCATTGGCACCTAGTCTAGAATCCTACATTCTAACTTTACAAATCTGATGGTGTGGAAAATGGTAAATGTATTTAAATTTCCATTAGGCACATCTGTTTTTCATGACTATTATTCATTATAAAAGTTTTTTTTAAAATCAATTTTACTGTAGAAACTCAATGCAAAAAAAAGAGAACACCTGTGATTTCTAACTAATTCCATTACCATGGTTATAAAATGAGCCTGGAACACCAAAACTTTCTCAGTTTTGGAGCTATAAACTGTGTCTTTCTGCATATCTACATAATGGTTCAACATATGAAACAATTACCAGAGGAACTGTGAAACTTCACAAAGACAAAAATAGGATACAAGATGATCAGAGACAAAACAGTCAAAACACAGCTGCAGCAATTGTCAGGGCTTAAAGGGCTTGTATACAAGCTATAGTACCACTAATTAGAGATGCAGTGGTTGTCTGCCTAAAATGATATCAGACAATGCACTACTTTCACACTCTAGCAGGTAAGTGCTTGAGATCAACAGAAGTCAGAGTTTCAGTGACAGCTCAGATAGTGCAAAGGACAGCGTAATAGCCACCTCTATAGGCAGCTTCTAAACAAAGAAAATCCTTGCTGGCTCTTCAGCACTACACCGCAAAATGAAATGACTTTGATCAGAGACCAAGTTAGGACGTCACAGTCAGGACTACCACGTCGAATGCATAGTCCTGAGAGTGAAGGACGGTGGTGGGAGTGTGATGATATGGGGCTGCACAAAAGGTGTTGGGGAGATGATATATAATAGATGATACCATGGATCACTGTAGATTTTTTTTTTTTAAACTGGCTAAAAAGATGACTCCTGGTCTCTAGAAACATGGCAGAAGATGACAATCTCAGCATAATAACCATTCAAAGCACACTGCCAGTCACACAAGAGTTTCTGAAGAAATATGAAAACTATATGATATCGGACTTGAATCCAATAAAACACCTTTGAGGTATTTTGAAGTGAAAGGGGGAGCAGCACAGCCACTGTAACATGAAGCAGCTAAATATTGTTTGGAACACTGGTATCCTCCTGAAGATCCTCCTGTGAAGCCTGGATTTTTAATACAGTGAATCTGTAAGTATTTAATTTGATACATAAGACCAAATACACCTACTGTTCAACCTAGAAGTGATGCAGTTACTCCAGAGAGACATAAGTTTGAATTGCTTGACATTTGAATGTTATTGCACAGGTGTGTACTCACTTCTATTGTGTAGTATACATATTATTATCTATTAATATGTGACACATTTAATACGGACGTATGCAGCCCAAAGTGCTTAACACTGCAAGATTAAAACAATGCCAACAGCACGAACCAAACAATAAATAAATATATATATAAAATGTTGACAGTAGATAAAAACCAGCAAATAAAAGAAAATACACATAAAGAATTGTCTGAAAAGCAAATGCCTGGCAAAAATTTCATTTCAATTTCAATTTCAAATTTCAAATTTCAAATTTCAGTCTCATGTTGCTGTGATTCTAGCTTTTAACTACTCTAAGAAGAATTGTAGTATTACATATTACAGAATACCTTTCTAAAGTTTTTGTTGTATATAAAGTACAGCTATTTATTGCATACAGATGCCAATAAATAACCTTTAATGCTTTCCAATATATTGTTGTAAAGTATTTTCCAACTAATTATTGCTTTTTCCATTGGCAGCTTTACAAATTCGGCTCATTGTAAATGTTTTGAATGAGAGCAGGCTTGAGGTTTAAAATGTATCAACACTGTGTTTGATTCTCTTCACCTGTTAAATAAAACCTAGTCAGTTACAACAAAACTAAACTTTAACTACAACTAAATACAGTCCTACAGTATGGAAGCTTTCAGTGCTGAGGTGAGGTGATTTTCTTTTTAAGAACAGTCGCTGGGAAGGACATGTTGTTTTCCTACACTCTTTTAATTACCTTTCAAATGATTAAAGAACTTGTAGTTGTAATCTGACAATGTTCAATCTGAACAATCAGTCTTGTGCTAATTTCTTCTTGTCTAAAACTCCAGTTAGACTTACATCCCTTTGCTTTGATATGATTTGAAGGCTGCAAATTTTCTAAAGCATGGGTACAAATCAGGTACGTGCACAGATACAAAGTGAGTTTGATGTATTACTGTTAAGTTCCACATTATGAAAAAAGTACTATAGTTTTGTCTCAAGGACACACTGCAGAGATACATTCCTGGATTAAGAGGAACAAAAAGAGAGAAAACAGATAAATTATGGTTGCACAAAAACAATGAGCTCAGATTTAACCACAAACACTTTGTTAACTTAGTTATCTTAGACAACACTTAGTTGTCTAGTGTTTGGCACAAATGATTGTTTCTAATGTGACCGCTGCAAGCTGCTGCAAATTCAATTCTCAATTTCACTTAAGAATTCAACACTGTAGTGGGACAGACTTCATCTGTGCAAGCCACATAGTCTTATGAAAGTGGGAAGTCGTGTCCTAACACCTATGGATGTGTGAATGGAAAACATGTTTCTCCTCTGCACCTCTTATATTAGGCACATTTTTTAAAACTGCAATCCAGTATCAGCAGTATTTAACTGCAGTATCTACAGTCAGACCACAGTTTGCTTGTTAATCTAAAAAATGTTACTGTGGAAAATGCTGTCAGCTACTGGACTTGTGATGTATTGCAATACACAATTTAACTTTGTAAAATAGCAGAACAAGAAAATGAAGAAGTTAGTGTTAAATTTACAGCAAATTCCAACAGTGTGAACACTAGTGACAAAAGATAGGTCCCTTTAAAAGTGTTGCAAAAGCTTGCTATTCTATTATCAAGAGGAAGTGGGTTACACCATCTGGAGGCATAAAAACAGAAGGTGGCATTGCCGGTATATTCCTAGAGAACACAAAAAACATTTAAAAACAAGTACAAATCTAAAATCACCTCTGAAACATACTAGTATGTATGTACTAAAACACCTTTGAGGTGTTTTAAAGTGAAAGGGGGAGCAGCACAGCCCCTTTAACAGCGTCTCAAGCAGTGGGGTAATGTGGTCCATTGTCTTTGTTTTAGCTGATACTTCTGCTGTGGCATGAAATCTGAATCAGTCTAAAGTGTCTTCCAAATTTCAAAAGGCACTAACCACAGTGCTTTTTTGTTGCTTCTGGTCATCTCAAAAGAGTCTCCATTTTTTTTCTTCATTGTTGTTTAGATCAACAAGCAGCTGATTGAATTCTGTTTCCTGCTAAAGTTTACCAAGGAAAGGTAGATTACAAATGGGTCTGCAACTATTAAGCTCTGAGTGATGCATTGGATATCTTGAGAAGAGAGTGTATCCCTTTAGTTTAGCTGTAGGAAAGATGGCTAAATTAAGAGAGCAGTTTGTTATGCTTGCATTGACTTGTCAGAGGCCACTGCAGCAGGATCTGAACAACCTGATTGGGATAGAATCTTAAACAGAAGTGATAGAATTCCTCCTGTTATTTACTATACTGATAGTGTCTTCTGACATGATATGAAAGGGTGGCATCATAGATGGAGGCCCAATGGCAGGAAGGTTCCAGGGGGAAACTATCTTTTTATAAAAATGAATCAGTGGTTTTACATTTTAGAGTTGACGGTGCTAATAAGGAGACCAAGGCTCGAAATGGGGGGCTGCACGGTAGCTTGGTGGTTAGCAGCGTCGCCTCACAGCTAGAAGATCCCCGGTTCGCGTCCCGGTTTGGACACCTGGGATCTTTCTGTGTGGAGTTTGCATGTTCTCCCTGTGCAGCGTGGGTTCTCACCGGGTTCTCCAGCTTCCTCCCACAGTCCAAAAACATACTGAGGTTAATTGATGATTCTGAATTGTCCGTAGGTGTGAATGAGAGTGTGCTTGTCTGTCTCTATGTCTCTATGCCTGTGATAGGCTGGCAACCTGTTCAGGGTGTCCCCTGCCTTCACCCTGAGTCGACTGGGATAGATTCCAGTCCCCCCACGACCCTACAGAGGATTAAGCGGTGTATAGATAATGGATGGATGGACTTGAAATGGACTTACAGTTGATGTGTGTGTGTGTGTGTGTGTGTGTTTTCACTATTTCACTAGCAAGAACAGCACTATCAATGACATGTGCAGCCCCCCGCCAAATTCATGTAAAAAGGACTGTGAAAGAAGAAGAGGGAGGGCACATATGATGTTTGAGGTGTGGTTCCTGCTCCTGAACTACAGCTAAAAATGATTAACTCTCCCGTGGTCTAGGGAGAGTGGGAGATGGAGGTTGGTGATAATAGCATCCCGGTTGTAGCGGAAATAGCCTCATATGTGAAAGCCAAAATAATATTGTAGCAAAAATCGCACAGTGAATGGATGAATGAATAAATGAATAAATGCAGATACACTTATTAACTGTGTCACTGGAAGCAGCTGATAGAAAGGTAATGAATTTAAAATCGTTTTAGAATTGGAAGCCAATTCTAATTTATAAATTCACCAGTTTAGCAGAAGGAAAATGATACTTGTGTAGCCTTTAATGGAGAAAGAGGGAGGCTGCTTCAGGATGTGTAGCTGTGAATATCTGCTGGATGAGTCGGATCAGGAACGCAGAGACAAGGAGGCACTTTGGTGTAGTCGTGTTGCAATAATGTGCTGAAGTAAAAATACTAAGAGTCGAAGCTCATAGTTAAAAAGAAAATGTTCGTGCTGTTGCGTTACTGAAGTTAACTTAAGAAGTTCAACTTTAAGTTAAGCACAGAAAAACAAAACCTCAGTAAGTATTAAAAAGTTAACAATAGAAAAATTCAGCCATTGTTTAAAGTGAAGTTATGTGAAGAAAAAGCCTAAGTTGTAATCCAGTGACTTTCTTTATATAGAATGTTTCAAGCTAAAATCCAATCAGCAACTGACCAGTCATGGATGTTTCCATCGTAGGGGTGGTCTGGAGCTTCACTATCCAGGAGAGGTCAGAGGCCAAATACCTTCATGAAGTAATTTCAGGTGATTTCTTAAATGTACCACTCCAATTGGTAAATGTCTTCTATGATTAAAGATCCAAAGTCTCACTCAGCATGTTATTAAAATGGCACCAAACATACTATGTTTATCTCAAATTGTTCCTGAGATAATAATAAAAGATCTAAAGACAAGAACAAACTTACAAATGGTAAACTTTTAGAATATATGAAAGTAAATTTCCAATATAATGTATATTGTGTCAGTGTATATGCAAGTAAGAACACTTGTATATACATTTAATAATAAGAGAAAAATAGGACTTAAGAGTTCAAATGCTTAGAATAAAAAGTCTCTCTCTGCCTTTATGGCTGTGGTCTGTGACGGTGAGAACGGGGTGTTTGTGTCTCATGTGTGCTTCTCCACAAACACTTCAGATTCGATGTGTTCCTCTTTAGTGCTGGTCCTGATCAACCTGGTATCACAGATTGAGTGCAGATTTTAGGATCATCACTCCAGTGATGTTGGATTTCCTTGATTTCAGGATTTAGAAGTATTTAATTCATTCCTGTGTAAAAAGTTCTGTGTATTAGGAGGGGAGAAAGGTCAGGAGGTCACTGTGAAAAATGCCATCTCCTCTTCTCCAGAAGTGTGGTTTTCCTCACAATTGGCACTTAATGACCCTTGTCAGATTCTTGCGGAGGAGGTAGACATCTTGTTGATTCCAATAGGGCCGTGAGTTGTACTTCTGTAAACGGCAGATATCCAGATGTCTTATTTAGGTGGGAGTTTTGGGTTAGCTGTCTTCTGAAATGGTTTTTTACCAAACTTACAGCTTTTGATAAAGGGTCTCTGGAGTCTCTACTTTGGCATGTTCTGCATCCTAGTCCGCTACACTGTGCTGCAAATAAGAAGTGATTCTGGAGCGCATGTTTCTGTTTCCATGCTGGGAAGTTAATCATGGTTGAAGTAGACATGACTAGTCATAGTGTATTGCATTGTGATTGCTGCTGGAAGAAGCAAATATGTCTGTATCTCCACTGAGATGTGCTGCACCCAGCTAGGTAAAGATTGTTGCCGATGATTCGTCCTTGTGACTGATGCACTGGTCTTACTTTTAGGTCAATGATGCCCTGATGCAAGGACATGAGCATGGGATTAGTTGCTTGCACTGGTGCAGTATAGTGAAGATGACTGGAGGAAAGGGATCTGCTTTGAACTGTGGTGTTTGGAAAGGGGGACAAACATGGTGGCTGGGTGACTTGGTGACTTGGTGATCCACGTATGTGACTGTTAAAGGTGAACATGTGGTAAATGTCCAACAGTACAACTAACAGTCGAGATGCAGCCCGAAGATGTCTTGAATTTATTTTTTGAGGTGAGGTGCTGTATTGGAGGCAAATTGAATGTAAGATTGCTAAACATTTCTGGTTCCACAACAGAGTGTAGGTAAAGAACCAGAGTCACATGCTGGAAAAAACTGAGCAGATGACATCTGTATGAGAAAAGAAATGTATGATCAAACTCAAAAACTTCACCACGTCTGATGAGAGTTATATGTGTGTAGAGAGGAACTCTGAATGGAGGAGAGATGACCTGGCAACCCAGCATCAGTAGAGAGAGAAGAGGTTGCTGGGAACAAATGGAGGAGAGGAAAGGGCAACCCTGTACCAGAAAAAGGGAAAGAGGTTGTTGGGAAGATGAGACAGTGGAAAGATAGATTGCCACTGGAGTGCTAAAGATGTGGTGGAGCTGGAAATATACTCATGGAGGAAATGAGGGATAGAACAGAACAAACCTGGCAACCTTGGCGGAGGTTTGGGGAACGTACTGATGTCATGCATGTTCTGAAAGCTCTGGAAGTTTGTCAGAAGTCTGAGCTGTTTAACTTTGTGGTATGAAGATAGGGGATCCCTTCTCTTTTCTCTTCTCTCTCTTTTCCCCTCTGAAGACCCACAACGGTCCGGCTGGAGACTTCGCTGTGAGATTGGTTGAGAATGTGGGAATGTGCTGGAGGGAGAGTCAGACACCTCAGCTAGAGTGACTAGAAGTCAAAGTGGGAGTTTTTGTGTTTTTTGTTCCCTCTTCTGGAGAAGGATGGTCTTCCCTGAGTGGAGTCTCCCAGGTCGTACACACATGGATAAAATTGTTGGTACCCTTCCATTGAAGAAAGAAAAACCCACAATGGTCACTGAAATAACTTAAAACTGACAGAAGAAAAAATAAATAAAACTTTACTGAAAATTAACTAATGAAAATCAGACATTGTTTTTGAGTTGTGGTTCAACAGAATCATTTTTAAAAAACAAACTAATGAAACTAGCCTGAACATAAATGATGGAATCCTTAACTTAATATTTTGTTGCACAACCTTTTGAGGTAATCATTGCAATTAAGCGATTACTGTAACCCTCAATGAGACTTCTGCACCTGTCCACAGGTATTTTGGCTCACTCCTCATGAGCAAACTGCTCCAGCTGTCTCAGGTTTGAAGGGTGCCTTCTCCAGACTGCATGTTTCAGCTCCTTCCACAGATGTCCAATAGGATTTAGATCAGGGCTCACAGAAGGCCACTTCAGAACAGTCCAGTGTTTTGTTCTTAGCCATTTTGGATGTTTTAGCTGTGTTTTGGGCCATTATCCTGTTGGAAGACCCATGACCTGTGACTGAGACCAAGCTTTCTGACTCTGGGCAGCACGTTTGGCTCCAGAATGCCTTGATTGTCTTGAGATGTCATTGAACCCTGCACAGATTCAAGACACCCAATGCCCCAAAACATAACCTAACCTCCTTCATGTTTTACAGTAGTTATAGTGTTCTTTTCTTTGTATCCTTCATTTCTGTGTCTGTGAACATAGAGCTGTTGTGACTTGCCAAAATGCTCCAGTTTTGTTTTTCTTCTGTCCAAAGGACATTCTCCCAGAAGCTTTGTGGGTTGTCAATATGCATTTTGCTTTTTTATGATTTGCTTTCAACAGCGGTGTCCTCCTCGGTCATCTTCCATTCAGTCCACTTTGGCTCAAACAGTAACAGACGGTGTGATCTGACACTGATGTACCTTGACCTTCGAGTTCACCTCTGATCTCTTTGAAAGTTGTTCCTGGCTCTTTGGTTACCATTCATATTATCCGTCTCTTCAATTTGTCATTAATTTTCCTCTTGCAGCCACGTCTAGGGAGGTTGGCTACAGTCCTGTGAACCATAAACTTCTGAATACTATGTGCAGCTGTAGTCACAGGAACGTCAAGCTGCTTGGAGATGGTCTAATAGCCTTCACCTTTAACATGCTTGTCTATAGATTTCTTTCTAATCTCCTGAGACAACTCTCTCCTTAGCTTTCTGTGGTCCATGTTCAGTGTGGTACACACCATGATACTAAACAGCAGTGACTACTTTCACCCTTTAAACAGGAAGACTGACTGATTACAAGCTTGAAGACACCAGTGATGCTAATTACAGCACACACCTTAGTTTAACGTGTCCCTCCCTATGGTCAAATCAGTTTCAGTCTTTTCTGGGGGTACCAACATTTTTGTCCAGGCCAGTTTCATTACTTTTTTTTTATGATTCTGTTGAACCACAATTCAAAAGCATTGTCTGATTTTCATTAGTTAATTCTCAGTCAGTTTTTATTTATTATCACTTTTGTCAGTTTCAAGTGATTTCAGTGACCACTGAGTTTTTCTTTCTTCAACGGAAGGATACCAACAGTTCTGTCCTCATGTGCAGTGGAAGAGAGAGGAGTTCTGATAGGACTGTTCTTCTCAGGATGGACAGACGCAGATAATGGCATTTCTGGAACAACCACACTCTCCCTGCTTCCTGTGTCTCATAGTCAGTCAGTCTGATCAAAGAAGAGGAGATCTGAGCCGGGCTGAACGTTTCCTCGTTAGAGGACAAGAGGTCCGTGCAAATGGAGAATTTTTCTAAAATTTCTGGACTGACAACACAGCATAGCAATGATGTTTGCTGTTCTGTGCATGATCCGCAAGACACACAGCAAATAAGAACAGACAGGTGTGCAGGGCAAGCCAGCATTTATAGCCAATATGATGGTAGGGGAGCGCTTGAGGTTTGATCATGCTCCTGAAATTCAGCTAAAAATAATTACCTCCATTACAGACCACAAAGTTTGGGTGAATGAACAAATATGTTGTCTGCTTTGCTTGGATAAAAGCGAGTATTTTCATCATGTAAGATTCTCACCATAACAGGAGAGGAAAAAAGTTTCTTTTTGCAGAACAGGACTTATAGTAGGCCAACCTGAAACCTTTGCATTTTCTCTTTGTACTTGAATAATAAGTCATTATTAGAGCAACCTGGATACAGAAGAGGAGAGCAGATGTGTAAACAAACATAAAAGTCTGCTGGTACTCTAATTAGGGTTGGATATGAAATATTCACCTATAGGTGTGCATGGTTTGGCACTGGCTCTCAGCCGGGACACTCATCACTCTACATCTTTGTCTCTTTTCACAACATACCACCACTTCCCACTTTAATGGAAGAAAGGCCAGATGGCAGCAGCTCCCAACCGACCATCCCACATGAAACATTCAGCCAGCACGTGCAATCTTTATGATTGTGGTAAAAATAGAGAGCAACCAAACACCTGCTTATGGGTTCAGCTGCCCTTCCCTAAAACACATCTAGTCCTATGGGTGCATAGTTTTTTTATTTATTTGTTTGTTTGTTTGTTTTTTACTTCACTTGAATCATGTGGACATGATGACAACTGTCATTATATACATGGCTGCAAAGTTACACTTCTCCTTAAGTTAAATGGCAGGTTGGACAAGTGTTTCTAGATAATCTGCCATGTTGGTGTTAAGCTGTGATATGCAAACTGCTGTTTGCAAAGTCCGCATTCCACTTTTTGACACTCTGTTTGGACCAAATGGAGCCACACCTCCATCTTCTTTGTGTTGATTCATTTGAATTCGACTTTGGGTAAATATTCAGTGAACATTGAATTAGTTAGACCGAGCAGTCTCCATTAGGTTCAGTCAGTTCAAAGTTGTCAAAATGTGGTGGTGTACACAAGTAGTCTGTTCCTCCCTTCGCCAAAAATAATGGCTAAATCCTGGAAGGTCTTTCATATAGCGCTTTTTTCCACTTATGACAGTGAAACTGGTGATTGACAGACCAATGGCAATCAGAAGGATGAGAGCATGTCGAATAACTAAATGACCGGCTGACCTGGACACTGCAGCTGTACCTATTTGCAACTAAGTAAAGAATGAAAAACATCATTAACACACATCATTAACACATTGTTAATGAAAAACATCATTAACACACATTGTTAAGAGACTTGAGAGAGACTGAGCTTGAAATAACACCAGAAATTTAAATCAGTATTTACACCAGCTTGACGCTTCATATTTTCAGGAGTCCTCAGTCCTCTTGGTTTCAGTCCTTTTTAAAACTGGGTGGAGGAAGCAGACCTACAGCCATGGGTCAGATCAAATCAGCTGACTGTAGAAACAACAAAGTATCCCTCAACTCCAAGGCGACACAATTTACATGTTAAACTGGAATATTTTTTAAAAGAACTAAAAATTGCTGCTCTGTGGCAATTTGTGTAGATTCAGTTTACCAGTAAATGTCTGTGTGATTAACTTTATGCAAAGTTTATTGACACACAATCTTCGTCTATATCTAAGAATAACCACATTAAGTGGGACTGCATTGTCTTTAAATATAGGTTTCCATAAATTTACAGCCCTGCAATAAGTAACTGTAAAATAAATACAAATGAGTCTCCTAAGCAGAGCATCAGACCCTGCAATGACTGCAGCAGAGGTTTAAAACAGTTCACCAGCACAGCAGATGAAGAACAGGCAAACAATACTTAATCGAACCATGAACACTTTAGAGATCAGTGAGGCCAGCAACTGCACATCAGAGACATGTAACCCTAGATCCAGAGACACCTGCAGAAAGAACAAAACACAGACTACAGGAAAAACACAAAGTTACTGACATGCAATTGTGGTATATAACTGTATGGAAGAGAGAAAAAGGAGAGTAGAGGACAGGTGAAGCATATCTAAGGGGCAGTTCAGGTGATCCTGAGCAGCCCTAACTATAAGCTTTATCAAATAGGAAAGATTTAAGCTTAATCTTAAAGTAGAGATGGTGTCTGCCTCCTGAACCCAAACTGGGAGCTGATTCCACAACAGAGGAGCTGATAACTGAAGGCTCTGCCTCCCATTCTACTTCTGGAAACACTGGGAACCACAAGTCAACCTCATGTCATGGTTAAAGTTCTGTGTCTTGTAAGCATACATGTATGCGTGTGTACACACGTGTGTGTGTCCATATGTGTATTAGTCCTTACGAACAATATCTTACTCCTCAGAGAGTAATCTTTTGAGAACCAGTGAGGACTGAGAGGCTTCTCTCCTCCCCAGGGAGGCTGTTATTCTCCAAAGACTCACTCTTCTCCCCAAGACTGCAGTGATGAACAACACATAACACCTTGAAAGTAGGCCACAAGCATGCACAAGCATCAGTTCTCCCTCCAGCCAACTTTGTTGAGGAGAAATGGGAAGTAGAAGATAAAATTGTAGCATGCTATGGTTATATGAAGAAGAGTTTTGTCTTTGCTTGGATTAAAACATAAACATTTCTTGAACTACCTGCTTTCTTGCAACCACCAGGTACAGACAGAAAGAAGCAGTTAAACTGCCATCTGGTGTCTTCTATAATAGCAAGAGTTCTTTACTCCTTCTCACCAAGACACAGGATTTAGGGTGGTACCAGGAGTAGGAAGGGTAGATTTTGGGATGTGTGATTAGAACAAAAGGGCCATTCTTTGGATTTAGATACTCTTGAGTTTGTCCAGTAAACAAAATATTATGATGAATGTCACCATATTAGCTGGGTTATAGGTGTGTCATGATCACTACTTCAGCCCTTGCCTGTCTCCCTCTTTCTTTCGTTCTCTCTCTCCTTCTCTCTCTCTCTCTCAGGTTCGCTTGCCCTCATTCTCCCTCACCATCAGCCGAACCCTGCCTGCAGCCTCCACGATTGCTGGGATTAAAGACAGCTGCAGGGAGCAGCTCACCTGGACTCAATTATCAACGCCCATTCACTCACTCTCTGCCAGATCATGAACAGCGCAATCCCACTGCTGGTCCCACTCTGTCTCCATCCTGCCCGCCTGCCTCCCTTTCCAGAGTCACCACCACCAGAATCCCCAACCAGTCGGCACCTGCTACTGGACCCGGACCTGCCCCCAGCCAGCGATCTCCTAACCTCTGCTGCCTGTTCGTCCTGCATCGGCGACGCACTCGCCCTCCAGATCCTGCTCATAGCCTGCCTGAATTTGCCGCTGGTCCCGATCTGTCCCATACCTGCCGTCCCTGAGTCTGCCTGTCCCTTTACTTAGACTTTGGTTCTGTGGGTAACCCCGTTTTGTTTGTGTAGTTTTAGTTTATACTCATCAGTTTTCCTTTGTTCCTGACTGGTTTGTTTAGTGAGAGTTATTCCTCAGTTTTGGTAGTTTGGTCTCTTTTCTGAATTAAGTCTGGTTTCCTCATTCAGTTCTCCTCCCTCACTTTAGTTTAATCTTTCTGTATTAGTTTTAGTCAGTTGTTTATGTCCCCTTTTTGTTAGTGTAGTTTAGTTTACTTGTCTGTGGTTTTCTTAGGTTTCCTCCCGAATTGTTTAGAATACTTGTAGTTTTGCCTGTTTTTTTTTTTGGTTTTTTTGTATGAGATTTGGTTCAGAGGTTTTTCCCCAAGGTTTAGTTTCCCATTACATATTGGTTTTAGTTTGTTCCTGTGTTCTTGTAAAAATAAATTCTTATTGCAAAACTCTACCTGCCTGTCCTCCTGGCTCTGTGTCTGCACTTGGGTTCAAACCTCAGCTGCTGTGACAAGGTGAAATAAGAGTGAATGAAAGCTTATAATATTAAAGCATGCATTGTGGTAGACATGTTATGATGAGCTTACTCCCGAGCTGATCAATGTGAGACACTGAACATCCTCAAATTCAAAATGGAATGAAATGTTTAGTGGAGTTCAAAATACACAGGAACTGAATGGGTGTAGACAGATGAGATGCATATAACACAAACTGCACATTAACACAATCAGTTCACGTCAACTTCACTTGGTTAATATTTAGAAAACTCCAGTATAAGTTCATAAGTAGAGGAGGCCAAGGGAAAGATGACAGAGGAACAGATGAGGGAAATGGCTGGGACAAGATATGTAGGAGAAATAGAGGACATAAAGAAATCAGATGTGAGGGAAACAGAATGTAGTAAACAGACTTATGATCTAATTTATATATCCAGCATAATGACATCTTAAGAACCCATTAGGCCACATAAAATCATTGGATATAGCCAAACACGTCTTTCTAAAAAGCTAAACAAATTAGTCTAATTTGGTTTGGTGAAATCCAACTTTATAATATAGGAAGGTGCAGGTAAAGGCTGAGACTAACGCAACACCTGGTGATATCAATAGAGAGCAGGAGAGAGCACAGCAAAAGCCCCTTTAACTTTTAGTGTTCTTATTTTGATGTATTGTATGAATAAGAGTATTTAACACAAGTGCTGCACATCATTTCCTCCTATTCTGTTCCACAACAGCTACGAAGGCAGCAGTTGTCTCCCCTCCAGACAGACAAGATGCAATGAAAGCCCTACATGCCCAAAATCATGTGACAGAAACTACTGAAGTTTGCTGATATTAAAGTCCTTTTCAGTCCCTTTAAATCAGTGTCATATTCTCACTAAAACATCAAATCCAGGACTCTCCAGAGTGTAAGCTGCACATTAATTTGATGATGTTCAGGATTTGTTCTTTTGAGTAAAGGTTTGTGCAGGTTTTACCTTTAAAGGTAGCGTTTCTCCCAAAATCTGGATTTAGAGCAGTTTTACCAGGATACTTACTATCCTTAGCAACAGGGGGTTTCTACGAGAGAGGTCTGCTGCATTAGTGCTTTCTGAACTTTCAGCCACATCTTACAGTCTTCAAAGCAGGTTAATGGCACGGAGCAGGTCAGAGACTCAAGCACAGGCAGACAAAACCTTATAATAACATACTATTTTATTACAATAAGGAATATTACAATGTACAAGCTGAACGGGTGAACACAGAAAGATTGCAGTTAAGCGACTCAAGCTCCTGAGGAAGCTGACTACAGGTAGGAGGGTGGATAACCCGCAGAGCTAGAAACCAACAGACAGAACTAGTCTTACGAAGCAAGATATATATTTTAGGGTGACGGGAGCTGACCAGCTGACTTGGTACCACCAAGCTAGGAGAGCAGGACTGAAGCAAGTGAACAAACAAGCGCTTGTAGCGCTACAGAAATAACGTCAAGCAGAACAGCTAAACACACTAACAGTACACTAAGTACAACTAATAGTAACTTAGCTGGCAGCTGTAGGAAGAGAGGGAGAGAGCTTGGCAGGCGGAGGAGGTGTGTGGCGTGGCAGGAATAGCATCTAAGCAGGTGCACAGTAGTGAGAGCTCCAGGAGGAGATCCAGACAGAACCAAGACTGTTTGCTGGTGGCGAGCAGGAGCTCCAAGATTGCAGACAAGGCACACAGACAGGTTCCAGGCAGGAGTGGTCAAAGACTGTAACAGAATGACACTGAGTCTAGTACGAAGCATAGACACAACAAGGCTGGAACAGACGAGAGACCTGAGCTGACTGATGGGTTGTCAATCAACAGTACAGCCCTGTGTGGTTGTCAGAGCCAGGCTGATATAGGGGGGCTGATGAATGTCAGGAGACAACCACACCCCGCCACAGGTCTGTTCTCTCAGGTCATTATCCAGTTAACAGCACCTGTCCAATTGCCACAGTGCACCTCACTCACGCCCACCTGAGAGCAGGAGAAAGAGAAAGAGGGAGAGAAAACAGGGACTGGCTGCCACTACACAGAGCTGGACGTGGCAGGCGTGACATTTAATTAATCATTTATTTAAACAGAATTTTCTTCAGGATTAATAAAGTCTTATCTATCTGTTCCTACAACCTTCCTTATGCTGGACGCATTTTTCCACACTTACCACTGGTGTGTGCACGCTTGCTCATGACCTTCTGATGCAGAGCCTCAGGGCAGGGCAACAGTCTTCTGACCTTAACAGAGTTTGAGAGCCTCAGTCCCTTGTCTATGGACCAACAGTCGCAGAGAGGCTGCTGGTGGGAGGGTCTCTATCGTTGATCCAAATGACTGTTTTGTCCTCAGTCCAGTGAATGAATGAATGAATATAGAAATATAACCAAAGTCTGAGCTCAGTCCCATCACATGGCTGGCCTACAGTAAAGGTCAGACACAGTATTTGGTTAAAGGCCATTTCAGCACTCAAACACACAGGGGAGAAAAAGGCTGCTGTGCTGCTATGTACTGAAACTTTCAAGCATGTATTACTTATGGTCACACAGTCAAGATATGTGCTTCTAAAAATCAGAGAAAAAAAACTGCTGCTCTGCTTCTCATGAAACTGATCCACAAGGATTTTAGAGTGACTTTTTCTTTGCTTTCACAGCTTGTCACTCTGCTCACTTACAAGGTGAATTAACTGACATGTGTGTAACTAGCAGGAGGTCCGGGTGTCCACATCTAGTTTGTGTTTGAATCACTGTTTCCCCTCCAGGGGATGGAAGCTTTGCCTGGTGCTGGGCAAGCCAGACTGGAGAGCACGGCAGGAGGCAAAACACAGATTTTTAATTGATACATTAAACAGTCAAACAGATTGCACAACCTCAGGCCATGAACAAAACAGCATGCACAACTCTAAGCCCCAGGCAAGCACAGAAGCACTATCTCTCTCCATCATTTCCTTGTCCTTATTTTTATTTTCTGTTCCACAGGGATGCACTTTTTTTATGCTGCCTGGTTCAGCTGCTGAAAAACAGTCGGCACACAGTCCTGCCCAGTTTGTAGGACTGCAGCTGCAGCACTGGAATGGGATCTATAGACCATGTTTATGGACTTTTATTTGGTTTCCTGATCTCAGTCAACAGACTAAGTTTCTGATCGAGTTGTGTGTGCGTGCGTGCGTGTGTGTGCACGTGTATGCATGTGTGCATGTGTGTGTGTGTGTGTGTGTGTGTGTGTGTGTGTGTGTGTGTGTGTGATTGATCAATATGATCTCTAGCCTCCACTTCAAGTAATGTGCTTTAAATAGGAGAGTGCTTGTTGTTTGGCAGGACTAATTAAAATGATTTATGCTAGCCTGGCACAACATCACTGGAGGCTAAAGTGCAGCCAGCAAGATAAAAAGCCAAATGAATTAATCTACTTGCCAGACACATATACTTGGGGAAATTTAGTGAGTTGTACAGTAGAAAACTCAATCTGTCTATGATATCAGAATACAAGTACACACCCACATTATGAAGTACTGTATTAGTTTGTGTGAATACTTTACATCAGATCAGTGGATCAGATATCGCCATGTTGTTGTTCCTACGACATCCTAATGTTGCTTCAGGACATTAATTGCGATTGACCAATCACATAGTTCTTCGTTATTACTTTTTCAGGCAGGAAATACAACAAAATATGGTAAAACTACAAAAGCATAGCTGGGTAGTGGGAGAATTTTGCCCTCTGGAATTTTTGACAGGCAGAAGGTCCTCATGGCAAATTTCTCCCATGAGTGTGTTTTTATGGTCACATTCTTCAAGATGGAAAGCTATGACATCACAGCGATGTGAATGGTCAGTTGCAGCGATGGCACTGGAACAATATTGATTATGATGTGGTAGGAACAACACAAGCACAACGATATCACACCATGCAGTTAGATCAAACTATGTCAAGCCTTCCTGCAGACAGGAGCATTTACACTCTTTGCTGTTTGTTTGTTCAGGCAAAATGTCTGCCATTTGTTGGCACAAAATAACTACATCCAGGGGCGTAAACTTCTGGTCCCAAGGAGGACAGAAAGCGAAGAACATGGATAAGGAGTCCTACAGTCTGGCAAAACAGCTAGATGGGAGGCTATGCAATTAGACCCTGAAAGTTATTTCTCTACTTTCATCCATTCTTAAGACAAGTAATAAGGCAAAAATACATTTTAAAATAAGTTGCTATAACTTGCTTTTTGTGCCATGTGTTCAGGTCTTTAACCCTCATTTAATGGCCTTCATCGGGAGATGAAATAAGCTAAGTGGTCTTGGAGTTAGGTCTGTTACCTTTCAATGCTCTATGTATGGAATTTCAGTCGTAACACCAACACAGGCATAAGAGCCTGAATACACAGCAGAAACAAACAGTCAGTGTTTTGTGAACACTAGCCCAAAACCACTCATAGACATATACATTTGACAGAGAGCAAGTTCCAAACTTTATGACAAAAGACTATGAGGTGTGGACTGGAGTGCTATAAAAAGCCAGTGAGTGGACCTTGACATAAGATTATTTTGTAAAATTACTAAAGTAACTTTTTAATGTGGTATCACAGTCTGCATCTGAATATCAGAGAGAGAGTGATGATTGTGTTGGCACGATGGTACCCACCATATTTCAGATCATTTGCATTGAATGTCCTCCTTCAGGTGCCTGAGGGTCTGTGGTCCGTGTACGTCACGGCCATTCGTTTTCTTATTTTGAGATTTCAAAATAAAAATTAAAAATAAACCGTTTCCCTTTTTTTCAGTGATAATACAAAATGAAAAATGGAAAACAGGCCGTAATTCATTATCCGTGTTAGATGTGTTTGTAAATGGAAATTAAAATTAAAATACACCCGTGGAAAACTTATTTCTCTATTTTCTGTTGGTTTTGACTCTGTGACCCGTCTGACTTCTGAAGTATTTTCATTTTCATTTCCATTTACAAACACATCTAATTACATTGGATAACGGATAATGGATAATGAATTACAGCCAGTTTTCCGTTTTTCATTTTGTATTATCACTGGAAAAAAACGGGAAATGGTTTATTTCTCGTTTTTATTTTGAAATCTCAAAATAAGAAAACGAATGGCCGTTACGTACACAGACCCCTGAGGACAATACATTATAAATCAGACCTGACAATCTGACCCTTGGGGATGAATTCACCGTTCTGAACCCAGTGAATGTTGATCAAAGTGATGATCATGATCTTCATCATGCTGCTGGTCTGATGCACCTTTGTCAGCATTGAAGATTGTGGGCTCTTGCACTGAAGACTCGTGTTTGATCTCTGAGTTGCAGTCATAGACCCAACTCTCATTTCTCTCTCACTCTCTTTTGAGAACAATCCCATGTGAATGCTAGACTACATACAATGTTCCTCTGGACATACTAGTTGATTTTTGAAGTGAAAAATGTCAACTCACTGTCTGCAGCAAAAGGGCCAACCTTGCAATTAGTGGACAACCTGCTCTACCACCTGAGTCACAGTCGCTCATGAAATGTATTTGTTTATTAATTAATTATTTTTTTTAAACAAAGAAGACTTTAAAAGCAGACAGTGCTTCTTCTCTCTTATTCCTAGAGTCTTCAGTTCGACAGTTAGTTTTATGCATATAGAGCAGGATTTACAGAGCGTATCTGTGAAATGCATGATGTCTGCTTTAGCCTCAAAACCCAAACAGTTCCATTGGTTTAGTCTTTATAGTCACATATTGATGCTCAGTTCTTAATGTGAGATTTAATAGAAATGTGAGTACCAATTTTTTGATTGAACATGATCTCATGTCACAAAAGGCAAAGCAAGACATACAGATATTATACAAGCAGTAGTCCAGTGAGCCTGGTTGTTTGAGTTTTCACACTTTAGTCAACAAGGTGAAAATTAGACAGTGTAAAATCTCATTAACTACCTTTGTAGAACTGACATTTAATTTGCATGCAGCCTGAAAAAAAAACTCAGTGTCCTACATTTCACACTTTACTCTCCCAATTTCCTCCTCAGTTATGCCGGTGCGGGCACAAAAGGAAACAACATATGACGGTAATTTCCGCAGTGTTCTATTAATGCACAGATGTTAACTCCAGCAGCATACTGTGTCTGTAATTTCTTTGGGTGTTAGTGAAGCTGTCCGCCCACTGCTAATGACCTCTAAGCCACCTGACAGACTAATCTTCTATTCTCTGCGTATGTCTTAGTCTCAGACTCTGGGTGTTGTATTGTAACTTGTATGTAGCTCTGACAGGACCGACTTTGTTAAAGGAAACTATGCTGTTCCTGCAATCAATACTTAGACGGTATGTGATCATCACTCATAATCAAAACTGACATTTTCCATGTAACCATGTTATTCAAACAGCGATAGACAAGAGAATGAGATTATCTTGACCTGTAGAATCCTGAAAGCCAGAGTTACAGAGGGAGCCTCCAGATTGCAGTTGAGTGAATGAAATCATTTTTAGCAATGCTTATAGCAATGCATCAGCTGTATTTAAGGATTAAACCAAGCAGATAGACCTGTAAATGTGAAAATGTTAACCAATCAGTAGCAGCCAGTCCATTTACAAGCAGCATGGAATTTCAGAGGTTTGAAAGAATGCGCAGAGAAAAAGATAATTTGCCCTCAATTCTAAATTCGCTCCCTTCCCATGTTAGATTTGTACGATGTTCTCCATTACCAAAGAAATAAAAGACAGACCATTAATAATAATAAGAGACACTCCAGTAAAGTTTCACAAGGGCTGTGGACAGCTGCATTCTTGTTTTGGTTCCTATGAACCAAGTAGTGGATATTTATGAAAGGTTGAATTTTGCAGAATACATAATAATGCTCTCTGTTTCTCCTGTTGAAGAGGAGAAACCAGCCCAGGCCTCAGCTTCACTGCACCTGTACTGGAACTCTGCTCCTAACTGGGCCTTACTGTGAGGAGATGCAGTCTTTGTTGCCGTCCCCCAGCAGCCCTCCTCTCACCCTGCCTGCACTTTTGCTAGCTGTTACAGAGGAGACAGATGGGTGGATGGACAGTTGTGCCACAGTTGTGTAGTTATTTAAAAGCACTGAACCATTATCTTCTCACAAAGTATTGCTTTTTTGTTCATTTTGTAGAATAAACAAAAGGATTATGGAGCAATCACTCAAGATCCTGTTTTGCAGCTGGAGGGTTTCACCCCTAGTTTCAATTGTGTGTATGGGAAATAGATCAAAAGTTGATATATGATGTACTGAAAGAGATGTACACTATATTACCAAAAGTATTTGCTCACCCATCCAAATGATCAGAATCAGGTGTCCTAATCACTTGGCCTGGCCACAGGTGTATAAAATCAAGCACCTAGGCATGCAGACTGTTTTGACAAACATTTGTAAAAGAATGGGTCGCTCTCAGGAGCTCAGTGAATTCCAGCGTGGAACTGTCATAGGATGCCACCTGTGCAACAAATCCAGTCGTGAAATTTCCTCGCTCCTAAATATTCCACAGTCAACTGTCAGCTTTATTATAAGAAAATGGAAGAGTTTGGGAACAACAGCAACTTGGCCACCAAGTGGTAGGCCACGTAAACTGATGGAGAGGGGTCAGCGGATGCTGAGGCGCATAGTGCAAAGAGGTCGCCCACTTCCTGCACAGTCAATTGCTGCAGAGCTCCAAACTTCATGTGGCCTTCAGATTAGCCCAAGTACAGTACGCAGAGAGCTTCATGGAATGGGTTTCCATGGCAGAGCAGCTGCATCCAAGCCGTACATCACCAAGTGCAATGCGAAGCGCCGGATGCAGTGGTGTAAAGCACGCCACCACTGGACTATAGAGCAGTGGAGACGCGTTCTCTGGAGTGATGAATCACGCTTTTCCATCTGGCAATCTGATGGACCAGTCTGGGTTTGGAGGTTGCCAGGAGAACGGTACATTTGGGACTGCATTGTGCCAAGTGTGAAATTTGGTGGAGGAGGAATTATGGTGTGGGCTTGTTTTTCAGGAGTCGGGCTTGGCCCCTTAGTTCCAGTGAAAGGAACTTTGAATGCTTCAGGATACCAAAACATTTTGGACAATTCTATGCTCCCGACCTTGTGGGAACAGTTTGGAGCGGGCCCCTTCCTCTTCCAACATGACAAGGCAAGGTCCATACAGACATGGATGACAGAGTCTGGTGTGGATGAACTTGACTGGCCTGCACAGAGTCCTGACCTGAACCCGATAGAACACCTTTGGGATGAATTAGAGTGGAGACTGAGAGCCAGGCCTTCTGGACCAACATTAGTGTGTGACTTCACCAATGTGCTTCTGGAAGAATGGTCAAATATTCCCATGAACACACTCCTCAACCTTGTGGACAGCCTTCCCAGAAGAGCTGAAGCTGTAATAGCTGCAAAAGGTGGACCGACATCATATTGGACCCTATGGGTTAAGAATGGGATGGCACTTAAGTTCATATGTGAGTCAAGGCAGGTGAGCAAATACTTTTGGTAATATAGTGTATGTCCATTGGAAGTATTGGTAATTGTGTGTCAGTTTTGACCACAACAGGCGGCTGTGGCTCAGGTAGTAGAGCGGGTTGTCCACTGATCGGAAGGTTGGCGGTTCAATCCCCGGCCTCTCTGCATGCCGAAGTGTCCTTGGGCAAGACACTGAACCCCAAGTTGCTCCCAATGATAGATTAGCGCCTTGCATGGCAGCTCTGTTGCCGTTGGTGTGTGAATGTATGTGTGAATGGGTGAATGTGAAACACATTGTAAAGTGCTTTGGATACCACTAAGGTAGAGAAAAGTGCAGACCATTTACCATTTACAACAAATTCATGTATTAAGCAAACATATACTAAATAAGAAGGTGACGCACACCTTTGAGGAAGTCACAGAATGATTATATAATTACAAGAAGCTGTGTAGCACCTTCAAAATGTCTTCTCAGAACACTTTATGACTGACTTTAGAACTCACCCTGAAGTACGTGAAATGTGTGATCATGCCACAGTCTCAGCTTTAGTACTGTAGGGGTTGTTCAGTTATCAACTCCATACATGAAGGGAATGATAGAAATTTGTTGCGGTGTTTAGAAAGGGGGCTGCACAGTGGCTCGGTGGTTAGCAGCGTCGCCTCACAGCTAGAAGAGCCCCGGTTCACGTCCCTGTTAGGATGCCTGGGATCTTTCTGTGTGGAGTTGCATGTTCTCCCTGGGCAGCGTCGGCTCTCACCAGGTACTCCGTCTTCCTCCCACAGTCCAAAACATGCTGAGGTTAATTGATTATTCTAAATTGTCCGTAGGTGTGAATGAGGGTGTGCTTGTCTGTCTCTATATGTAGCCCTGTGATAGGCTGGCGACCTGTCCAGGGTGTCCCCTGCCTTCGCCCTGAGTTGACTACATTATCTATGTTTGATAGCGAGGCCCAATGAATCTCATTTTTGTTCATTTTAATGTATTTGTATACATTTGTATGTAACCTTTAAATCCATGTTAAAGTTCATATATAAAATGATGATGCAACCATACTGGGAAGTCGTGGTTAATAGTGGTGCTTCACATCAAACAATTCTGTAATCGAACTTGCCTTTTCCTGTCCCTGCATGACTTTCCCTGGTTTCCTCCCTCAGACCATAAACAAAGATTATGTTGAATGACAAATCTACAATGCCAGTAGTTGTGAATGTGAGAATGAATGGTTGTTGGTGTCTACTTGACTGGTGACCTGTCCAGGGCCTACCCCTCCTCTCACTCAGTGTCAGTACAGCTTTGCTCCAGCCCCCAGAGACCCTCAAAAGGACAAGCATGTATTATATAGCTGATGGATGTGCGAATAAATCAGCTCTCTCAGCACCGTCCTGGATGGCAGCCAGCCAGGGGTTCTCTTCATGTGTTTGTGTCTTTTCATTTTTTCTGCGCTTTATTTGGTAACCACACTAGCAAGCTCTGTTTGTTCTCAGTACAACTATATGACTTCAGACTTTGTTTCATGTTTTCATCACTTTCTGAGTACTTTTTCATGCTGGATTTTGGTGGAGAGCCAGCGTCCTATTGTTTACACCAAGGACCAGCTGATGAGTCGACCACCGGCATGAAACATAAAATCCCTGGGGAGCTGTTTCATGGAGACATGGCTGCATGACAACATATCGGACTGTATCCTGAGTTTAGCCAGATTACAGTTTGAGTTTAGTGGGTAGAAGTTGCAGTGATAACAGCAAGAACAGGGTAAGGGGAGTTGCTTGCTACATGAACAACTAGAAAAGCACTCACAGAGCGCAGACCTCCACCAAGCAGCTTCAGTCCACCCCCAACACAATCTCCCAATCACACAGTATCCTTAAATTTTAAAAAAAGTCGTGGATCCAGACGGTGATCCAGATCACTCGCAAAACTGAACCATTTGTTCCTTGCTCCATTTTACACATTTCCTGAAAATTTAATCCAAATCCGTCCATAACTTTTCAAGTTACTTTGAACATAGACAAACAAAGAAACAAACAAACCAACACCGGCAAAAACATAACCTCCTTGGCTGAGGTAATAATAAGGCTAACCTGAAGGCCAGGTACGGTGTAGTTCCAAGTAGCCTAGAGTCGCTAAGTTAGCTAACCAACAGGATGGTAGCTTACCTGCTTTACAAACGTAATATTAAGGCTGGTCCTAATTATAGCAATATCCGAATATTCGTTGGTTGTGGTGGTATTCGGATAATAATTTTGATATTCGAATAGTCCTGCACGCCGCCACCGGGTGCTGCCGAGTGTTGCCAAGTGTTGCAGAGGCTGTAGTACACCGACAAGCGCTGCTGAGCGCCGCCGAGACTCTGGAACGCTGCAATGGCTCTAGTATGTGGACCCGCCAACTCCAGTGTCAGGCTCTGGTGTCAAAAACTCAAAATGCTTTCCAATAACACAGTGTTTCAACTTTGGATAAATAAAAATAAAAGTAGAAAAGCACTCACAGAGCGCAGACCTCCGCCAAGCAGCTTCAGTCCACCCCCAACACAATCTCCCAATGACAAAGTATCCTTACATTTAAAAAAAAAATCCTGGATTCAGACGGTGATCTGGATCACTCCCAAAATTTCATCATTTGTTCCTTGTCCCATTTCACACATTCCCAAATCCATCCATAACTTTTCAAGTTATTTTGAACACAGACAAACAAAGAAACAAACAAAGAAACAAACCAATGCTGGCAAAAACATAGCCTCCTTGGCGGAGGTAATAAGTGGTGCAACCATGGATTGGCTACCATTAAGGAACACATGGACATTAAACTGTTAGCGATAAGTATCCGGCTACATTATTTGCACAGAAAGTTTTCTCAGACCATTCTGATAGTTGTGTACATTCCTACTGCTGCCAGTGCGTCGCAGGCTACTGACATCAACTTCGTGACTGTATAGGACTACAGATGCTTCACCCCATTGCCTTCATAGTCATCTCGGGGGTTTTCAACCACATCACTTTTACAACAACAGTTTGTTCACTGCAAAACCAGCAACAACAAAACACTCAACCTGCTGTATCCTAATGTGAAGGAAGCATACAGCTCCATAGCTTTCCCTCCTCTGGGCTGGGCAGATCAGAGCCTGGTCCAGCCCAACCCCATCTACAGTCCTGTAGTCCAGCAGCAACCAGAGGGCATCAGAACTGTTCAGCTGTGGTCAGGTTATGCTATGGAGACGCTGCAGGGACGTTCTGAGGTGACAGCCTGAGGACTGAATATGGTGAAGACATAGGTAAAGTGGTGGACTGCATTTAATTCAATTCAATTCAATTTGAATTATATAGCGCAAATTCACAACATGTGTCATCTCACAGCATTTCACATAGCGAGGTACAGACCTTATGAATTATAAACAGAAGAACGAAAAACACAACAATTCAAAGTTGCTTTTGGATTCCCTATGAGAAAGCAGTCAGCGACGGTGGGAAGGAACAAAAAAAACCTCTACGATAGGAAGGGGGGAAAAACCTCCGACAGAACCAGGCTCAGGGAAGGCGGCCATCTGCCTCGACCAGTTGTGGTGGGAGTGGGGATGAGGAGGCTGGGGGATAGCAAGAGGGGTTGGGGTGGTGATGGCAGGATAGCAGGTAGTGATGCCAGCGGTTGCAGATCAGAGACATCTGCACAGAGAACAAGCACAGAACACAAGACCTCAGGGGAAACACAGAGTTAGTGAAATGTAATGGTGATAACAGTATAGAGAGAGGAGAGAAGCCCAGTGCATCATGGGAATCCCTCAACAGTCTAAACCTATAGCAACAAAACTAAGGGACAATTCAGGTGATCCTGAGCAGCCATAACTATAAGCTTTATCAAATAGGAAAGATTTGAGCTTAATCTTAAAGTAGAGAGGGTGTCTGCCTCCTGAACCCAGACTGGGAGCTGATTCCACAACAGAGGAGCTGATAACTGAAGGCTCTGCCTCCCATTCTACTTCTGGAAACTCTGGGAACCACAAGTAAACCTGCAGTCTGAGCGAGAAGGGCTCTGTTAGGATGATAAGGTACAATAAGGTCTTTAAGATACGGTGGAGCTTGGTCAGTAACAGTTTTATAGGTTAAGAGGAGGATTTTAAATTGTATCCTTGATTTTACAGGGAGCCAATGAAGAGAAGCTAATACAGGAGAAATATGATCTCTGTTACTGGTTCCTGTCAGAACTCTGGCTGCAGCATTTTGTGTCAGCTGGAGGTTTTCAAGAGAGTTATTGGGGCATCCTGATTATAAGGAATTACAATGGTGCTGGATGCCTCTGAGGTGTAAAGACTTGTGAGAAGCAAGCTTTCGTGGAGGACTATCTCAGATGGTACATCATTGACAGAAACCACAGTGCCTTTCAACGCTAATTAATAACCTATCTGCCATTAATTATTGAAAATATAATGTAGCGTTTAAAACTAATCCAAAATTCGAAGCTAATTACGCAATGAGTGCCAGTTGCTGCCTCCTCTTTTTTTCCTCTTCTGGTAAAATCTGGATATAATTTTTGAATATATTGTACAATACTTTCCAAGTTCTACGTTCCACCATGTTTATCATCCACTAAGACAATATACTGTATGAGTAATAATAGGTTTTGTCTTATTAACCTTTTGACACGAGAACTCTAAGTTGTGTTTTCTTTTCTTTATTCATAATGACCCTGAGTAATCACAAAGTCATGCTGCATGAATACTTTTTTAAAGTGATTCATGAAAATAGGCTATCCCTTGTTTGACACACTTCTGTTTATTGCGGCGTGAAAGCACTATTTTAAAAAATTTCAAAATCCTAATGATCTCTGCTTTTTTGCTGTCACTATTGATTTCTGAGCACTATGAATGGTTTTGTGTATGAGTGGTCCTATATATACACCTTGCCTTTACCTATGACATATGACACTATGCATTAAAAATTTGTCCAAGTATATTCAAGTAAACATCTGGTCGGTAAGGGCATTTACACATGTTGTTGCAGAATGTGCAATAGTTCATTTTTATGCTATAAACCAATTATTACACAGTTATGTATCTATTCTTAACAGATTCAAAGATGGACTCCCAAGTCTTCAATTTTTCGCTGCACTGCAGCAGCAATCCAGTGTTCTGGCCCCAGTCCTATGCCTTGGCCAAGGCCCTGACTGCTTCAGAATGGGGGAGCATGTTCAGACCAGATCTCAGCCCAGCAGGAAGCAACAGGCAGCAGAAGGAGGGCAAAACACTTGGCTTTTGGGCAGATTATCTCCTTAATTCTGAAGGTTTGTATGGACGGGTTTTTTATCGTTCAAAATGTTGTTGTGTTTATAAATCTTAGTTTTTAGTTTTAATGAAAGGAAAGTAGAAATAAAGAAATGCATTTTCATTAATGCAGTCAAACAATGCACTACAATGCTGACTTTCTTCTTTCAGAGAAAGTGACAGCTGTGTCCCTGGAAGATTTGTTGATGTTTGCCACAGGTCTGGCAGCACTTCCACCACCAGGTATGACACCACCTCCATGAGTTTTTAAGTGATTCCCCTTTTCCAGTTGCAAACACCTGTGCAAATACACTGAAGCTACCGGAATCATACAGTGTCTTTAAGGCAAACATGGACTTTGGGATACAAAATACTCCGGCATTTGGATGTTTTTAAATCTCAAAGGTCACATGTCAGTTACTGACTCTTATCCTGTCCCGTTCAGCTGCTGTTGGCATACTACCTCTGTAAAGCTACCTTTGTAACACATTGATGTGATAAGCAACTCAACAGTTTTGTTAAGCATTTTGTTGTTTCGTGGTTCTCGGAGCTAAATAGTGTGTACCATAAACAAATGTTGACACTGTAAAGTAGGTGTCAAGTTTTTCCTCATAGTTTAGAGGAAAAGGTTCAGTTTAATCCATACCTGTTGCTGTGTATGTACTGATAGATATGATCAATATCAGTTTTCAATTTAGCAAGTAGTTTGTGTCTAAAACTCGGCTATGTCCTTCAGAGCTAAATACAGTTCTGAGGCTGATTCCCAGTCTTGTGGCTGCTGTAGTCCATTGTGTTGTACAGCCAGCTGTAGGTATTCCTCAATGTTTGGATCACCGCACAATTCAAGCACTTGCCTCACCTCAAGCAGTTCCCTCTCCTCAACAGCAAATCCAAAGTCCCTTGAACCATATCTGCAAAATGAGACAATGATAGAATTGTGAAGAATTTTTTTTTTACATTGATTACAGTTTGAAATGTCAGACTTGTTTGCTGAAGATATGGAACTGTGTAAGTGAACACTAGCAGTGACAGCTTATAAATAAACATCTGTATCTTGCCTATGTGCACAATGATCAAAATATATTTCCCAACTTATGCCATAACATAATGCTTTGCTTTTTTTTAATGCAAAAGGTCATTTCATTTTGTGAAGATGTCAGTTACCTGTGAGGTAAGAGATAGAGTTCATTTGGAATCCCCCCAGGACATGATGCTAGTCTGCTTGGACGGATCCTGTGTTTGTTCCAGAGGTCTTTGCATTCATCCAGGTCTTTCTGCAGAACACTGATGAAGGAGAATCTCAGCAAGCATTGGTGTTCATGGCTTTGTTCTTGTTCATTTTATAGTGATTTAAAAAAATGTCTCCCCTGTTCCATTTGTGATCATATTTAAAGCATGCTACAAATGTCAAGCCCGTAACTGGGGCTTGACAAATGTCAAACAAAATAATGCTTAATACTTTTCCATAGACATAGTCTAAAAAAACATGTTGGTGTACCCTCTGTAACCGGACAATGGAAACCACTAATTTTGACCACATAATAATCGCTTGTGGTATGGAATAGTCGGCAAAATGAGAAAATGCTATAAAAATCAGCACTGATCAGCTTCGACTGTACATCTCATCTACCAGACACAATGTACCCACCTTGCTCTTCTGAGAAAAGACCACCATGACTCAATGCGCTGACTCTCTGTTGATGATCCATAACTGTGGCTTGATGAGCCAGCATAATAGTCCGCATGCGCATGACGGAGGGTACACTGTATTGGTGCCATACTCCCATTCTCTGTCCCGAAGTCTGTTCGTAGTCTCATTGGTATCACACCAAGACTCTTGACACAGTTTATATAATTGTGAGCAATGACAGATGGATTGTTGCTTGTTGTTCCACAAACAAACCACGTCACTCCTCTTGAAAAGCCATCTATACATCCTGACAGGACCAAGCCAAAGGGTTTCAGTTTGTCGTAGCCATCTACATGCCATGTGTAATTGGGCCCCATGGAGTGATATGTGCATCTTGCAAACCTCCTGCAAGTTCTCAGAGCAATCCCTTGCGGATTCAGTTGCCTCATCAGCCTCATAACTACATCACGTTTAACACCAGCTTGGGATTTTGTTTGAGAACTTGCCACATGGTCCGATAGCCGAACAGTTGCTTAGGTCCTCGTAGCTCGGTCAAAATGGCACACCTCGCCTCAGGAAGTCCAGAGTAGTTGTGTCGTTTGTACAGTCCAGCTTCTTTTAAATGCGTCTTCAGTGTACGCATACTAATGGAAATGTCATGGTTAGTCCTGAGCATATCCAGCATCGCCTTGTATGTATGTCCTGAATCAAAATATTCTTGGATAGCAGCAGCTATGTTTAGGTCACAAGTAACGTCCATGTTTTGAAAAACGAGCTAAGGGCAGAATAACCTGGTTCGCCTAACGGCACCGTCGTCCAATCAGCGATATCTCATGTTGCCCACTGGTACCTTCCTCTTCCGGTAGGTTAATGTAGTTGTGTTTTCTGAATTTGTCTTTGTGTTTTGCACTTCAGGGCCACCAGCAGTTAATGTTGTTGTGTTTTTAAATGTGTTGTTGTGTTTTTGATTTGTAGTTGTGTTTACAATTTCTTGTTGTGTTTTTTAGTTTGTTGTTGTGTTTCGTGGTTTGTTGATGTGATTTGCACTTTAGGGCCACCATAGTACTAACATAAATGCATAACAGCATGGTATGCTTGCTGTACTAGAAGTGAACAGAACATCTGTAGCATCTGTCTTATGCTTCACTGAGACGTGGCTTCTGACTCTATGGAGCGGATCGCCATTCAGAACTCTAATGGTAAAAGTAAGGGGGGGGGGTCTGTTTCTATATCAACAGTGACTGGTGCAATGACATGACAGTGATTCAGGAATACTGCTGTCCATATTTGGAATCTGTTTTAATCAACTGCAAACCATTTTACCTGTGTCAGTTTTCTTCGTTCATACTGGTCGGTGTTTATATTACACTGCAGTCCAACATGAAGGACACACAATGCATGCTCGCCGACCAGATACTGTGTGTGAAGAGGACATACCCAGACTCCTTAGTTATTGTCCTTGGTGACTTTAACAAAGGTAACCTGAACACTGAGCTCCCTAAATACAGACAGTTGACTTAATGCCCCACAAGAGAGGAGAACGTTACTGCTACACTACAGTGAGCACAGCCTACCATGCCATCCCCCATGCTGCACTGGGACACTCTGACCACTCCATGGTCCATCTGATTTCCACATACAGACAGAAATGAATACTCTCTAAACCTGTTGTGAGGACATCAAAAGCCCAGTGAAGCTGTGGAGGCTCTACAGGCGTGTTTGGACTGTACTGATTGGGATGTATTCAGGACTGCTACCAACAGTCTGGATGAGTACACGGAGGCTGTGACATCCTACATCAGCTTTTGTGAGGACAGCTGTGTGCCATCACGCACCAGGGTGAGTTATAATAATGACAAACCCTGGTTCACAGCTAAACTCAGACTGTTAAGGTTGGAGAAGGAGGAGGCTTTTAGGAGTGGAGACAGACAGGCTTACCGAACTAAAGTACAGGTTAGCAAGATGGTGAGAGAGGCCAAACAGCATTACTCTGAGAAGCTTCAACACCATTTCTCATCCATAATTCTGCCTCTGTCTGGAAGGGGCTCAGACAGATCACGAACTACAAACCAAAAGAGCCCCACTCCATTAACTACCTGCACCTGGCCAATGACCTGAATGAGTTCTACTGTTGCTTTGAAAGACAATGCGACAGTTCTGAACCCATCCCCAGCAACTTCAACCATCAGCTCCACCCCAGCAGCTCCATCTCTCCCTCGTCATTAGGACTGTGGGCCCTTCTATAACATAACACCTCATAATCCCCAGCCTCCACCACTACAGAGACGCCTCTCTGTCGCCAACCACCTTGAAGAACTGCGCTGACCAGCTGTCTTCAGTTTATACTGATATTTTTAAAACCTCTCTGGAGACTTGAAACATACGAGCCTGCTTCAAGACCTCCACCATCATCCCTGTCCCAAAGAAACCAAGGACCACTGGACTTAGTGACTACAAACCCATCACACTGACCTCTGTGGTGATGAAGTCATTGGAGGTCCTGTGTCCTGTGTTTGGTCTCTCCGCAGATGTCTCTGGATCTGGAGCTACACATCTCTGATCTGCAGCCACTGGCCTCACCACCTGCTGTCTTGTCATCCCCACCCCAAACCCTCTTGATGCTCCTGAGGAGCAGCACAGAACACCACAGGAGATCTTTAATACCAGTGGCCATGAAACCTTATTACTCTCTCTGCAAGAATGACAGCTACAACATCAGACAATTAGATCTGGACAATAATATTAATGTCATTTACAATATTACTTTTCTCACTAGTTTGTGCAATCTCAGTTTCAATACATTTCATTTGAATGTGCAGAATTTTAATTACATGTGCAATATTTCACTTTCATGTGAAACATTATTAGTGTAATGTACAATGTTCCTTTTTTTCAGGTGCAATATGTCAGTTTCATATGTAATATTTCATTATCATGTGTGATATTACTTATTATCTCAGTATAATTGCCAGCATTACTTTTCCATTCCAGTCTTATTTTAGCTCACTTATTTTATTTCAGTAATGTATTATACTTATATTCTATTGCTTTTGTACAAGACACTGCATTTCTTATGTCATTTTGTTTTATCCGAGCAATATCTGGCACAAGAATTCCCTTCTTGATTGACAACATTTTTGTTATATTATCTTTCTGGTTTCTGATTTTGGAAAGTTGAAATATTACATTCTATACTATAGCTCCACCAGCAGGTGCTATGAGTCCATCCAGAGTGTGGGACCGGCAGTGTCTGTTCTTGTTTATTCCATGTCTCATGTTTTAGTCTCATTTTGTTTAAACTTTTCTTGAAAAAAAAAGTAATGACAGAGTTACTGCTTTGCAAACTACTGTTCGTTTTCTAGAACGCGGGTCCTCCAGTCCCAATAATCCAAGAGTGAGAGAGAGATAATGTTGCTGTCACGTAAGTAAAACTTTGGTTCTACTCTCAAGTTGGTAAAAGAATTTCTGATAACCATTTAATGCAACACAACAGGCCTGTCAGATTTAAAGATTTTAGAACATTCATGCAATAATTATTTGTATTCCATGCTGAGTTTCCAAACACAAGTGAGTTAATTTTGATACTGTATGAAATGTGAAATGCAGTCAGTAATATAAACAATTAACACACAAAATTCTCTTAACTAGACTTTTTTTTTACACTTAAATGTTCCAGATCAGCAACCTCATATTTATTTAATATTACACAGAGATAATAATAATAACAACAACAACAACAACAATAATAATTCACAAAACATAAAATGCAGTTTTTAAATGATGATTTATTGAAGATTTAATTAAAACCTATATCATCCCTGTGAAAGAGTAATTTCCCTCCAAAACCTAATAACTGATTGGGCTGCCCTTGTCAGCAACAACTGCAGTTTAATGCTTGTGCACCATGGAGAAATTTTGGTCCACTCTTCTATAGTATAGTGTGTGCTTTGGGTCATTGTCCTGCTGCATAAACCATTTGTCCTTGAGCTGTAGGTCATGAACTGATGGTGGATATTCTCCAGGAGGGTTTTCTGATAGAGAGTGATTGTCATCATTGGCTCCATCAATGATGACAAGTCGTCCAGGTCCTGTGGAAGCAAAGCAGCCCCAAACCATCACACTACCACCACCATGTTTCACTGTTGGTCTGATGTTCTTCTTGTGGAATGCAGGATTAGCTTTACACTAGATGTAACAGACCCTTGTCTTGCAGAAAAATATGCCCTTGACTCACCAGTCCACAGGATGTTATCCCAAAAGTCTTGGAGCTCATGTAGATATTTTTTTTTTGCAAATGATGGGCGAACCTTTATGTCCTCTTTGGTCAGTAGTGGTTTGATCCTTGCAACTTTCCCATGATGCCATTTTCACCCAGTGTCTTCCTTATTGTGGAATCATCTTGATGGACCTTAACTGAGGTCAGTGAGGTCTGCAGTTCTTCTGATGTTTGTCTGGGTTCTTTTGTATGAAATCATAGGAGTGCCATAATGAAAAGGAAATAAATGTAGAAATGTAAAGATAATCAATAAAAGAATCAATAATAAAAATAAATAAACAGATGTAGGAATATTCTTTTTCCATTTTGCTTTTGCTTTTCCACTTTGTCTTTTCTTCTGTCGTTTTGTCCTTGCCTTGTCTTTTCTCTTTGCCTTTTGCTTTTGCTCCTACTTGATGGATCATGCTGTCAATCAAATGGCTGTGGGTGGGTCTTTCTGTCCTGGGTGACGAGTCGATACCTGATCACACGATTCCTGCTTGACAGTGGTAGCTCTGTATATGCTGACAGACCAAGGAGAAAACTTTCAACAGTAATACAAGTTTTTTTTTTTTAAATAAATACTCCTCTTATTGTGAAACAAAATGTAGTTTCAAGATTATTTGAAGCAAGAAAGTGGTTGTATAAATGTCAAATCTGTGGTTAATTTATCCAGGTAAAGCCTGCTCAAAAATTAACTCCAATGATTTTGGAGATGTGAGCGCCCTGGTAAGACAGCTTTGAGTGGGAGGTCAGCACTTACAGAAGCCCACTGAGAGCAGCCTTACCTCGGCTAGACTTTCTGACATCTGCTGCTGGCTCTGGTGCTGTTAGCAGGTAAACAGGATGTAAGTGGTTTTATGGGTATCTAAAAGTCACACAGTGTATTTTTTATTAGTCATCATTTTTTTATTGTTATTTAGTGTTGTCCTCAATCGCTGACTTTGTACTTCTGAATTATTGTCTTGTCTTCATTACATGCAGTACAGCGTTGTTCTATTCTTATGACTGTAATTGCATTAAAAATAACATTGAGTAATATTTTATTTGAAGGACAGCTGAAGAAACCCAGATCCTCACTGACTGCTAGAGACTCCACAGACAGAACATCAGCAGCTCCATCTGTGGACCTTCAGCAGCATCTGGACCAGTCTGATGGAGTTAATGGAAACTAAAGGCTGATCAGCTCCACTAAAGAACACCAGGAGGAGGAGAGGCATCATGTTTTTCCTCTGTGCATATGTTTGTAAGACACTTTAGTCCTGTTATAAAATAAAATCTCTTAAATTAAACAAATATTTTTTTCAATTCTATTCTAAATATGAATTGTCTGATATGAATTGTTGAAGCCAGAATTAAATATTCTTCTAATCTGACCTGTTTGATCAGACACTGTTTATTACCTGACAGGCAGAATAAGAGCTCACCTGTATTTAGGTTCTGAGTGAAAGTGAAATATTCTATCATTAATTTCTGATAATGTTCGGTGTGTGGCACAGGTGAGGTCCAGGTAATTACGTTAATGTACAGAGATGTTTGTGCTCCTGTCAGCTGGTTGTTCATCAGCTTTATTAGCTGATTAGAATCAGCTGCTTGCTTTCTCTGGGCCTGGATTTTGGTTCAGTTGTATGGGTTTGTTTGATTTAGACATTTTTACACATTAGCTGCCACTTGTCCACGCACACACACACCTACACCTACACACACACACACACACACATGCATTACTGGTAGCACTGATCCAGGTATTTAGTTTGTTATGTTAAACTATGTTTGGTTAAAATAAATTTAAGTTTCTCTGATCAAGTGTGGTCCTCTCCTCTTTTTCTTTCCTGGAGCCGGGTCGTGACAATAAAGAAACTAAACTGAGGGGGAAAATATCCAAGCTGTTGTGGTAAAATGTTTGGCAATGAAGTGAAGATGATGAAGAAATTCTCTGCTGATCCTGTCTTGTTCATATATATAAAAAAGTTTATTTAAACAAGAACAGAATCTCTGGCACCAGCTGGTTGCCAGCGTGGCGATTAAAAGCCAAATAGAATCAACCCCCAAATAACCTTTTCTTATATAGGGGAGTATGTTCAAGAAAGAAAGACAAGATATATGGTACATGTCAGAAAGTGCAAAAAACACACATCCCATGTAAAGGTCAAATGTTTACATTAACTATTGTCTTAAACATTCCGGTCCCAAGAGCCTAAAGTCCCTACAGAACATGAGACACTTCACTGTCTATTTAACAAATTTAAACTCAAGGGTAAACGTGATCTAACGTAATTAATTATGATATTACGTAATTTAAGGCTAAGAGTGAAATTTAAAAGTACTCAAACAGTAAGGGATTGTAGGGAAACTAATCAACATAAACTAAAGACAATCTAACAAAACAGGGTACTCACAGGGCAGGGGAGAATCAAACTAAAGGGCAAGCCGGCTCGTGGAATCCAGGGTCCGACAAGAAAAGCTGGAGCTGGCGAAGGTCAGGAAAAAGCCAAAGCAGGGCCCGTGGCAGACACCGGCAGGATCAGGTTGGTGTGTGTGTGTGTGTCGCTGATGCAGGACAGGCAGGTGGCAGCGGCTCGGGGAATGCAGGCAGGAGACAGGTTGGGAGTCTGCAGTAGAGTAGGCTGGCTGCAGGCAGGATCGTGGCGAGTGAGTCGCCGATGCAGGGAGGTCCAGCAACGGCAGCTTGGGGAAGGCAGGCAAGGAGCAGGTCGGGTACCAGCAGGGAAATGGGGTTGCACAGTCTATGGTCTGGCAGTGTGTGAATCAGTGAACCGGGCTTTTATGGGAGCTGGTGATTGTGGATAGGTGACCCGATTCCCACCAAAGCGTGACGTTAGATACTTCTAAAACTACTTATATCCCTGTTTAACTGCTACAGAACCATCAGAGCCAGCAGCAGATGTCAGAAAGTCTAGCCGAGATAAGGCTGCTCTCAGTGGGCTTCACCACTGTTCCATGTTTTCTCCATTTGTCTCTCACTGTGATTCTCTAGAGCCTCAGCAGTGGCTTTGTAATCCTCTCAGACTGATAAGTGTCAATGACTTTGTTTCACACCTGTTCTTGAATCTCTTTAGAACGTGGCATCATGTGCTGTGAGACCCTTTAGCTGCTTCACAACACCAGACAGGTTCTATTTAGTGATGTTTAGATTCAACAAGCCTGGCAGTGATCATATGTGAGTGTGGCTGGTGAAACTGAGCCCAGTTGCTAAATGAATGTGGTCATTTGGTATATTGGTAGCTAAGGGGGCAATGACTTTGTCACATAGGCCAAGATGGGCTTGACAGCATTTTTTCATTCAGTAAA
Source organism: Dascyllus trimaculatus (assembly GCA_024666655.1). Taxonomy (NCBI): domain Eukaryota; kingdom Metazoa; phylum Chordata; class Actinopteri; family Pomacentridae; genus Dascyllus; species Dascyllus trimaculatus. The sequence goes on from CM045457.1 coordinate 2,334,910, forward strand.
TGAAATCATCATTTAGAAACTGCATTTTGCATTTTTTGGGTTATATTTCTCTTGTACAGTATATTTTTGATTGGTAAGGTCTGTACCTTACTATGTTAAGCTCTGTGAGATGACATATGTTGTAAATTTGTGCTACATAAATAAAATTTAACTGAAATGAATAGAATTTTAAAAGAATGGATGATCATTTAAACATCACTGAAACATTTAAGTGTGATAAAGATGCAAAAATAGAAGATATCTGATGGGGGGCAATACTTTTTCACAGCACTGTATCTAAATTGTAAACTGATTGATTGATGTATATTGTGTCCATACTGGACAAAATCTTTCTTATACTGGACCAAAGTACGTGAGTGACTTGTAGTATTTCTGTCCTATTTGTTCCAAAAGTCTGATAATAAATACTTTTAAAATACATATTAAGTTAATCATCTGTCTCTTGCTTATTTTCATTTTTTTTAATAAATAATAATAACCAGCTGAAAATAGTGTGTCTGGCACTCCCAAAGAAAAAATGAGAGCAGAGAGTGAAGTCAGGCAGGAACTGGTAACAACAGCAGCCGTAGAACATGTTCTCAATTTCACTGACTGGATATCAGCTGCTGCCATCTGTGCCAGCCACATCTCACATTCAGCTTCTCTTTCTGAAGCCAGAAATCGAGCAGGCAGATTCTCCTAAAGCCTTGGAATTACACAGGGAGTGGAACAAATGGGATTTTTCTTGTCTTTGATCTTTATTTTCAGTCTGATGCCATCTGCATGCAAAGACACTAGCATGGCCCACTACTGCAGACAAGGGAGTCACATTAATATTTAAATGATAGCAATTATCCAAAGAGGCTGCATGCATACATGTTGTTGCAAGCCCAGTTTGACGGCTGCATCTGCTGCTCACATTTGATCATGGTTATAAACATCAATAGAAGAAGATTATCTGCATATTGTTTAGGGATGATCTCACTATCTGTATATACAGTAGATACAGTATTTTTAGTAGACCACCCTAAACAAAATATGTACTACAAACAGTCAAAATGATTTGATTTACTAAAATGTTATTGGATGTAGCATTCAGGGAGGTTTACGCATAATCACACATAATTATGGCCCATTACAGTCTGCAGCACAGTGTGTAAGTGATGAAAGAGGACCAATCCTCAGGAAAGGTGGATGCTGCTTCTGTGGCTAAATCACAGATGGAATCATGATCTCAACTTTCCTTATTATTCTCTGAAAATAAAATATCAAGGGATTTCTTTTTATCGCTGAAATATTAGTAAAACTTCTCTTGAAGGAATAGTTCTGTATTGTAGGCAATATGCTTCTTTGTTTTCTCTCTCAGAGTGATATCAGATCTCAATCTCATGTATGTGTGCTAAGCAAAACTATAGTCCAGGCCTGGTTAGACTAGTGGAACAGAACATTGTTAAAATGTAGAACATAATACTACAGGTCACTTTCCTCGGTGCTCAGTGAGAAGATATCACTGTCATTTTGGTACTCAAGTTTATTAGCACCTCTGAAGCTCTCTATTGAACATGTTGTGTCTTCTTTGTTTCACATTTTGAATCACATTATATCTAGTTAAGTACTTTTTCACGGGGAGCAGTAACTTTCTGGGACGTTGAGATACAGATAAAATACATGTTAATGTGCTTCAGAGATTCTGGTGGGTTGATTTTGTTATTTGAGAAAGAACTCAGCTAATTCCTTCTCTCTCTACATTTCATGCTAAGTAAAGCTAACCAGCTGCTAGTTGTCATACAGTGCTTATCAGAAGTAAAGTTTCCTTCTTTTTATTGCTTTTAGTATTAAAAGTATACTTAAAAGTATTTACAAAAACAAAAGACACTTTCGCGTCAAAGAAAAAACTGATTTCTACAAAGTGATGTTAATTATTTAAACTATAAAATGTAAAATAAGAGACTGCAGAAGTATTCACCCCCTTTAGAAAGACTCACCTAATTCAACACAGAATAGAAATACTGTGTTGATCCCCAAGGGAACAATTCTGTTGGTACAGTAGCAAGCAGAAAAAGGAAAATGACCACCACCACAATAGAAAAATAAAAAATATGATCTAAGTATAAATATATAAAAAAAAAAATACACAAAGATTAAAAAATGCACAATAATGTGTAAATATACTATAGGAATAAAAATATACTAAATTGAAAAATGCACCATAAATTGTAATACTAACAATAAAAATATACATTGAATGAGGGAATTAAAGTCCTGTAAACAGCAGTGCAATATGTCCAAGTAATGCAACGCTGGCACAAAAACAGATACCGGCAACAACAATCAAAAATTAAAGCTGCAGCGTCGGACGGGCGAGCAGAAAGAAAGAAAGAAAGAAAGAAAGAAAGAAAGAAAGAAAGAAAGAAAGAAAGAAAGAAAATAGGAACAATAGGGCCTTTGCATTTTCATGCTTGGGCCCTAAAAATAAAAGCCATCATTAAGTAATAGAAAAAATACATGCGTGCCTAGGGTAGGCCAACCTCAAAAATCTGAGTGACTGTGTAAGAAAGAGATGAGTGAGAGAGGCCACCAAGCCACCTATGACTCCTCTGAAGGAGTTACAAGCTTCAGCAGATGAGATAGAAGAGACAATACATATAACAACTTTTGCACGGGTTCTTCATCTCTCATACTCCTTTTCCACCGAACTGGTTCCAGGTCGAGTTCGGAGCCAGAGCCTGACTTAGCACCAGTTCTTTGTGTTTCCACCACCTAAGCACCGGCTCCAGGTTCTAAAAGCTGGAGCTTAGCAAGCACCAACTCTTTGCTGGGCCAGAGCTAAGCACCGAGTACGTCAGGGGCTGGGGCCGGGGTTATGGTGACCAACAATCAACGGTGAAAAGGGACACACAAGTGGTAATTAGTGTCCTTTTTTGCCAGGACATCCCTGGTCCAAGTGCAGATGTGGTGGAATGACTCCTGGGACACATGAAAGTTTTGCAACACACTATTGCGTTCTGAAATCTGGTACTATTGGGTCCCACAGCCGGCACATCCACGTCTGCAACCGCGGATGTGCCGGTGGTGGGCAACAGGGGACCTCCGCCTTGCAGACCTCCACGGTACCTTATAAGGATGTTTATAAAGATAAACACCTTAATAAAGGTGGTTTCATTTATAAAGACAAACATAAATATGATCATCAACTTGTTGCATTTGTTTAACTGCAATATAATGGATGCAGGCATAGTCGTTTTACGGTGACGCAATGGCGTGGCTCCAACTTGGCTCCTTGCCAATGGAAAAGTAAACAGGTTATTAGAAGGAGTGAGATTTAAACCAACTAAGCACCAGCCCTAGCACTGGCACCAAACTAGCACCTGGTTCTTCTTGGTGGAAAAGAGGTATCAAAGCTTTATGGGAGAGTGGCAAAGAGAAAGCCCTGTTGACAAAAACTGATATTAAATCTTGAACAGAGTTTGCCAGAAGGCAAATGAGAGATTGTGAAGTCACTTAGGAGAAGATTTTTTGCTCTGATGAGATTAAATTTTTAATTTTTGGCCATTGAGACCAGACACTTTGTTTGGCAGACACTAAACACTGCACATCATCACAAACACACCACCCCTACTGTAAATCATGGTGGTGGCAGCATCATGATGTGGTGGGTGCTTCTCGGCAGCAGGAGCAGGCTCTGCAAGGGTTGTAGAGGCAGCAGATAAAGTGAATGCTGGAGCATATATGGAATTTCTGGAGGACAACCTGATAGTCTGCAAGAAAGCTGCAACTTGGGAGAACATTTTTTTTAGCCAGACAGTGACCTGAAGCATACAGCCAAAGCTACTAGAAAGGTTTTAAAGACAACAAATTGGATGTTGTGGAGTGGCTGAGTCAGAGCCCAGACCTCAATCTAATTAAGAATTTGTGGCTGGACTTCAGTAATCTGGCAGAGCTTGAGCAGTTTTGAATGGGGTACAGTTTCAGTGTCAAGATCTGCAAGACCCACAAAGTCTAAATGCTGTAATTCGGGGCAAAGATACATCTACTCTAAATACTACAAATGTATCTTCCTAAACCATCTGACCCCTTAATTAGCCTTTAACTATTTTATTCTTGTGCAAATGCAAATTAATTAATAGATAAATAAACAGCGTAATATATTGAGGGATTGTAAAGTTCAAGAGGTTTAAGAGGTTTTTTGAGGAAAACTCTACAGATCCATCCATCCATTATCTAAACACCGCTTAATCCTCTGTAGGGTCACGGAGGGGCTGGAGTCTATCCCAGCCGACTCAGGCAGGGGACACCCTGGACATGTGGCAGCCGTGGTTTAGGTGGTAATCATAAGTCAAGTCAAGTCATGTCAGCTTTATTTATATAGCACATTTAAAACAACCAGGGTTTGACCAAAGTGCCTTACAGAAAAAAGGTTAAACTCATACAAGGATATATTATACTTTAGAAAATAAAATTAAAATACTAGTAAACAATAAAACCCCAGAAAACTATAAGTAAAAATAAAATCATAAAATCATTTTTTGGATAGTAAAAATTATCATCTCGAAACAAAAGCCAGGGAGAAGAGATGTGTCTTGAACAATGATTTAAAATGTTCAAGTGTGGGAGCAGATCTTATGTCTAGTGATAAGCTGTTCCATATTTTTGGAGCAGCTACTGCAAAAGTTCAGTCGCTCCTGGTATTGAGCCTCGTTGTAGGCACATCCAGGAGCAACTGGTTGGTCAACTTAAGTGTTCTGGCTGGAGCGGGAACATGCAGCAGTTTACTGAAATGAGGAGGTGCCAACCCATTGATAGCTTTAAAGGTTAACAATAAAATTTTAAAATCAATCCCGAAAGCCAGTGGAGAGAGCACAACACTGGTGTAATGTAGTCCCTTTTTTGCATGTTAAAAGCCAAGCAGCTGCATTTTGCACCAGCTGCGAGCCTTGAATGGATGATTGGTCCAGACTGATATACAAGGTATTACAATAGTCCAGACGAGATGTTATTAAAGCATGAATCACCCTCTCCTGGTCTTTTGGAGGAAGATAGGATTTAACTTTGGTTGTATGTAGAGCTGCACATCATCAGCAAAACAATGAAAAGAAACATTATATTTATTACAAATAGACCCCAGGGGCAACATATACAGTGAAAATAAGATGGGACCCAAAACAGAACTCTGTGGAACACCGCTCACAAGCACAGACGTCTCAGAGGAATAATCATCCAAGTCAACAGAGAAGCTCCCCTCAGTCAGATAGAACTCACACCACTTTAGTGCAGCGTCTTTAATCCCCACACAATTTTCTAAGCATGACAGGAGAATTGTGTGTTTGACAGTGTCAAAGGCCGCTGTTAAATCTAAAAGAACCAAAATAGTAGAAACACCTGAGTCAACTGTTAAATCAGATCATGGTATAAGGAAAACCTGTATTAGTGCATCATTGTGTCACGCAGTCACCTGACAGAGCGCTGCCAATCCGGTGAGCATACCGGATACACCGGTAATGATTTGCTATCGGTAGAAGTGAGCGGGGCACAGGTGGGAAATGTTTGCTGAAGGTATGTTTTGTCATTTGTTCGTTGAATTCAATACTAAAAGTTCTAAACCTAAATACAACAAATGTTAACTGTAGGAGCCAACTACCGGAGCCGTCGAGCAGCTGAAACGGAGCTTTGTCTCGATTGACTACGGAATCGGTGAGTCGCGTTAACGTTGCTCAGCTTCCCATTGATTTAAATTTTTTAGCCTAGCCACTACCTTGATTGTTGGTACAGTTAGTGGCGTCTGTTATGCCTGATTTCTCTGAATATGATCCGTTAAATGAAATGTAATCACTGTGGCTTATTGTGTATGTAACCGAAGCACTTTAAAGTCAGTTCCTTGTTTATTGATGCTCTGCACTTCAATGCAGTCCAGTTAGTCACTGGGGCTGCTATGCACTTTATTTATGGATGCTTGTCCTTGATACTTGAACTGCTATGCTGAATACTTTGATTATATTATTTATTCAAATTGAATTTATATATTATGACTTGTTGTATTGTACAATACTGATATTTGAAGCACTACTATTTATAATGCAGCCTGTGCTATTTAGCACTAGTCCTTGCCTGGCAGCAAACAATTCGCCAACATAAAGCAGTGATTGTTATACTTTATACAGTATATACAAACAGCAAACTGAGGCAGTCTGTGAAGACAAGGCAACTGTCTGAAACAGTTAAATATGCAAACTCTGGTCATAATGAAGGGTATGCTACTCATTTCGTATTAGGCCAAGGTTAGCTGACATTTCACAGAAGGACAGTGTTGTTTCATTGCAGAGTTTAAATACAAACATGAGATTGATTTTCCCATCTACTGTAAGAAAACAAGCAAATAGACATATTCCCCAAATGTTCCTTTGAGCTGTTTCTTCAAACTGTGCTCTGTGCCTGCCAGTCAGAGGTAGGGAGAAGGTAACTCTGCACCACAGTGTGTCTTGGAGGAAAGGTTCTTAATTCCTCTGTGTTTAGCTGGAGTATAGTTTTGTATGCTCTCCTGTTAGTGTAAATGAACACCCTCTTCTCCCTTAATAAATTCTTCTCTGCTGCTGTCTCATAGCCATTTGGACAGCTTAATTGACCCAGATCATCTATTCTTTGCTAGCCTTCCATTCCCTGGGTGCTGTTAGGGAGGCTCCCTGCTGTTGAAGAGCTTGCCTCCTCCTGCCATGCAAATGAGGCTGAGCAGCAGTAAAAACACTGGCAGAATAAACTGTCCCAACAGCCCTCCTCATCCGCACCCAACCCCCAGCTCCCTACTGCTATACAACTCATTAACCCAGAGAGGGCACAGGAAATGAAACCTGTGACAGGACGATGGGGAGCAACTAATGACCCAATCAGGAAGGTTGCAACAGGCTAAATTAGCATTAAACAAATGCAACAGATTGGGTGTGTGCACATGAAAATGTGTGTGATGGGAAAGTGGCTGATGGAAGCCCTAAGGAAAGACTTAGAAATTGAAAAGGAGCAGAAGATCTGCAGAGGTAAATATTCCATCCAAGGTCTGCCATACACACATGGCTCTAGGAAGTAGGGAGCTAGCCACTAGACTCTTTTCTGCCAAATGTATTTGTGTAAAGCCTTCCCTCATATATGTACAAGCTAAATGAAGTCATTTAAGAGGCTGTTTGATAGTTGCTATTCTATTAGAATGGTGATAAAATCCTACTGAACCCCAGGCTGCTCACTCCTCTGCATTGTGTGGGCCTCCTCCAATCTCCTCTGCAATAAGACATAAGACAGCAAACATTGTAAAATTTTCCATCAATTTCCAAACTGGAAAATGGAAATGCAAATAAATGTGTCTCATAGCGCTGTCAAAACGAATGCGTTAACTTGGATTAATCCATGATCGTGATTAATCTGATTAAAAGTTTTAACACACTGAACCCATCTGCAGCGCAGAATGACTCAGAATCCCTTAAACGTCTCTGGCAATGCATGCCAGGTAGTATGTCCAAACAGAGTTACCGTCACGCAGGAGCAAAGGGGCAGTTGATCCGGTAGTGACAGCACCAACCAACTATTATGGAAGACGCTAAACATTACGTTGGCCCTCTCGATGGGAAATTTAAGTACAAACAAAAAGAAGATGAAACAGTTGACCTACATAAAATATTATGCACTCTCTGCAGGAAGGAGTTTTCTTTTTACTGAAGCATTTCCAGCTTAAAATACAATATTAACGCCAAGCATACATTAGTCGGGGATTCTGCTGGCACTTTAGTGGCGGCCAGCTGCGACAAACCACCCTCATGGAGGCTGGGGCCTCAGTAAGTCTACAAATTGACTGACACTATTGCCAAGTGGATTGCAACAAACTGCAAACCCATTATTATCGTCGAGGACATGGGCTTTACTAAGGTTTTGCAAGTTGCCTCTCAAGACACATTGTACAAGGCTCCATCAAGAAGCACCATAATGTCAAAAAAAGGAAAAAAAGCATGAGGATTTAGCTGCAGCCAAACATGTCACCCTGACAGGAGACTACTGGACTTCTGTGAGTATCAGTAACTATCTTGGTGTTACTGCACATCTAATTACTGCCGCATGGGAACTGAAGTCGTTCCCATTGAGAATAATGAAGACAGAAGAGCGTCACTTCACAGAGGCATGTGCTGAATGTTTCTTAACATTGGCACGTGACTGGGACACCGAAGAAAAAATCACAACTGTAGGGAACAAAACATGACAGCTGTAGCTAAAATTTTGCCATCTGAGCATATGCCTTGTGTGGCTCACATTTTACAGAGATGCTTCACTGTGAGTCTTGGTGGCAGCGGATTTGCGAGGGCATTATCCAAGTGTTGGAATATTGTTGGCCACTTCAGACATAGTCCAGCAAACGCCTTAGAGCTGGAACCACAGCAAGCAACCCTTAGGCAGCGGAAGGAGCCGTTGATCCAGGACGTGCCAACACGCTGGAATTTAACACTCAAAATAGTCAAGTGTCTAAACTGCAACCAAGCAGCAATAAAAGTGACCCTGGACCAACAGAGCCACAAACTAGTCATGCTGACACCACAGGAATGGGACAAACTGCAGGAACTGGAGTCTCTTCTGGAGCCCTTCAAGTAAGCAATCTATATACTGTCATGCCCTCCACCTCTGTCAGCTGACAACACTCCCGCCTGCTTCCACTTCTCTAATTAGAGGATCAGTGTCACCTGGTGTGACACTGATCCACTCATTGTCTTCTGTTTCAAAAGGAGGACACTGATCCACATTCGACGCCGGACTGTAGTACCTAATTCTGTCTAAGTCTACTCTAGCCACACTAAGTTATAGATTTGCAGTCATTCCTTGCTCTGTACTAAGAGATGTTTCTGTGTTTGGTTCTCTGTCTGTTTCACCACCGTCACCTGAATCCGCGCCTGACCTGCCTTCCACTCTCAGCCAGTCGGATACACCTATCCTCACCGTCAGCCTCTCGGCTCATTCACAGCCACCGCTCTCCCTGTTCACAGTTAAGTTAGTTGTTTACTCCGCCACTCTTTAGTTGAGTTCCCTGGTTTTAGTTTTCCCCGTCATTTTTCGGCGACGGGAGTTTTCTGTTGATATTACCATTGTGACTGCATTTAGTGTGCCATAGCTTTTAGTTTGTTATTCCCGTGTTATGCGCTGTGTGCGTTTCTGCTAGAATTCAGATATTCTTGTGTATTGCGCTGTGAGCGCTTCTGTCGTAATTCAGATATTCCTGTTTATTGCACTGTGTGCGCTTCTGCCGTCGTTCAGATATTCCTGTGTATTGCGCTGTGTGCGCTTCTGCCGTCGTTCAGATATTCCTGTGTATTGCGCTGTGTGCGCTTCAGCCTAGATCCTGATTTTCCTGTGTGTTGCAGCTAGGAGCACTAGGCCCACCTCTTTACTTTTACAGATTCTGTCTGCTTGTTAAGAAAATTGTGTATTGTTTATTTTTGTATTCTAGAGACTTGGCTTAGTATATCTCTGGTTCATCTTCTGTCTGCACCTGGGTCTCAGTGTTTTCCCGAGACAGTACAGTCCGGCCAGAATAAACCCAGCAGACAGTGAGACCGGTGCTACTGCAGCCCCCCCTTTTCAACATGCACTTGCCAGTCATGGTATTTTGTTGGGCCAGCATGAGCAACTCCTTAATACCCTGGCCGAAAATAATTATTCGTTACTCAGCCAGGTGGCGTTGTTAACTGATAGAGTAGCCGATTTGACCACACAAGTAGCCTCACTGGGGCCACTTACCACACCCCCATCAGTTCTTGCAGATTCCTCTCAGATGAGTCCACTTGGTGCAGTCTCAGATGTTGCACCTGTTCCCGGGGTTAGAGAACCTTTTGTACCCATACCTGAGAGATATGATGGAGACTTGGGTTCGTGCCAGTCGTTTTTAACTCAAGTCTCACTTGTGTTTAGCATGCAGCCCCTAACTTACTCTACTGATCGGGCTCGTGTCCCTTACTTGGTTAGTCTGCTTAAAGGTCCAGCTCGTGAATGGGGAGCTGCGGTGTGGGAGAGTGGGTCAGAGGTCTGCGACTTGTACGTTGCCTTCATGTCGGCTATGAAGAGAATGTTTGACCACCCAGTGAAAGGACGTGATGCCAGTACCCGCCTTCTCTCCATTCGCCAGGGGACAGGGAGTGTGGCAGAATTCACTGTCGAATTCCGCACTCTAGCGGCGGAGTCTAGATGGAATGACAAGGCTCTCCAGGGTGCTTTCTATAAGGCACTCAATGAAAATCTCAAAGATGAACTGGGTGCTTGGGGTGACGTGCCAAACCTGGAGGAATTAATTGCCCTGACCATCCGTCTGGATAACCGGCGGTGAGAACGCCGCCGGGAGAGAGGATTCCGACCCTTGCTATCTCCAGTACCCAGTTCTGAGCCTGAACCCATGCAATTAGGTCGAGCACAACTCACAATCCAAGAAAAGAACCATCGTCGATCAGTCAACGCATGCCTGTATTGTGGCAAACAGGGCCACTACATTGCCAACTGTCCTACCAGGCCAGCAAAAGGTCTGGCTCATCAGTGATGGAGGGAATACTGGTGAGCCGAACTGTGGTACAGGTCCCTCAACGTCTGCAACTCCCTTCCTGTCCTCCTCCCTCCCGTCCTGCCGGTTACTGCCCTCGTGGATTCTGGAGCGGAGGCCAGCTTTACTGACTGTAACCTGGTGAAACAAATGCAGATCCCCACTGAGCCATTATCATCGCCCCTGGAGGCCACTGCCTTAAATGGACTACATCTTGCTCAAGTAAGTCATCAGACTGTTCCTGTAATGCTTGTTCTGGTCGGTAATCATCATGAATCTTTAACTTTTAATGTCTTTGAGAACTCAAACATTCCTCTGGTCCTCAGATTCCCTTGGCTTAAGCTTCACAATCCCCATATTGACTGGTTCCATGAAAAGATCCTGTCTTGGAGTCCACATTGTCATGCTGAATGCTTACGTGCTGCATTGTCTCCAGTGGTGCCCCCTGTCCCGACTCCTCCAGAAGAGATCAACCTTTCCAATGTTCCCAGGGAGTATCATGATCTGGCTCAAGTTTTCAGTAAGGACCGTGCTTTAAGCCTACCTCCACATCCACCATATGACTGCTCAATAGACTTGCTTCCTGGGGCCACTCTGCCTAGCAGTCGACTCTGCAATCTCTGAAGACCTGAACACACGGCCATGGAAGCATACATCAGAGAGTCCTTGGCTGCTGATCCAGCCTGACCCCGAGCTGCAGTTTATCGTCGAGGTAGGTACAGTTGTGACCGAATTTAGTGCGGCATAGCTTTTAGTTTGTTATTCCCGTGTTTTGCGCTGTGTGCGCTTCTGCCGTCGTTCAGATATTCCTGTGTTTTGCGCTGTGTGCGCTTCTGCCGTCATTCAGATATTCCTGTGTATTGCGCTGTGTGCGCTTCAGCCTAGATCCTGATTTTCCTGTGTGTTGCAGCTAGGAGCACTAGGCCCGCCTCTTTACTTTTACAGATTCTGTCTGCTTGTTGAGAAAATTGTGTATTGTTTATTTTTGTATTCTTGTAATAAAGAGACTCGGCTTATTACATCTGTGGTTCGTCTTCTGTCTGCACCTGGGTCTCAGTGTTTTCCCATGACATATACAGTTTAGGCTGAAATAAAATGAATTGATGAAAGAAAATCCATTTGTGTTCTTCTTTTTTTAATAACCTTGCTATTCTTCCTCCATCTTTACCTCTGTGTGTCCATACTACAAGTATGTAACTGAGATTCTGGGTGGGGAATCCTATGTTTCCTGCTCAGCGGTACTGCCTGCCCTCTGCCACCTGCATCGTGTGATGGAAACCTCCAATGATGGCCCTACATATGTAGCTAGGTTTAAAACAGCATTCCAGGAAGACCTAACCCACCGTCAAGAAAACTTCACCAATGATGAATGGCTCAAGATTGCAACAGCTTTGGATCATCATTGCAAGGACTTGAAGTGCCTCCCCAAGAGTGACAGACAGGGGGAGTGGACCACACTTGGATGACTGCTGCACGAACAATCCCCACCTCGACAGACTTATGAAGATGAGCCACCCAAGAAAATGAGTCTTTTATCGATGGGCTCAGATTCAGAATCAGATGACGAGTTGCTGCCTGACAGAATCATGCACTTGTACAGGGCACAGCCTATCATTAGTGTGCAGGACTGTCCCTTAGAGTGATGGTCAGCTCATTCAGGAGCTCATGACAAGCTGGCACTGCCGGCTTGCAAAAATCTCGTCACTCCTGCAACCCCTGTTCCATGTGAGAGACTGTTCTCAGTTGCAGGCAACATTGTAAACAACAAGCGGTCAGCTCTCCTCTCGTACAAAGTCAGCAAGTTAGTTTGTCTTAGTAGCTGGTTGGAAAAGGAGTAACAGGACCACATTAATGTGGATAAGTGTTTTGAAAAACAAAAGTTTTTTGTTAACATGAACTGTTAAAGGTGTTTTAATAAACACGTTAGATGCATATATACTCCCTTCTTTCTTGAGTCTGTTTGTTCATGCAAAATGAAAGACAATTAATATATGTTAAAAATGAATGATATTTAATCATGATTCATCGAAATGAATCCACTGCAACCCTGTGATTAATCTGATTATAAATTTTAATCGTTTGACAGCTAGTGTTTTATCATTAAATGCTGCCATGTGAATAACAAGATTACATGATTAGACTGACATTGTTACATCATTACATTTCACATTACGATTCCCACCTAGCATACTGTCAGTGTTGGGAAAGTTCAATTTCTACATGAACTAGTTCAAAGTTCAGTTCACAAATTTTAAAATGAACTAGTTCAGTTCATAGTTCATAATTCAAAAATTTTGAACTAAGTTCACTGTTCCAAAAATGAACTATTTCATAGTTCTTTTTATTCAATATGTTGCTGCGAACGATAACCCTCAGAATACTGTACTACAGGTGTCAAACTCAAATACACAGTGGGCCAAATTTGAAAACCTGGCAAGTCACGGGCCAACATTGATATACATATATGCAGGGTTTCCCCCAGTGCTTTATAAGCCTGGCGGGCCGCCAGGCTTTCCTTGCCCCCCCGCCAGGCTAAGCATCACTTGTTTATTTATTTTAAATAGTTTTTTTGTGCACCAAAACTGTGATAGCAAAGACGATGTACAGAGCTTCTAATGATACGGTTGAAACCGCAATGGCGACATTTTATGGTCGATACGTGAACTTTTTCCAAAGTCAGAGGAGACGATGAGCCGCTCGTTCACCTCCAGGCCAAGGGGAGTTCATCCCCGGCAGCCGACCGAGCCGTGGCTCCATGATGAGGCAGAGCCAGTGGAGTTAGCACGGATGTTAGCACGTCGTCGGAGCAGCCTTCTGCGAGCCGCGATGGTAAACATTGAACTAGTGGATTTAATCCAAAATGGTTAGCTGACCCTAAATTTAGCGGATGGATCTATAAGACCCAGTATGGTAAACCCAGATGGACTGATGCACTGATCCAACCTGAACCATGTGCAGCAAAAGTGAGAGGCACCTGGCTGCAGACCTCCACTGTGAGGTCGCTTCCGCCGCAGACCTCCACTGTGAGGACACCTCCACTGTGAGGACAGGAAATGCACGGATGCATTACAAAATAAAATCGCGCAGTATTGCTAATGCATTAGCAATACAACGTAAAATCAACTAGACCATTGTCTACAGTATATATCATTTTAATTTATATATTAAACTTGATAATGAGCCTCTTTGTGAGTTTTATTCCTGCTAACAGAATAATCCTTAAATGTTATTTTTAATGCACAGTTACAGTCATAAGAATAGAACAAAGACGTACTACAGGTAATAAAGACAACACAGTAATTACTAATATAATGACAAAGTCGGCGACCGGGGACATTAAATAACAAAAGTGTGACCGTTAGATTCCCGTAAAACTACTTCTATCCTGCTACAGAACCGTCAGAGCCAGCGGCAGATTTCAGAAAGTCTAGCCGAGCTAAGGCTGCTGTCAGCGGGGAGCTGTGAGCGCTGACCGCCCGGTAGTAGCTGTCTAACGGGGACACTCACATCTCCGACATCGTTGGAGTAAATTTTTAAGCAGAATTTATCTTGATAAATTGACCACAGATTTGATGTTTATACAACCACTTTATTGCCTCAAATAATCTTTGAACTAAATTTTGTGTCACAGTCACGATCGTACCATGGACAAGTGCGTATATTGAGAAACGGCCACATCCACTCGTTAAATGGCTGCTTCTTCTTTTGATTTAATTAGCGGTTACCAAACCAACTTTACATGCGTTACCGCCACCTACCGGACTGGACGCTTAAAATGTACTTCTCTGTTTTTTACCCGTTACGTCCTGTCCTGACAGTGGAGGTGTCCTCACAGTGGAGGTCTGCGGCGGAAGCGACCTCACAGTGGAGGTCTGCAGCCAGGTACTCTTGGGGCAAAAGTAGTAGAGGTCACACAGCACAGCAGACCTGTTCAGCCTCCGAGTTCCTTGGTTTTAACCCTTGGCCATGTTTGTAGTTTTTTATTGATGTTAATTTATTTTACTTTTAAATATGACCAGCAATGACTTGTTTTAAGATTCACTAGAATTTAAGTTAAGTGAAAACAACTGATATCATTTATTTTAATTGTAAGTTTTTGTGTTTGTTAAAACCGTATTTCAAGATTGTGCCTTTTTGTAAGATTCTACGGTTAAGTATTGTTAATAAATGGCTTGTAATAACTCAAAATAGTCATAATTTTAAAATTCTTGTCAACTTTTAACTTTAAAAAAAAAAAAAAAAAAAAACGGTAGGGCGGCCGGTGGGCTTCTCTACCACCGGGCTTAGCAAGTTTTCTGGGGAAACCCTGTATATGTATATATATATATATATATATACATATATGTGTATGTATATATATATATATATATATATATATATATATACATATATGTGTATGTATGTATATATATATATATCAATAGAACTAGCCTTTACAGCAGCCTCACTGTGATATGTCTGTTGTGAAACCAAACTTTTTTTCATCTCCTCTACTTTCTGGCTCATTTCAGTCATTTCCAGGTCCTTGTACCTGTACTTGTCCTGGTGTTTCATAGTTTCATCTAATGTTGTTCTCCTTGGTTATATCCATGTTGGCTCCACATACTAGACGGGGCTGGTCTCAATAGCAATAGGTGAGCTCTGGATATTCTGGTCCAGTTACTGACAAATATCTGAATATTTGGGTCATGCGGCCGCGTTGGCCCGGGCGGCGGCAAAGGCGAGGGCGAAGGGGAAGTATTCATCGGAGTCCGATAGCATTACCGCGGACATCTCCTGCTGGCGGTGGCACAGTAGCAGTGTCCTGCCGCTGGTGCAGATGCTCAGCCAGGCGGCGGCGGCGGGGGGTGGGGGTGGTTGGGTCAGTAGTAGCATGCGGTTGCTATGACTACTGTCAACAGAGGAGAGGGTGTTTATGGGTCCTGTCCTGAGTGACGCGCCAAAACAGAGCATTCTGGGATTTGTAGTAGTAGCGGTACATAAGCTGTGTAATACCGGTGGGCCAGCTTAAGTACTCATCTGGTATTACCTCGCGGGCCAAATATAATTACATTGCGGCCCAAATTTGGCCCGCGGGCCAAAGTTTGACACCTATGCTGTACTACTTATACTACGCTACTGTAGGCCGTTAATGCGATTTGGGTGGTCGAGGATATGTTTTGGCCAGCCGTTGCCGTGTCTTTTGATTTTTTATTCACTGGCACATACCTTGAAAGGCTAGCCGGGTGCTTTAGTTCAATGTGCCGTCTCAGGTTTGCTGTTGACGTTGATGATGTACGGAGTTGCTTCTTGAAACCCAGCGGGCAAAGTTTACACAAAAGGGTAAGATTTTTCCCACCTGGATCATCCCTGACCTTTTCATAAAACTATTTTAAGTAATCATACGAAGATGAAGTATTAATCGTGGAGGTAGAGTCTGAGGTAGTGCTGCAGCCTTCCATTTGTTTTTGGCGAGATGCTTTGCATTTTGATGACGCATGTGGCGGTGCGACTCTGCGGTGGCTGCTGTTGCCAGATTGGGTGTTTTCCGCCTACATATTAAGGTGTGTGTGTGTGTAAAGTGTGGTTACGGTGTGCTTTAGCCGGGGTTTTGCCTGGAAGCCTCTGTAGAAATCTGGCACTCTTAAACAAAGTTGAACTGTGAGAGAGCGCCGTTCACAAACGCCAGAATGAGCGCGTTCACAGTAACGTTCATCAGGCAGAATTACAGTACGTTCAGTTCACGTTCGCCCAAAATATGAACGAGTTCATGAATGAACGTTCATTGAACTCGTTCAGGCACAACACTGCATACTGTATGTACTATTTGTTATTTTCAGCAATTAATTTATCTCTCATGTCTGTGCATATTTTGTAGTGTTTTTATCAGTTTCTCTTTTGTTCTTAATTTTCAATTTTTAATTTTTAAAATTCTTTATTTTACAGCGGACAAATGAATCAAGGGGCAGATGTTGCATTCATACTGCCTTAACTAAAACAAGACAAAGCGAAAAGGCTCCTGCAACGTTGCCATTTATTATGTTTCACAGAGTGCAATGGTCCTTACTCACATGCAATGCTGCAAAATAACAAAATGCAATCAGCAGTTAGCTATCAAGTTTATTGGCAAAAATAGGGGGAAAACCCCACCGGAACTAATGCAGCAAAAATCTACTCTGAATTCAGATTTATCGGTATTAGATAGATCTTACATAAGTGTTAACAGAATGAAATCAGGCCTATATGTAGTCTACTAAAAAAGAAATTAAATGAAAATGTTACAACTAGACTTGCAAGCAGGGGTCCAGTTGTCATGAGAAAATAATGTTTATAAAGTATTTAAACTTTCAGCTGCTGAAGGCACACCATCTGAATAAGCTCTCTTGTGCGCTCGGCCTACCCGAAGCTTGCTAGGACTATGCCAAGTTAGTATCATTAAACATAGTTCACAAATTCAGTAGCCAGATTCACAACTTAAGTTTTGATCTCTCAGAACAATGTTACTAACCTTTTTGTTGGTTTCCAGGATGAACTAAGATTGAATGTCAGCTGCTGCATGTGCCTCACTCCAAAAAATTCTGTTTTCACACAAGTAATTTACAGTAGCCTGCAGTAAATGGTCATTCATAATGTGGGCTCCAAAAAGTAATTAGATTTTACAGTATTTAACTGCTTTAGAAAAATGGTACACTACTGTCAACATTTGGTCTTATTTTTACGATAATTTCTTACCGTGCACCTCACTTTAGAATGTGGATACATGTGTCCTCTCTTGACTTCTATTGTAATTTGTCCAGGTCATAATGGCAGCCACTCCCTGCGTGTAACTCTCAGGTAAAGAGTTAGCTTTACACACAAGTTACAAAACTAAATTTTCCAGAAAACAAATGTCAACAATATTTGGAAAACTTACACTGGTATTTAGCAAAACTTACTGCTGATTTATTTTTTACATTGGACTATATGTCTAAGGCATTAGTGTGTAAACAGCATTTTAATGTCAGTTACTGTTTTACTCATGTAGTTTGAACACTGTTTAAAGCTCCATCATAGTTTATGATGATCATGGGTTCTGGATACCCACAATACCATTTGATTACTTTTTTAATCACTTTAACTCTATCATAATGATGTTAGTACTATTTCTCTCCTTAAAATACGAGTGAGAAACCTTCTTGTAACTATTTATTATAAGTAAATAAGGACGTAATGGAAAAAGTCATCATTGATAACAGTGGTCTGAGTGGTGTTGACCCACAACACTTGTGAAACGGTGAAGTGTTAAAACTGTGAACTGGCCTCACGACTTCTCTCTGTAAAAAACAATTCTCTGGTGGTGTCCTCACTAAAGGGAAGTGATCGTCTTTTTAACTTCCTCAGTTGACATGTTCAGCTTTTACAGGTAGAAACTAAAGCAGTTTTTTCCCATCTTCACCCTCTGTGTGAAGTTGTCACACAGCAAAACAGCTGTGGATGTTACTATGTTCAGTAACTGTAAGCAACTTTGTATGTGCACTGTTTGACAGTTCCAGATGAGCACCTGAAATACAGTCAGCTCCTGTTTCTCCAGTAAAACTATTCATCTTCAGTGTTAAAAAACCTAAAATCTTTCCATCCAGAAGAGAAACATTTCTCATGAGAATCCTGCTGTTCACTGGCTCCAAACTATTGAGCCTGTGTGAGTCCATTCATCCATTTTCTATATTTATGGTAAATGGTCTGCACTTATGGTCTGCACCTTTCAGCCTTAGCAATGTTTCTCATTCGCATACATTCATACACCAAATGGCGACAGAGCTGCCATGCAAGGTGCCTGCCATCGGGAGCAACTTGGGGACACTTTGGGATCGAACCGCCAACCTTGCAGTAAGTGGACAACCCGCTCTACCACCTGAGCCACAGCCGCCCCCACTGGGTAGGTCATGGGTCATTTCTGCAAAGACGTTAAGGTCCAGAGTGTTCAGAGGATCAGCATCTATTCATCATGTAGAACCAAACACCGCTGTAACTGAATGATCATGTCACTCTGTTGATGTACAAATAGCCAGCTGTTTGCTAGCAATTTCACCATCAACTTAAATGGTCATCATATGTCAATGTTGTGTTCACAATTTGTCTCTGCTGTCCCCAAGTTGCGAAAAAATAAATGATTGCAGGTTTAAACAGACCTTAACTATGAAAAACCCTCCTGAATGTTTATATTGGTCATGGTAGGTTCATCTCATTTTCCCATTTTAAACCACCTCATCTCCTCTGTCATCCTAAATGTGCAGGAAATCAATCAAAGTGCGCATTTTGAAGGATCTAAACTGTATCTCGAAGAGGGATTAGCAAGGAGAGAGGAGGCTTGCCAAAGGAGCTATGAATGAGGATTGAGGGCTCACTAGAAAGCTGTATGAGCAGCAGGTTATACGAGAAGAAGAATAGCCTCCACAGAACAGCTGTAATGCCATACAATAACACCAGCCTGGTGTTTTAGGTTCTTTCTTCAGACATATGGTGGTCTGAAGAAAGAACCTAAAACACCTGCATTAGTAAAAAAGACATGATGAACGTTTTTGAGCTAATAACACCAGCCTGTTCTAACTAACAGAATATTGATCATGGAGATCATTAAAAACCTACCAGCTCTTTCACCTGGAAAGAGAATGTCACAGGTTGACCATCTCTGGGTCCCCAGTGTCACTGCATTTCAATGAAATCATGCACTTCAATAAGGGTAATGACATTTGCATCTTTAATTGGCAAAGCATTTATTTTTGGATGTAAAGTTAGCTGGTCCCCAGGGAACGGCTGAGCAACACAGCAATGATTTAGTTCCATTTTATTGCATATAACACATAATGAGGAGGAAGGCAGAAGAAAAAAACGTGTTTCAACAGTACAAGACTGAATTAAGCATGGAAACAAGATTTAAAATTACATATACTGCAT
Source organism: Dascyllus trimaculatus (assembly GCA_024666655.1). Classification (NCBI taxonomy): domain Eukaryota; kingdom Metazoa; phylum Chordata; class Actinopteri; family Pomacentridae; genus Dascyllus; species Dascyllus trimaculatus. The sequence continues at coordinate 2,354,351 of CM045457.1, forward strand.
CATTTAAAACAATGTGAAGTAGGTGTTATCTTCCCTCCTCCTCTGCTTTTGCATAAAGGAAATAAGGCAGCACAGACACAAATGCATATATGAGGATTAGAGGGAGACTCATATATATGCATGCTTGTATGCACAAACATGGGCACCTTGGGAGCTGTGAATTTCTGTACTACATGCAACGTCTCAATTCTATTGTTTCCACATCTCTAGGATTCACAACCAAAATGCTCAGATTATCATCATATAATGTATTTGTGTTTGTGCAGAGAAATGGGGCAGTTGCAAAGAATAAAACTGACTAGAGACAGAAGAAAGGAGTTCAAACAAAAAGAGGCCATCCTCACAGATGTAAGGTGCAAACAAATAAGACTTAAAGTAGAAAACAAAAACTGGAAAGACAATATGCCTCTTGCTAATACATTCTGAGGACACATTATGATCAAATGGGGTGCAAAGACAGTCTTATCAGCTGTATTCTGATGATTTGACTGGGAGAATGTAATTAGATCTCTGTGTGCCTTTATAATTTGTGCTTTTGTGTAAAAAGCTCTCAGGCCCAGTGATGTCATCTTTTTAATACATGTGAAGAAAACACCTGAGAATAAGTATTTTGAACTGTCAAAAGTCCCATGAAAAAGTGAAACTCAATGATGTGTTACACTGTCTCTTGATACTTTGACTTCCCTATTCTTTGGCTTCCAGCTCCAAGTCCACTGGTCCCTCCTGAAGACCAAAATACAGATAACAGTTGACAAATATAAAGCTTCCTTTGAAAATAAAACATTCAGCAATATTCCAAACAAATAGGCCACTGTTAGGACAATGAACAGCATTCATCAAAAAGCAGGGCATTTGCTGGTGTCATAACTCGGCCACTAGGCCATGACAAAAACGGGAACAAACACATTAATTGCCGGCAAATACTAAACAAAGCGCGTGGAGTATGAATGTCAGTAGTGTCAGTGGTGAAAATGTGGATGCATGTTTTTGCTGTTGTGAGGATGTTGTAGGTGCAACAACTAAACCAAAATACCAACACGGTGTGGCCGCAGCCACAGGCAGAGCGGAAGGAGAGAGAGAGAGAGAGCGATGCCAGGAAGGCTGGGCTGTAATGCTGGGCCCGAGCACCCGGACCCCCAGACCCCCTACATCCACCATGGCAACTCCACCTATAAAAAGACACTGATTATCATCAATAATTCCAGACCAGCAGGGCCGTGCAGAGACTTTTGGAGGGACAGGTGCTCAAAGTTAAAAGGGGGCACATGGGGCATGAATTGAAACACCATACAGAAACATACCTCACAATATAACCGGCTGAATTGTAGCAAGCTACATTCATCAAGAATGTAACATGGAATCACAACATACCATATCATTGTCCACACCTCATGTCTTTGTTAGGGGGCAGTTCAAAGCAAAAGCAGTCTATGTTTTACCTGATGGGGTACACTGAACAGCTTCTGTTGAGGGGGTTGGTGAGGAGGCTGCTGCTGATATCGCTGGAGGACTGTCAGGCAGTGGATGGCGTACAAAATTTCCCATGTGGAGCTATCTTCTCCTTTAAAGTGTCTTTGAAGCTCTTGTGTCACTGTGTCCACAAAAACGTAATACACTTTAACATGGTAGTAGTCCTGCAAAGTAGGGAAAGTGTGGTCAGTAGTAACTGTTCTGGCAGTGACCTTGAACTTTGCTGGCATTTTCCTCCTCCTAGCTTGACCAGGAATCTCAACTGGGGGGTCCAGGCCCACTGATGCAGCCTTCTCTGTAGCCTGTTTATACATGTTCTCAAACTCTTCCTCTGTTCTGCTGTGGACCAGCCTCTGAAAAACTCCATCAACAATGTTGTATGCTGTAGCCAGGTCTATGTCTTTCTGCTGCAAAGCATTAGAAGCCATTGCAGTCATCTGGAAGACTGGACAGGTGATCTCCAGACACAGGAAGAATTCAAAATTGATGCTCTTGAGAAGGATCATTGCATCACCTGCGAAAGAATCTGGGGGATCTTGCTGTGTCATTTCCTCAAGAAGCTGCATGACAGCTGGGAGGACCTTCCTCAGAGTGCGAAGAGCAGTTTCCCTGCAGGCCCACCACGTGTCTGACAGCTTCTGTAGCTCCAGTGGACCCTGATCAGGGTAACATCGTCTTCTGCATTTCAATAAATGCAGAGTATCGTTTGGATGAGTTGACCACAAAAACATGAAGTTTTTCAACTAAGTTGAAAAAGCTGACAAAACAGATGTTCGACTTTGCACTTTCAACTAACACCAGATTAGGTCCAGCTTCAGATCATTTTCTTCCGGTAGAGCTATCACTACATTTTCAAGAGCATCTCCACTTGTGGCATTACACACCTGAAGAAAGCGCTCCTTGATTTGCGTGTTATGCACGTAGCTGAAACCTGTTCAGTGTGTGCAGCATCTGTATTCTCATCCACGACAATTGAAAAGGTTTTGCTCTTTTCTTTTTGGATTACTCGTTTGACTGATATGGCCAAAGCTTTGATCATATCATTCTGACTTCTGTTGGAGAGGAGTGAGACAAGAGGTCGTTGACTAGGTCAGTGCTTCTCTTTTATGGTGTCCAGGTGTAATTTAATTACACTGTTGTATTTGCTAAACAGCCCCACCAGCTCTAGGAAATTACCTCGATTTTGGCTTGACAGGGTTTCATCGTCTCCTCTAAAAGGCGTACCCTCACTGCAAAATTTTTCACTGTGAATTCACAATAAATTATTGGATATGTTTTGCATAACTTTCACAGTAAGGATTACAGCAATATACTGTGAAATGTACTCACAGCAATTTACTGTAATTTCACATCTGTGATATTACAGTGCATTGTTGTAAAAGCACAACTGTATACTGTAACTTCACAGCTTCAATGTCAAAGCAATTACTGTGATACGACAGTAAATTACAGGGGAGTTACAACCTTTTGCTGTACATCATTACAACAAAATCCCCCCCCCCAAGCCATCTTAAAATGCAGAAATTTGTGATTCAACTATCCAGCTGTGTCACAACAACAGTAAGAGGATGGGAATGAAGCCTACATGGCAAGGGGATGTCACGAAGGGGTCAGGCTCTTCTCTCAGTCTCAAACATTTAATAACCACACGCAACAGCGTTGTACAAAAATCCTGTAGTGCAAAGTTGTCTTCAAAAACAGTACAAAAAGAACCACTCAAAACTGAACACCTGGCAGAATGAAGCAGATCTATACAGGTAAAGCAAAATGGCAATAGTGTCAGTCGGTGGTACAGTTGGTTAGTGGTCTGACTTGAATTTTGTACCTCTGCATCACATCGGTTCCAATTCTCTCACCGTACTAAAAAATATGTGTTCTTTATTTCGGCCAGCACGTTTGGTTTTGCTGTCTGTAGATGACATTGACATGATATAGACTTCATTAATCTGTGATGTTTACGTTAAACTGGAACACTGGCATCCGGCCATAGAGGCTGGAGCTGGTGAAGGCCTTGTCGGCAGAATCCTGGCGGGCGTCGGGGTGCAATTAGGGTAACTGCAGGCAGCGGGGCTGGGATGCAGGTGAGGGAGAGAGAGGGGGAGAAGGGGCTTAAGCGGGGATCCTGACAAATAGCATCAATAAGATAGAAAAGTCACCAAAACATCCCTGTCTATCAATGTGTGTCTGTCAGTTTATCCACTCTCCCTGTCTCCCTTCATGCGAGTTGCCTGTGGGGGCGGACTGACCAATCAGGAGGCTTCTTGCATCTTTCAGAGGAGGCCCCGCCCATGAGACTCATGTAGAAACGCAAGCAAAACTTCAAGAAATGCAACATCTGGAAACATAAACACATCTGTGGTTTGTGAGAATAATTTTTTGATTTGTAAAAAAAGAAATTGGATTTATTAAGGTACAATTTTAATCACAAATATGTTTCATTTGTTCATCAGCATTTTTTTATTTTTGAAATCATAATTTTATTTGCTAAATTTTTATTTGTTTTTGAATTCATTCTTTTTTGTTGCGTAATAAAAACACAAAATTCCCTCCATGCAGGTTAGGTCTGCATGAGACAAAGTGGTCTGGGCATCGTCTGTTGATTTTCTACTGTAAGGGGCTGTATCAATGTGTGCAGCCACTCTATTTCAATTTATTTAGGATAGCCCCTTGAGATGCAGCATCTTGTTCAAATGTGTCTTCACGCAATTGGCCAGTTGGTAAATTAAACCAAACCCTGTTGGAAGTATGACAAACACGTCCTTTTCAATAAAGGGTCTGAGAGCATTTTGTTCTGCTTTTAAGGAAAAATTGTGCTCTACTTCATTCAATACATTTGCATTTCACAATAAATGTTTTGAAATCACAAAAGCTCACCCCAAAACAAAATAAAAAGCTGTGATTGGACTGGTAGGTATTTGTTGGACCATAGTCAGTGTAATATGTGTTGATGCCTAGACTGATCTACAGAGCGAAACTGAATGAGTTTGCAAGGTCAGGATGGTCTCACCAGGCTAGTCTAAGGCCCCTTCTTTGTCAGTATTTTAGACCTCAAGACTATCATTGAGTTGGAAGCCTATACCATAAAGTGAATTACAAGATTAAATGTGATCTTTATGCAAGACCTCTGAATGAACCCCAGCGTTGACGATCCAGCGGCAGGATACTCAAGGTTGAAGATGTTATAAGCTGCTAAAGAAAGCAGCTACTCTGTGTAAAAACAAAGTGTGTGGGCCCATTACAACATGTCCCTTGATGGATGGAAGCCACCCAGAGGGCTTCATCATGTCACCTGAAATGAACAGATACCACATCATGTCTTATGAGCACTTTGAGATCCGTCTCAGATATAAAGTGCCATACAAATGTAATTATATATTATTATTATTATTAATTGTGCTCATGTAGATTCCTAGAAACAAAACAAAATACTGAGTTAGAAATGTCGATACAAGATCCAAGTAGCATTACCTTGAATGATCAAGCAGGGTGTGCTGCTTGATCATTCAACTGTGGCTGTAACACAGTAATACAGCATAGCTTTAACATTAATCGGCCGGTCATATAGCTCGCTGAGTTGGGGCACTGCCATGTCGGCACGGGTTGTGAGTTTGAGTCCAGCTCACGACCCTTTGCGGCATGTCTCTCTCCTCTCTATACCCCCTTTCATCCTGTCTCTGTCTCAATAAAAATGGACAGAACTACCAAAATATATATACACTGTGTGCACAATTATTAGGCAAGTGAGTATTTTGACCACATTGTCCTTTTTATGTATATTTTCAAACTCCAAGCTGTATAAACTTGAATGGCTATTGGAGTTAAGCATACCAGGTGATGTGCATTTGTGTATTGAGAGAGGGTGTAGCCTAAGGACATCAACACCCTATATCAGGTGTGCATAGTTATTAGGCAGCTTCTTTTTCCTGGGAAAAATGGGCCAAAAAAGAGATCTAACAGACTCAGAAAAGTCTAAAATTGTAAAAAGTCTTTCAGATGTCATGATCCCTGCTTTGGTCCTGCCTGTCTCCCTCTTTCTGTCTTTCTTTCTCTTTTCTTCTCCCTCTTTTTCTCAGCTTTTCTTCCCCTCTTTTCTTCACTCTCCCTCTCCTTCTCACTCTCTCCCTCTCACTCTCCCAAGCTCTGCCTGCAGCTTGATTACTGCATTTGTATCAGCTGCAGGCAGCAGCTCACCTGCACTCCACAATCATCCACTCTATAAAAGCTCAGTTCGGCTCCGGTTCCAGTCCGACAAGCCGCCACTCCTGGTCCGGCTCCTGTTCCTGTTCCCGAGTGGTTCGTCAATGCCGCCTCACCGGATCCTGATCCCGTTCCAGAGGGGCCCGATGCTGCCGCCTCACCGAATCCTGATCCCGTTCCAGAGGGGCCCGATGCTGCCGCCTCACCGGATCCAGATCCCGTTCCAGAGGGGCCCGATGCTGCCGCCTCACCGGATCCTGATCCCGTTCCAGAGGGGCCCGATGCTGCCGCCTCACCGGATCCAGATCCCGTTCCAGAGGGGCCCGATGCTGCCGCCTCACCGGATCCCGATCCCGTTCCAGAGGGGCCCGTTGCCAACGCCGAGTCCTCAGCTCCAGTTCCTGTTCCCGAGCAGGTCGTCGACGCCGTCTCCTCTGTTCCTGATCCCGAGCGGGTCGTCGACGCCGTCTCCTCTGTTCCTGTTCCCGAGCGGGTCGTCGACGCCGTCTCCTCTGTTCCTGTTCCCGAGCGGGTCGTCGACGCCGTCTCCTCTGTTCTTGTTCCTGTTCCAGAGCGGGTCGTCGACGCTGTCTCCTCTGTTCTTGTACCCGAGCGGGTCGTAGAAGCAGTCTCACCCAGTAGTGTTCACTGGAATCTGCCACATTCAGCTGACTTTTCCCTGGACAAAAAGACTGTTCCGGAGTCAGCCGATGAATTGTCTGGTAAAGAGACTGCCCCAGAGACTTTGCCTGTGGCTGCCACTCTGCCCCCAGAGACTTTGCCTGTGGCTGCCACTCTGCCCCCAGAGACTTTGCCTGTGGCTGCCACTCTGCCCCCAGAGACTTTGCCTGTGGCTGCCACTCTGCCCCCAGAGACTTTGCCTGCGGCTGCCACTGCTTTGGCGCCCATGTCTCCCGAGGGGTCCCGCCTTCGCCGGTTCCCGGTCCGGCCTCCCAAGGGGTCCCGCCTTCGCCGGTTCCCGGTCCGCCCTCCCGAGGGGTCCCGCCTTCGCCGGTTCCCGGTCCGGCCTCCCGAGGGGTCCCGCCTTCACCGGTTCCCGGTCCGGCCTCCCGAGGGTCCTCATCTCCTGTGCCGCCGCTCTACTGCCCGGCCTCCCGAGGGTCCTCGTCTCCTGTGCCGCCGGTCTACTGCCCGGCCTCCCGAGGGTCCTTGTCTCCTGTTAGTCTGTCCGTCAGTCCGTCTGTCCGTCAGTCCGTCAGTCCGTCTGCTAGAGTGTACTCTGTGTTGCCGACCTCCAGGCCAACCACCTGAGGGGTCTCGGCCTCCTGCCCGACCGCCCGAGGGTCTCCGTCCTGCCCGACGCCGGCCTCCTGCCCGACCGCCCGAGGGTCTCCGTCCGGCCCGACGCCGGCCTCCTGCCCGACCGCCCGAGGGTCTCCGTCCGGCCCGACGCCGGCCTCCTGCCCGACGTCATGTGTGGTTCCGCCTCCTTCGTCGCGGCCCCGCCGGTCCGTCCAGCCTCCGGGCCGTCCTCCGGAGCGGCCCCGCCGGTCCGTCCAGCCTCCGGGCCGTCCTCCGGAGCGGCCCCGCCTGTCCGTCCAGCCTCCGGGCCGTCCTCCGGAGCGGCCCCGCCTGTCTGTCTAGCCACCGGGCCATCCTCCGGAGCGGCCCCGCCTGTCCGTCCAGCCACCGGGCCGTCCTCCGGAGCGGCCCCGCCTGTCCGTCCAGCCACCGGGCCGTCCTCTGGAGCAGCCCCGCCTGTCCTTGTTGTTGACCAGTTCCTGGACTTCTCTCTGGTCTATTTTTCTGTTTATTGGAATTATATTGTTTGTTGGACCTTGCTTCTTGGCCGCCCCCCGAGCTAGTTTTGTTGGACTTGATGATTTTGGTTGTTTTTTTTTTGGTTTTTTTTAATGTTGATAAGGGCCGCCACCAGACTGTTTTTGGACACTCTTAGTTGTGTAGTTTTGTTCTGTTCTTTGTTCTGTGTTCCACCTGTCTCCTGTCTGCTTCCCCTCAGCCCGCCTGTCCTTCTAGTTTAGTTTCCAGTTATGTGAGTATCCTGTTTGGGTTATCTAGCTTTAGTTAATTTGCATCAGTTTATCCTGCTTTGTTTGTTTGGTTTAGGTCTTTTGGTTTGTAATGTATAGCTCATCACTTTATTCAGTCATGTAGCTCCATTCTGTTTCCCCCCTCAGCTTAGTTTCCTCTTTCTGTATAGGTTTCAGTTTGTAGTCGGTTTTCTTTGTCCCTTTTGTTGGTTTAAGATTAGTGTTGATCAGTTTTCTTTTGATTACCCCCCTTGGTTTATAGTTTTAGTATTTCTTAGGTTTTATAGTTTGCAAATTCTCTGTATTAGGTTTAGTGCTCTCATTGTTTCTTCATCAGTTGTTTTCTCTGCTCCTTGTTGGTTTAGTTTGTCCTAGTTTAAATAAATCATTTTTGAAAATCCTGTTTGTCTCGAACCTGCTCCTGTGTCTGCACCTGAGTTCTCAGCCACCCGCCGTAACATCAGAGGGATGCAGCACTCTTGAAATTGCCAAGCTATTGAGGCGTGATCACAGAACCATCAAACGTTTTGTGACAAATGCTCAACAGGGTCGCAAGAAACGTGTTGAGAGAAAAAGACGTAAGTTAACTGCCAAAGACTTGAGAAGAATTAAACGTGCAGCTACCAGGAACCCGTTATCCTCCTTTGCTGTCATATTCCAGAACTGCGACCTACCTGGAGTGTCCAGAAGTACAAGGTGTTCAGTACTCAGAGACATGGCCAAGGTAAGAAAGGCTGAAACTCGACCACCACTGAACAAGACACATAAGCTGAAACGTCAAGACTGGGCCAAGAAATATCTGAAGTCAGATTTTTCAAAGGTTTTATGGACTGATGAGATGAGAGTGACTCTTGATGGACCAGATGGATGGGCCCGTGGCTGGATCAGCAATGGGCACAGAGCTCCACTCCGACTCCGACGCCAGCAAAGTGGAGGTGGGGTACTGGTATGGGCTGGTATTATTAAAGATGAGTTAGTTGGACCGTTTCGGGTTGAGGATGGACTAAAACTCAACTCCCAATCCTACTGCCAGTTTCTAGAAGAAACTTTCTTCAAGCAATGGTACAGGAAAAAGTCTGCATCATTCAAGAAGACCATGATTTTTATGCAGGACAACGCTCCATCTCATGCATCCAAATACTCCACTGTGTGGCTCGCCAGTAAAGGCCTTAAAGATGAAAGAATAATGACATGGCCCCCTTCCTCACCTGATCTAAACCCTATTGAGAACTTGTGGGCCCTTATTAAACAAGAGATTTACAGTGGAGGAAAACAGTACACCTCTCTGAACAGTGTCTGGGAGGCTGTGGTTGCTGCAGCACAAAAAGTTGATCGTCAACAGATCAAGAAACTGACGGACTCCATGGATGGAAGGCTGTTGAGTGTTATTGAAAAGAAGGGTGGCAATATTGGTCACTGATTATTTTTTTGGAAATGTCAGAAATGTTTATTTGTCAATTTTGAGTTGTTTGTGTATTATGATCACTTTAACAGATAAAAATAAGCAACTGAGATGGGAATATCTTTGTTTTTCATTGAGTTGCATAATATTTCTGCACACTAATAGTTACCTAATATTTGTGCACACACAGATGTTCTCCTAAGATAGCCAAAACCTCACTTTTACTTCCTTGATTATTTAGGTTTGAGGTTTATCCACATTTTGGATTGATTGATAGCACTGTTGCTGTTTAAAAATAAAATATATCCTCAAAAATTCAACTTGCCTAATAATTGTGCACGCAGTGTATATATATATATAAAGGATAAATATCGTTCACTGGTCAGCGGTAAATCAGGTATCAAAGTAATAAATGGCGTCTAATGCAATCACTCATTTTGCATTTTAAATATTTGAATAAAAAAGTCTTACATCAACTTCAAGCATCAAATTCTCCTTTGGCTCTTTGAAGTCTGGATCATAGCAGGCCAGAACATTGCGGATCTTGGGGTTGTCCAGTGTTGCACAGTAATCCAGGATGGTCTGTCCTCAGCGACTAATTGCCTCCTGCAGTTTTTTAAGGACATCGACGTCCGTCAGGAGGCCAAAGTGAGAGAATACAACCCCTCAGCTAATGGCTTTTCTGGTTCATCATGTTCACCAGCAGCTTCAGAATACGACTGACTGGGTTCTGGCAATGGCTCTGTAGTAATAGGCTTGTCTAGAACAAAGCCATCTAAAACTGAATCCTCTGCACACCTATGTTTCCTGGAAATATGTGAAGCAAATCATCAGGTGTGTAAACCTGCAATCACAACCTCTAAATGGAATCTAGTTTCCATTTGTCCCATTACAGGGAATATTTGAATACAGTATTTCAGTGTAATAATACTGTTGAATGCCGTGAAATCCTTACATTTTCTACTGTGTTGCTGTGATATTACAGACCTTGTTGTGATAAAACAGGGTTTTTTTGATTGCAGGATTTTACTGTAAAATAACAGTTAAATGCTTTAAAATCCAAGGATATTGTTTTTTACAGGTTTTCACTGGGATATTACAGGTGAACTTAATTACAACAAGTTACTGTAAAATAATATTGTTAATTATTGTGGAATGCTGGTAATTTACAGTGTTGCCAGGTAAAAACTGATGGCTAGTAAGTGGGACAAGATTTCTCTGTTTTTTTTCTCCTTCCCTGTCTTTTGCAGCTTGTAATGAACGGTCACCCATTTCGAAAACTGCTTCCAGTGATTTGTTTTTGAAGGTGTTCCACCTCACCATCCCGCACATGTGAGATTCTGAGGCACTGGGCTCTTTAATCCTCTCTAGAGCCTTTCTTCACCGATTAACTCCTTCTGTTTTCCAGGTTTTGCGGCGTGTGTATTTTTCATCATTTTTTGTCATACCATTTCTTTTGAAACGACCACCCCTCTTCATTCTTTGGAAATGATGAGAGTGCTGGTTGACAGGGTCCATTACTGTCACACAACTGATTGAAGGCCTCATCATATTTGATGTGTAGCTGCAGGACATGGGCAGGATCATTGGAGTGGGTAAGTCCAAGCAGGTCTGAGAATGTTCGCCTCCCTCTTGCTTCAGTCTCCTGGCTTGATGCTCCCTCTGCCTCACAACATTTTGTGCCATCTGTAATTCAGTCTCTGCCTCTCTCACTCCAACCTCTGTCTCCTGGCTAGCTGCTTCCTCTACCTAAACATTCTCTGTGGGCTCCTCAATAATTTCTGACACCTTTCTTCCAGCCTCTGTCTCTTCCTGGCTTTCTGATCCCAGCAAACTGACCTTTCTCTGTGGCACAATGTCTTCCTCTTTCTGTCCTTCCATCTCCTCATCTGACCAATCATCACTCCCTGTCCATCTGGAAACAAGGTACAATTTGCTCTTGAATTAATTTTAATTAACATCTCTTACATCTAATCAATAATAACCCCACCATACATAATGATAGATAATGTAACAGAACAACATTGAAATTCTGCTTGTTATTGTTGTTTTCTCTGACTGAATACCTCTGCAATGTAAAAATCAGGTCATGTGTTATTCTTACCTTTGTGCTCTTTGTCATCCTTTACAGCCTCACACAGCTCCTTGTGTTTTTGCTTCAACCTCCTCTCCTTACGAGGCATCTCTGCAGAATGAAATATGATTGATAAACTACAATCTCATGCACATAAAACATACACACACACACACACACACACACACAGTGACATTTCATACCTTTTCAAGACACATACTGTATAGCCACGAATTTGCTCCATGATGCTAATTCATAATCTGCCCTTTATTATTCATAGTGCTAATAATAAAGTAAAAAATAAAGAAATGATATAGAAAATCATGTATTTAAATGTATTTGTGCTTTTATTCAGTTTGACTATCCCCTTTGCACAAGACAGAAAGGGTTATAAAAGCTATATATTTTATATTTATGCATATTATATTTAATTTGTGTGTATACAAATGTTACAAACAAGTACTGATATGTTTAAATGAGAGGTTGAGAAAATCAAATTCTTCTTCTTATTGTTATTGTTGTTGTATTTATACTGTAATAGCCCACAATTCTGTGAATATGCATGTGGGTCAATGACAAACAAAGCTCCTAGAAAGGTATTTTTAACAATTATTTTCAGTATAGATGTAATGCATAATTTTGAGTCCAGAACAATGTGTTTGAACAAGTCTCATGTATTGAATAACTTTTCTGTTTGAACTCATTTTTTAACAGTATTGTTAACTTCACGACAAAAAAATGTCAGGTGGCGCAACCAAACATTTATAAAAAATATATATACATTCCTAATCTTTTTTTCAAGATTAATTCTTTTGCAACTATCCCTTAGGGTGTCTACACTAGGTAACGCATTATTATTTTATCATTGTGGTTTTTTTAATAATTGAAGATTTTTGCATTCTGTAGGTCAGGTTTTAAGTATCGTTAACATCCAATTTTACATTTAAAGACAGGAAAATAATTACACAAATACACAAATTCATATATTTAGTATAATAACTGCACACATTACCTTTAGAAACCATTTGGTCACTTTCACCTATCATTTATTGGTTTAAATTGGTTGCACCATTTGAGAACATTAGTTATGACATGAAATGTGCTGAAAAAAATGCATTTTCATTTTTAATAGTAACATGTGCTTTAGTCATCAGTCTCTGTTTTTTTAAATAGAGACCTAAACCGAACCCATCAAAAACACTTCACATAAGATTACATTCGATACAACACCATAACGCTTTTCTAAGTGGCAACAATGAAATATCGTTTAGCAAAATTGGAACATTTTCAAATGTTGGGTCAACACTGGTAGACAATACCTCATCTCAGTTCTGTGTATTAAAGTATTCCCAGCCTGAATGCATTGGCCATGTGTGCCGTGAACTGAGAGGCTCTGGCTCTGCCATCACTTTGAGCACTTCAGATGCGTGATGGGGCCAAGTGAATGCATTTTTTCCTCCTAGTTGCTTCCTGCAGCTCACCTCAGTCTCTTCTCCAACTGCTTGAAGGACCTGCAACACAAATGGCTGACCTTCGTATTTCACCATGACAAACTTTCCATTTAGATCACTGCTCTCATGGTCACTGGCCTTAGCACTGGCTGTCTGGAGGTTTATCAATATGGGATTGTGGCATTGGCAGATATTTGATCTACTACAGAAGCAGGAGATCTCTCTGTGCATGACTTTCCCAGTTCAGTGGAAATTACAGCATTGCTAAAGTTCCCTTTACAGGAGGCACAACCTCAGGGACCGCTTCATCAAATCCTCTCTGCAAATTATCATGTAAAATGTTTTAAAGTGTGTGATATCTTTAAATTTAGAACTAGTAAGCATTTTAGAAGTTTCATGGATAATAGTAGAGCTTTGAATAGCATTATATAGTGACATTTCTTGCGGTTGTGCCACCTGACTATTGCAACTAATCTCAAATTAAACAGGCTTCAGTTTGGATGCTAGCATTAGCTTGTACCCCTGTCATGAAGTTCAAACAGACCACTTTTTTTTAAATAAAAAGCTTTATGATAAAATAACATTTTTCTAGTTTTACATTGGTTGTACAACCTGACATAGAAAGTGTACCAACCTACCTATGAGTTTAAAGTAGTTATTTTTATCAGTGTTGACAAAGATCTACAAACCTTTTAGCTGAGTCCGAAGGGTCACTTGGGGTCCTCTGGCTGATGCAACATCCTGTTTACAGCTGTTGTCTCTTCACTGTAAAATAAAAGTCCTGTGTTTATGGTTGACCAAAAAAAAAAAAAAAAAAAAAAACATTATCTGAAGACTTCAAACATAAAATAATGCCAGAGTGTTTACTTTGACTTTATCATTACCAAAATATAATTTTAATAGTTGTCTTCGTCTGCTCACTTGCTCAGACAGATGCACCACCTGACATCTTCGGGGTTTGAGAGGCCAAGACATAAAAGAATAGAATTTTTTGCATTTAATGAAAAATGTATGAAAATAAATAGGTTTTATAGAAAAAAAAATGATAGATGTCATTAATAGATTTTTTAAAAATAATGGACTTAGACACAAAAATATAAATGTCATGTCACTGACCCATGTACATTGCATAGTTTTACTGAAATAACATAGCCTATGCCTCATTGCCTTTAGAAACAGGAAAAACACTGCAACTCCCTTGACAGTAAAATGATACATCTCTCTAATGCACTTTGCCCATGACAAAAGAAACATATAGAAACAACAAGAAGCCTGACATACTTTTCCCCTCAGCACGCTGTCTGTGGTTAACTAGCGGCTATAAGTTATGAGAGGTGTGTACAGAGTCAGACACACACACACAGCATGCTTACTTCACTTCGTCAGTCATCTTGCAAGAATACACCTTGCACAAACGAATACCCCTGCATAACTTGCTCACCAGAGAATGACTGTCTCTAATAGCTTAGTCTGGGCACTTCAGGGCAGTGAGGGCAGTGAGGGCACATCTACGCGGATCATGTGACCGACCGAGGGTAGATGGGAATCATTATTATTTTGTTTTATTTATTATTTTAGGCCACACAGAGACTTTCACACACACACTTACAAAAACACTTTGACAAAAGGGCACTCTGGGCATCAAGGGGCAAAGGGGCAGGTGCTCCAGTACCCTCCACCCCTACCTTCTGCATGCGCCTGCAGACCAGCCTACAAAGCAGGGGCCATTGGCCACACAGTTGGGGACTATTTTCGGTTGCAGCATAAGTGGAGCCGAGCGTTAGTGAGTTTTTCTGACAGCAGGCTGGAGTGTGTGGGACTGAGTCAAAATAAATAGCAGCAACATGATGGAACATGTGAATCTGTCTCTCACTGAAATGAAAAAAAGATCCATGTAACAGCTAAAGTTTTTTGTGGATGACAGAGCATGTCATTCTGACAGGAATAATGCCAATGTTTGGAGTGTAATGGTGACCTGTCCAGGGTCCTCCCTGACTGCAAGACTGGAGCTTCCTGAAATGTAGACTAAAGTCTACACCAGTGTCTCAAGACTCGGTCAAAACACACATACAACACTCAGTGAGAAGCACCTATATTATGCAACCAATATTAGATACTTTCACCTGCTATTTTGGTTTAGGTAGGTGCAGCAGGCCACAGTGGGCTGACTGAAGAGAAGAATCAACCAGAGGCTGTGGTGAATAATAAACTAGCTGTTTGCCAGTCACATCACTGGTTTTATCAGTCATCATTCAGCTTATCAAAGGGTAGAATGACAAAAGGTGTGCAACACATAGGAAGAGGCTTCTCCAGGGAGTTATTCTTGGATGGCGCAGAGCAACACGACAGCAACACAGAGCACCACAAACTTCCCTGAAGTAAATGATGTTTTTGTTTTAATCTTGCAAAGATGATGATATAAAGTATTTAAAATGTGATGATTAATAAAGCATTTTACACGACAGCCTGAAAAGTGCACTTTCAGGCGTATCTCTTCTTTTAGGCCACACATGTCATACAGTAAATGGTTACATCACAAAATGTGACACAGCAATTGCCTTGTAATTCTAATTTTAAGAACAATTACACGAATTGCCGCTGTTTAGCTCAAAAGAAGGTGAAAAAGAGACAGTGATGTAATCTGTAGGCTGCAGTCTTTCCTCTCCTGCCTGAATAGGGGCCTATTTTAAAGTGGCAGAAGTCAGATCTGTATAGGTATTAGCAGTTATTTTGTAGAAACTTGGTGTCATTAATGCATACTGGTACTACATTCTGACATTTCTAAAAGCCAAAGACTGCAGATGTATCAACATCAGTGCCCTGCTGCCTTCAGGTGCTGCAATGATGTAAAGACCTGAAGGGAAGTTTATGGCTTAAGCTGGCTCATGGCAATGTGTTCTTAGTGTTGGACTCTCCATTTTCTACAGTGCAATCTGTGACAATAAATGGCATTAAACCGACTGTGTAACGCAATGCGTCCAACCAGCTTATTGTTTGTAAACTAGATTTTGACATGTGACACTGATGGATTTATTGCTTGTTGTAGCTGGTCTGTAAATTCAGCTGCAAAGGCTGAGTCATGCTGTATTTCATGCACTTACCAGGAGTAAAAACCTGGTTTGTCTTCTCACTTTCTCCTACAGTAGCAGCAATGTTTTCATGTGGCGTAACATCCAGCTTTGCAGTGCAACTTCCCATTTGAGCAGCACTCCTGATGCACAGTGATTCATCTTTTGACAACATCTTTGATGTCAGAACAATTTTCAAATATTCTGGCCACTGTACATGAATTAGCTGCACTGACTGCCAATATAATGCTCTGCCACTTCATCAGTTTTCATATGTTACTATTTCAAAGCATTTTTTCACAAACATGGTAATGTTTTTATAGTAATCTCAATCAAAACATACAGGTGATGTCTTCATGGCTGATTAAACTATATGAGTTAAGATTAAATATTTGCATCTTCTGTGTCAAGTCAGTTATCCTGCTGGGTTACAAAAGTCTGCTGCATCTGAGCCACAGGCAGCAGTGCACTTGAGACTATTCCTGAAGCAAGAGCATTGAGTTGTCATGCATTTAGATTTGCATGTACAGGTCACAAGTTGAAGATAAACATCTGGATAGGAGGAAATCTTGTCCACACAAGGGCAAGAGAATTTTGTTTCTTTAGCCAGGCTGATGTGTCAAGGAGAGATGACACCTGAATCTTGTTCCCTTGTTCATGGTGAGCCACTGTTTACCACTAACATTAGATGAGCATTTTGGAAATTTTCTCTTCCCTGTGTTTTCCTTAAAACAACTTTGCAACACTTTGGGCCAAGTTTTTCACTCCTGCATCATCTTGTTTCCCATTGTCAGACATCTTCAGTTGAAACACTGGAGTTTGCCTATATCAGTTCTTTGCCTTTCCTGAAGATTGGCTGATTGACTGTAAAAATGTTGAGCAAACGTAATTATGTCCATTTTTATCTGCAGTCATGAATTTACAGACACTTACAGAGACAATGTTTATCATAGCAGCTTGAGTTTCTAATTACTCCTGTAAGTCAGAATTTTCTATGACAGAATCGTTAAAACCCATGCGTCTTTGTCACAAAAAAAACTAATCATATACAATAAACATGACTGTTGGGTCAAAACTAAACATGCAGAAACTTGAATTATCAAAAGGTAGAAAGCTGTGTTAATATAGATTTCCAAATGCCATGGACTCTTAACTTGAGTGATTACTGACTGATTATTGACTACAGTTGCTGATTCCTCTGAGTCAATTTTCAATCAATCAATCAATCAACCTTTATTTATAAAGCGCTTTTCGTACAAAATGTAATTCAAAGTGCTTTACATATTAAAATCATTTTAAAATAATTCCCATCCATCCCCACCCCTCGAGCATACCGACACAGGATTGCACTCATACCCCACCCCGCTCCCTACACACACTCACACACACACCAACGCTAACAATAAAATAAAATAATGGACATGAGGCTGAGTGCGGATGAACCAGGTGGGGAAGCATCATTGGAGGAGCCGTCTGCACCGAGAGCAGCAGATCAGCCACCAGGAGCACCGACACAGGGCGCCCAGAGGAGGCGGGGCAGAGACACCCAACCTCCTCCCAGCACCACAGGACGGTACCCAGGCAGCCACAGCCGACCACCGCTCCCGACACAGAGGGCTCCCTCGAAAGAAACACCAATAGAACCTAAGAATGGTAAAAATGGTTAAACATGAATAAACAAGAGGTGATAAAAGAAATATAGATAAAATAAATGTAACCCCTGGGTTATTATTTTTATTCAATTTCTTTATATAAATGTTCATTTGACCATTTAGTATCTTTGTTTATTTCTCATATAACAGTTCATTCGACTTAGAATGTTTGCTGTACTTTGTGTGTTCTGATGTTGGCGTTAAGATCCAGTACTATGCATTACTTAGAATGCAGTTATTGTGAATAATAGTTTTCCCGATTCACTTTGAACGCACCATGAGAAATGCGGACATTCTAACTTGTTGCGGACTTTTACGGGATGGGATTGGCCACTGAAAGTGGCACAGACACTCGTGATGCAGGATAAAGGCCCGGAGCACAAGTTTTTTTTTCCGCGCCAGAACGGGAGAGACTGGAGACATGTCGGAGGCAACGAGCAGAGAAGCAGGTGCCTTGCAGCACGTCTGGTGAGCCGAGCAGCCTGCTTTTGTGAGCCCAGCAGCCCACGGCGTTGGTTCTGGGTGCGGCAGAGGGACTCTACCCCGGTCGTGGAAGACGTTTTAGGGGAAAACTGCCAGCGTCTGCCACCATAGAGAAGCTAGCTACAAGCTAGCTACTAGCCTGCATCGGTCCAGCGGTGAACACGGTGTTCTGCACAGAGCAGAGGAGACCATCATATTACCAGGTTGGACCCATCTGGCTGTACACTCGTGCTGGAGAGGAGTGAGTAATATTGCTCTTGCAGCTGCTTTTTTGACTTTGACTGACAGTCAGGACGCCTATTCAGGTAACCGCCATTTTGTCTTCTACGAACCGATTGCGCTCTCCTCACATGCAGGCCTGCTCGGATGACTTTGATATTTGCCGGCTTTTTTCTTTGTTTTGTTAATATAATTAGGCACACGTGGGCCCACTTTACAGTTTAAATGAGTGTTTCTGCAGTGTTTAATAAACCGCAGCAGGTTGTTATGTCATGTGTGCGTATGTGAGATTTCCCATGAAAAGTCCCACAGACATCGTTACCATTAGGGGTCGCAAGACTCCTAGAGAAAGGTAACGTATTTATTTACGAACCTAAAGCCCTTTAGTGATTCTTGAAAAGCAAAACAGGGCTACATAAATAAATATCATCTAAAAGCTAGACTAAAAAGGTGGGTCTTGAGCCTGCTCTTAAAAACATGAACGTTCTCTGCGGCCCTGAGGTCCTCCGGCAGGCTGTTCCATAGGCGAGGGCCATAATAATAGAAGGAGGCCTTTCCATGTGTGTGTGTCCTGACTTTTGGAACAACTATGAGACCACTGCCGGAGGAGCGCAGGGACCGTGAGGGTTTGTACAGTAAAAGCAGTTCTGTAAGATAAGAAGGCCCAAGACCATTAAGACATTTAAAAACCATTAAGATTAACATTAATTAATTTTAATATCTGATACACTCATTAGAGTCAGTCACAGATGCTACTGTGTGAAAGTTTGAGGAGTTTATCAAAGATCTGAAAAAGTAAATCATTGACTGGAATGTGAATCACTTGGAGCCATTTCAGAGCAACTACAGATCCCAAAATCATCTGTGCAAACAGTTGTTTTTAAGCATCAAGTGCATAGTACAGCTGTATCATTGCCACGACTGGGAAGAAAACACACTTTATCATCTGCTGCAGAGATACAATTGTTTAGGATGGTAAGAGTCAACCAAGAATCACCAAGAAGCAGGTCTGCAATCAATTAAAAGCTGCTGGAACACAGGTGTAAGTGTCCATAGTCAAGCATGTTTTACATCGCCATGAGCTGCCATGTAAGAAGGAAGCCCTTCCTCCAGAAACAGCACCTTAAGGCTTGGCTGAAGTTTGCTGCTGATCACATGGACAAATAAGAGGCCTTCTAGAGGAAAGTTCCCTGCTCAGATAAAAATTAAAACTGAGCTATTTGGCCACAATGACCAGAAATGTGTTTGGAGGGGAGTGTCAGGACCCTGCCTAGCCTTTTCTCCCTGTTTCTCTCTCTCTTTTTCTCTCCCTCTCTTTTGTCTTCCCTGCCTGCAGTACACCTGATAATTGCAGGGATTGGAGACAGCTGCGAGATTGACTCACCTGTGTACAATCACACAGACCTATATCAGCACAGCTTATTCCTCCACTCTCTTCTAGACCAAAGACATTGTAACTCTGTATCCCTGACCTGTCACCTGCCTGTTGCCTGATCCTCCTGCATTGGCAAAACACTCGCCGCTTTGATCCTTCCTGCAGCCAGGCTTTTACCTGCCACCAGCCCCAATCCGGCATTTCCCCGGCCTTTGCTAGCTCCACCTGCTCGCCTAGGTGGACCCTGATTCCCCCAGCCTGCCAGCTCCTTTAGTTTAATTCCCCCACCCCCGTGAGTATCCCCGTTTTCTTAGTGTAGCTTTAGTTTATTATTGGAGTTCTCCTTAGATCCCTCCTCTGTTGTTAGTTAACATTTCTATTAGGTTTTTGTCGTTCCACTCCTTTTTGAATTAGGTTTGGTTTACACCTATTCTGTTTTCCCTCAGGTACTCAGGTACGTTTCCCAACACAGCAGCCTCTTCACTACCTGTTTATCCTGCATTGCTACACTACACCTTCTGGTGACAGCTGTCATTTTGCAACATTCACAGGGGTACAGCGCCTTCTTCATCATTGTGAATTGTCTGTTTTCCATTTGGCTACACAGTAATGAATATGTTCCAGGTTTTAACAAGTAGGTAAAGGACTGCATGTCTGAAAAGGAGCTTCTGATATATTTGGACAGCAAACATTTGACCCTCTTTAAAACAGTGCCTTTTAAATAATTTCTTTATCACAAATGTCAGTAGATGTGACATTTTGTCTGTACAAAAGTTGCATTCGCTCTCCCTCAATCCTCACCTGGTTGCCAGCTAAGTCAGCTCCACTCTCTCTCAGATTCCCTGGAGATGACTGTGCTTGTGTACATTGTTTAGTGTTCACAAATTAATTCTGTTCAGTTTCACCATGTGGGCGTTCTGTATTAAGTATTGTATTGCTGCACCGTGTTCCCATAGTTAATTTGTTCTGTGTGGTTTCTCCGTGTTGGTGTTCTGTATTGTGTCATCCTGCCTCCAACTTTCCTACCTTGGTAATACCAAGTCCTGGTTAGTTCCTGATTTGTTAAATCAAGTCTCACAGCTCACCAGTAAGGTTTCCAGTTTAACTACTCAGATATCACAATATTTAAGAAGTTTCCCCATTGTTCTTCCTAAAGAACATCAGGGTAAAGAACAAGTATCCATTACCCCTGTCCAGTTCTGCCTTCACCCCTCTACATGGCACCACCATCTTTATCAAGCCCGACCTCCAGAATGCAAATCACCTCACTCAAGGAGGTGAGTGGAAAACCACCTTTAACACCCTTTGTGGCCACTTTGATTACCCGGTCAAGCCCTTCAGACTTACCAATGCACCTGCTTCATTTTTGTCTACCTCGATGACATCCTGATCTATTGCAGCAACCCCAAGGAATACATCCATCATGTCCATCAAGTCCTGGAACACCTACTCAAAAACAGACTGTTTGTCAAGGCTGAGAAGTGCAAATTCCATGCATCTACAATATCCTTCCTGTTTATGGGAGGGGCAAATGAACCCGGCCAAGCTTACTGTGGTGCGGGACGGCTCCAGTGGTTCTTTGGGTTTGCCAGCTTCTACACAAGTTTTATCTGCAAATACAGCAAGTTCACTGCACATCTGACCGCCCTGACCTCCACTTTTAAGTCATTCAGATAGACCCCGAGGCATCCCACGTCTTCCAAGACCTGAAACACCGGTTTTTCGCTCACTCCTCAGATAAGAAACTACACCTCTGTGCCTTCTTCTCCCAGCGCCTTTCTCCTGCTGAAAGGAATTATGACATTGGAACCAGGAACTACTGGCTGTCAAGCTTGCCCTGGAGGAGTGGTGACACTGGCTTGAGGGAGCTGAGTAGCCCTCTATTTTATGGATGGACCACAAGAACCTCGAGTAGACCCAGTCTGCCAAGAAGTTAAATTCCTGCCATTTCCATCATTTCCATTTCCGACCCTGTTTTTTGGAAGGTTCAGTTTGCCGTTAACTTACCGACCTGGTTCCCAGAACATCAAGCATGAGGCCCTTTCTATATAGTTCAAGGATTCCCCTAGAGAAGCTGAAGCCATCCTACCCAAGACCTGTCTTGTTACTTCCCTTACCTGGAAAGTGGAGTCACTGGTTCGCCAAGCCCAGGCCCAACAACCTGACCCAGTTAACTAGACACAATAGGATAAAGGGGTGCTGTCTCAGGTGTATTTTGGGTTTTGTTAACATTCACAACACAGAAAAGGGGTGTTTTGTTACATTTTGTTTAAGTGATAAGTCTAAAGCTGTTAAGTTCTCCTTATGAGAATTCTCTTTGTATTTTATTATTTATCGTAACAATTATTAAATATCAGATTTCTGCCATCAAAAATTCTTTTAGTTAAAAAATTTAAATGAAAAATGGCATTACAGTGCTAGAACAGTCGCACAAAAATAGAATAATTTATTACAATATGGCAACAGCACATTACTGTTCTATTTAACTACTTTGCAGTATTACAGCATTACTATAAAAGTGAAGGTCTAGAAATATGCATTTAATACAGACATTAAACTAGTTTAGACATGACTTCAATCAGGCCTCTAAACTGAATAAGTTTGGTTTAGAAAGGGTTGGCCTTAAAAACAAAACCAACACCGTCACTGTTAGTGAGGCACTCTGCACACACTCCACATCCTGCTACCTTTGATACAGCCTGAACACTCTTGAATGATTGTGTTACGGCCAGCGCCTGCCCTCTATGTGTTCTGTGATTTCACCTGTGTGTGTGTCAATGCAAAATAGCATAGGCAGCTCCAAGCCTGTGGTTGGCCGATGGAAGGAGGTGTGGTGGCATCCAGGGTCCACCAATCAGCAGCTGCCAGCTGCTATAAAGCCTGGCAGCACAATATGACGTGGCGGCTGAGTGCAGCACGCCAATATGGCTGTGTGGTGGATGAGGCTGTTTGTAACCTGCGTGCAGGACTTGGGCCAGGGTCTAGTTGAATTAAAACTGACACCCTACATGTAGTTTCTTTCTGTATTAGTACCAATAGGCTATAGGGTTATAGGGGTGCTGCCTCAGGTGTATTTTGGGTTTTGGTTACATAGAAAAGGATTGTTTTGTTACGTTTTGTTCAAGTGTTAAGTTGTTAAGTTCTCCTTATGAGAATTCTCTTTGTGTTTTATTATTTTCTTTTCTTTGAGCAGCACCCACCGGCCCATTTTCCTTAGAATTCGCCTCAGTTTATAAACTTTATACTTTTCTTTTCGGATTTTCCTTATTAAACAACTTTATTTTTTACCAATCACATCTGGTTCTGTGTTACTTCCTCTTCCTCCCCGAGCCAGGTCGTAACAATTGTTTAGTTCTGGTGTCTAATGGTTAAAGTTTCAAAATGATTTGATTAACACTACCCTTGATTTGATAATCAACAACAATGCTTTTTTGTTTCTCCGAAGCATCATCTTCGCCAGCTGCCGTTACACAAAAGCTGGGAAAGAATTATAGGTAAGATAAGCAGGTAGAACGTGCTGCTGCCGCTGTGAGGGGAAGGGCTGCTACTACCTGGTGCTGGAGGTGGAGGTCATGACATGAAGATGGATTTTACAATTTAAACTTAAAGAAAGGCATGTTTTGCATTTAGAGAAATTTGTCAGCTGTCATTGACAAAAAATGGAAAAAAATTGGATTTTGTTCTGACAAATGTGTGAAGTATTGATATAGAACACACTCAAATCTGGCATCCCGTCGACATCCTGAGTTGAGAAGACACTTACTCTGTTCTCACTAAGAAAGCTATCCTTCAAAGATGAAGCATATAAAGACAAAACTGACCTGCTTGTCTTGGCTCCAAAAATGAATGTACAAAATTCTCAAAAGAGAAGTGGAAAATGTTTACAAAAAAGGCCTACCTGCCTCAAATTCATGTAAATCATCAACTTGGGAATTAAAAATATATATTTTCAGTAATCTATTGATGCATCTTAAAAGATGAAATGAGTTGTCTTCAAGGGTTTTAATTAAGTGTTTAGAATGTAGGTTATATTAAATGTCCTGCTGCAGAAATAGATAAGAGGAAATGCATGAGACTAAAACAGCTTGAGACCTTTACAATTATTGCAAATCACTGAACTTGTCTTTGTTATAAGCATCTAGGTTGAATGGTGCCTCAGGTCTGAGAACTTTCAGCAGACTGTTTTATAATACTGATGGATAGGTTAAACCTCCATCATCCCTGCTCCAAGAGTCCTTCCATACAAACACAGATGCATACACACACACACAGTGTTCCACTTGTCCCGCTTCCCTGATTTATTTGGACTTTCTGCTTTCTGCATTCAATTTTCAACACAGTGTCACTTCAATATGTAACCAATTCCCTTGCATGATTACCCTTTGCACTCTCAGTGAATTTCTGCACCCTTAAATCATCAGCATACATATGGAAAAGGCTTAATGCAAATTTGTTCTTTGACCTACATTTGGCTTTGTCCCCTCCAGCACTTGGACGATTTCAACGTTCTTGTTTGGATATTTACAGCAATTTCACGATTATTTATGATGCAAAGATGAAAGGGCTTTATGTGTGAAGTTCAGTGATATTAACATGTGTTTTTTGCCATGCAACATTAGATTAGAGAAAAGAAGAAGACGGAGGGGAGAGGGAATGTGGCGATGCTGGGAGAGGGAAAGAGACTGATTTATCAGGGTGCAGACAAAATTTAACGTTAAATGAATTTTTTGGCTTACAAAAATCATAACAACCAAAACACTGTCAAGTTAAATAATTTGAGAGCAGTGTGGCACCCCATTTAAGTCTGAACATGACCCATTCATGTGTGCAGTCAATGCAGTTTTTGACTGGATGATATGATCTTACTGCTGCCCCTCAATTCTAGTAGCTACCTCTGACAGCCACTGATGCCATATTTATTTTGCTATCAGTAATATATTTTTTAAAAAAGACTTGTAGAGGTCAAGTCCCAGAATCTGTTAGCGAAAGTATAATGTATCAGATAGATTCCAGTTTCTTCATGTTAATGATGATTACTGTACATTCACAAAAGTTAGTGATGAGTTCCACGGGGTTCTGAGGTAGGACTAATACTTTTCACCTTGTATATGTTCTCATTACACATTATGATTAGAAAGCTCTACATTAATTTCATTGCTTCATATGACTTCTGGCTATAGTGAAGCCTGGAAAAACAAAAGTTTGTTAAATTTGAGGCACATTATGAGACATAAAGGTCAGGGTAATCTTTAATATTTTTTACTTCTAAATACAGACAAACTGAAGTTGTTGTATTTGATTCTAAACAACTCAGAAACACTTAGTCTAACCATGTAAACCTATCAGCCTCAACATTAAAATGACCTCCCTCATATTGTGCAGGTAGAACCTCATATTGTACCACCACAGTAGCTCTGACGGTTTGGAGCTTAGACAAAGGACCTCTGTGGGTGTCCATACTTCGGTTCTTGCAAATTGCAGCGTTTGGCCTCGTGCATGTTCCAGTATGCCCTCTGGATGTGTGATGGGATTGAAATCTCTGGAATTTGGAGCACAGCACTTTGCATCATTTGTTTTTGCGGTGAGGTGGGACTCACTGTCCTGCTGGGTCCTGCTGCTGCCATTACTGAGTGTTGCTGCCTTGAAGGTCATGTTTTGGCTGCACCATTGTATAGGTAGATGGTATGTGTCAAAGTAATACCTACATGAATGCAAAGACCCATGTTTTCCCATCAGGGCACTGATAATTCTCAATAAGTGATAATGATACTCTGCTGAGGGAATAAGCTATAACTGCAAACCTACTGTGTTGTATGTTGGTAATCCTACTGATGCTTCTAGCATCATTCTTTCACCAATACATTTCCTCACAGTTCTTTGAGTGACACAGACTGTCAGCTAGAATGACTATGTTATACCTGCAAAACTGTTGAGCTGTACGTTAGTAATCCCACTGAAAAAGCTGTGTAGTTACAGTATCACAGACTGTATGTGCTGCGTTGCCATGGGAACCTACATGCATTCAGTTAATAACACAAAATATATGCTTTTATGGTTGGTCCTGATTCGCTGAAATAAAGAGGTGAATGCAATCACTTATTTTACACTTTATGTTTTTAATAATGGACATTACTTTGTAGAGATGAGAGAGCCTTTTTTGTAAATTCTTGTAAAAAAAAAAAAATTAAATTGACTAAGATTTAATGATGAATGATTCAATCATGAATGACCACGAAAATCAATAAAAGGGGAAAACTTCCAGCAGGGGATGAATACTTTTTATAGGCTCAAGACTTATCTGCAAAAGTCAGCACAAAAATAAAATTAAGTTTCTCGCCCATCAATACAATGCAGAGTCAGGAGGCTGCATAACTTGCCAGCTACAATGGAGTTTAACTAAGCTCAGTTACACAAGTTGCTGTTGCTCATGCATGGTCAGGTGAGCCACCACATCTCAGCTACAACAAACACAACAACTAACAATAACCACCATTTCATTTCTCTGTGCAGCCACAGTGCTCTTCTGATTGTGGCCTTTTAAATGACAGACGTGATTCTTCCCAGCTTGTAAAATACAGTGGAAAAACAGCATAACCAGTCACCTTTTCCCTGCAAGTTCTCAAAAGGTTCTGGAAAGCTCTATGTTGCAGGCCATTTAGCAAGTTCTTATAGTGAAAAGCTGTGATAGAGTACAGCAGGAGAGAGTTTGGTGACTATAGTGTAAATGGCAAATGGTCTACACTTTTAAAGCACCTTTCTAGCTTAGTAGTACTTCACAGTGTGTTTCTCATCCACCCACTCACAACACATATTCACACAACAATGGCAACAGAGATTCCATGCAAGGTGCTTGCCTGTTGTCAGGAGCAACTTGAGGTCCAGTCAAGGACACTTTGACATGTGGGGGAGCTGAGGATTGAACTGCCAACCTTTAGACTGGTGGACAAGCCGCTCTACCACCTGAGCCCCACAGTCGCACTCTGGTGTGTGTTTCTGATACTTTCTGTTTGTCTCACATCTCCAGCCCTGCTCCTAACACTTACCTGTAAACTCTCCTGAGACCATGAGCAACCCATTCACTGTTTAATTATTATTACTGGCATTAAAGAGTCAGGCTCAAGCACAGGAGCAACTGATTGACTACCCACTGATAAGAGTAATCCAGTTTATTATTCGCTCCATTTGACCAGGCAGTCTTTGGAAGAATAAGGAAACCAGAGATCTAGGACTTGGGGACTTCTCAGCTGGGTAGCTCATAGTGTTTAATTGCTTTTCTCTGTTGTAATTAAAGTCTCAAAATCTGCAGGTTAAAGTCTGTGAGGTGTCATAGCTTTCATTAATAAAACAAGAGACAGTTTAAATGCCTAAAGTCCTGCTATTTTCCTTATTGAGCAGCAAATGTGTGCAGGAAAGCAGTTCCAAATGAAAACACATCTGCCTGCACCAGGCTTTTGTGCAGTGGTGGGGCATGATTCTACACTCTGAGATCATTAAAACTTTAGAGCAGTTTCTGCCTGACTATCTCTGACTTCCCTAAAAAATGCTATCATAAACTATGGATAGGTATGAAGATATTTGTGAAAGCTTGTCTTGATATAGACTCACCGGCCACTTTATTAGGTACACCTTGCTAGTAAAAGGTTTGGACCCCCTTTTGCCTTCAGAACTGCCTTAATTCTCCAAGGCATGCATTTAACAAGGTGTCGGAAACAGATCACAGATTTTGGCCCATATTGACATGAGAGCATCACACAGGTGCTACATATTTGTCAGCCGCACACCCCAAAGGTGCTGTACTGGATTGAGATCTGGTGACCATGGAGGCCATTGGAGTACAGTGAACTCATTGTCATCTCTAAGAAACCAGTTGGAGATGGTGCGTTACTCTGGTCAAAGAAGCCATGAGAAGATGCATATGCTGTGGTTATAAAGGGATGAACATGGTCAGCAACAACACTCAGGTAGGCTGTGGCATTTAAATAATGCTCAGTTGGTACTAAGGGGCACAAAGTGTGCCAAAAACTATCCCTCACACCATTACACCAGCAGCAGCCTGAAACACTGATCCAAGGCAGGATGGATCCATGCTTTCATGTTGTTACACCAAATTCTGACCTACCATCTGAATGTGGCAGCTGAAATTGAGATTCATCAGACAAGACAACATTTTTCCATCTTCTGTTGTCCAATTCTAGTGAGCCTGTGCAAATGGTCGCCTCTGTTTTCTGCTCTTAGAGGACAGGTGTGGCGACCGGTGTGGTCTTCTGCTGCTGCTTTTGAGTCACTGTTGCCTTTCTATCATTTCAAACCAGTCTGGCCTTTCTTCTCTCAACAAGGCCTTTTCATCTATAGAACTGCTATATGCTAACTGAGAGATTTTTTTTAAAAAGCTCATCGATCCACATTTAGCAAATTTTTTAAGCATTGAAAGTTGAGGCTCTGTTGGAACAATAGAATTTTTTTATAGATGAACTCCTGAAGTTTTCCCTGTTCCTTCTTATGCCTTTGATTCACAATATGCAATACTGGTGAAACAGTTTTTGAATGTGTCAGCTTTCATCCACCCTTTCATTCTGTCAATTAAATGGGAAAAACTCTCCCCAAACAAATACTTCAAATAGCCTAAACCAAGCAGCTGCTATAAATTTACAGGTCCTCACACTTTCACTTTGTGTGCATAGTCCAGCTTGGTCTTGAAGGTCAGACTTACTTCTGGTGGAACACAAAGCAAGAGAATCTGTTTTGACTGAGCATTCTGGTCAAACAGTTTTCGCAATGATTATTAGAATAAAATTACTTTTTCATACAAAAATGAAATAGTTATTTTTAACTTTCATAACTGATTGAGCAGGTATGACAAGTTGTACTAAAACTAAAACTGTTAGGCAGCCTGATCCAAGTAGAACAGACCTCAGGACTTTCAAAGCTGTGTGTTTGACAAGTATTTCTATAATATACAAGTATTTATTTATAAAAAAGTTTTCTATATATTTATTTTCTATTATTGTAACTTGCAATTGCACGTGGTTCAGGACATATCACTAGCTGACTTCAGCAATATAATGTTTTTGTTAATGTGTCCTCAGAGAAAGGACTTTTTTATGAATGTTGTTGACAAACAGAGCCTCAAATTTCAATGTGTGAAAAAATGTTACAAATGTCAGTCAGCATGCAGTTCTTAAAAAACTAGCTCAGAAAGTATTTTACATATCAAGTTACAATTTCACAAACCCCATTTTAGATGTCCATGGATTATAATATAAAAAAGTTTCAAGCAAATCAGAGACGGTCGAGCAGAAGGACGCTGACGATTTGAAATGAATGACCCTGCTGCCTTTTTCAGAGACAAGTTAAGAAAAGTAAAACAACTTGATCATATTGTTAGGATACAAACTATGCAGAGGTCTCCAATTCTTGCAGTTTTTATTTCGTTTTGCCTGTTTTGTGCCATGTATTTGCATTAATTTAGGCTTCATAAGACTAATTCAGTCCATGATTAGAATTTAATGGACAATTGCATTCCAAGAACCAGCAC
Source organism: Dascyllus trimaculatus (assembly GCA_024666655.1). Lineage (NCBI taxonomy): Eukaryota > Metazoa > Chordata > Actinopteri > Pomacentridae > Dascyllus > Dascyllus trimaculatus. Next base: position 2,383,289 of record CM045457.1, read on the forward strand.
ATACCATAGACAAAGACAGAAACTCCCTGAATACAGGACACCTATGCGGAGCAGTGCAACAGGATTTTCTGTCTGTAATTTTGAAATTCAAGTTGAAAGTTGAAATTCAATATTGAATAGTTTGATAAATTACAAAAGGTTGACTTTGATGTTGATTTTGATTATGAATATTAATGTGGTACTGCTGTACTAGATTAAGGTGTTATTTTTTTTTGGTACTATTGTAACTTTAATTTATTAGTGACAATTAATTAATTAAAAAAATAATTAATGTATGTATTTGAATGCATTTTATTTAGCTTGTATGTTTATGCATACATTGATTTTATTTTGATACTGACTTGACTATTTGAAATGCAGTACTTATGTGTATTTTTGACCTTCCAGGTCAGGTTTTTTTTTCCTCAGATAAATTTTGGAGTTCTTCCTGATGGACTTTCATTCATACCTCTCAACTCCAATGGCGAGCTAGACCCACTACTGGTAGGACAAGTCAGAAACTCACACCCTATGGACAAACCTGCTTGGATTTAAAGGATTTGACATGAACCTTTGATTTATTGTGGACAATTTTTTTCCCCCCTTACTGGAATTGTATATTGGTTGTATTGGTTGGTTTTTGTAAATTTATTTTTTTGTAAATACACACACTCAACTACACTGCTGCTTTGGTGTTCATTCAAAAATTCAGGCTCCTTAAAAGAACAGTCTTCTGTTGCCGCTCTGGTAGCCGTAGTCAACCGCCAGCCCAAAAAGCGTTACACACTGAATATTATTATATTCTTATTTTCAATACTTTGCCACATTCATTTTCAATAGTTGGCTTCTGAACAAAGTCTGGTAAAGTCTGCGCCTACAATGTAGTGTCCACAAAAATTATGAAGAAAATCACAGAAAAAAAATTGCAGCAAATATGAAATAACTTTGCAGAAAGTATGCATAACATCAGGGGCAGATCTAGAAAATTTTTGAGGGGTGGCAACGTATGGCAGATGTATATATACTGACTTTAATCACAGTTATCACAGTTTGATGAAAAATATTATGTACACACTACAAAAGGGCATGGGCTGCCTTTTACAAACTCATACAGACAATCTTAATCTCATGCAATCAATGTCTTGTATTTGAGGTGTCATGTGAAACAGTTCATATTAGGAATAAGAGACCGTACAATGTGATCTCACTTAATATGAGATAGAAGTATGGTAATGCTAGGTGGGACATTGTCACAGGAAAGGCATTAAGGTAACACACAGGTGATGAGTTACAGATATGTGAGAGGGGAACCAAACTGTTGTTGACTGTGTCAGAGTGGCAGCGCTGCAGGCAGCATCTGTACAAGAAGAATCTATCCAAACAAAAACTTACCCATGAAGCTCTATGGACTGAGCTGTACTAAGGTGAGCACAAATGCACTGTGGGTCATGACAGTCAAAGTACTGGACATCACTTTTACTGTTTACTCAGAACACACATTCTCCTCATTTGTCCCTCGGTAGCGTGAACATTTTTTGACAGATGAGGTCTTTACTGATAAAAATGATACAGTACAGTATACACAATATTCACAGCAGATAAGGCAACATGAAAGGGACATTTCAGGCATGTAAATCTGAGCTGCTGTATCAACAAATTACACAAAAAGGCTCACTGAGTTACAAAAGGGTATGTCACATCACAATCTCCACAAACCTGAAAAGAAGTCATGTAAAAATACATTTTGCTCCCAGTCTGAAAAAGTATAAAAACATTTTGTGAGTAGATTCATACAGGCCATTTCTGGACAGTTTTATGCTGTATATACAAAAGAGGAGACACTGAAAATCAACAATAACAACAACACTGCTTCATGTTCAGCAGGATTTACACCATTAACACCAGTGTCACATTTTAAACTTTTTTTCCCCTCACACTATAGGTCTTATTAAAGATGATATCATTTTCTCATTTTCCCAAACAAAGTTATAAATAGAGCAATTTCATGTACAGATTCTGTTGAGGTCATCATTTCAACAACTTTGTAAAGACTCACTAGTGAGCATAACAAGTATGGAATCAAATGTGGACCAATATTAAATTTGAAATGTAATAACAGAAATACTTTTTCATTTTCAGAATAACACTGTATTTCTGACTCATAAATAAAATGAATAATGTATCTGCCAAACTGCATTTTCATTTTCTTCTTCAAGACTGCTCATTTCTGTTGCTTAATTCAAATGAAAAAGAAAAGAACGTTTAAGATAATAATTTTCAAAAGATGCCCCAGCAAATAGTTACCAAAATTCAATTTGAAATGTCAAATTTGAAAATTAAAATGCATTAGCAGAAATGCTTTTTCATTTCGAGGTTATGGCTGCATTATTTGACTCAATAAAGTTAATAATTAATCATTTAAGCATTTTCATTTTCTTCTTAAGGTTGCACATTTTCAGACAGAACTAAAAAGAAAAGACAAAGAGGAGAATGCTTTTTCGTTTTCAAATCCGCCCTGCAAAAAATGGTCCAAAACTCAATTTGACTTCGCAATCCCAGGCAGGAGAGTGACATCACTGGCCGCTCTGCTTCTTCTGACCGTGCTGCGCATCTGATAGGCTGGGAGGTGGTGGGCATACTTGAGTTGACCTCTGCCTGAGCTGCTGAGGGAGGCTGCAGGCCGCCTGCCTGGAGACTCTTTCACCAGATCACCGATCTTAGCCACACAAGCTCCTCAGATTCTGCCCGTGGCCAGCCTTCACTACTGCTGGCTCCAGATGTTTCCTGCCAGTCTTCCCGAGCCGACGTTGCCGGACCACCCTGCAGCGACGCACACTCCCCGCTACGATTCTGCCCCATGTTTGCCGCTGATCAGCTCCAGCTCTGATCGCTGGACCCCAGATTCCTGCCCCCTTACATCGGCGACACACTGCCCGATTCTGCCCACAGCCAGCCTCCACAGTTGCTAGCTCCCTACCTGCCTGTCCTGTCCCGGCGACACCACTCGCCATCCCATCTCTGCCCGACATCGGTCTCTGCCGATAAACAAGAAGTCTCTTCTCAGTCATAGTAGACAGCAAATAAGTCTTTATGAGTCTGAGAGAGGAAAAACTTCGTTCACAGGATGCACTGCTGACACATAAAACAACTGCTATTTTACATAACCTAAACAATTCATAAAAAACATCCTGGTATGGGTCCAAAAATTGAGTGAACTCCATTAGAGTGGTAGGACTCTCCTGTTCCCCCTGTTTTCTGTCTAGCACTCTCCTCGTCTGATGTAACTCGAGTTGGAGATCCTCAATATTTGAATCATAAGCTTCAGCCAATAACAGAACAGCCTCCTCTCTCAAAAAAGTTGGACTTGATGGATTTAGTACCTGGACACCCTGCATAATGTTACAGTTTGTGTTTGAAAATCTTCTTTCTATTTCTCCAATCATGTTATGTCGAACTGGACAGTACACATAGACACAAAAAGTGTGTTTGCTATCTGGAACTACATGCTGTCCCAAGGTGGAGTGGATCACAGTATCTTGAAGCACCTTTGTTGTCTGTCTTGGCCTCTTTGGTTTTCGCGGAGTTGTATCAATGTTACTCCGTTGACATAAATCAAGTGTTTCACTCCACATTTCCTCAAAAGAGGCCTGACTACGGTACTGGACCAGTGTCTCTTTGAGTGCTTCAGTAAGTTCAACAGCCTTAGCATAATCCACTGTTTTAGACTGGAGCATGTCTGATAAAAATTTGGAGTCACTCAGGACCTTTCTGAACAGAACAAGAGATCCAGCAAAATTCAGATCAATTTGGGCCAATATCCTTCTTGCTTCAACAGCTCTTTGTGGATCGTTCTCAGATGCGATCTCTTCAAGCACCTGTACTATTGCAGGCAGCCTGTCCATAACATTGCGGCATGCTATGTGCCTACAGACCCAACATGTATCACTTAGCTGTTGGAGCTCCCTTGGTACACCATCAAACATGTCCCGCTGCACTTCCAGCCATTTGTTCTGTACATAAGACCCAGACATGAATACATACAGTCGTTCCAATAATGAGAAGAAGTTTCCTGCATCTGCTACACTTTTTACAGCATCTACTGTAACTAAGTTCAAGCAGTGTGCACTACAGTGAACATAGAAGGCATGTTTGGCTACTTCTTTTATTTTTGCTTGAACACCTACATGTGCCCCGCGCATCACTGCCGCGCCATCGTAGCCCTGGCCCACAAGGTTTTCCTTGTATTCCAGCCCATGCTTCTCAAGGAAGCATATAATCTTGTCACTTAAGGCAGCAGCATCCAGATGTTCTGCCACTTCAAACTCCAGGAAGCTCTCATGAACCACATCGTTGTAAAAATATCTCAGTACAAATGACATTTGCTCTTTTTTCTGAACATCTTTAGTTTCATCAACAATAACTGAAAACTGTTTGCTCATTTTAACTTCCTGAATGATTTCCTCTTTGACCATTGAAGCCAAGCACTCAAGTATTTCATTCTGTATTGTTTTACTGGTGTATTTTGCATTTTTAGCTTGTTGTTCAAGTCTTTTTTTAATGATGGGGTTATGGTTACCCAGCAAATCTAACATAGACAGAAAAACACCTTTTTTTCTGAGTCAAGAGACTCCCTGTGACCCCGCTGTGCTATGTTTTCTGTAGCTGTTAGAACCAAAATTTCAGTGTAGTATTGATTTTCAGCCACCTGCTTCTTTTTTTGCTCATCCATTAGTCCAAACATTGAGGTATCCATAATCTTCTTGTTCTCTGTCCATGCAAACATTGCATTTGCATGGCCTTCAGATCTGGCATGAGAACAGAAACCACTGTCTTTCATTGTAGCCTTTTTCCAGTTACAATAACCCTCGAATGAGGTGAAAACATCTTTTCTCTTTCTTTCCACCTTGTCCTTCTCCTCTCTCTCTCTCCTTCCACCTCTTCTTTCTGTCCTTCCACCTCATCTTCTCCGTCTACCTTGCTCAGTCCATTTTCTACTTCTCCTGCCTTTCTCTTTGGTGAGAAAAAAATAGATATGCTACCTTTCCTCTTCATTTCTGTAAGATTCAAAGTAATTTTAATGTTTTAATGGTTTAATTCAATGTTTTCCTTGACAGATGTATCAATATTCGATTTTGTAGCCTACTTACACAGAGCTAACGTCAGACCTAGCTAACATTACATGTATGGTTAGCGAAATAACGTTCTTCAGCCTGATTTCTATCATCTCAACATCAGCATCGCAACTACACTAGCACTGTGCTTTCATGAAATTTCATTTCTTAATAGATAGTTCATTAGTTTTTACCTCTTTCCTCCCGTGTCTCCTTTCCTGGCTACTCCTGGTTTCCCCCTTCGCGCTACTCAGTTTTCCAAGCAAATCTGTCTCGTGCCGCTTTGACGTTATCTCGTGCTGCATTCACTGCAGTCGGACATTGGAGATTCACGCTCGTAAATGTCAAACTGGCCGTAACTTTTCTTTTAATTCGTTGCTGCCAACTGGGGTGGCAGCAGGGGTGACAAGGCTTCCTTTTAGGGTGGCATTTGCCACCCTATGCCACCCCAGTAGATCCGCCCCTGCGTAACATCAATAGTGAGTACACAGGACAGAAAGTCTACAGAAACACTTTGTGTATGTGCATTTAAAATCTGTAAGTGCACTGTGAACTTTTAGATTCAGTCAGAGCAGGACAGCAGTTGTGGCCTCAGACAAATGCATAATAAGACTGAGAGCAGAGTTTGTACAGGTAGGTTAAAATAAGTTCAGCACGGACACACTACAGAACCTGATGATGATGATGACGACGATGATGATGATGATGATGATGATGATGATGATGAGACAGTAAGGTGAAGTTCCATGAAGTTAAAATATTGGTGGTTGAAGTTATTTTCTGTTACCAGGATCAAAGGCATCTGAGTTTTTATAGAAGAGGAGATGAAAGCAGATAAAGAAGGAGAGGAAGCAGAAAGTCTGGCCTTAGGCAGGGAAATGGTTAGAAATGACCCTGATTGAGATCCACTGCAGTAAGACTAACTGAAATAAACAAAGACTTGAATTATTCCAAGTCCTACTTCGCATCTGATAATTTTCATATTAGAGAAACCACTGGTATTAAAGTGTCGCTTGTTTTCAAAGTATTATTTGAAAACAAAGTAGTAATAATAATTATTATTTGGTAAATAACTATTTGTAGTTAAATGATGTGTAGAGTCTTCTAAAAACATTGCCCTTTATTATTTGACATCCATCCATCCATTATATACAGATACATTTAAAATCTGTCTTCCAACATACAAAGCTCTTAAAGACCAAGCTCCATCTTATCTTCCAGACCTTATTTTACAATAGGATCCTTTGCTCTCAGACTGCAGTTAGGGCTGCTCAGGTGACCCTGAGTCACTCCTTTAGGTCTAGATTGCTGCTGGATTTATCATGATGTATTCTCTCTATATATATTTATATACCATAATTGCATGTCATTAACATTGTGTCTTCTCTCTCCTGTAGTATGTGTTTTTTCTCTCTACCGGTGTCTCTGGATGGGTAACTATGTGTTTCTGATCTGCAGTTACTGGCCTCACTGACCCCTGAATTCCATCTGACTCCACTTCAACTCAGTCGGCCGCCATTCTGTACCTCCAGTCTGGATTCTAGCCTGCATCAACATCTCTGACTCCCAACTCTGGACCCTTGCTTGAGTCTCATCGGATTCTGATTGTTCTGACCAAATATTGAAGTGGCCATCAGCTAAGTAACATAGCTTAGTTGCTAGTCCTTGAATACCTGTCTGTTAGTAGTTCATTTTCCTGTTTAGCCAGACTTGCACCTGTTACCCCAGAGTTGTCTTAGCATTTATTCCATTGCTTGGTCTGACTCTGCTTGTGTTCTATAGGCTTGTGCTCTATAGCTTGCTCTTCCGGCAGTCAGTGGTAACCCAGAGTTTGGCCTATTGCCTTGTTATTACCTCTGTTCCCCATTCGCTCTGCACATCATCATAGTCCCACCCCTGACGTCACAATAGCCCTGCTCCTTCGTCCAGTGAAATGACGGTGCATCCATCATAAGCACGTCCTCATCGTCCAATGAAATTGTTTTTTTTTTTTTACTAGAATTTTTACATGCCCTTACAAAAATAGTTCCAATGAGATTGTTCTGTGTTTCCTGCATGTTTCCTGTGGTCCTATTGAAAAGAGGGTATGTGGAATGATAATTGATTCAGGTGCATACAATCAGCATCAATGAAAAGGATTGTGGCTCGTTCAGAGTGTCCCACTTTATCGAGCAAAGAGAACTTGGTTGACCTCGGTGCCTGTATGAACCTCTCAAGAGTAAACAGGGCCCATACCCCTGCTAATCAAGACCCACCAGCACCACAGGCCTCTGAAAATTTCTCTGAAATCTCAGAGGACCTCCCCAGGGAAGATCACAAGCCCTCCTTGTGTCATGCACCACCGCAGAAATGTAAAAATATTCTCTCTCTTTCTGAGCTCTCTGTAAATTTATTAAAGAGTAACATACCTCTGTCTGTCTGTCCATACAAAAAACTCAAAAGGCAGAAAAGGACTGATGTAGTTCAAATTACTGATGTTGAGTTAAAAGTGTGAGGAAAATATCTTTTGCTTTTATCTGTTAAAGCTTTAGGCGTGGCTGTTGGAAGCCTGGAGAGAAAACTCAAGGAATCTATGTACAGATGAGACCAAAATTATTAGCCCCCCAGAAATTATAGAGTATTTTCCTCAAATTCTGCCCAGTGTTTGCAAAAATAGAACTTGATATAATCAAACATTCACCAGTACTATTAAGTAGCTTTTGGTACATTTTGGAATGTAAAATATTTTTTAGGCTTGTTTCATACCAAATATAGTGAAAAATAACGTGGTCCAAAATACTAGCTTCCACGTGAATTTTTGCTTTCAAAACACACCTAATCAACCAATCAGCTTTCAAACCACACCTTTGCAGTCAGCTGGTTTCCTAGCAACATCCGAGCATTCAATCAGCATTGAGCTTTACTTAAGGGACTCCAAACAGGACACTTGAACACATTACTGAGAGGAACCACTCTTACTCACCATGTCAACAACAAAGGAAATCAGTCTTGAGCTCAGAAAGAAGATAGTGAAGGGTTGTGATAAGGGGAAAGGCTTGTTAGAGCCCGATATGTAACAATGAACCTAAATGTTATTTAAAAAAATGTAATAAAACCCAAAATGTAAGAACTGGTCAATAATGTAACAAGATGCTGAGCCAATTATGTAAAAAGTTTTTGTCCAAAATGTAACACGATGTTACATTTTGGGTCCGTTATTACATTATTACATTATTACATTACACAGACTTTTTTTTACATTCATTACAAAACTTTTTTGTAAAAAGGGTTAAACTAGTCTTAAATGCAATGTGTTGCAAGACTGTCTGCACAGAGAAACATGTGAGCATGATGGCATTACCTTTCTACATACCAAAGGGACAAGTGGGATGATGTGTGAATAATTATAACTGAATCAATTCCTTCTTCCCTTTTCAGAAAAAAAGTGATTATGTTTACACTCAAGCAGAGCTATATTTATTCATTTAGTTCAGGAGACAGGTTTCACATATGTTATTGTTCCTCCTTAACTCTCATTTTTAACATTAGACCCTTTCAGTTAAGGCAGACAGAAGGAAGCAGGAAGGGCACATTTTGAATTCAACCATAAATTCAACTGATACTTGCAGTGATTTAGCTGGGTGGCCTTGGAACAGGACTCCATTCATTCTGTTACAGCTCTGTGGCTGTAACAAAGCATGGTTAGCTTGGTACTGGGATGTGGTATGGCAGGAATAGCCAGACCTAGGAGATGGAGACTCAGAGGGCTAAACAGAGATGGAGATATGCAGCAACTTGCTCTCTATTCAAAACCCACAGCAGCTCACTTCACTGACTGTCTCTTTATGCTGGACTCATCAGGAATGTAATTGAGCTCTTCAAGACATGTGACAGCTGCTGACTATACTCAAACAACAGTAATTTCTATTTATTACAACCTATCAGTGGTAGCTGGCCAATAGAGGGAACATGTGCAATGACCTTCTAGGCACAAACCTCTTTTTGGAGTCAGTAAACTTAATTATTGCTATTAAAGCTGTTACATCAATGCAAATGAATTTATTGAGTTTACATAAATTAGAAAGCTTTTATGAGTGTATTCTCCTAATGACCACCGTCCCACACATGCTATACACACTAACTGAGCACAACCTTTCTCCCAATGATGCAAGCAGATGAGTTTATAAGGAGTACATCAAAAAGAACCAAACCAATCACAATAACGGAATGACTGGATAAACAGAGTAAGCTCTTACACAAAGGTATTTCTCATGCAGTCTGCAGCAGACTGCAGTGTATCACCAAAGAAGAAAGTTTGCTTCCAAAAAAAGGTCATATATTTAGTTTAATATTTGTGTTATGAATATTATTGAGACTTGAGCTCCAGTTCTATTTTACTTGATCCTGTTTACATCTAGCCATCGTATGGGATGGACAAACTTCTATTCATCACCACATTAGCCATGCCTAACCTTGCTGGTTCCCTCCAATGTAACAAAGAATAGTCAATAGGATGGCTGTTATACTGATCTGGAGACTTCTGCCACTTTTCATATTCACCATCCCATATTTGTGTTGTAAAGGTCACATAAGCAGAATACTTTGTTTTTAGAAAAATGGACCTTCAGCAATTATGTTGAATTTAAATGTAAAGACTTTTTTAAAAAATAGAAATTAAAAATCTTTGACCCAATTCTTACCCAGAGGTTTCAAGGTTGTCTTGTTTCTCAAAGAGCCTTTTGCTCACTGAGAAAAGAGATGAATTAGTTGAGTTGAGATACTGGATGGGGCATGTTTGATATTTAGATTTTGCTGAATAAATGTTGCTCATGGACAAGCCAAAGCCCTGAGCGCCTGTAGCCCCTGCCCAACCCGGGTAAATACATCAACTTTGGTAAAAGTTAAGTTACTACATTACAAAAACAGGCCCCACAGTGGAAACTCAGCACAACAAAAGTGCAAAAACCCACACACTTGAGATTCAAAGTTTTATTTTTTGATGTTAGAGCAGGACAGAGGCTCAAATGCAAGACGACAAAATACAGCCAACCAGTGCTTTAAATACAATAATTATTTAAAATATATATATTTTAAAAAGTTCACAGGAGAATTACTGTGGTAACAGGAGGTGATGATAACTAATGAGAAGTCAAGGACAGGACAACGCTTGAGGGAGCAGACTACTGGCAGGAGGCTAAATTACAAGGTACAGCAAACGTAACAGAAAACGATGAACTACCCGTATGTACACAACCAGACAGAATAAAGTGTACGAGCAGGATGATTAACATAAGCGACTAGTTAGGATAGCTGGGCAGACAAAACACACTCACTGAGCGTGAGCACAAAACAAACAGGACACCGTAACTACAGAAGAATACTGCAGCTAACTTGATCACTAGACAGAATGTAACACAAAGCGAGGACCAACTACTAGAGGTGGACAGTGTTGGGAAAGTTCAATTTCTACATGAACTAGTTCAAAGTTCAGTTCACAAATTTTAAAATGAACTAGTTCAGTTCATAGTTCATAATTCAAAAATTTTGAACTAAGTTCACTGTTCCAAAAATGAACTATTTCATAGTTCTTTTTATTCAATATGTTGCTGCGAACGATAACCCTCAGAATACTGTACTACTTATACTACGCTACTGTAGGCCGTTAATGCGATTTGGGTGGTAGAGGATATGTTTTGGCCAGCCGTTGCTGTGTCTTTTGATTTTTTATTCACTCGCACATACCTTGAAAGGCTAGCCGGGTGCTTTAGTTCAATGTGCCGTCTCAGGTTTGCTGTTGACGTTGATGATGTACGGAGTTGCTTCTTGAAACCCGGCGGGCAAAGTTTACACAAAAAGGTAAGATTTTTCCCACCTGTATCATCACTGACCTTTTCATAAAACTATTTTAAGTAATCATACGAAGATGAAGTATTAATCGCGGAGGTAGAGTCAGAGGTAGTGCTGCAGCCTTCCATTTGTTTTTTTTTTTGTTTGTTTGTTTTTTTAAGTTTTATTGATAGTTATAAACAATGTACAGGTAAGAATAAACAGCACATATAAATGATATACAAAAAGTATTTGGAGAATAGGAAAATAAAAAAGGGACAAAAAATACAGACAAATATAAACATAAATAAGTCGTAAATAAATATATTCAGAGTGAGGTATCAGGAAAAATTGTTTTGTAATAATCCAAAATCTTATTACTTTTTTTATTATTAATCAATGCAAGTGATTTCATCAGAGAATTTAATTCCATAAGAAAGGGAGCAATCTTTGGAGGTGTTTTGAGGAACTTTTGTTTGTGGATAAAAAATTTGGCATTTAGAATATAGAAGTTAACTAAATATTCAAGATTGTGGTGATCTGGATTATCATAGTAACAAGTAATATCTTTAAGATTAAATGAGTAAACAAAGCTAGTGGGTTCAAAAAGGTGTGATTCCAGATCTCTCCAAAATTTTTGGGCTATTTCACAATTGAAAAAAAGGTGAGAAATTGTTTCTGTCTCTCGTCCACAAAATGAGCAAGAAGCATCAATGTCTGTGAATTTAGCAAGGAAACAGTTAGCTGGGTATATTTTGTGTAAAATTTTGAAGTGTAATTCCTTAGCTTTGTTTGAGATACAATACTTAAAGGGTAAAAGCCAGGCCCTTCTCCAGTTAATGTCCACAACTTGAGACCCCCCAAAAAACTTGCCTTTAGGTGTTGTTTTATTGTTTTTTTGAAATATTTGGCGAATATGCTTATTGTTGCACTTTCTATCTGTTCGGTTAATTCCATCCAGCATTAGTAAAAGTTGGGTCATATTATTATCACCATAACCTTCCATTTGTTTTTGGCGAGATGCTTTGCATTTTGATGACGCATGTGGCGGTGCGACTCTGCGGTGGCTGCTGTTGCCAGATTGGGTGTTTTCCGCCTACATATTAAGGTGCGTGTGTGTGTGTGTAAAGTGTGGTTACGGTGTTCTTTAGCCGGGGTTTTGCCTGGAAGCCTCTGTAGAAATCTGGCACTCTTAAACAAAGTTGAACTGTGAGAGAGCGCCGTTCACAAACGCCAGAATGAACGCGTTCACAGTAACGTTCATCAGGCAGAATTACAGTACGTTCAGTTCACGTTCGCCCAAAATATGAACGAGTTCATGAACGAACGTTCACTGAACTCGTTCAGGCACAACACTGGAGGTGGAGCTACTTAGCTGGCAGCCGGGTGGGGAGACAAGCCGAGGGAATGCAGGTGGAGTGTGGCGTATGGAGTGGCAGAAGCAGCATCACAGCTGGAATGACGTCCTTAACCAGTGCAGGCCAGGTGTGGATTCTGACACGGTGATCCGGTAGAGCCACGGTGCGGCACAGTCAGGAGATCCTGTTGGCTGGGAGGCAAGGCAGGAAAGACAAGCAGAGCAGGCAGGGGTGGTCACGGACTGAGCAGAAAGAAATCCTGGTTCATAACAGAGCAAAGTACATACATAGAATGGCTGGGTTTGACTAACTGAGAGTTATTCAGTGGTCCGGTGTCGTGTCACGGTCTGAGCCGGGCTTTTACAGTAGAAGGGTGAAGAGCTGACCACTCCCTACTGCACATGTGCACACTCAGGTTATCAACCAATGGCCTACACCTGTTCACATTCCACACCACCACACTCAACCTGCAGGAGGGGATAGGGAAAGGGAGGGGGAAGGGAAAAGCTGCCAGCTACCTGGAGCTGGAGCTGGAGGACCTGACAGTTGAAGTAAAACAGTGGTATCCGTCATGTCAAAGAGAACCTGTCTGTCATCAAAATTAAAGATGTGCTTTATTTCTTCTGAATTAATTTTACATTTGTTCTTTGCTGGAGTAGTTGTGTTGCTTCACCTTTCTTTTTGAAATACACTAAAGGTGCTCTGTTGGATTAAAGGCAGGCAGCATACTTACCCACATCAGAGTCCTCACTTTCTTCATCTTTGGAGGCTGTTCTGGGATATTTCTCAGTGCACATTTTATGATTACTGCAAGATGAGTGGAAGTCATCTTGTCAGAAAGTGATTTGGTACATCCACAGGCTTTCACAGCACCATTTATACAGCGGGGAAAATAAGTATTGAACACGTCAACATTTCTCTCAAAAAACATATTTCTAATCGAGCTATTGACATGAAATTTTCACCAGATGTCGGCATCAACCCAAGTAATGCACACATACAAAGAAATCCAAACATTTATGTCCATAAATTAAGTTATGTGTAATAAAGTGAAATGGCACAGGGAATAAGTATTGAACACGCGTACTGAAATTTATTTAATACTTAGTGCAAAAACCTTTGTTGGTGATTACAGCCTCAAGACGCCTCCTGTATGGAGAAACCAGTCGAATACATTGCTCAGGTGTGATTTTGGCCCATTCATCCACACAAACTGCCTTCAAATCTTCAAGGTTCCGGGGGTCTCTTCTGTGAACCCGGATCTTCAGTTCTTTCCAAAGATTTTCAATTGGATTCAAGTCTGGTGATTGACTGGGCCATTCTAGCAGCTTTATTTTCTTTTTCTTCAACCAGTTGAGTGTTACCTTGGCTGTGTGCTTGGGATCGTTGTCTTGCTGAAAGATCCACCCTCTTTTCATCTTCAGCAGCCTGGCAGATGACAGCAGATTCTGATCAAGAATGTCTCGATACTTTTCTCCAGTCATTATTCCTTCAATGATATGAAGTCTACCAGTACCACATGCTGAAAAACAGCCCCACGCCATGATGCTCCCACCTCCAAACTTGACTGTTGGTATGGTGTTTTGGGGGTGATGTGCAGTGCCATTTTTCCTCCAAACATGTTGTGTCTTATGACATCCGAAGAGTTCAATTTTGGTCTCATCTGACCAGAGTATGTTCTCCCAGAATGTCATGGGTTTATCCAAATGTTGTGTCGCAAACTCCAAACGAGCTTCAACATGCTTCCTCTTCAAAAATGGAGTCTTGCGTGGTGTGCGTGCATGGAGGCCATGGCGGTTGAGTGCATTACTTATTGTTTTCTTTGAAACAACGGTACCTGCTGATTCCAGGTCTTTCTGAAGCTCTCCACGAGTGGTCCTGGGCTGTTGGAGAACCCTTCTGATGATTGTTTTGACTCCTCTGTCTGAAATCTTGCGAGGAGCACCTGGCCGTGGCTGGTTTATGGTAATGCCGTGTTCTTTCCACTTCCGGATGATGGCCCCAATGGTACTCACTGGAACTTTCAGAAGTTTAGAAATGCGCCTGTAACCAATGCCTTCAGTGTGTTTTGCAACAATAAGGCTGCGTAGGTCTTTGGACAGCTCTTTGCTTTTACCCATCATGCAATGCTTCTTGTCTAACACCTTGCTGGTGAGAAACCTTTTTAAAAGGCATTAATCAGGACTAAACCAGCTGATATTACTTTGCACTAATAGGGGACAGGTTAACCTTCTAAATACTGACAAACTCCAGCTGCTTTCTTGGCTTTCCAGACCTTTTTACCCCTCCTTTTCTTCATGTGTTCAATACTTATTCCCTGTGCCATTTCACTTTATTACACATAACTTAATTTATGAACATAAATGTTTGGATTCTTTGTATGTGTGCATTACTTGGGTTGATGCCGACATCTGGTGAAAATTTCATGTCAATAGCTCGATTAGAAATATGTTTTTTGAGAGAAATGTTGACGTGTTCAATACTTATTTTCCCCGCTGTAAATGTCATTCCCCTAACATATTTTGCTCTCTGAAGCAATGGTGGCAGGTAAGAATATGATTGTTGCATCTGTCCAGACAGGCATTTAGTGTGGTAGTTCTGGCCAGATTTACACCAAACACACTTGACCTCATCAGAACTGAACAAAGTTATCTTGGCCAGAAAGACGAAAGCCATCCAAATGCAAAGCTTTATCTTGCCCATATTTTGTGTCGAAGAACAAGCAAGTTTTTTGTTTTTTGGGGTTTTTTTTGCTTGGAAAACATCTTTCGAGGTTGATGTTAGGTCATATTGTTCACAGTGTGTAAGATGTAACAGAAACACAGATTTCCACTGACAACCCCAGTACCAACTCTGCACTAGCCTGTTTTTCAGAGCTAGATAGGTCAAGTAACACACTCTCCATGGAATGATTTTACGAAGATGCGCCATTGCAACTGTGATTAGTGATGCTTCAGCTCAAACTCAGAAAGTGTTGGTGTTCATTTTATTATGATGCTCATGTATTTAGGTTAATTGGAAATCACAGGCATATTAATTTTTGTTTCAGTGGTCACACATTTTCTAACTTGTGCATCAGTGATCATAGATGTCTTTTACATTCTTGCACTCGGTCTCTGCTTTGTGACCTGTATTTTTTATTGTTCATAAGAGAAAACACTCAATGACAAAGAAATAATGCAAGTATTTAGAAAAAATGCAATTTGGAATCACTTGACATTATAGTGAATATACAAGGGTGTACTCACTTCTCAGTGATTCCTCCAGTGTCCTTAACAAACTCTTGACTGGTTTAAAAAGTCCTCCAAAACCAAACAGGAACACATAAAGCATTCTTTACCCAGGGACTTTAGGACACCTATCAGACGACATTAGTTTTCGCAGACTTCCAAAATTTTAAAATTACACCTGAAATGTAAATACTGTTAAATAAATACTGCTGTACTGATTTTATTTCATTTTGCACAGCTGGCTTCAATAAATCCTGCTCCAGTGGTCTCCCCCTCATCCCTCTGCACAACATAACACAGAGATTTATCCCAGTGAGACAGGAGTGTCAGACCAGACCAGCTACACGTATGGTAAAACATAGAACTGATTTTGTTAATATACCGTTGTAATTTGATTTACAGAGCTGTAATACTGTGACCTATTTTCATGGTTAGGTTATTGGGTTGCTGGCTTCCCCACACTGCTAAGTTAATGTTAAACTTCAGACGAAGGGTCTTGGATGCAAACTAACATCCTCTTTCTTATCCTGACACTATTATCCTTTACCAATCACACATCTATCCACAGAATTCAGATTTTTTCAAGGGGAGTCAGAGACCCAGGCGCAGACAGAGAGCCAGAGATTTAGATAAGAGTTTAACACCAAGGAATGTAAATACGCAATGAATAAATGAGTTAAGGGAAATACTAAGGGGAAGTGGAAGAGGAACCGTGCAGGTCCTGTCACACGATTGTCAAATCTGAGCACTGTCGATAAGGTACGGAACATTTCCAGGGACATGGTGGCTTGGAGTATTGGTCTTCCTGTCTCAGTGTTCCACAGACTAGAAGCAGCCTCATCTCAGGACCTGTACACACTAGCCAGTATTAGAAGGCCCATGTAGGTTTTTAGGTCAGTCACATCCATGATCTTCTTGATCATAACGATTAATCCCCTCCTTGCTGCCTGCTCCTCTCCATCAGAGTTATCTTCATCAGAGGGGTTGTAAGAGTTTTCTTCGTCTTCCTGCTCCAACACATCGTCCTCCAAATCACTATCAACCTACTCATCTTGGAAGATCAAATCAAGGGTCTGTTGCACGCTAAGTCTTGCTGCCATGATGCCAGTCACTGAAATGACAGCACAGACACCTTTATCATGTTAGAAGCTTAAGCCAAAGCTATCTTTCACTTGACAGAGCTCTCTGACTTTAGCTGCATGGGTCACTGTCTCTCGATGGTTCACAGGTTACTGAGGCCCCGTCCACACAAAGCCAAAACGCTTATAGTTTCAAAAACGTTCTTCATAAAGACAGAGCTGTTTCAGTAAATGTGTCCTTCCACACGAATTCACTTGATACGCCTGAAAACGACGTACAACACATGCCAGGCCTGTTGGTGGCGCTATGACGCCGTAACAGAAACAAGCGGAAACTGGCGGCGGGACTTTAGGCATGAAGAAATCTGTATATGATGTAAACATAGAACATGGTGGCGGGAAATACAAGCGGATGAGCTAGTCTGGACAGACGATGAGGTAGAACTATTAGCAGTACATGTGCAACACCATACGGTGCCGTTGTTGTCATCATTTTTGGAGTTTGGCGCAGGCACGTTTATCGAGAGGTGGAGCTATGACGCAAGCCTGTCAGAAAAAGAAGCAGACAGGGCGTAACAACGGTGCCACGTGAACTGCGTTTTCAGATCTTTGCACTCTGGGACCTAGGTTCAGAAAAGATCGTTTTCAGACCCCCAAAATGCCGACTTCATGTGGATGATACACGGGTCTGATGAACTATTTGTGTGTTTAGGCCTGGGCTCGTCTTCGTGTGGATGGGGCCTTAGTCAGAGTGCAGCAACTGCAGCTGACAGCAGCAGGTGAAAAGACACAATGGACACATCCAAAATATAGATTTTGTGAATACTGCTAATTTTAGGAACTAATTTTATGGAAACTACTTCGGATGTCGGAATATATACAGTATGTATGTAGGAATAAGCAGTCTCCCTACAGTATGAACAGATTTGGATTTACATAGTCAAATGAGTTAATATTTTTGAAGCCACAAAAGACATCATTTCCACACTTATAAACATCAAACACCTTCCACCAGGGAGAAAAGAATCAACCAGTGAAATGAGCTGCTGCTATCTGAAGTCCTGAAGCCTTGCAGACAGACAAGCACAAGGTTCAGATGCACTTATTTGGAGAAGTGAGGAAGAGAGAAGATGAGAGGAGATGGAGGAGGGTTTGAAATGGAGGTGAGGAAATGGGGGAGGGCTGGCCGGATGGAGACGAGAAGTGTGGGAGGAAGTGGCCTAAGGCTGGGATTTACAGGAAGAATGCCAAGAGAGTCCAGCATTCTACTGACTTGTGTTTTTCTCTGCTTGCCACTTTTGCTGGTAGTGTTTTACTACTACAGGATCAGTATGCAAGCCATTTGTGGCTGGAACAAAATAGAAATCAAATTTAAATATATGCATGCATTTGCTTTGAAATATGAGGCAAATAACCAACATAGAATCCTACAAAACCCACTGAAAGAAGGCCAGCTTTTTTCATATGCTCTTAAAACAATCTACATTAAAGTTAAAGTTGGCAAATACAAAATACTTTTTGTCTAACTCAGTGAACTTGTGTTCCTACACAGCCCTGGTTCTTTAAATGGGAACCAAACAGAGTGACTTGGATCAGTGTGCAAAACGCCATCCCAGCAAGTCCTATGTACATTTGAGTTTGAGCACTGGAAAGGGAGAAAAGGGGCAGTGAGGTTAAAGGAAGACAATATAGTATCTGAATATGCTAATTAGCTAAATATGTATTTACTTAGATATGAATAAATTAATCTTACAGACTGTGTAAATATACAAAATATTCAATATTACATTGGGAAGTTTTATCTTTAAATTAAAGATATTCTTTTTAGTAAAAAAATTCCTCTCACCGCCCTCTTTGGGGTCATTGAAACGGGTCTTGAGCTACCACCAGACAAACAACGTATCATAGCTTTCACTTCTCTTATGGCACGACGAGCAATTTTGCTCAGATGACAGGAAGCTACCCCGCCCACTCACAAGCGATGTCTTGAGTAAAACTGGAAAAAAATTAGATACTAAATTCAACACTGCCATGGGAAGTTTGAGAAGACCTGGGGACCCTTTTTGAAAGCATTCCAGACTCTATAACTATGACAAAAATACCACTGTTTTACAATCCCATTGATATGTGAAATGCTGGACTAAGAAATGCACAGCAGTGACTGAGGAGGGATTGTTTTTTTGTTTGTTTGTTTGTTTTGTTTGTTTGTTTAGTTTTGGTGGGTGTGTTAATTTCATCTCATTCTCTTCTAATGTTGTACAGTTTCTCTCTTTGTTTTTTGTTCTTTACTTATCTTCAACACATCCAATGTAAATATAACTGTACATTTTTCTTTGATATTTTGAAAATGAATAAAACATTTGGAATTTTAAAAATTGTACTATTTATTCATCAATGCAAATGAATGGAAACTTCATGTGTAATAGCAAACTTTCATTGTCATACCATTTCCTCTAAATTACAGCAAATGTCACTTCAATCTAACCATGTTGCTGTGTACAACTAAAACGAACGATTTGTATAATATAGGCTTACACCCTGTATACTTTCACTGCCAGTCTTCAACTATTAAAATTCTAGCCAAGAAACCATGAAGGTCATAAAAACAGAGTCTTGTTTTCCAGTCCAGCCCTGTTTGCAGACTGTCTGTGTGGGTAAAGTGGTCAGGCAGATGGTTAGCTGGACAACCAGCTGCTTCTGCAGGTGTTAGCTACCTGTTGCCTCCAGAGGTGTCCAGGAAAAAAGCCATGCCTTTGGGCTGTGGAGGAGGACAAGGGCCTAGGGAGATAAGGGTGGAGGAGACGGACACATGAAGGGCTGCTGTTGACTTTGGCGAAATAATGCTGTTTGAAAAAACGGCTGTACTGAGCAATAGACAATCAAAGCAGGTTCATTCAACACGGTTTGAGTACAACGACTTTCAATAAGTTACAAAACCAGAGGGAACCTTGCTTCCTGTTAATATGCTACTGTTAGAAGAATTGTGCTTATGTTAAGAATTATTCTCATGAGGTAATCATTGAGTGACTGTCAGGACTTTAACGTCTACATGTCAGCAACCATGAATCACCATAAAACATTCCAAGCTGTATGTACTCACAGTAAAGAACACAGAGAACTGACCCATTAAGATTGTGTATGTGACACTTATCTTATACTGACTCTTGTACTGATTGTTTACCAAATAAAAGCAACCAAGCACAGAAGGACTACCAGAGAGCTGGAATGCTGTAGTGATGCATACTGCAGAGCTGTAGTGTCCGTTCTCTCCTTGTGCACAAGTAAAAGACCTGAGCTTGTGGGTACTGTCTTCCTTCCTGTGCTGTGTGTATTTTCAGGTTTTAAACCTAACAACTGCATAACTACAGTCTTTATATGTAATAACAAATTTGTATCAGTTAATTGAATAAAACTGCTATTATTTTGGTTTGTAAAATGCAAAATATTTACCCAAGTTAGTGGGTAAAATATTCTGATTGTTTTGCCCTGCAGAAATTATGGATTTGTGTAACAAGGATACAGTATAGGTATTGTAATGGTAATATATTTACAAGTGAGTGTGATGTTGCTGAGGTTAGGGTTAGGGTCACTCTGTTTTATCTGGATTTGTGGCAGTGAATAAGTTGACTGGAAAATGCTGTAAGTGTTCACATTTCCAAGTCTGAGACAATTTTAGTGAAAATACTGAAGAATTTAGTTAAATTAATTCATGCAAATACGCGGTCATACATTCCTGTATGGACTGATTCAAACCCAAGAGAACTCTTGGCATATCTCTTACATGAGGCAGGTGTATAGGAAAAGGACGAGCACATCCAACAGGTACAAAACAGACTCCTGCACACTGTCTAACTTGCAATGATAAATTTACAGGGCTGTGAAAAAGTATTTGAAGATATGTTCTATTTTTGCATCTTTGACAAACTTAAATGTTTCAGATTGTCAAATACATTTTAATATAGGACAAATAAAACACAAGAAAACACAAAATGCTGTTTAGTGATGATGGTTTCATTTATTGAAGGACAAATGCTGTCCAGCCCATCCTGTCCTATGTTAACAAAAGCAATTTCCTGCTGAACTACCAATATACCAAATGACCAAATTCATTTGGCAAATGGGTTCAGTTTCACCAGCCACACTCACATATGATCACTGCCAGGCTTGTTGAACCTAAACATCACTTAAATAGAACTAGTCTGGAATTGTGAAGTAGCTAAAGGGTCTCAAAAAGCAAGGCAAGGAAAGTTTATTTATATAGCACATTTCAACAACAAGGTGATTTAAAGTGCTTCACAAAGACATTCAAACATCATGACAAACAGCAGAAGAAACACATTAAAAAGACGTTAAAATATAAGGACATTTTAAAATTTAAACATAAAGTGCAGAGTTTTGGTTAAAATAAGACTACAAGTTACTGATGAAATAATTTAGTCAAAGGCAGCTGAGAACAGGTGAGTCTTAACTTATTTAGTCCTAAATTTTTCCCTGCAAAATAAGTGCATGCATTGCACTCCTTAGACCTCCCCAACACATAATATTTCTGAATTTTTTCATTTGGTGTTGGTTATGCTTGTGAAAATGTAGCTTTTATACTCAGCAACAATTGTTGCAAATGGAAACCGCATAGTCTAAATTTATACAAATTCTTCAATTTGATGTATTTACACAAAAAGATAACACTAACATGTGTAACGTATAACTATGCATGGCTACAAGTATGCTCAGAACTTTTAGATACATACAGATACCATGACAGTGGATACTGAAGGGAACCAACAATGACAACAATGCAATTACTGTATTTCACAATCTCATAAAACAGTTAAATAACCATAGCTAAGAAATGTTTGAACTTACAAAATAAGAACTGACAACACTTCACCTAAATAAAATAAATTTACATTGTGGCAGTAGCTTTGATTGAAATTTACTGAACCCTAACTTCATGGCCAGAAGATGATGTACATTATTCAGCAAAAACGCAAATCAATGCAGTTAAGTATTTATTTTACTTTAAAAACAGTGCAAAAGGTAGAAGGGGCACAGATCTAAAGGGGGTGAGGGGGATGGGGGAGAAGTCACTTTCAATTTCATCCTTTAACTGCAAGAATGACTAATGGACTAATGTAGCACATGTCACTCTGGGTTCCTTTAAGTCTAGAAGAACCAAAACCTGTGATAGTTTTAAGCAGTGTAGAAAAAACACAATATAAGTAGGATGTACAGCAAAAATCTTTGACATCTAGCATAACACTGTGCTCACGTTTACTCTTCTTGTGATCAAAAGATGCATGAAGCTGTTATGGGGGTGGCTGAGAACCCAGGCGCAAACACAAGAGCAGGTGGAGAGAGGCGGGATTTTCAAAAATGATTAATTTAAACATTTAAACTAAACTAGAACCAACAAAGAATGGAGAAAACTAACTGACGAAGAAACAACAGGAGCAAACTAAACCAAATACAGAGAAGATGCGAACTACAGAACCGATGAAATACTTAAACTATTAACTGAGGGGGAAATCAAAGGAAACCTGATTACCAACACCAATATTAAAATAACAAAAGCAGACAAAGAAAACCGACTACAAACTGAAACCTACACAGAAAGAGGAAACTAAACTGAAGGGGAAAACAGATTGGAGAAAACAGAATAAATACAATAAACGGGCAAAAATACCAAAACTGAGTAACTACGCTAACTAACAAACAAAACAGGAACAAAGAAAAACAGATCCATATAAACTAAAGCAAGCCCAACCAAATGAGGATACTCACTGAACAGAAAACTAACTAGAGGGGCAGGCAGGCTGAGGGAAGGCAGACAGGAGGCAGGTAGAAAGAGAAGCAGATGGAGGGTGGCTGGGGGGCAGAATCTGAGTAGTGAAGGTGTCACTAAGGCCGGGGGTTTTGGTGGCAGGAGATTGTGGGAAGGTGGGCAGGCTGGAGGCAGAGCGGAACTGGCAGAGAAACGATGTTGAATTGTCTTATGGTCTGGCAGAGAGCGACTGAATGAACTGGGTTTTTATTGAGGGAGGTCATTAGTGGCAGGTGAACAGTTCCTCGCAGCTGCCTCTAATTCTAGCCATCAGGAGACTGCAGGCACGGCTGGGCAGACAGAGTGAGGGAGAAAGTAAAGGAAAGCAGGAGTTGAGCGAGAGAGAGAGAGGGAGGAAAGAGGGAGAAAGAAAAGAAAGAGAGAGACAGGCAGGGCCAAAGTGGGGATCATGACAGAAGGCATATAATTCAAATTATATATCAGTAGTAGACCATTTAAAAATATATGTACAAAAATATTTTAGTTGTATCTGTTAACTGAGGTATTTTACTTAGTTCCTCTTGTACAAGTTTGAGGCAGACATCTGCTTCCAGTGATGCAGGTAAGAAGTAAAGAGGCCTGGTCATGTGACCATTCACACTAGTCACATGACATTGACACAGTTTAGAGGAAGAAATCTATTCTTTTGTTTTAAAATATGCATTAGCTGCCCAAAGCCAAAACAACACTTTAAAAAACTAAATTTAAGAGACTTTTGGCTGATCTACAGTTTTCTGGGAGTTTGTTCCAGATATATGGAGCATAGAAGCTGAACGCAGCTTCTTCATCTTTGATACCGACTCTGGGAACTGATAAAAGTCCTGGGCCCATATTCACAAAGCGTCTTAGAATTTTCTAAGAGAGCTCCTAACTTAGCCTTAAAATTCCTAGCAAGGAATCTGAGCTTAAGAGTGATTCAGGAAGTTTCTGAGAGCAACTCTGAGCAAGGAGGGCACAGAAACTTTTATCTTAGTGAGGAGGTGTGGTTGACCCCGTTGCTAGGTGTGACGCAGTCTTCTAAAAGCTGTGATTGGTTGTTACAAAAAGGGAAAAAGACAAAAGAAAAAGAAAAATGCGCTCCGCGCTCCTCGTATTGAATGACAGTAAAGTCAACCGATCATACAACTTGGACTGTATTAAGACATATGTTATCGTGACATTAATTTTATGTCATGATGATGAAACTCAGCAAAATTAAATTAGTTGTGACACAGCTTCAAATGTTTGAACGTACCTCATTAACATGCTGATTCTATTGATTTGCTTATTTTTATGTTTACTGTCCATGCTGGTAATTTACTACTTCATGACCTGGACCCCCAAAAAACACGTTTTGACTTACTTAAAAAGAGTGCCACAAAGCAGAAGAACTTTTCGGTGATACCAGAATTTTATTCTGGGTTCATGGTGAATTCAGGGTTTTATCAATGCCTCCCAAAAGCCAAGTAAGAATTATTTCTAATTAATATACATCTATTAGTGCTGTCAATCGATTAAAATATTAAATCGCGATTAATCGCATGAATGTCATTGTTAACTCGCGATTAATCGCAAATTAATCACACATTTTTATCTATTCTAAACTTCCCTTAAATTATCATTTTATTACTCTTATCACCATAGTCACCTGGTTTTGACGAGGAGGAGGCGGAGAATTCGCGTCAGCTGTGTGTTTGGCCATCAAGTGGTATTTCTGACTGGATGTGTTATGATGATAATTGAGTTCATACAGACAATGCACACAGACAACTTTGGTCTTGTCAATCACGGGCTGGACCCGGATATCTGAATCCATATAGTCATATATAGTCCTGTGTGCGACAGAAAAGCATGACGAACGAGGACACTGCTGCTATATTACTGCCAGCAGGAGATCCTGTTGGACTCCGAAGGCGAAAAACCTTCGCCAACCATGACCCCGCCCGCGTTAATCTCGCGATTAAAAAATTGACGCCGTTAAAATTGATTTGCTTTGACGCGTTAATAACGTGGTATTTTTTACAGCACTTAGATTAGATTAGATTAGATTAGATTAGATTAGATTAGATTAGATTATACTTTATTAATCCCACAACGGGGAAATTTCCTCGTTACAGCAGCAGAGACAAAAGCAGAAAAACACACAACATACCCTATACAGAGAAAGAAAATAAAACAATCTACTATAAAGAAACATTTTAAATATACAATATACAATAGATACAACAATAAGTGACGTATGAATATGAAAGGAATATTTACCAAGGAAAATTTGAATAAATAACATTGCACATGTTAACAGTACGATGAATAGTGCAAGCAGATGAATAGTGCAAAAGAAGCTACAACACATTCAGGTTGTGTTACTGTTGTGTGTTGTAAAGTCTGATGGCTGTTGGAATGAACAACCTGCGGTAGCGTTCCTTCCTACACCGTGGGTGTATCAGTCTGCTGCTGAAGGAGCTGCTCAGAGACCCCACAGTGTCATGCACGGGATGAGAGGGGTTGTTCATGATAGATGTCAGCTTGACTAACATCCTCCTCTCACCCACCTCCTCTATGGAGTCCAGTGGACAGTCCAGGACAGAGCTCGCCCTCCTGATCAGTTTGCTGAGTCTCTTCCTGTCCCTGTCAGTGCAGCCACCTCTCCAGCAGACCACAGCGTAGAAGATAGCAGATGCTACCACAGAGTCATAAAAAGTCCTGAGAAGAGCCCTGCACACACCGAAGGACCTCAGTCTCCTCAGCAGGTGGAGGCGACTCTGACCCTTCTTGTACAGGGCGTGGGTGTTGTCAGTCCAGTCCAGTTTGTTATTGAGGTGAACACCCAGGAATTTGTAGGACTCAACTACCTCGATGTCCAAACCCTGGATGTTCACCGGAGTGAAGTGTGGTGTATTTCTCGTGAAGTCAGTCACCATCTCCTTTGTCTTGCTGGCGTTCAGTTGAAGCTGGTTTATCTCACACCAGCTGACAAAGTCCTTGATGACCGTCCTGTATTCCAGTTCGTTCCCCTCAGATACACATCCAACAATGGCTGTATCGTCAGAGAACTTCTGGATATGGCAGTTTGTGGAGTTGTGTGAAAAGTCCGAGGTGTAAAGGGTGAAAAGGAAGGGAGAGAGCACCGTACCCTGAGGGGCTCTTGTGCTGCACTGCACCACTTCAGACACACAGTGCCGGAGCCTCACATACTGTGGTCTGTTGGTCAGATAGTCCGTTGTCCATGCAGCCAGGTGTTGGTCCACCCCAGCTCCTTCCATCTTCACCCTCAGCAGTGACGGTTGGATGGTGTTGAAAGCACTTATATATATATATATATATATGTGTATATATACAGTCATGGAAAAAAGTATTAGACCACCCTTGTGGTTGTTAACTTCGGCTAATATTTCCATGGGCTTGTTACTTGATTATTTTTACTCAGGCTTTTCCATACTTGTTAAGGATTCTTGTCTGCAGATACTTAGGTTGGGCTTTTTTTTTCTATGATTAACTTGAAGTTGAACTTCTTAAGTTAACCTTAATAATACAACAGTGCAAACATTTACTTTATAAATATGAGCTTCGACTCTCAGTGTTTTTACTTTGGTATAGTTGCGTTGCAAAAATGTGCCAAAGTGCCACATTGTCTCTTGACTTTTGGTAATGAGACTGATCAGTATAAATAGATTTGATAAATTTATGATCATTCAACCTAAAATAATCTTGATAAAGGTCTCTTAGATGGCCTAAAATAAATATCTAAGTGGTGCCCCTGGTAAACGAGTGCAATTTTAATTATAAAGTGTAGTTTCTACATATGTGATGCGGTTGTGTGAGGCTATACATTTTTGCTACATATATTTATGTTTCCACTACATGGGTGTCTTTCAACACATGCTGGCAAGGGAAATCAGTACAGTATAAGAGATTGCTCAGGTTACTTAATCAAAGTTAGTAAGCAACAGACCTTAGCCATAGTACTCCCCAACCAGCCGTTCCAGACTGGAAAGAGAAACCCCACTTCTCCCAGGCTTGAATTGAATTGATGTGTGAGTACTGACACCAGTCTGGTTGTCTGTCTGCTGCTGCAGTGATGCCATGATGAGATGACAGCCAGTCAAAGAGGAGATGACTGCAGTGGTTGAACCCCAGCCCAGCCTTTGTCTCCTGTGATCTTTGTTGAAGTAGGAATGAAAACCGGCAGCCCAATATTACCTGAGAGGCCTGAAAGCACAGAAACGGAGAGCGATATAAGTAGTAGTGACACCGGATGGCAGAAATAGTACTGTGGAAATAATAGTGTACTTCACCACTGGAATTTTCAACTGGAGAAGATGGGCTGTGTAGCAAGTCTGAGAAATGATGGAAATGACAGCGGAGGGATTGTAAGACAGCCAGTCTGCACTGTTTGACAGACATTAACACGACAGGTGCCTAGGCCACACCACTGTGTGCTGAGGTCACATGACGTAGGAAAAAAAACATTCACATTCATAGCTGCAGCTAGTTTAGAATCACCAAAAACTAATCATGCATGTATTTAGACTGTGGAAAGTAGAAGCCCCTGGAAAGAACTTTCGCAGGAAACTGCAACCCACATAACCAGTTGTCCACTAATCTCAAGGTTGGAGGTTCAACTCCCCACCCTTCCACATGTCCATGTCTTTGTGCAGGACACTGAAACGGAATTTGCCCCGAATTTGGTGCAATCTAAGTGCAGACCATTTCCATACAAAATCCACACAATCAGGACATTCCAATCCACAAACACGTAGGCAAACTGACCCTTAAGCTCACTACTCTTTTCCACTGGCTGGCTGTTCCATATCTTAATGGAAAGCCTGGGATTATAGATGAGCAAGTATTTAGTACAAATTGTTATGTGGTGATGTTAGGAAAAGACCCAAATATGGACTGTTCCATGTTTCTCCATTTGTGGATAATGTCTCTCACTGTGGTTCTTCTGGAGTCCCTGAGCCTCAGCAATGACTCCATAACCCTTTCCAGACTGATGAACGTCAGTGACTTCATTTCTCATCTGTTCTTAAATCTCCTTAAAACGTGGCATCATGTGCTGCTTTTTGAGACCCTTTAGCTACTTCACAATACCAGACAGGTTCTATTTAGTGATGTTTAGATTCAACAAGCCTGGCAGTGATCATATGTGAGTGTGGCTGGTGAAACTGAACCCATTTGCCAAATGAATTTGGTCATTTGGTAGGTTGATAGTTAAGGGGGCAATTACTTTTTCACATTGGGTAAGATGGGCTGGACAACATTTTTCCTTCAATAAATGAAATCATCAATTAAAAACTGCAGTTTGTGGGTTTTTGGGTTATCTTTGTCATACATTAAAATTAGTTTGATGATCTGAAACATTTAAGTGTGACAAGTGTGTAAAAATAGAAGATGTAGGGGGACTAATAATTTTTCAAAGTACTGTATCTATTTAGTTATATGCTAAAGGCCCCATATGGTGTCCCACCTCTCAGGGCCATTGTTACTGTGTTATTAATTGTGAATGAGATAACAATGCCTAAGAAAAGAAATGACACTAGTAAATGACACCTGCTGGCTGCTCCACTGTACTGTCCACTCAAGTATATTTATAGCGCTACCCTATTCATAAATTTACCATTGTTTTGTTGCTTGTCATCAAGACAATGTTGCTTCTCTACAACGTGGTTGAGGAAGGTGTATACATGGCTTTTGTCACTCAAATCTTGTGGGGCATCCAGGGTATGCACTGGCGGAAATACCTTTCAAAGACCTTTCTGCCTACTTGGCAGACAACTGGTAATGGTGCAGACCCACAGACAAACAGAACAACAGACAGAAGGGAAAAGGAAAAACAAGAGAAACATCAGGAATGAGGGAGAGGCATGCCAGTACCTTGACAAATACATTCATTTTGGCAGCAACTGGGCAGAGTACTATAATACTATAATAATGTTTATGATAGTTTGTTTTTCATAATTGTATATATATATATATATATATATATATATATATGTGTGTGTGTGTGTGTGTGTGTGTGTGTGTGTGTGTGTGTGTGTGTATATATATGTATATGCTGTAGTAGTTCTGGTGCTTTATCTGTGCTAAATACACATTCAAGCACAGCAATGAGCTGCAGGTCAGATGAGTTTTGGAAATGTTCAGAAAACCCTAACAAATAATCATTAGAAGCATAAAAAAGCACTTTATGTGCATATAATGTGAGTAAAATGCAATATGTTTTACAGCATGCCCTATTCCAGATTCCAGCCCCATAGGATAGCAGGATAGCAGATGGACAAGAGTCAAACAATACAAATAAGAACAATAAACACTGGTGATCAGTGAGGCCAGCGACTGCAGATCAGAGACACCTACAGAGAGAACAAAACACAAACTGAGAGCGAAAAGACAAAGTTAGTGACATACAATGATGGCATGTACAATGCCGTGCAAAAGTATTTGCCCCCTACAGAAATCTTCTATTTTTGAATATTTGTCACACTTCAATGTTTCAGATCATCAAACAAAATGCAATTTTTTGGTGATGATTTCATTTTTTGAAGGAAAAATGCTGCCCATCCTACCAATATTTCTCCAAGAAATCCAGGAGTCACAAAAGAACCCAGATAAACATCATGCAAGGATCAAATCCCTACTGACCAAAAAGAACATAAAGGTTTGTCTGACACTTGCAAAAACATATCTGGAAACCCCAAGACTTTTGGGATAACATCCTGTGGACTGATGAGTCAAAGATTGAACTTTCTGGAAGACATGTGTCCGTTACATCTGGTGTAAAGCTAATACTGCATTCCACTAGAAGAACCTCACACCAACAGTGAAACATGGTGGTGGTAGTGTGATGGTTTGGAGCTACTTCGCTTCCACAGGACCTGGACAACTTGTAATAACTGATGGAGTCATGAATTCTGCTCTCTATCAAAAAACCCTCTTGGAGAATATCCACCAATCAGTTCATGACCTACAGCTCAACACAAATGGTTTATGCAACATGACAATGACCCAAAGCACACAAGCAAGTCCACCTCTGAGTGGCTCAAAAAGAACCAAATAAAGGTTTTGGAGTGGCCGAGTCAAAGTCTAGACTTCAAACCAATTGATATGCTGTGGCAAGGCCTTAAAAACTCGATGAAACTATTCTGCAGAGAAGAGTGGGCCAGCATTCCTCCATGGAGATGTATAAGACTGACCACAAGCTGGAACAAACATTTAACTGCAGTTGTTGGTGCCAAAGGTGGCCCAACCAGTTTTTAGATTATGTTACTTTTTCACAGGAGTGATATAGGTTTTTAATAAATCTTTAATAAATCATAATTGAAAAACAGAACTTTGTGTTTTGTGGGATATATATCTCTTTATGTAATTCAATAAATATAAATATTAATTTTATGACTTTGTTTTGCATCTGTTCTTGAATCTCTTTAGAATGTTGCATCAGACATGTTCTATTAGGTTCAGCAAGCCTGGCAGTAATCGTATGTGGGTGTGGCTGGTGAAACTGATCCCAATTTCCAAATGAAATTTGTCATTGGGTAGATTTTTAGCTAATTACTTTTCTTTATATAGTGCAAGTGTCACGGCGAGGTGGGGCACGAACCCAGATGCAGGCACAGACAGGCAGGCAAAGACAGGCGTTTCAAACAAGGTTTATTAACCACAAAATAAGATCTAGTAAAACAGAAACTAATTAACTAACCTAAACTAAGGCAGGAGGAAAACCAAATCAAAAGTTGAGTTAAACAAAGGGATAATTTTGAACTATGAAACTAACTAAGAACTCTCTATGGGGGGAAGAGGGCCGACGGGGGGGAGAGCCGGCTGGAGCCGAGGGCAAGCGACGGAGATCGACCGCGGCGTGAGAGGGGGTCAGGTATCGGGGAGCAGGTATCCAGACGTCCGGCGGACGGCCGGCAGGAATGGGGATTTATCGGAGCCACCTGACTCCTCCAGGAATGATCCGCGGATTGATCTCGCAGAGGCACGAACAGCGGCAGCCCCGAGCAGCGTGGCAGCGGGATGCCGTGAGTGACAACTGAAGCTATGGTCTGACAATGACTGCCCGGAGTTGCCGCTGATTGGTGATTACAGACTGGCTGCAGCCAGAAGATGGAGGGGACAGGAGGGAGTCAGGCAGGACAGGGGTAAGAGAGGGGGGGCGAGCAGGGATCCTGACAGTACCCCCCCCCCCTTAATGTACGCCTCCTGGCACACCACAAGACCGGAATATGGTGCAGGGGAATAGTGTCCAAAAGAAAGGGGATGTCCAATCAGGACCCAGTCCACGAGCCGGATGAGAGATGGGGGTCTGGAAGGAGCTAAAACAAGAACTCAAAGTGTCCCACACAATTTAGGGTAGCCCGGGTGCAGACCAAAAGCAAAAACCTCAAAAAAGGAGCACAGTCCGAGAGAGCATACAAGAGGTACATCAAGAAACATAGTCCTAACAAAGGCGACGCCCCAGAGGGAGGCTCAAAAGCCGAGTCAACCAAACAATACAATTCCAGTAAGGAGAAAAACGGACCAGAGAACAGTCCAGGGACTCGGAGGCCGGCCACGGAGCAGGAGGCGGGACCCCTCTGGAGGCCGGGCTAGCGGCCGGCCACAGAGCAGGAGGCGGGACCCCTCTGGAGGCCGGGCTGGCGGCCGGCCACGGAGCAGGAGGCGGGGCCCCTCGGGAACAGGAACCGGAGCCGGGCCCGGTGACGCGGCGGCATCGGGCCCCTCAAGAGCAGGAACCGGAGTCGGGACCAGTGACGCGGTGGCATCAGGCCCCTCGGGAGCAGGAACCGGAGCCGGGAGCGGTGCCACGGCGGCATCGGGCCCTTAAGGAGGAGGAACCTATAGCGAGAGCTATATTGGACTATTTGTTGTATTAATTGTTTTTTTTGTTTGTTTGGTTTTTTTGTCATACATGTTCGAAATAAATGAAATGAAATGAAAAATGAAATGAACCTTGACCCCGGCGGCATCAGGCCCCTCGGGAACTGGGAGTGGGACCAGATCAGGAGCCAGGGAGACGGCGTCGTCAACCCGCACGGGAACACAAACAGGAACCGGAGCAGGAATGGCGGTGTCGGGGACCCGCCCAGGAGCTGGATCCGGAGCAGGAATGGCGGCGTCGGGGACCCGCCCGGGAGCTGGATCCGGACCAGGAGTCAGGGAGGCGGCGGCGTCGACCCCCTTGGAAACAGGATCAGGAACAGGATCAGGTGAGGCGGCGGCGTCGACCCCCTCGGAAACAGGATCAGGATCAGGTTAGGCGGCGTCATCGACCCCCTCGGAAACAGGATCAGGATCAGGTGAGGCAGCGTTGTCGACCGCCTCGGAAACAGGATCAGGATCAGGTGAGGCAGTGTCGGGGACCCGCCCGGGAGCTGGATCCGGAGCAGGAATGACGGCGTTGGGGACCCGCCCGGGAGCTAGATCCGGACCAGGAGTCAGAGAGGCGGCGTTGTGGACCCGCCTGGGAGCTAGAGCCGGCAGGAGCCGAGGGCAGGCGGCGGAGAGCAGCCGCGGCGTCAGCGGGGAGAGCCGGCTGGAGACGAGGGCAAGCGACAGAGATCGGCCGCGGCGTGAGAGGGGATCAGGTAACGGGGAGATAGGTATCCAGACGTCCAGCGGATACACCGAGGAGGCTGGTTATCTTGGCCCGGTAGTCTGCTGTATTCAAAACCACTGTGCATCTCCCTTTGTCAGTGGCAGGATGGTGATGTTGTGGCCTCTCTGAAGTGATGCCAGTGCCTTTCTGTCCTGAATGGTGAGATTTGAAGGTGGTGCTTTCGCATTTGTAAGAGCAGCTGATACCTTCAACAGCAGTTGTTCTGCCTCAGATGCCAACCAGTTGTTGCTCCTGATGGCAGATTCTGTGGCTGTGATGAGGTCTATTGTTGGAATTTCTTCTGGCATTACTGCAAAGTTGAGTCCTTTGGCCAACACATCTGTTTCAGGTTGAGTGAGTTCTCTCTCGGACAGATTTCTCACCCTTTTCTCCTGGATGTCCAGCTCTGCTGTGTTGTCCTCTTTTCTTCTCCAGGTTAGCTCCTCCATGTGGTGGGAGTTGCTGCACCTGGACTGGAGTTTTTGGAATTTGCGTGTCTGTCTTTCCAATTGTAGATTTTTCACAATTATGTCAGCCAACACAAGAGTATCTGTATCCCTGTAAATCAAAGGTAGTGTTAAAGCTATTGCAGTAATCGTAAAGTAGTTCAAAGTCAAATTAAAAAAGGACAACTTGCAACAAAAAAATTAGCATGTGTCACAACTAAAATAGAGAGTCAGGATATCAAATTGAATAAATTGGAGAAGCATCACCTGTTAACGTCAAACTCGAACCACTTCTAGTGTCCACTGAGAGGAGGTCAAAGCTTGTTCATCAGAAAATGGATCTTCAGTCCATATATCTCTCTCTGTCTCCCACTGAGCCTTAAACAGTGGATCATGCCACTAATAAAATGAAATGCTGATTACCAAATTTGAATATCTGAACATGTCAATTCTATTCATGAAACACCTTAGTTGCATCTTGTCACAGAAAAAAGTACAGTACAGGAGCATGATCCTGAGGACAGCCAGGTCAACAGATTTTTAGTGTGTTAGAAAATTATACAGAAACTAGTCTGTGAAATATTCTGGCTCAGCATTTATACCCAGGCAGCTAAGGTATCTAAGAGACTGCCTTTTATCTATTGAGACCACTGGGAGTGTACCTGTTTCAGAGGAGCTTAGTTGTAATATCATAGGCTCTTTTACAGCATTGCCACTGTCCCAAATAACGGGGAGCACAGAAGGGCCAGGGCCCAGACAGGGGCCTCAGCTGCCCTAAATCCTTTTTCCAGTGCTCCCTCATATCCTCCTTATAACCACGCATGGCCAATGCCGAGAAAAGCAGCAGTCCTTTAAAAAGTTCAGCACTAAATCACAACTCTCAGCCTTCAAAGGAAACCAGTTCTCTAGTTGGGTCACCTGTCCTCCCCAGGCAAAGCAGAAGAATGTAGTAATTTCACAGCCCGTGACACAACATGTGTCATAAGATGCAGGCTGCAGCACCGGTGTCATTACCCCTTCTGGCTCCAGAGGAGAGTTCCTACGTTGTTGTCATGTTGGCTTTCATTACTTGTGTTTTTGTTCTTGAATGACATGGCTGGTTCTGACACATTATGGCTTGCCATGCCACTCTTTCAGCTGTAAAAAAATAGGAAGCTTGGGGCTTATGTGACACTGTATGAAACAAATTATTCTGTGTCACTGAGCTGTGGTGTTCCACTCTGTTTTGGGGTATTTGTGGAACTATAAAACAAAAAAGGTTTGGTTCCTGGAGATTGCATTGTTTTGTAGAAATTTAAGTCATGATGTTAATTGTGTGGACTTCAACTTATGCATTTTGGTCACTAAAGAAAAATGATCATCGTTTGGCTTGAAAAGATATGTAACAGTTTAAATATGTTGGGGTTAAGAAAAAAGGGGAAAAAGCAACATCACACAAATGAGAGGATTATGAGAATCATCATCCCCTAAGGAAGGCTTTTTGCTGCTCCTCCCACTTGGACAGTAAGACCATAACTTGATTTCTTTGATGCCTGAATACGCCCCGGTGGTCAGCAGGCAGCCGATCACTGAAAAAACTGTGTGTGCAGTCAGAGGATGCCTGTGAGGCTCTAAAGGGCTGTTTCAGCTGCCCTGATTGGTCTGTGTTTTTTAATGATGATGACGATCTGGACAGTATTTCTGACAAGGTCACCTGTTATATTAATTTTTGTGTTGATTCCGTCATCCCTAGGAAAAGTGTTAAAATCATCCCCAACAATAAACCCAGGGTGACGAAGGAAGTCAAAGCAGCCATTAATAAAAAGAAAAGGGCTTTCTTCAGCGGCGACAAAGATCAAATTAAAGCTGCACAAAAGAGCTGAACGCTATAATTAAACACGGGAAGTGTAAATATAAGGAAATAGTTGAAGGACTGATGTGTAACAGTAACTCTGGAGGCCTCTGGAATGGCATGAAATCTATCACAGGCTATGGCACCAACAATCACAGTGTCCCTTGCTCTGGTGTAGATGTAAATGGAGCCAAACAGTTCTTTTCAAGGGGGTTGAGTTTGAAAAGAACTGGTTGGCGACCAGACGAGTTTGACCTCTTCTTCCAATGACTGCAACCTCTCATCTCTTGCTCAGAGTGGTCCTGAGGACTTTAATCCACCTGTTGTAATTAAAGTTTAAGCAATACGACAGCAGGTAAAGCGCCTGAAGGTGTCCTTCCATGCACACCCAAAGTTTGTGCTGACCAGTTGTACTCAGTCCTGCACTCAATTTTTTTTACTGTCCTTGTCCACATCTGAAATTCCTGTGATATGGAAAACTTCCTGTCTTGTCCCTGTTCCCAAGAATAACAACATGTTGTACATGCTACAGAGTCCAAAAACAACTTGGGATTGTTGGGTTTTCTGTTTCCCGTTCTCTGTGTATAATTCATAAGGTCTCCACCTTACTATGATAAGAGCTGTGAGATGACATAAGTTGTGAATTTGCGCTATATAAATAAAATTGAACTGAATTGAACTGATATGACAGTCAGTCTACTCCTTACTTTGAACTGTGTTTTTATGTCATATTTTACTTTCTCTGACTGTTCAACACTGCAGGGTTACAGCTGAAGCAACTTAACTGTCTGATAGCCACAAGAATACAACTAAGCAACATGTTCATTTAATTAAATATGTACTTGTGAAAATAGTCAGATCTACTTGTGCCCTAATAATTTGATAGTGATATCGATGAGCCTGTTAACATTTAAACAGTCTGCAGTTTTTTGCAGCTTTCTCTCCTGCTTAAGCTGTGTTACCTTCAGTCTGTATTATGAGTTTAAGATCTTTGTATTTCTCAAATATTTGCTCTTCATTTGTAAATGTCTGGTGTCAGTAGACCTGTGCTTGTCTGGGATTGGTCATCTGTTGCTAACTCCGCCTCTTTCATGTGAACATGCTCAAAGATAAGATTGACAAACCTTGAGTTGCCTTACCGAGTTTACAACCAGCACTGTAACACTGCTTATCCTGAATGCGGTTGTTAGCTTAAGTGAAGCCAGAAAAAGATGAGATACCCTGGATATGTTGAACTCCCTTTATAGTGCAGGCCCCAGCTCATCAATGCCTCTGTTCAAACATTGTAAAACTCTTTTGCGCTACACAGTGGCACAAACTGTAATACTATATATACCATACCTGTTCAACGTGAAAACTGATTTTGAGGAAGAATAATCATATAATAAACTCCACCAAAGAGCTGACAGGACAGGTTTCATAGATTTGTTGCATATGAAGCCATCAAAGTTTGAATCCAGCTCCACAGCGTCACACCCCTCATATACAAAGGTGTATAGGATGGTTTAACTAACCATCCTGTTTGCTCTGCCCAGCTCGCTCTGTCAGCCTCTGGCTGAAGTGTTAGCCTCACTTCAACCTGTGCAAGCCAACACTAACCGTGAGCTGTGTCTAAGCTCACTGTCTCAGCAAAATTCCACCTAGCTTTTGTAGTATAACAATAAAATCCTGCTAAGCCAATCACCTTGCCTGTTTCTGAGTCTTGTTTGTTAGTCCACTCTCATTCAGTCTCTATCATAATATTTAATTCAAAATTAATTTTTACGTGGGTGCATTAGTATTTATTAACATCTTTTCATAGAAGTGACAGTTACCATTGTCTGACTCAACAGCTGTCAGTCATGACTCAAGGTGATAAGTGTACAAAATTTGAACTAACAGCTCACAATTGTGAGAACTATTGAGATTCCATTATAGAGACATAAGTGAGTGAAAACAGGAGTGATTGGGGGCACAGAATACATCTTAATCAGAATACATCTTAATCAAGTGCCAAAATGAACAACACAGTGGATTGCTGAAGATATGCCGAGGTGGTTATTATGGGGGTGATGTGGATCTGTACAAGTTCAACACTGGTGTCTGGTAAGATTGTCCTCCTTGAGTTTAGTCCCTCCGTCTACTCATGTCTGGTTGATGACCTTTGACCTCTAACCAGTGGATGGTATGACAAGTTTTGATCAAGTCTTTGTCTAGGTGTTCTGACGTCCAGACAGCCCCACTGGAACACTGTTGGCAGTTCCTATTTAGTTAGTAGTGTTGGTCCTGGCATTAACCATTTATAAATTAATTTATGATATTTATATTCTTTATATTTAATATGGATTTTACTCATTTTACTTATTAGTACAACTGTTAAAAGTAGTCACAGTCATAGTGATGTTAAGTTTTGCTGTTTTGAGTTATGTGCTTTAACTGACTGTTCTAGCAGGAAGAAAACAAGTTGTAATTTCCTGCAATAAATGGATGAACAAAATCTCCCTCCTCCTCTGTTTCTGTTGTCAGGTCAGGCCGACCGAGGTTCATTGGAGACATATCCTTCTGCCATGGAAAATAGTACCAGCTGGGGTGTCAAGGAAAAAATGGATATAAAAGCCCCTGATGTTCCATGTTCCAACACAAATAGTAACTGACACTCCATCAGCTACTGGACTGCCTAATGTATTAATAATTATAGTTGAAGGATTGTAATTGGCTGAAGACCCTTGGAAGAAGAGTCTTGGAGACAGAGTGAGACCAGTATTCTAAAAACTTAGGTGCGCAGTAACAAGTTCAGTTGTTTTTCTCTGCAGAGACAACTAACTCAGATCTTTTACCAGTAAAATGAGAGATATATTTCTCTGTGATGAAGATAAACAAAATCTCATACACGAGTTGTCTCTCTGATGCACACCTTCAGTCCATCCTGAGAGTTTCCACAGCACAGAACCTACCCCAAACATGAATGAACTTGCAGCGAAAAAAAGATGTCAAGCATCTGGCTCTGGCAAATGGGAATACAATCAGAATGTATTGAAACATATGTTTTCTTTTTGCACTTTATCCTGTATGCTGGCTATCCAGTTGCTTATTAAATGTTGACCCTTTTGGCCCTCGACGTAGACCCAGTTTTAAATTTTGGTCCCCTCTGTCGTTGAGTTTGACCCCCCTGCTCTGAGGGGAGAAATGAACTCAAACTACCAAAATAATCCTCACAAAATAACAAAGGCACAGGATCCCCTCACTGTACGGGTCAAGAGAATTTGTCACCTGTCCCTGGTAGTATAAAACATCCAGAACAGCTAGTGATGTCTTTGCAAGGTGATTTCTTTTTTTCTGCATGCTTCTACTGCTTCTATCACAACAACTGACTACAGTACTATGAATACCTTTAAGGAGAGACTGAAAGTGTATTCTTTTGTATGATTCTTCACATTTCATCCATGGCTATGATGAGCAGCTCTTTACCCTGCCCTAAGGTGTGGATGTTTAGAGCTAGCACAAGCAACTTTGCTTTCATACATTGCTAGACAAATGTTGAGTTGCCTAGTTGATTTAAAGCACACTTTATCTCTTGTCTTCAAACTAAAACAATGAGAACTAGGCTACAAAAATTAATTAAATTAAGAGCATGGCCAATGAATTGAATACTCCTTAGCCGATAAATGTTCCTCTTCTTCTAAAGTTGGCCTGTGTGCTGTTTGTGAAGTTTGTAAATAAACTTTGTCATTCCCTGGCACTATTTTTCTCCAGGGATAAATTGTCAGTGGCTGCCTGTCTGTCCTGATGATTTCTCTCTGGCAGAACCAACAAGGAGAGGACAGATACATCAATTATACTGAGGCCCAAGCACTGATGCTGATGTTTGCAGGTTTTTTTCCTTCCCTCATTTTTCTGTGTTTATGTTTTTACACTGTAAATCTTATCATTAAAGGCATTCAATAAAGGTGTGCCAGAAAAAGACAGATAACTATGCACACTCATGGCCAATTTAGAATTGCCAATTAGCCTGACGTGCATGTCTTTCGATTGTGTGGGGGATAAACCACACTTGTACAGGTAGAACATGCTAAATCAGAAAGGCTCCAGCCAACCAGCAGTTTAAAACCCGGAGCCTTCTTGCTGTGAGGCAACAGTACTAACTACTGCACAGCCATGCTGCACCCCAGGTATGTAATTGGGGCATGCATACACATAAGCACATGCACACACCTCCTCTATACCTTCCTCAGACAACCTCTGCCATTACAGCTGCATTCCCCCAGGGATAATAGTGTTTCCTGTGAATGCACTGCCTCACTGAAGCGACTGTGAGGTGTTAAACAGTGGCCATACCTGTAGCTACCTATCTAGGGGCTGCTTTGTTTTCTGCTGCCAAAAGCTGTTTAGATGATAAATGCATTTGATTAATGAAGTCTTTTTGTTGTTATTTTCATCACGATTCCTCTGGGAGCTAGCAGAAATGAAGAGACCATTTCATCATTGACAAACAGGGGTCAAAGTATTTCTAGCTTGCTTTGTGGGACGTTACTTCTTAGAGGCTTCTCTCATAAGAGTATATAGAGTGTGCATTAGCATGCTGGGATGATGAAATATATAACATTTCTAGCTACTTGGTGGAGATCAATCCTTCTCTGATCATTCGCTTGCAGTCAAGTCAGAAGGATGTATCCCAGAGAGGCCAAGACTGATGGCCTGCATCTTAACCAAATGAAAAAGCACCACGTTAAGGGTAAAATCTTTGGCTTTACTTTAGTCCAGTTTATGCAGATCACCACTGACATTTTAAAGCCTAACTACCAACTGTGTATCAGGGTAGACCAGGGGTGTCAAACTGCGGTCCTCAAGGGCCACAATCCAGCATGTTTTAGATGTGTCCCTCTTCCAACACGCCTGATTCACATGATCAGGATCGTTATCAGGCTTCTGCAGAGCTTGATGATGAGCTGATCATGTGAATCAGGTGTGTTGGAAGAGGGAGACATCTAAAACATGCTGGATTGTGGCCCTCGAGGACCGGATGTTGACACCCCTGGGGTAGACTGTGCAGACCTTCAGACAAATTCTAATCAAATAAATCCATGTATTTCCGTTTCTTATGCAGGCCTGCGATGCAGAGGTAGCAGAATAAGCATTACAGAAAAATAGTGCTGCCACATTTCACATTACATATTCCATGTTTCACAGCAATGAATGAAGGTAGAGAAACCTGCCACTACACTTGCATGATATGCTCTTCTAATGCACCCTTTTAAGCATGGCTCTGTAACCAAACCATCAGAGATATTTCCATATTCTTTGCTTGTTGCTGCTACTCATATAGTGTCTGATAAGCCATAGGTTCCCATTGTGTTTTCAACAATAACACATTTTCTTGTGTGTCTCTAGAAATACTGTTTTGAGTAAAGAATGTTTGAATTAAAGAAGGCAGGCAGTTAGTAAGCAGAGTTAAACTTAGATCCATGAAAATGGACACTGTTTAGTATGTCTACTGAGGGCATCAATGCTCTTATCCCATTTGTGTGTGTGTGAAGCAAACAGAAAGTCAGAAACCTAGGCCGGCAGAGGACTCTGAACATGCTGCCAGTTGGTTTACCTGGAGAAGGACTCATGTGCATGCTCTGTGGGTCTGTTTGGTTTTTTTCCCTTCTCTTTGTTCCTCTTGTCTTCTCTCTTCATTTTATAAGTGTCTGTGTGTGTGTGTGTGTGTGTGTGTGTGTGTGTGTGTGTGTGTGTGTGTGTGTGTGTGTGTGTGTGTGTGTGTGTGTGTGTGTGTGTGTGCGTGTGTGTGTGCGTGTGTGTGTGTGTGTACTACCACCACGGTCAATCTACTACAGTTATGTCTTCTTCTCTGGGAACTCAGTGTGTCTCTGTTACTCACATTCATTACCTGCAGTCTGTCAACCTCGTCTAGTTCTCCATTGCAAATTAACTGTCCAACACCACTCTCCACTAGCACAGCATCAAACCAGCCACTTCCACTCACTGCTCCTACAAGTCAGTGTTACCTGTGAGCACACACTCAGTGAAAGCAAATCAGAAAGTTGTTTTACGAACATTTGAAGACTTGTCTTCAAAGGTGAGGAAGCCACCGAAATCATAGCGGCAGTCTAAATAAACATCTGCTAAACCCCAGGCAGGGAACTTGGAATGCAGCTGAGTTACTGGTTGAGTTCAGGATTTTAGCAAGTCATTGTAAATGGAATAAGGAGAACTTAAGGCAGATGCTATTTTTGAATTCACTCAGTGAGCAATTAAAGGACCCTCTACCTTCATGTGATGAACTTGCTGACTTTGATTCTTTAATTTCTCTAGCAACGAGATCTGATTAGACAACTGTCTTGGAAGCAGCACAGAGAGAAAGATGGCCATGTGGCTCCTATCCCTTCTCATTCATTGCACCAGTGCACAGGACCACACCTCTTGCTGGAGAAGGTTGGGCCCCATCCACTGATGCAGCTGAAATAGCCTCCTCCGCTATTCGACTGAAGAGCCCATGCATTCTTCTTGCTCTCATCAAATCAGGTGTCAACATGCATTTCCTGGATATAGATTTAGCCTTGTAATCTGGTTTCAAGTGACTTGAATGGACACATGCTTGCTTGGGTTAGCTAACGCCCTGTTCCTGTTTGGCAATCACAGGAAATGATCTTCTTCTAACTCTCCTTTTGTGGTTTGCCCTCCCTGACTGAGACAGCATAACCCCAATATTGATTGGACTGCTGGACAGATCATTTGGTGGAGTTCCTACAGCCATTTTACCTCCCTGCATTCCGCACTACCACCACAAGGGGGCATCATCCTAACTCTCCTCCTGCTGAACCACTCCCAGCCTGTACTTAGACTACCTGTCTTGTCCTAGAAGAGAGGTAATGGTGAAATACATGAATGGCGGCTGCTGACATCATCCATACTTCTCCTCTCGGTGCAGGGTCCTTTTTTTTGTGTGTGTAAAGAATATGTTTTACAACTACAGTGACAATCACGTACTGAACAACCTAACCATTTCAAACAAATATCCATTACCTTCAGTCAATTCAAATTTTGAGCCCCTTCAAAGGGTCACAATCTCAATGTTATTTTGGCACTTCCTGCTTGAGGTTTTGCATTCAGTTTATTGCAATGCATTCCATTTAATTTTGTAAAATGCATTTGTATCTTCACTTAGATAACAGTTTGGATTACAATAATTTGAAGTTTTCTTAATTCAAAATTATGGAGCTGTGTCTTAAGCAGTTTATCCCTAAAGTAACCATACTATAACAGCTCTACATTAGGTGGTTATGTCATGCAGTTATCAGTATCCCAGCTCTGGCCATCACTTCTGTGTCAAAACAGAAGCAGCTGGAATATAAAAGGGCTCCCCTGACCGGCCTTCAGTGGCCCGCTCTGCTTGGCCAACATGCATGCAGAGTAAAACAGGAAGTATCAGTCTCGCCTGTCCTCTCAGGGTTAATTAAAAATCATTCCATGGCCCAAACACCACAACCATAAGTCATGTCATGCTCACTGAGCCTGTAATGTGTGGAAGAAAGAGTAACACAAAGCAATGCAGGCAACATGTCTGTAATCTTAATTAAATACACCCAGCTGTGCCCCCTTTTCCCTGCACTCACTGGGCATAGGCTTAATTTGAACCATCCGCTCCTATAGGACACCAGAAATAGAAAAACATGGAAACAGAGAGATGGGAAGAAAGTGCTGTGTAGCTGGCATAGAGGCTGAATCTATAAAAGGAATGGCTGACTCTTCAATTAAAGCTGGTTACTAAAGCAGTTTAGGAGTAACCCCAGAAATGCTCCCCTTGCTCTGGAAAACAGGACAAAAAATAAGAAGGGAGGAGGTTTACGCAATGAATAGAGAGGGAGGTTTCTACAGACAGGTGGCTGCTGAACATTATTCACATATACAATCCAAGTCCATGTGGTTTTCAGGTTGATCTTAATCAGTGATAAATTGAAACCTCACAATACAGAAATAATAAAAGAAAAGATAAGCCCCAAGAAAATACCCAAACCACCAATGAAGAATTTTGCCTCAGTCCAACACATGCCATGCTGCTGCCACAAAAACTGACTTAAAGCATTAAACGTGGTATAATCCACCATTAAAACAGTGCCCAACAAACTCATGACTTCAGATGAAAACATAAATTATCCAGCTGTCGTGAAATTTCGAAGCCTTGTGAAATTAAATTAAATTTGGGTCTTTCAGAGGACAGGCAGTAGCTCACATTTCACTTTTTGTGCTCATTTCAAAGCAATGACCCAAAGCCTCCATTAAGGCTTCATTTGATCCTTTTCCATTTTCCAACCACAACTACAGATTTTCTTTGTTCAGCTCGGAGCACTTTAAATATTCAGTTTTGTTCATTTCAGTTTTATTTATATAGTGGCAAGTCACAACATATGTGCAGTTTGTCTTGAAGTAAGATGCATCATATCACTTTCTGTTTCCTGTCTGTAACTTAGTGTGTGCTAGTGCTTGTTGCTGTTTACGGCTCTCTGCAAAAAATACTTGCTGTCTAATAGCACTAAATCTCTCTGTACAATCACTAGATTTCTGGTTGCAATTCAAGCTTGCTGTTTAAGCATCTGTGTGCACTGGTCCTTGAAAAAACTTAACAGCTGATCAGTTAAAGATGGTGTCTTCCTCTCCATATGTTTCAACTTTTCTGTCCCTCAAGGTGTGCTGCATATTTAGTTATTCACCTGCCTTCTTTTGAGATAATAGTACATGTAACAATGTAGTTTGTTCATAGTTCTGGATGAGAGGCTTAACGATATGGAAGCACTGCTTTGTACCACATTAAACAGCCTGTAGTAAGAAATCAGGCCCCAATAGCCTTCATGAAGCATCTCAGCATAACTCCTCTTCACTGTCCCCTGGTAGATCCAGAGCAGTCGGGAAGCCATGCCAGCTTGTTGACTGTTCATAGGAAGCATAGTCCTGAACAGAAGGCCATGGTGCACCACCAGCCACCAGTCCACATTTCAAATCATTTTTCGCTATTCATCAACACTCCTGCTGAGAAACACACTCTGGTAATTGGCAACTCCATAGTCAGAAACATGGAGTTAGAGACTCCGGCAACCACAGTCAAATGTATTCCTCAGTGGCAGACAGGGCGACATTGAATCTTATGTGAAACTGCTGGCTAAACGGAGATACAGTAACATTGTTATTCCCACAGTTAGGTTAATTGGTGATTCTAAATCCGTAGATGTGAATATGAGTGTGCTTGCTTGTCTGCCTCTTTGTGGTGGACTGGTGACCTGTCCATGGTGTACCCAGTCTTCACCCTAAATCAGCTGGGATAGTTCCCAGCCACTCCATGACCCCACAGAGGATAAAGCAGTCTATAGAAAACGGATGGATGTTTATCTTTTTATCATGACTTTTAAAAGGATTGAATAATTGTCTTTCAGTTTGCTTTTTATTGTTTATGTTTGCATTTTTTACTACAGATTTTTTTAAATTAAATCAATATTATAATTTTCCATTTTAATTTTCCATTGCCATGTAGGGATCCATCCTTGAATTTTCTTCCACGTATCTGGGGTCAGGTCGTGGATGCAGCAGATGAAGCAGTCCATTCCAGATGTCTCTCTCCCCAGCAATGCTTTCCAGTTGGGTTATATAATCTCTCCCGTCAGTCGTGAACAAAACCCTGAGATACTTAACCCTTGTTCTCTTAGGGCAGCACCTCCCGCCCAACCAATGAAGAACAATCCACCGATTTCCAGCAGAAAACCATGACCTCAGACTTGGAGCTGCTCACTCGCACCCAGTCTATTCACAATTGGCTGCAAAGCACTCCAGGCACAGACAGAGCAAGCAGATATGAACTCCCATGTGTCCCTATACAAAGTGGGTCACCAGAACTTCTGTCAGAGAACCCCTAGAGTCCGGGAGGCACTGGGGTGGTAGGTCAGCAGAGAGGAGTGGGCCCATTGGAGAACAAGGATTAAGTAGTCCGTTATCAGGGTCAGGTTGATTGGCCTGGGCCTAGCGGACCCACTTCCTCCAGGGTGAGTTTGAAGGCCATGGAGGAAGCTTGTTGTCCGAG
Source organism: Dascyllus trimaculatus (assembly GCA_024666655.1). Classification (NCBI taxonomy): domain Eukaryota; kingdom Metazoa; phylum Chordata; class Actinopteri; family Pomacentridae; genus Dascyllus; species Dascyllus trimaculatus. The sequence continues at coordinate 2,427,580 of CM045457.1, forward strand.
GGGGAGTGTTGAGAGAGGACAGTCCCCATGTTAGATGTATCTACTTCTATGATGAACTGTAAACTGGGATCAGGCTGGACGAGGATAGGGCTGGAGACGAAGTAACGGTTGTGGTCCTGAAAGGCGTGTGTGGCTTCAGGTGTCCAACAGAATGGTCTGGAGGTGGAGATCAGGACAGTTAGGGGAGCCAAAAACTTGCTGTAATCTCGTATGAAGTGTCTGTAGAAGCTGGCAAATCCCAAGAATCACTACAATTGCTTCCAATTGTGGCCCAGTGGGGGTCAAAAGCAGTTTTCCATTCATCTCTGCTGCAGGTGTGATGAGGTGAAAAGCATTGTGGGGGTCCTGTTTCTATTACGGACAGTTACAGAGACTCAGGCGCAGGTCAACATGACACGACCACCAAACAGATTAAGAGCTTTTAATACAATAATAGAAATACAAAACAAGGACGCAACCATGACACAGTAATACTGGGCTAGGAAGGATAACAATTTTGACTAAACCAACTGATAGAGATTAATACTGTAGCAGCAGGTGTGTTGCATCGTCGGTACCGTGCTGCTTCACCTGATGCTGTTCAGCTGGTGTCAATCAGTAAGTGGGGCTGGGTATTTAAACTGCGGCCCTTTTCCTGCCTCTCTCTCTCTGCACTTCCGTCGTAACACTATATCACAGAAAACACTTTATAAACTTTTACTGCAAATGACAAACCAATATATTTATCTATGAAGCCAAATGAAAGACATCAGTTAGTGGTACTTCAAGCATGACTTAAAAAACATAAAGGTTTGGATGAACTGTTGTTTTTAAATTCTGAATTTAGACGACAATCGAAATTTATTGTATTTGGCCCTAAATGCTTTAGAAACACTGTCTGTCTGTCTATCTATCCATCTATAGAAATTTCTATAAATTAATAGTTTAATTAGTCAAACATTCTGTTCTTCAAATTAATCAGCTTCATTCTCGGAGACCATTGACTAAACAAAACTGCATTATATGGACAGTATTTAAAATTATTTTAGTGATACTGCCCTGAATTTCACTTAGTTTTGTTGTATATAGTGCATCTCAGATTATGTTTTCGCCAAGAGCAGAGACTTCCTAGAGTCTGTTCTAATTGCCTGGCCACCACACTTGGATTATATCTTTACCATTTATATATGAAAAATGCTGTCAATCTTCTCATCCGACTTTTGCAACAGAAGCTGAACTTTGAAGTGAATTTTAATAAATCTTTAGGCATTCTTTTAATATGTTAGATTAAATGACATGCACAATATTAACACCAACTACTGAGATTCATGCTAATACGATTAGTGAACTATGGTCTGAACTATGGTAATGAACTAAGGTCGTGACTAGCTGAGTTTTAGTCTGCTGATGGAACGTTGGTGATTCTGTCTTTTTTCATGAAAAGCCAAAGTTCTTACAATTCGTCCTATGAGAAACAGAAATATCTTAACCAACGTTCACTGACATACTAACATATCAGTATTGCTACATTATACCCCTACAGGCAGTAGGGCTTAAACCAGCAAAGAGACTAACTCCAAGCCGTGTTATGTCAACATGACAACTGCAGTTGGTGTTGTACTGAAGTGGTAGCAAATAGCAGTGCTGGGTCTGACATTTCCTCAGTCAGAGAGCACAAATAGCCAGTTGGCATGCAGAGGAAGAGCAAAGGCCTTTCACTGGGAGCCTTATGCTAATAGGGACCTTTAGCACAGTCCATATTTGGCAAATACTAAGACGCAGTGGAGGAAACCTGTGCCAGCCCTTTATGACCCTGCACATACACACAAAGTACGTACAGCAACATAGACTGTATACTACTTAAAATTTGGGCCAATGAACGGAAAAACTGTATTGCTTCAAAGCTATGAATCTGAAAATAATCTCTTGGTATATGTTTGTCTTTAACTCTTCTATGTGAAGATTTTATGTCCCAACACAGACTGAAGGTCAGATCCACTAAACTGTGTAAACACAAAGGCTAAAGTAGCTGTGCAGCACATACACATGCACACCTTTGATTAGCGAGTCCCCTCAGTTGCCTCACACTGGTACAACACCAAATATTTATATTCACTAACATTTAAACAAGCACTAACGGCATTCATATCAGTCCCCGCTGCTAGACATACCAAACTGGTTTGATTTGTGTTGAAGGAATAGCAGTATAGTGGTTTTCTCAGAATCATACAAACATACTTCTAAAGTGCACAAATACAGTATTCACCTCCTTTAATGTAAATAAGAAAACTGATTTCTACAAAGTAATGTCAATTAATCAAAAATACAAAATGTAAAATAAGTGATTGCATAAGTATTCATCCCCTGTTTATAAACATGTGCAGCCATTTTGTGTTGGTCGTCACACAGTTAGTGAAATACAGATGAATGTGTCTCAAGTGATTGTAGTTTAAAGACATCTGCACCTGGAAGGTTCTGTCACTGGTGAATCAGTCCTCCTGGTTAAAAGTACACCATGAAAACAAGAGATCACTTGCAACAGTGTAAAACAGGTTACCAAAATCTCAAGTCAGTGGATGGATATGTGGAAATGTGCAAGTCACTTCATATTCCTTATGCAGTGACTTTTACAGTTAAATCCATCATTAAGAAATGCAAGGAATATTGCATATGTGTAAATCTGCCTCGAGCAGGCCATTATCAAAAACTGAGTGATCATTCAAGAAAGAGACTAGTGAGGGAGGCAACCGACACACCTATGACTCCTCTGAAGGAATGACAAGCTTCAGCAGCTGAGATGGAAGGGATTGTGCACACAACAGCTGTTGCCAAAGGACCTCACACATCAACACTGCATGGTAGAGCAGCAAAGAGAAAGCCACAGGTTGAAAAATACTCACAGTAAATTTTTAAAAAAGCATGTGAGAAGCATGGTGGTGGCAGCGTCATGATTTGGGGCTGCTTCCTGGCCCTGAAAGTCTTATGAATGTAGTCTGAAAGAGAACAGTAACTTGAGTGAGGATTTGTTTTCCAGCCAGATGCATAACCTGATGCTTACAGGCAAAGCTACAAAAAAAATCTTTAAAGACAATAAGCTAAATGTAGCTGACTCAGAGTCCAGACTTGAATCAAATTGAGAATTTGTGGCTGGACTTGAAAAGGGCTGTTCACTCACGATCCCTTTGTAACCTAATGGTGCTTGAGCAGTGGGCTGTCACTACAAGCATGCAGCTGACCGCTTATTTTGCGTGGCTTTGTCCTCCCCTTCCGCTATGTGTTTCTGTTTTCAAAACCTATCTTGCTGCAGGGAACAACTACAATCTTGTGCTAGCAACCTACTTCACAACACATACTTCACGTCCAAGAGAAGATTGGTTTGAAAAAATACAAACAAGCCAAATGTTTTTTCGCCTACAACAGAATGATATGACCAGATCATCATGTACTGCAGAATGGCAGTTAAGCGATACTAGGATGCAGGTAATGTCTGTAAAAGTGTATTGTTTACATAATTATTACTTACAAAGACACATATACCTCCTTCTCTGTGCTTCCCCAATGAATCCCTCTTGTCCAGCTGTACACAGGAAAATCCCTCCAGCTCCCATATAGACTATAGTATATCCTGATATACATGATTCCATTAACACCATGATGCTGGAGTCTCTAAACTCATGACAAATCCTCCAGCAAATGCAAAGCCCCTCAATTTTGCTGTGCAGAGATCTTACACATGTATCTTATCTTTAGCCTGATGAATGTTGGAAGCACATTCTTTGGTATCTATACTATATAATACATATAAAAATCTAATTCTGTTCGAAAAGGGTGTAGGAAGAAGAAAAAAAACTTATCTAGTCCTACCCCTTATTCCTTCTAAAAAATGTGTTACTTAAGTTCACCCTGAAGCCCTGATCAGGTCATAGTCAATAATATAATTAGCACCAAAATGCAACAACAAACAAATCCCAGCATACAAACCGAAATTAAGTAACAAAAACAAAATGACACATCACTGGATACACTGTAACCGTGATGGTACTAATTTCCCCCTAATTTTCCGTTCTATATCTGTTTAATATTTCTGTTTTAAAGATGTGTTTAAACCTGCCTATCGTGTTACATGGTTTCAGTTCATCACTGCAGCTGTTCCATAATTTAACTCCTTTTATTGATACACAGTGAAGTCTCATGTTGGTTCTCACTGGTTGTTTTATGAACATGAAATTTCCTAGGAGGTGATGTTTGCCTTCTCTCAGCTGAAAAAACCTTTGGATGCTGTTTGGTAGTTGTTGATTTTTTAACTTTGTACATGATTTGAATAGTTTTGTGGTCGACCAGATCCTTCAGTTTTAATGTATTAAGTTTGATGAAGAGTTGGTTTGTTGGTTCTCTGTAGGTGGTTTTGTTGATGATTCTTATTGTTCTTTTCTGTAGAATGAAGATTGGCTCTGTATTTGTTTAGTACGTGTTCCCCCACACCTCCACACAGTAATTCATGTATGGGAGTATGAGGGAGCAGTACAAAATGTATAATGAAGACGTATTTAGGAGATATTTGACTTTATATAGAAATGCAGCTGACTTTGATATTTTTCCTCTGATGTAGTTAATGTGTGACTCAGTTTCTCATCTATTACAACACCAAGAAATTTGATTTTGGACACTCTTTCAATCTCTACCTCATTTGTTATGAGCTTTTTGGTCGAGCAAGTTGGACGGTTTCCAAATATTATAAATTTTGTTTTGTTTAAATTTAGTGTTAGTTTATTTGAGTCAAACCAACTCTTAAGTTTTTTCAGCTCTTCTCCTACATCATCCAGTAGTTTTTCCAAATTGTCCCCACAACAGAACAAATTAGTATCGTCTGCAAATAATGTCAACTTTAATGTGTCAGAGGCTTCACAGATATTATTTATATACAGGATAAACAACAATGGTCCCAACACTGAACCCTGAGGAACCCCACACTTTACCCCTAGAAGTTGTGATTTTACCTGACCTATTTGTACACATTGGTTCCTGTTGTTCAAGTAACTGGTAAGCCATGCAAGTGCTACTCCTCGTATCCCATATTTATGTAGTTTTATTATTAATAAGTTGTGATCAACTGTGTCAAAAGCTTTTTTTAAGTCTAGAAACACTCCCACTGCATATTTTCGTTTTTCTACGGCAGTTGTTATCTCTTCCACGAATTCCCTGAGTGCCATTGAGGTCGATCTGTTACTCCTGAATCCATATTGTTAAACATAAAGTATGTTATGTTTTGTGATGAGGTCATGTAATCTTATGTAAAATATTTTTTCCAGTATTTTTGAGAATTGTGGGAGCAAAGAAACCGGCCTGTAGTTAGAAAGAATGTGACAATCTCCTGCCTTGTAACAGGGTAGAACTTTTGCTGTTTTCATTTTTTGTGGAAAAACACCTGTTTTCAGGGATTGATTACAAATATGTGTGAAGGGTTTTACCACGCAGTCAATTATTTGCTTAACCAATGACATGTCAATGCCATCACAATCTGTGGATTTCTTACCCTTAAAATTTTTCACTATATCAGTAATCTCTTCTTCTTCTTAAAAACATGGTTTCAGTAACATGTATATTTTGACTTTCAACTTCATTTCTATCTCCTGAGCTTGTAATGTCTCTTGCTAAAGCAGGACCAACACTGATAAAATAGTTATTAAACTCCTCTGAAGCTAAAGTCATATCATTCACTGTCTTGTTCTTTGGGGTTAGGAAATAGTTTGGATATCCTGTTTTCCCAGCTCTGTTTCTAGTAATTCCATTCAGTAGTTTCCATGTGTATTTAATGTTATCCTTGTTTTTTTCCAGTAAATTACAGTAGTGAGCCCTTTTGCTGTCTCTTATAATTCTTGTCAGTTTATTTTTATATGTCTTATATTTGAGTTCTGCTTCATTTGTTCTCTTCTTTAAAAAATCTTTATATAACACATTTTGTTTCTTACATGACTTCAATATTCCGTTTGTGAGCCAAGGTTTTTCAGCAGCTTTCTGGCTTATTACTTTCTTTACCAGAGGACAGTGTTTATCACAGAGAGCAGTTATTATGGGCAAAAATGCATCATATTCCTCATCTGCATCTTCCACATAGACTTTACTCCAGTCATGGCTCATGAGATCTAATTTAAATGAATAAATTGCATGTTCAGTTTTGTGTCTGATAATTTAAAAAAAATAATAAATAATCTACAGCCCGTGTCTTTTCACTACTGCAGCTCTGTATAATTGCAAACACTGGCAGATGGTCAGTTGTGTCATTTATAAGCAATCCACTATTTACTTTCTTGTTAATTACATTTGTGAAAATGTTGTCTATTAATGTGGCACTATGTGTTGTGATTCTAGATGGGCATGTGATAGAGGGGTATAGACCTAAACTATACATTGAATATATGAAGTCAGAGGTGGTTCTTTGGTCCTGAGGATTTAAGAGATCAATATTAAAGTCCCCACAAACAAATAACATTTTTTTATTATTTACTCTGTCACACATACCAACCAGCTGATCTCTAAATGTGTCTAGCAGGACCCTGGAGTTCTGTATACACTGCTTATTATTATATTTTTATCTTTTTTATTTCTATTTCCACAGTTACACATTCCATAATATTATCGAGTATCAATGACATACTATCCAATTTTTTTCTTCTACTTCTCTTTTTGTTAATGTATAGAGCAACTCCACTACCTTTTCTTTTTTCTCTATTGACAGAGAACATTTCATATCCCTCTATATCAACAGTTGCTGTTTGTTCCAGGCTAAGCCAGGTCTCAGTAATTGATGCAATTGCTGTAAATTGTTTGTTTAATTGTCTTAGGCAGTATTTAATTTTTGAAAGGTTTGAGTTAAGACCTCGACTGTTGAAATGTATGATTGATATTCTTCCTGCTGTTAGTACATTTCTGTTAAACTGTTCTTCCGTATAGTATTCACAGTTGTTTTGTGTGTTGTAAAAACTATTCACAGGGTCAAAATTATTTTCCATGTCATGTTCTTTATGTTCAGTAAATTCAAAAGTCTTTAATCCAAGAGATTCAAATGCAGCTTTACCCTCTTTTCTTCTCTTTTGTTCCTTCATTATTCTTTAGATATTTTAATACCACAGTGGATAGTCCTCTTCCATAATTCACTGTCCCAAGCTTGTTGCTCCGAGTTGTTGGTTTTGATGAGACACTGATTAAGGCTGTAGTGCAGAGTGTCCTTGTATCGTTTCCTCTGACGACCCTGAGTGCATTTACCAGTCTCCAACTCCGAGTACATGATCTGTTTGGGTATCCTAGTGTCTGCCATGCAGACTACATGGACCCCCAATCACAGCTGGTTCTTTATTACCACCAACTCAATGCTTGTGGTGCTGGTTTGCTCAGATACACTGTTAGTAGTTTGCACATCTTGCTACCTAATTCCAAGGGTCTTTCATACGCTGCAGTCATGGAATTTCTCCAGGGATTTCAGTTCGTGACTATAGGTTACCCAGGTCTCAGATGCATACAGGATGGTTGGGAGGACAACTGCTTTGTATACTTCATTTTAGTACTCCTGTAGATATCCTTGTTGCTGAAGGCATGTGTCTGTAACTTCCCCACAGCTGTTCCAGCGGCTTGTAGCCTTTGGTTGATCTCAGCGTCAGTATTAGCCTTGGCTACATTCAAGTAGTTGAAGGTCGGCACATTTTCCAGTGGTAGTCAATTTACCTTGACTGATGCATTTAGCTGTCCTTGAGTCTGGGCATGTGGCCACGGTTGGTATAGAACCTGTGTCTTTTGGCATTCAGTCTGAGGCCGAGAGCAGAGTAGGTGCTATTGAAGGTGTCCATTGCATGCGGAAGGTCCTCTTTGGTGTGGATGGCAATGGCATTATCGTCTGCATATTGCAGTTCGGACACTGTTGTGATTGTATACCTGAATCTTATTACAGCTGGCATATTCTGCATGACCAAATGCAGGACTGCTGTCAGGAATATTAAGAATACTGTAGGTGCTATGACACATCCTTGCTTGACTCCATTTTTCACCTCAAAATCCATGGAGTATTCACCATCAACTAGTACAGATGCTTTCATCCCATCATGTAGGATGTGCACAATGTTGATTAGCTTCTCAGGACATCCTATCTTTCAAAACCTTCCAAAGGGTTGGTCAGTGGATGGGACAATGCAAAGCGTTGGATGCAGTGGTGTAAAGCACACCGCCACTGGACTCCAGAGCAGTGGAAAGATGCTCTCTGGAGTGACCAATCACACTTCTCTTTCTGGCTATCCAATAGATGAATCTGGGCTTTGAGGTTGCCAGGAGAACGGTACATGCCTGACTGCACTGTGCCAAGTGTAAAGTTTGGTAGAGAGGGGATTATGGTGTGGGCTTGTTTTTTAAGGGTTGGACTTGGCCCCTTAGCTCCAGTGAAAGGAACTCTTAATGCTTCAACATACAAAGACATTTTGGGACAATTTCATGCTCCCAACTTTGTGATGGGATGGCCCCTTCCTGTTCCAACATGACTGCTCACCTGTGCACAAAGTAAGGTCAATAAAGACATGGAGGACTGAATTTGGTGTGAAGTAACTTGACTTGCCTGTTCAGAGTCCTGATCTCAACCCCATAGAACACCTCTGGGATGAATTAGAGCAGAGACTGAGAGCCAGGCCTTCTGGACCAACATCAGTGCTTGACCTCACAATGCGCTTCACGAAGAATGGTTGAAAATTCACATGAACACACTCCTAAACCTTGTGGAAAGCTTTCCCAGAAGAGTTGAGGCGGTTGCAGCTGCAAAGGATGGGCCAACTCCATATTAAATCCTACAGCTTAAGAATGAGATGTCATTAAAGTAAAGGCAGAGGTCCCAATACCTGTGGCAATATAGTGTACCTTAACTCAAAGTATATGACAACAGCAACGGCGAGGCTAGCTGCGGTTAAACAGCAAAGAGGCAAATGTTGCGGTGAGGTAGCTGCGGTGGAACAGTGAAGAGGCAAACACCGCAGCGAGGCAAAGTAGCAGCCATGGCTCTCCAGCACAGCCACTAAAAGAGGCTACATGCCACTCACCTGGGCGGGAGAGCACATCAGGAGCATTTTAGCCGCACCCAGCAGCAAGCCACAAAGCGGTTATGGAGGAATCAAACCCGATACCCAAAACCACAAACCAACAAAAAACACAAGCAAACCAGAAACAAGCTCACCATGATTGGCTTATGACCTCACTGGACATCACTATTCTGCTACACTATGATAGGAACAGGCAAAAGATCAAGGCAGAGTTTTGACTGAAGAGGTGGCCTTAAGGTAGCTGGGGTCTGGCAGAGGTGAGGTTTGGCAGTGAGTGACTCCAGACAGGGATTTCCGTGTGGACAAGGGGGAGATGGAGGCAAGTGTAGGTCAAGCAGACAGGAGTTAGGTACAACAAGACTACAAAATGTGAAGATGTCTGGAACGACACTGACTGAATGACAGAGTATATGGTCTAGCAATGAGTAGAAGTCCGAAACAGGATTTTATGGCAGAGAAGACTTTCATCAGGGTTCATCCTCCTTTTATAACAATAATGATTTAACCAGACTTATTATGTTGTGCTGAATGAAGCTTGACTGAAGTTGTGCAGGTGTTATTTTTACCTCATGATCATAAAAATGCATTTTAAATGGCAACACAACCAGAGACTGAAAAATGAGGAGCTAGAGTTAAAGATGGTCTTTAATTAATCATTTTTAACCATAAGAATCATCTTCAGCATCCTGCAGTTGTAACTCTCTCCTGTGTTTCATCTTCGCCTTGTTGTCAGATGTCATGTTGTTGCATTTGTGGGATCATTCAATGGGGGCTTAATCCATTCTCATATCTCATAGTCTACAGTCAAAATGGGACACTGCCAGTTGGGAGTCATGTGGGAATCAAAGCTGTTGAAATGTTTAATTTTTATTAAACTTGTTTTGTCTATGTAGGTAGAGCATCTGGCTGCTGCTGACAGCTCAGCATTCAACGCAAAATGATGACTCTCACATTGAACAGACACGAAAGGAGACATGTTGAAACATAAATATTCTGTTTTCAAATTCTCAGATGCTACAGCAGGGAGCAGCAGCACAAGACAACAGCAGCAGCTCACTGGCAGTGAGCCAAGGAGCAATTAGAATTTAGGCTTAGTGTGTAATAAACACACTACACTCTGATCCAAATAAATGTTTTTGGTCACACATACACACAAACACACACGCACACGAAGGTGAAGTGGAAAAAGAGACAGATGGAGGAAAAGCTGGTTGCTACCTCTTTAGTCCTATTTTCTATTCAAAAGCAGGTTGTTTGTTATTTAATTGCATATTTTGCATAAAGCTGATAGCATCACGTTTGGGGGTCGCTGTATGGGATGGACACCAGGTTAACAGGGGCATGGAGATCACAACTTAGCCACTGAAATGTACTTTTATCCAAGTTTTATTATGTGTTACTGCTCTTTCCAAGGATTTTGCACAACTCTTAGAAATGCTTTAATATGTGCAGATATAATCAGCAGAATATAATAAGTTCACGCTGGTGACAGTATTGTTATTCATTATATGCTGTAATTACTTTTCCTGCAGTTGTGGCAATCAAGAGAGTGTATAGCATGTACCACTTTGTTGGTAAACTTTTTTTAATGAATACATCCGCTGTATTTATTAGAGAGCTGGCAGTGTCAGAAAACCACAGTATGCTTCCTTTGGTGACATGGTGAAAGAGTTCTACAGTTAGGTGGTTGAACCAAGAAACAACTTGCTGTGAGTTTTAAGACATATGCCTATTCACCTTCTTGCTGAGAGTTACATGGGAAGATGGATAGAAATAAAGACTAGAAGCAGGGGCAAACAGCAAGCCTGACAGGGATTGAAAGAATACTGAAATATTATACAAATGAATGTACTGGTACTTTATTGAAATTATATTCAACTATAAAAACTTGGGTAAAATAATTTTTAGATAAAAGTAAAGAGTAAGGCAATTATAATGTAATCTGTAATAATAGAATAAAACAGAATAATAGTAATGGGGACAGTAAAGAAAATTTGTTACATCGTGATAATAAGTGTAGATAGTCTTATAAGAAACAAACTAAAGATAAAATTAAGTGCATTACAAGTTTTACAATCTATTGCACACAAAACACTGCATGTCTTTTTGCATTCCTCTGGACTGAATTACAACTCTGAACGAGTTTGTGGTTGTACTTCTCCCTCTGAACATCATTCTATGAGTCTTGCTCCATGAACGCCTCCTGAATTTGCACTAGAGGCTCAGTTTGTCGGCTCAACTGAAAAACAACAAGCCAATGGTAAAAAAAGAAATACTGAACAAATTCAAATGTTGATTTCCCGTTAACTCCTTTCGCATGGGCATATTTTAACCAAACCATGAGCTCTTCCTACACTTAACCCAGTAGTTTTGTAGCCTAAACAAAAGCAAAATGTTTCACTAAACAGCAGAAAACAGCAGCATAAACCGTACACAGAAAAATAGGCCATAAAATCACAGGAATGTTAGAATTTTACCGCCTTTGTTGGGACGATAATGTTTGTGAGGGTGTGTTCAGGTAAGGGTCCAAGTGCAGACAACCAAACAGACTGTGAAAGTTATTTAAATAAGGTAGATGGATCAAAACTAACGAAAAGCAGCTGGTGGTCCAGGAAAAATAAAAATAATATAATCCAATGAAGCCCAAAAATGCAGATTTTTTAAAAAACAACAACACAAAAATTAGAGGAGCATGCAGAATAAATGAGGTAACCATGAGGATAGCAAACACGACAAAATAGGAAAAACTGGTAATACACAGGGAAAGACCAGAACATCTATACACTCAGAACTAACTGGAGAGACATGACACATAAACCCATGAACCCATGACAACACCATGTTATAACACATTGATGGTGTGGAAGTACATTCCACTGAGATTACTCTGGGCAGTATGTATGGCAATAAATTACAATCTATCAGATGTTCACTTGCTTTTGTCAGTTGCTGAAAATAAGAACATGATGAGTCAAATCACCTGATTGTAGGGACTGCATGATGATATGTTTAAGACTAAAGTGGGGTAGCTAAACCAAAACTTTGCTCCCTCTAATTGAGAAATGGGATGTATTTTCCTTTGCTTGCTTAATTGCTCAGGTACCTATGACTACATTTACTACATGTATTGTTTCATTTGAGTCTAAACTCTGAGTGTGTAAATGTTTGATAATTATTGCAACGAAAAAAATCCCTGTTGCAACCCATAAAAACATTTTTCCAAAGACCCCTGTTAATAAAGAGATGCCTGTAAATATTTGACAGGATGCCTTAAATAAAAGTAAAAATAATAAAATATAATAATAATAAAAGTTAGATAGCAAACAGGGCTGGTTTTAATTCTTTTCATTATGGATTTTTAATCTATGGAGATTTCAGAATTACCAAACTTGCTTGGCGCCTAAAAAATGAGTTTGAATTTTGGGCATTGTCACAATGTAAAAGTCTATGGGCTCTGCTAGCACAAAAAATACTAATGCACAAGTGCAGTGAGCCAGACAATGTGGAACAGCTGGAAGCTAGAAAATGTTTACCTGGTAGGCAAATTTAATTTAGTTGAGTGGGCGCTGTCTTTAAACCCTGTATCCAGTCCTCCTTAGTACATCCATTAACTATATTCACTCTATAGTACCTTCAAAAATAACACAATAAAGGAACAAAGCATTACCTACTAGCAATTATACAATGCAATGTGTTGCATTTTACAGATGCCTTAAATGACCAACTCAACAGGGTATGACATAAAATGACAGGTGTTTGAATCTCAGTGTACTCACGTCTGTTATGTGTACAAGGTCCATTATTGGGAAATGAACACTGAGGTCATTTCAGTGTGTTCACATGCTTTAACTAACCTCACGATGCAGTTGTGAATATTTAACCAGGATTATTGGGTTCCAATGTATTTTATACAATGATTAAATATCTGTTAAAATATGTGGTCTGTAACCTAATCTAAGTATGACAATATTAAAGTAATGTAGCTTGATTACTTTTGGATTACCTGTATACCAAATCTGCAAAAAAGGACAAGAGAAAAGAAATATCAACGAGCTAACCTTTACTTTAGTACCTTTAGTAACCTTTATGTTACATATGTGTGCTTATGTGCATGGCAGATTGCCAATGTTCACCTGCCAGTTGGAGAAAGTCTGAGAGGGTGCATTTCTGGGCCACCTGTTGTCATATTCTGATACTTTAATGACTACAAAAGGAAGCACATACATGATAATGTCAGTACTGTACAAATCTGGCTGAGTTTCTGTGAAATGAAAAAAAAATCCATAATTAAACACTTTACATGATTTTTGAAAATACTAAACTGATCAGACGTGTACTAACAACAAAATGAAAATAGGAGCTCAGGACTTAACTTGTGTGTACCTCCAATACATGAAAACATAAAATTACTTAGTGATAGAATTATTTTTTGTCATATTGTGAACTTTAACCTTGATTTTTTACTTATTGTATTTTTTTTAATGAAGACATGTTGTAAAGTGGGAACAGTTTCTCAGCATCAGTTGGTGAAGTGAGTTATGGGAAGCGACAAGCATGTCGCATTTCCTCTGGATTCATGCAAGCATGCATGGTCTTCTCACTGCATGCAAGGGATCGGTGGCACTCCGAATGCATGCAGAGAACATGTGGCAAGATGCTGTTACAGAGCCTTGATACAGAGGAAATATTCTATGTGAGATACAAGACTATGAGAGGTGTGAAGCGTTACGTATTTCCTTTAGAGTCATGTAAGCTGACATGACCTTCTCGACTGCATGCGAGGGATCGACGGTGCGCTGAACGCGTTCAGAAGAACATCTGGCAAGATGCTATTATAGTGACTTGATACAAAGGAAATGTACTATGTGAAATATGAAACTATGGCGTCAAGCATGATGCATATACTTTAAATTTGTGCAAGCGTGCATTGTCTTCATGGACTGACATGAAACAGCGCCCCAATTACATGAAGTTATCACATATTATGTATAATATGAACTATTCATGGTCTCTGAGCAATATTTTATGGCATTCAGGCATTGGAAATGCTCATATGCTGTGGAGGATGGGCGGAAGGAATAGGTTGTGTAGCTTAGATGAAAGACCACGGCGTTGGCATGAGATATGGAGGCAACAAACCAAGGCCTGGATGGGGCCTTCCCAGAGTCCATGTTGAACAGAGGCTCATGGCGTATGAACATTTACAATAATGTTAATGAGCTTTGAAGTCCAAGGTCAGTGATTGCTTATGCTTATCTTAAGAGAAGAAAGATATAGTGAGGTCATGCAAGGAATAGAATTTCTCAGTGCATGAAATGAACTTCCCACAACTAAGAAACACCCCAAGCCACAAGGAGGACTGTTCCAAGAGGGTATCTACATATGGATTAAAACCTGGACCTTAACTGAGAATTGACATTGCATCAGTAAAGTGTGATAGTAGGATGTTTATCATTGCCTGCTGGATGAACTTCTGTGGTCCACTGAAGAGGAGGTAATACAATCATATGTGTTAAACATAATAGTTGAAAGAAGAAAAACAAAAGGTGTCACTGAAGTTTGAGTTATATCATTGTTTTTATTTATATTTTTTATTCATGTGTAATGGATGTTTAAGGCACTTAAGTTATGTGAGTAACACTTACTTTGTCTTTTTAAGGCAATCGGTTTGCATGGTTTCAACATGTAAATTGGATTGGTGTTCAAGAACATACAACCAAGAAAATCTAAGCTGCAGTAACTTTCACCTTAGGTTGTGTTACGGACGGTGCAGAGACTCAAGCACAGGAAATTAGACACGACACACAGATTAACAATAGAAGTATTTTAACAAACAAAGCACAACGGAAAATCACTGCACGGCAGGAAACAGAACTAATAAACAAATACAGAACTAAAAGCGAGCGAAGGCTGATAAGACTAACTAAAACTACTAACATAAAGCGAGCTACGAAAACCTACGAGCTGATAAACAATGAAAGCGCTGGGACTACTGAACCTACGGGCTAACACAAACGCTAAGCTATTTAGCAGACAGAACTGAACCTGAACGGAGAGGGGGGCACAACGGAGCAGGTGAGCGGAGCAGGTGGGGGCAAGAGCAGGCAGGCAGGCAGGCAGGCAGGGTGGAGGTGAGCTGAGATCCGGGAGTCGGGGTGGAAGTCCACGACTGGAGTAATGGCAGGTGGCAGAGGTTGCTGACGGAGTGGAGGTAGTGGTTGAGCTGATCTGGAGGAGGCACACATGGAAGGCAGACGGGGAACCAAACTGGAAACGGAGAGGGAAGAGCATTAGCAGGAGCAAACGGAGCAGAGCAAGAGCAAGCAGAGCAGACGAGACAAAAGGCTGAGGTTGGCAACTGACTGAGGCTATGCGACGGTCTGGCATCGAGGAGCATGTGGAGCGTGGTTTTAACAGGGAGAGAGTGAGCTGATAAACCAATCACATGCGTGCCTCCTCCGCTGATTAGAAGTGGCTGCACCTGCCGTGCTCCTCACTGCCCACACCTTGCTCACGCCCACCTGGAAGAGAGAGAGGGAGAGGGAAGACAGGGAAAAGGAAAGGGAAGACTGCCAACCTCAGGCAGCAGATGTGGAGGGCATGACAGGTTGACTTAAATAAACCTTTTATTTGAAATACATACATAGTACATGTTCCTAGAAATAATTTGGTTGTGTGAAATTGTAATACTAAGTTGTCTGTACTAAGTCAAAAGTATATGTAAAGTAAAATATGAAGTACTATACACTTTTATATTTAAATCAGTGTAACAGAAGTCTAAGTGCACTACACTAAATACGTTTTTGTAGGTCCAACAAACAATTGAGATTCCATTTTACTTGTTTTTTTTTCAAGGCAATCGGTTTGCATGCTTTTTCTAAGTAAGTTGAACTAATTGGGGTTTACAGTGTACTGTCAAGCATGGTGGTGGTAGTATTATGCTCTGGAGCTGTTCTGCTGCCAGTGGAACTGGTGTTTTCCATATTAAAGAGTCTACCAATAAGACAGTGACAACAAACACAAAACAAAGGTGGTAAAGAAGGGGTTACTCAGGCTAGAATTAAGGCTTTAGACTGTTCTCACCAAAGTCTGGACTCAAACTCCATTAAGAACCTGTGGACTGTGCTGAAGAAAAAGAAAGTGTCAATGTCTGAAGGCCAGCACATTTTTTTTAACTGTATCAACTCTGTCAAGAGAAGTGGTTAAAGACACTTGTCCACACCTACCAAAAGTGCCTAGTTGAGCTGAAAATGATCATAGAACATTTAGCAAATATTAACATCACTGTATATACATTTTTGGCCCTGCAGATTATGTCATATTTCCAGGAGAGAAATATAAATCTAGGAAAGCATGCACAGCCTGTTAAGTAAACATAATCCAGTCTGCAATCGTCCAAAATGATAAAGAAAAACACATCCTGTTGTTGTTTTATAGAATTTTGCCATCATATAATGTAGGGAGACATTGTCGCACCTTCTAGGGTCCCCTTGATCCCATCACCCTTTGATGATTGATAACTGTCACCTTGACCCCATCACAATTTGTCATTGATAGACCCCTGACCTCATCACCCTTTACCCTTTGACATTGTATAACTCTGCTCCCAAACCCTTGCACCTAATTTCAAACCGACTTCTTAGCTTGTGTTCAGATTTGTATTTACATACTGTCCTCTTCCAACCTGTGATCATTACCCATTTGTTATTGACAATATTCTGCTAGTATCCCGATCTCATCAACCATTGTCATTACAATATGTCCTTTGATCACAATTGTATTTTCTTACTGTCTCCTCATCATCTGGCCATCTGTGTAAAATATGGTTTCAGAGACTCACTCTCTGTGTTGGTAAGCCCACCCAATACCAAATGCTGGTCCCAGTACCAAAAAAGGTTTAAGACACAGGTGTGTACTTATTCCTAATAAACTAGTAACTCAGCTGTGATATTATTTCTAATTCTGGGAAAGCTAATTACAACACTACTGTTATTAAATCACTGTTTAAAAGCTATCTGCAGCATCATGTGTCTTCCTAGCAATCTGCTATCTGCTATCTGCTACTACTGCCTTTTATCCTCTTGATGCACAGTTGTGTGTCGACAGAGAGAGATTTTGGTCTGGCATTGGTAATCTCCACCTCTACCACAGCAACACTAGCCAGAGATTGCACTAGTTCACACAGACATTTTGCAATGCCATCTGAACCTCAGATTACTGAGCCGGACTTTCCTGTTACTACTGTAATCTTCTGTAATGACATATAGTAGAGCTCATTGTCTACATTGCCAATAAAAAATGAACATTTTAATTCAGGTTAGAATTTTTTGCATTGTAGCTCACACTTAGAAAAATAAACTTTGTACTCATTAGATTTACTTAATTCATTTTTCTATATGTTCCAAACCTAGGACATTAATGCTGCAGTTTGCTTTTGCAATAATCAATGTGGAAGTGTGGAAAGGAACATGGTGCTCTTAGTGAGCTTGTTCTGTTGAGGTCTGTACATTATTTACTTATTTTATTCATCTTTATTTAAGCAGGAGAAATTCCAATGAGATTGAGAACCTCTTTTTAAAGGGAGTCCTGGCCAATGTAGGCAGCAGCAAATACAAAACACGGCTAAAAAATTACAGTTAAAACACAAGCAAAAGAGAAATAAAAAAATATTACATTTGCATGTAGTGCAGTTGGCCTCAGGAACTCTCAGTTTTGATTGCAAAGTGCTCAATGAGATTAACTGAGTGAGTTTTCAGTCTTTCTGCAACATATTCCATGCAAAAGGTGCAGAGTGACCAGAAGCCTTTTTACCCAATTCAGTGCAGGCATATGGAACAGAAAGCAACAAATGATCTTGTGAATGGAAAGAGTAAAGATCAGCACTTTTCTGTGCAGCAAATGTAGGTGGGCAGTAGTCCAGGTTCTGCCTTATGTAAGAAAGTATACCAATGACAGATCCTTCAGGTGGCTAGCAGAGGCTATTCCAACTGAGAATATAACTTGCAGTGGTGTGTCGACACTTTGCTATTCATAATAAACCTCAGAGAAGCATGGTCGACAGTGTCAACCATTTGAAGACATTGACCAGAAGCATTCATGCACAAAAGATTTCCATAAGCCAACACAGACAAAAAAAGTGGCAATGAAAAGCCATTTTTTTTGCATTGAAAGAAAAACAGAACTTGTTTCAAAAATAAAAACACAATTTTAGCCTCAGCTACTTTACAAGTTTCTCTACATGCGGCTTGAAAGTGAGGGAGTCATCAATCAACACACCCAGGTATTTATGCATGTGAACCACCTCATTTCCCTCAAGTGTGGACACTGAGGGAATCATTTGTGGCCACTTCCTAGAATTGAAAAAAAAAACATTAGCTTAGTCTTGTCTGCATTAAGAACAAGTTTCAGGAAAACTAATGAGTGCTGGACAGCAACAAAGGCTTTCTGCAGGGATTCAATCGCCTCATTTACCACATTCATTGTGAATGTGATGCTACTATGTTTTTTTTCTCAAGCCTGATTGATATTTTGATAAGATGGCACTGGAATATAAGAACTCCTTTACTTGTTCACTCATAAGAGCTTCAAGTATTTTGGTCAGCACTGATAGATTAGATATTGGTCTATAAGTAGTTGACATCTCTGGGCCACCCCCTTTTAATAAAGGGGAAACAAAAGCTGATTTCCACTCAGAGGGAACTTCAGTTTTTTTCAACATGAGGTTAAAAAAAGACTGTAATAGGCTCTGCTACAAAATTAGCTGACAGTTTCAAAAAGTAAGGATCTATTAAATCAGGTCCAGAAGATTTTCTATAGTCTAAAGCTTTAAAGGCTTTATGAACTTCCTGAACAGAGAAAGGTACAAAACTGACTGACTGACTATCCACAAACAACGGTAGAATTTAATTTTAAAAGCCTTTTGCACTAAACATGACTTTGAACTTGTACATTGCTCAATCACATTTCAGCATAGCAAACCCTTGTGTTTACTGGATGCCACAACACAAGGGATGGTATGTAAGGACCGCTTGTTAGATGGGCAATATATGCAGTTGTGCGAGTGAATGCATTTGTTGTCCATCTCTCTTCTAAGTCATATTTAAATTAAAAACCTTACTTTATTCAACATGTATGTGCACCTACTTAGATAAAACAGGAACATGCACATTTGTAATAATATTTTATTTTAAGGATAATTTTCAAAATAAGCATTTAATTTTTAAAAAAACGTAGAACATGTATTTCTGTTTCAACTAGCTCTTGTCATATATTTTCAAACTAAACTTAAGACTGTGTGGATCTTGAACTATAAAACCACCCTGTAATAGTCCCTCCCCTACTCCTTTAAGTTGCTTCTGTTTTCCTTCTCTTGCGTTTCTTGTTGTTCCCTGGTTTGTTTCTCCCTCACTCTATGTGCAGAGGGGTATTGCACAAAAGTAGGATAAAGACATCCAGGATAAATGAGCAGACGCGGCTTGACTAAGCCTGGTCCGCGCTATCTTGGATTAATTGGTTGCACGTTTGTCGATCCAGGATGAAGAGACGCGGCTTAGCCAAGCCAGGTGTGGATGTTTGGGATAAGTGGGTGTTCACTGCATTCTTAAGGAGACCATGAAACCGATCACAGAATCACCGATGGAACAATGGATAACGGACGCGCGTCTTCATTTACTCCTGCGGAGCAAGAGCTGCTTCTTCAGCAATATGAAGAAATGAAAGACAGAATACGCCAAAAGGGAAACACAAGTGCTGCTAAAAAGGAGAGGGAAAAAGCCTGGCAGACAATAGCGGACCGGCTTGATGCGTAAGTAGCTCAAACATGTAGATTAATAAAGTGTACTCCACAGGAACTGTCATACAGTTAAAGAATGCGCAGCTGATGACTTTTCCACTAATCAGTAGGTGTTTTTGCTTTAATGTGGCCCATAGAAGTGCATGTTACTCAGGTTATGTAAAGTATAAATAAGTTCAAAGAAATGATCTACTCTATGTCATCTACTGAATCTATTTATCCCCATGTTGTGTTCTGTTTCATTCATCATCCTTCATAAAGAACAAACTTGTCTGGCCAGAAAAGAACCTGGCAACAGGTGAAAATTAAATACAAAAATATTCTGCAGTCTGGTAAGTTACTTTACTGTAGCCTAAATAGCAATTTGAGATTGTTGAGATTTGTTGTCTGCTGCTGACAATGAATTTCTTTTTGGTTTTAGCAGTCAAGAAAAAAACACACTGCAGAGACACAGGAGGTGGCCCACCCACCCAGGACCTGACCCCAGCAGAGGAGCTGGCGATGGACTTAAATAAAGGGAGGCCGGTGATGGAGGGGATCCAGGGAGGGACAGTTACAGACTCAGTCCTTGCTGCTGACAGTTGCAGCTTCTTACAAGGTACATGCCTACAATGCACTTTCACTACCGATTAAACACATTTCGCCATATAATACTGTCTGACTTTGAATCTGTTTGCAGTGTCTGCGGACAGAGTTATGCTTCTGGAGCCACCAGAAGACGATCCAGTTAGTATTGTACATTTCATTGCAAGTACAGGCTTGGCATGTCCTCTCAAATGTCAATGAGTTCTCTTGATTCATGTATGTACAGGGGGAAGGCACATCTGCAGCAGTGGAGTGCACCTCTGCAGATGAGGAGACACTGTCTCTGGACTCTAGAAGGCTTGAGGTATCATATCAGATTTGTGGAGATAAAACTGATTATTTAGTCCAAAAAATAAATAAATTAAAAGTAAAATATGTGTTACAGGATCTAGAGACTGCACAGCCTCAAAAGGAAGCTGGTAACATTGTGAGTATATGCTGAAGTAAATCTATGTGATGAACAAACCCTGTTGTGCTAATTGGCATTTCTTCTACAGAATTCACAAACAATTAGAAAACTATATGCAAGACACCTCCAAAAACAGACTGAGCTGGCAGAACTCCAAATCCAGAGGGAGAAACGCAATCTGGAATTGATTGAACTTGATGTTCAAATAAAAAGGAGGACTCTTTCATCATCATGTAGAGTTTCTTTTAAATATCTGTATTGTATCGTACCTATTTGAGTAAGGTCAGATTTTTTTGTATCTTTTTTAACCTTTCAGTGTTGGTGTTGTATTACTAAGGAAAGCATCCCAAATAAACCGTTTGGCTTCTTACTTTTATTGCTCAAATATTGTCTTTTTATATGTGCTTTTGGTCTCTCTATATAAACTGTGCTAATAAATAATACTAAAACTAAAAGTCAACCAGCAAATGACATGATGAATGAGTTATAATATCTGGATGATGTAACATGTGTAGAAAAAACATGGGAATTCTGTAAAACACAGTCATTTCTCACAGTACTGACAGCAGAGCCACAACAGGATTAACCTTATCCTGGATGTTAGCCTGGTCTGGAGCAGGCAAGCTGCAGAGACTAAGTAACCATGGTTACTTGTCCAGGATAAACTTGGCCTGGTTTTGTGCAACCGACTAGAGGCTAAGTTTATCCAGGATAACCAATACTTCCAGGCTTAATCCCTTATCCTGGTTTTATGCAACACCCCTCAGGACAGGTGCAGCTCAGAAATGCAATAATATGAAAAAGTGTTTTTATTTTTGTTTGTTTGGTTTTTTAGGTAATTTAATTCAAAACGGTAAACTTACTTCATAGTACAGGTGCCTGGTATGTGATCAGTGGAATTACCACCTGTGTTAAACTTGTGCCATATTGTAAAAATGTTTAACTCTGAGGTTTTGTGTTTGTCCAAAATAGTTGCTGACTCTTTTTTTCCACCTAAGACTGCAACTTGTCATATCCTGCTTTCATTTGCGTGTTCTTGCTAATATACTCAAGTTTTTGAAACCATGACAAATGTGCATCCAGGTCACATTTGTACAGTGGCCCTGATGGGAAAAAGACATCAACAAATCACTAAACAAAAAACAAATTCAAAAACACAATGACAAATTAAAAAATACAACAACATTAACTACCGGTGGCCCTGAATTGCAAAACACAACAACACTGACCAAACCACTACAACATTAATCAAACCAGAAGAGGTAGGCACCAGTGGGCAACATGAGACATCATTGATTGGATGGCGCCGTTCAGCTTTTGAACTGGAAGTCTGCACTACAGGGCCAATTGCCAGTGTCCAACCCCTTCTCAAACAACCCACCCTGAGAATTACAGATCAATCTCCAAATTACCATTAATATCCAAAATCCTAGAAAAAAACTAGACTTTATCAACTAACACTTTATCAAAATGATCATTTATAAGACATTTATAAGCTACTAGATATTAGTGTATAGTTAACTATTCATGAACAAACCACGTATATACATTTGTAAATGATTATTAAATAATTTATAAATGATTATTCAATCATTTACAACTTAAGTTACAAGACATTTATAAGATATTAGTAGATCTTGAACTAATCATGAATAAACCATTAATATACATTTGTAAATGATTATTAAACCAGTTATAACTAAAGTTGTACAACATTTATATATGATTTAAACATTATTGGTAACACTGCATCAACATTGTTTGTACATAAGTTATTCATCATCAACTAATGTTATTTAATATGTAGGAAAACAGTTTTTGAATGATTTCAGGAATTATCCACTACCACCATTTGTTTATTCATGTTTAACAAATGATTTGTTAGACATTCATAAAAATATATAAATCATTTATGGATTTTATTGTGTCCCTTAATCTAAAGTGAAAACTTTAGATCTATTAATGTTAGCCAAAGATTTGTAGACTTTTTCATCACATGTAATGAATGTTGACATCCTGGGCTGGAACATGTAGGTCAGAACAAGAGCTAAGCGCTCCAATCGACCTTGGACTATCAAAGACGGGAAAGGAGCTGCAGCAGCAGCAGCTCAGGTAACGTATGCTAAGCTAACGGCCACAGTACCACAGTTCTAAAGTCACGTTTGCTGGCTAACTTATCTGTAGATTTATTTTAACTGGCTAAATCTGCTAAACTATCAAACAAGCGCAAACACTAATTGTTTTTTAGCTAGCTAGCTATATTAGCTATATGGGCTAGTCTAGCTAGCTTTATCAACACAACATGATAGTGTGGTTTGGATAGTTTTGCTAATCCCACATAGTCAGTGCAGATCAATGCAAGGGAATAAGTTAGCGTTACATGAAGCATTGAAGAACTTGTGCTATTAAGAATAGTAGTAATTGTTTTAACTGGTGTTATAATGTCTTATAAATGTCTGACCTTGTTTTTCTTATTGTATGATCCAGGAGGTGTCAGTGGGACAACCACAGGAGGAAAGCTGTGAGGAAGTGGACTGGATACAAATGGATTTTTGCAAGATCAAAAATCTTGG
The DNA here is from genome assembly GCA_024666655.1 of Dascyllus trimaculatus. Taxonomy (NCBI): domain Eukaryota; kingdom Metazoa; phylum Chordata; class Actinopteri; family Pomacentridae; genus Dascyllus; species Dascyllus trimaculatus. The sequence goes on from CM045457.1 coordinate 2,450,989, forward strand.
TTGTTGTGATTGTTTTAATAAAATGTTTTATACTCTGATACTCTGTCCTCCTAATTCTGTCACTGTTTGATGTCACAGAGAAGGATGGATCCTAAAGTTGTCTACAACATTTGTTACATGTGATGAAAAAGTCTACAAATGTTTAACAAACATTAATAGATATTTGTAAATGATGAATAGTTTTCACTTTAGATTAGGGGCCATAATAACATCTACAAATGTTTTATAGATTTATTATAAATGTCTAACAAATCATTTGTTAAACATGAATAAACAAATGGTGGTAGTGGATATTTTCTTAAATCATTCAAAAATGTGTTCCTACACATTAAATGATGAATAAATCAAGTACAAACAATGTTGATGCAGTGTTTCCAATAATGATAAATCATATATAAATGTTGTACAACTTTAGTTTTAACTGGTTTAATGATCATTTACTAATGTATATAAATGATTTATTCATGATTAGTTCAAGTTTCTCTGATAGCTTATAAATGTCTTGTAACTAAAGCTGTAAATGATTTAATAATCATTTGTAAATGTTTATAAGTGGTTTGTTCATGATTAGTTAACTATTGACTAATATCTAATAGCTTATAAATGTCTTATAAATGATCATTATTATAAAGTGTTACCAAAAATTGTTACCGATCAACTTCTCAACTTAGCTGAAGGCAATACAATATCTGACAAATTTCTATCTGGCTTCCGTCACAAACACAGTACTGAGACCGCAGTACTTAAAGTAACATATGACATCTTGACGCATGCAAAAAGCGGTGAACATTCTATTCTCATTTTACTAGACCTTACAGCAGCTTTTGATACAACTGATCATACCATCCTCTTAGACAGACTTCATAACTGGGTCGGTGTCTCTGGTACAGCGCTAGACTGGTTCCATTCATACTTAACAAACAGACACTTCAACAACCACGTATCCTATTATGTCGATGACATCCGAATCTACTCCTCCACAAAAAACAGCATCCTTAATCAACTATCCTCCCTTCATGACTGGTTAGCTGCCATTAAAGACTGGATGTCCCACAGTTTCCTCACCCACTGTTAAAAACCTTGGAATCATCTGAGACCAACATCTGTCTTTCAGCCACCATGTCAATAAGCTTGTCCAGTCCTGTTTTCTCCAACTCAGAAATACTGCCTGAATCAGACTCATCCTCTCCCCTTCTGACTTTGAGCTCTTGATTCACACCTTCATCTTCTTCCGTCTAGATTACCGTAACTCACTCTTCACCTGCCTCAGTGAGTCCACCCATAATTACCTACAAATAGTTCAAAATTCAGCCTCCAGATTATTAACACAAACCAGTTGCCGGTCCCACATCACACCAGTACTTGCGTCCCTACATTGGCTTCCAATAAAATTCTTCATTCACTTCAAAATACTTTTCATTACTTTTAACGCCCTGCACAACCTCACCCCCAATTAAATGTCTGGCCTCTTGGTTCCCTACTCAACACAAACCTTAACCTTCTATCCATCCCCGACTCCTACCTCTCAACAAAAGGTGACCATGCCTTCACTGTCCTGGCTCCAACCCTCTGGAATAGTCTTCTCCATTCTATCAGATCAATAGATTCTATAGACAGCTTCAAGCAGCTTATAAAAACTCACTTAACCAGGACTGTGTAGTGTGTGTGTGTGTGTGTGTATGTACTTGTGTATGGATGTTTGTTTGTCTATATTGTGTCTGTGTAATGGTGTATAAAGTGTTGGTTATGTGTCTGTCGAAGGGGTTGTTAGTGACATACAGGAAAAAATTATTAGACTCCCCTTGTTTTTTTAATTTTTAATTTCTTGTTCATTTGAATGCCTGGTATGACTAAAGGTATATTACTTGAACAATACAATGAACACAACAAAAAATGCAGCTGATTACATAATACTTTATGTCCTGTTTGACATGCTTAAGCTTAATTGTATTCCCAGGGTATATAAGAGGCCATTTCATGTCATAAGCAGCACTGCACATGCAAAGGCATAGAGTGGTTTCCTGCTTACATTCAAGTCGTAACACAACTCAGAAGTGGCTGGCTCTCACATAATGCCTAAAACAAAAGAATTAAGTAAAACCACAAAGGCAGCCATCTTGGTGCTGCTGGAAATTTTGGTTTGAATTTGTGCAACAGGAATGGGCTGCTGTGACAGCAGAACAGTGTCAGAAGGTGGTGGAGAGCATGCCAAGAGGCAATGCTGCAGTCATCTGTTGATGTGAGAACTTAAGTGATTTTGGTTATTATCAAGAAAACCATGGAAAGTGGCAAGATACCAGCTCTTAAATTAAACTCTTAGGAGCTATTTTTGTTTTTATCATTATATTTGTCCAAACAAATGTACCTTTGGTAGTACTAGTTATTAAAGTGAGCAAGAAGTTGAAGAAAACAAAGGTGGTCTACTAATTTTTTCAATGACTGTATGTGGCCATGGTGTTGACACAGTGTGTATATCGAGCGTTTGTCACTTGTGTCAGAAAGTTTTTATCTCCATGTTGGAATTGTTTCCTTGTTCTTGTTTTTTACACCTACTTGTTCTTATTTATTTCTCTTTGTGTGTGAAGCACTTTGTAACCATGTGTTTTAAAAAGTGCTGTATAAATAAAGTTTTACTTACTCACAGAACATAAACATCATAACCAAGATATTCATATTCATTCATTCATTTGTTTAACCTCAGTTTAAACTCTGATATATATAAATATGTAAATGCACACTGACTAGATTATGTAGAAATAGAAAAAACTCTGTGCCCTAAAAATGTTTTATGTTCAGTTTGACCTTGATGACATCATCACAACTTGCCGATCTCTTCTTTCCTGATGCCAACATACAGTACACCGATAAACTTAACATGTTCTAGTTAGAGTACAATCCACCATCTTAGTAGGTGCTAAAAAAAACTTATCAGCTTGTGCCTCCCAGCTTGCTAGCTCATTTACCAAAAGTAGGAGTAATTTGAAGCAGTGGAAGGTCACAATGGCACACTGTTCCACTTTACTGACACAATTAAACAATGATAGGCAGGCTGAGCTAAAAAACTTGTAATTTTCCCTGATACCTTTGCCTTTCTCTTGCAAAATTATTAAAAAGGAAAGTCTGTTTGTCCTCAAGAAGAGTGCAAGAGAAATTAACCATTTCATATTGATTATTTATATGTCATTAGAAGTCACTGATGTGTTTATTTTGTGTTGGAGGAGAGCTGTATGTAACTCACCTGTTTATATTGAAGCTTAAAGTTATGCATAATTAAGGCCCTGGTCACTTTAAAGGACAGGTGGGTTCTGTCATAGGACAGGTCATTGCCCAGAGCCGTTTCCATGCAGCTTCACTCAAGCCACACCTCTTTGTTTATTTTCCCTATGGGTGAAGATTCATCCATCTTTACATACAGTCACTGGTTGTCACACAGTATAATTGCCCATGAGCACCCCTTTACTTGGATTTCACTGAGATACAATGAAATGAAAAGCAAAAAGCGTGGACATTTATTCAGAAATATAATATATGAACAAAAATCTCCATGGAAGGAATCTTTGATCCCTGTGAAACTTAATGCTAAAACAGAGCACCTGTAATTGCTCTTTTCAATTTTCTTTTGGGAGGGATTTTTATATTTTATTGATAGTGAGAGAGACTGGGTGAAGGGGGGTAAAGGGAGGAAAGAGAGACATGCAGCAAAGGGTGTGAGCCAGACTCGAACCCACGACCGCTGCTGGCGACCTGCGCCCACACGGTATCGCCTTAACTCATTGAGCTATATGGCGGTCCTAATCGACCCTTGTTCTTTTCTAATGAATTCCAAATATGTGCATAAGGTTTCAAGGTTGGATCATCTACCAGTGTGGGCCACAATCATCCCAGCTCCTCTTCAAAGGGGACATTTTCCTGAATTTTGGAATCAAAGCAGCATTTAAATCATCCAGTTCTCAAATAGTTATGTGAAACAGAAATAACTACAGCAGGCAGCGCTGTCTGGCCATGTGCAGTCTACTTTCATTTTCATTTTATATATGTGTGCATGTGTGCCTGTAACCAAACTGCGACTGTAGCATTCAATTTTTCAGGTATGATTTATGATAGCTGTGGAGGGCAGATAATGTCATCAGGCCGACAGGTGCATCCGATAAGGAATCACTTGTATTGTTTTAACGGGTACTGAAAAACCTCATGATTTAATTTGGGAGGCTGGTTTTAGGAGTCATATATGGGGTGTAAATAAACAACTTTGGAATTAATTTTGGACAGAGACAGTGACACATATTGCCAAGTACGTCCCTTTGCTTCTAGTCATTATGCTAAGCTAGGTAAACAATGTCCTGACTGCAGCTCTGTATGTAACACACACACACACACACACACACACACACACACACACAAGTTCATATTGAAATGTTCACTACTTCTTCAGTTGCATATGAGGTAAGAAGAGAGTTGGCCAAACCTCCTCCCTGTGTGTCCTTGTGCCTATTGGCATTACCCACTTTTTATTTTTCACTGTCAAATTGTGGGAACCCACCTCCCTTAAGGGATAAAATGCAAGTCCTCAAAAGGGAAATCATTGTATTTTAGAATGATAACTTGCTTTTCTGTTTGAGAAAGGTTATGTTAAAGTACTTGTCTAACCCTTACCCTAACCTAACCTTTATTAGGTTAGGGTAAGGGTTAGACAAGTAGTACATATGGTTTGGTAAATCTCCAGGAGGTTAATGTCAGTCAGTGTGATATCCTCTGTAACAGAAACACAACTTAAAGCTTTTTGATTGAATGCATCACACTTGCACCTGTAACCTCCTTCTCTTATTGGCCACTGCTGACTTTTCAAGTTTGTGTTTTTAATCTGTAAAAATGTTGTGATGTCTAACTAAGTCAGGGCAGGTGTGTCTATATGACCCTTTTATTCTGCATTCATAAGAGCATTAAAAAACATGACTGTGCCACGAGCTCTCTCTGTTAGGTCATTCTCTTCTCCCTCCTCTGCCTACAATCATCAGTGGACAATCCAACCATGTCCAGGTCTGTGTGCCACCAGTGACCCTGCTAGCACTGTGTCCAGCCTCTGCAGGGCCTGGCAGATGCAGGCAATGGCCAGTTGGCATTAGGCATATGCTGTGTGTCTTTGAGGCCATCTGGACATCAGCATCCACAACCTGCCCTCCCTGCTTCATAACTTCACCCCCATCACCTGTTTTCAGCGCTTCCCTCATTCCTTTTACCTTCTTTGATTCCAACCACTCTCATTTTCTCTTTCTCTCTCTGTTTCTTTTGCTCCAACTCCTTTCTTGACAGGTCAGGCATCTTCACTAATATCTCCTGCAGCACAGAACACACATAAAATACAGACTTCTGGGAGAGACATGAGTAAAGCAGGGATAAAAGTATTGCCTTTTATCTGACTCTTCTGAGAAGTTGACATTTATTGTGTGCCTTCAGCTTTGAGTTGTGAGAGAAAAGAGAGAATGAGCCCACCAGGACATAATGGCTCCAAAATGCTCCTCGCAACAGCAGTTTGGATGCAAAACAACGTGGCATAATTCAGCAAACCACATAGAGTCGAAAAGAGGTCGCCTGTTTCTGTCTTCCTGTACAACTAAACTGCATTCCATTTACATTTTGAAGGACTTCAAATTGAAAGTCTTTCCTAACACGTCATGGGTGAGTAAATAATTTGTCTCATAACCAAATTATATCCCCCTCAAAACGTAATTGAAAATGCAGTTTAGTTTGTGAAAACTGTGTTAAAATGGAGAGAAAAGCAAACCCCCCACCCCCCTACATAATCTACATCGTAGATTAATACTGAAGACATCAAAACTATGAAAGAAAACATATGAAATTATGAATGTAAAACAAAAGTGTTAAACAAATCAGAATATTTTATAGTTTAGATTCTTCAAAGTAGCCCCCTTTTTCTTTGATGACAGCTTTGCACACTCTTGGCATTCTCTGTCAGGTTGATGAAGTAGTCTCCTGGAATGGTTTTCCAACAGTCTTGAAGGACTTCCTAGAGGTGCTGAGCACTTGATGACTGCTTTTCCTTCACTTTGTGGTCCAACTCATCCCAAACCATCTCATTTGGGTTTAGGTCGGGTGATTTTGGTGGCCAGGTCATCTGACGTGCACAAAGACAAAGACACGGCAGCCGGAACCAAAAATCTTTAATTTGGACTCATCAGACCAAAGTACAGATATCCACTGGTCTGATGTCCATTCTTTGTGTTTCTTGGCCCAAACAATTCTCTTCTCCTTGTTGTTCATTCTCAGTAGTGGCTTCTTTGCATCAATTCGACCATGAAGGCCTGATTCACACAGTCTCCTCTGAACAGTTGATGCTGGGATTTGTCTGCTGCTTGAACTCTGTGAAGAATTTATGTGGGTTCTAATCTGAGGTGCTGTTGATTTGCAGTTTCTGAGGCTGGTAACTCTAATGAACTTACCCTCAGCAGCAGAGGTAACTTTTGGTCTTCCTTTCCTGAGGTGGTCCTCATGAGAGCCACTTTCATCATGGTGTTTGATGGTTTTTGCGACTACACTTGAGGATACATTCAAAGTTCTTGACATTTTCCAGATCAACTGACCTTCCTGTCTTAAAATGTAATGATGAACTGTCCTTTCTCTTTACTGAGTTGAGTGGTTCTTGCCATACTGTGGATTACAACAGTAGTCAAATAGTACTATCTGTGTACTAACCCTGCCTTTGCACAACACAACTGATGGTCTCAAACACACTAAGAAGGCAAGTAATTCCACAAATTGAGTCTTGACAAGGAACAACTGTCTATTCAGAACCATTCCAGGAGATGACCTCATGAAGCTGGCTGAGAGAATGCCAAGAGTGTGCAAAACTATCATCAAAACCAAAGGGGGCTACTTCAAAATAATTAAAATATAAAACATATTCTGGTTTGTTTAACACTTTTTTGTTTACTACATAATTCCCTATGCATTCTTTCATAGTTTTGATGTCTTCAGTATTAATCTACAATGTAGAAAAAAAAAAACTACTGAATGAGAAAGTGTGTCCAAACTTTCAACTGGCACTGTATGTGCATATCCATCATGTTAGGTGTGATGACTATATATCTATTTAGTGCTGCTTTTAAACATGACAACACCACATAAAACCTTTTAGGTGTTTACAAAAGGGTTCAACTCCCACTCCTGCAGCTTCTGTTTGATTTCATATTCAAATAAAGAAGTGCCAAGGAAAAAATACACTCCTTCTACGTTTGTGCATTCAGAGGGACTTGCTACCAAAAAAAGTACAAACATTTAAGCAGTGCCTGATGAGGTGCCAAATCAAACTTGAATCATTCTCTGTGTGGTTCTCCACTCCCTTAAATGGAGATAAAATCTTTAGCTGAAATCAGGAGCAGGACCACACCTCAATCAGTCCCCCTCCTATCACGCTTCTATACATATCCCTCTGCCCTTGCCACTTGTTCGTTCTTGCTTCTCATGGACAGACCAATACACACCATCGCTCAGCCACGTTGCCAGTCTGAAAGCTTTAGAAACTTTGACTTACCACAGATCTCTCGCCCGCCAGCCCCTCTGTTGATGGAATATCCAACCTGGTTCCAGATCTCCTCCACACCATTCAGCCTAATCCACAACAAGGCCTGCGAGACAAGGAGATCTGCATCACTAACTGCGTCACCCATCCCGAAGACACAGCTCCAATCCTCTCTCCTCTCTCCTTTCTCCAACTGCATCAGACACTCCTTATCTGATTGCTCATCCTCATGGAGCAGCTACAACCTGGGAGGCTCCTTTCAGGGAAGACCAAAATAATTACTCCCTCCTCAACTTTCACTCACTCCAACGTTGATGTCCGAAGCAGGCAAACCTCCACAGAAGCTGACTCACTCTCTCGCCACATCCGGAAACCATCTGTGCACTCCCTCACTTCCAACAGTTCTCCGAGTGATGTCCTGCTACACAAAGTCTCTGATTGGCTCTTCATGGGTATTTAGAAAGCACTTAGAGAAAGGCTTCAACTGCCACCATGCTGACAAAAAAGTTCACCTTCTTCAACTTCTGACAAACTCCCAGAGGTTAGACCACATGATAAACCACAATGATCCTCTCTCCAGCCTATGGCTCCACTGTGCGCCTGAGCATGGGTTAGGGTTAACCACACTACCCATAGCGCCACCCAGTTAGAGAGAAAAAAAAACATTTACATCTGAAGTAGGCAAACATCCAGAGAAGCTGACTCACTCTCTCAACGTAATGTATTCCCAGCTCCACCACAACGCACATAATCTCCACTATCTCATCTTCTCAGCAACCTTTCCTCCTTCTCTCTGCACCAGGTTGCCAGTTCCTCCCCTCAATCCCCCATTACCAGCAATCCCTCTCTCCCTTTCCCTCTCTTTCTCTCACTACCAGCACCAAGTTGCCAGCTTGGGGATGCCAGTTCCATTAAACTCTAAAACTTGCTTCAACAATTTCAGCTTCATGTCCAGTTTCACTCATCCCTAACCTTCACTTCAACAATTTTAACTCTCATTTTGGCACCGGGATGCTACTTTCACTAGCCTCTTTACACCTCCTCAACACTCCAGTTTCTTCCACTGGTGTCCCAGGAGGAGTTGATGTCGTCAGAAAGTGCTCTTCGATCATCAAGTGTTTTGACCCTGAACTGTAACACCTTACCAATGGTGGGTCAGCAGCAGTGGCCATCTGTGCACTCCCTCACTTTCAACAGTTCTCTGAGTGATGTCCTGCTACACAAAGTCTCCGATTGGCTCTTCATGGGTATTTAGAAAGCACTTAGAGAAAGGCTTCAACTGCCACCATGCTGACAAAAAAGTTGTCAGCATGGTGGCAGTGGTGGCAGGAAGCTATCTTCCTGGCTTCTAGCTTCACTCCTCTCTCATACTCCATACTGCATGGTATTTCAATGATCTCACATAGCTCAACATGCTCTCAGTTTTGAAACAGATGTATCAGCTGTCCACTTGTGTCCTGATCTGATGGTGATGCCTGCGTGTCTGACTTGTTCATCCTGGGAGTCTCTGTATGTCATTAGGATTCTGCACTTTGCCACCTCGAACTCCTCCACCACAGATGACAGGGGACGTTGGAGCTGACCGCATCTTATGTGTAGGCCTACTGATGTGAAGCTTGGAGGGATTTCCAGCCATTTCCAGAGGTACTCACTAATCTTTCTTCCCACTCCTTCTACTCTCGTCACAGGAGCCTTATACACTGTCAGCAACCACGTGAGTCTCAGGAGCAGTCCATGTTTTGAACTTTCCTGGGAGCCCTGATTTTTTGATCCACCTCAGCCATTCTTCTGTCTGTTTTTCTGTACTGGAGATGTTGTTGCTATTAGAAAGTGAGTTGTCAAACCACTTTCCAAGGCACTTGATTGTATTTTCCTCAATCAATGGAATAATTTCTCCTTGCACTTGCAGCTTGATCCTGTTCATCAATTTACTCTTCCTGATCACCATACTCCTGGATTTCTTTGGTTTAAACTTCATTCCGGCCCAATTTGTGAAGCAGTCCAGAACCGTCAGCACCTATCTTGCCTCCATTTGGGTCGTGGTTGTCACAGTTAGATCATCCATGTAACCTCTTATTGAGGGTTGTCAAATACCCGGTTCTATTTTTGGTCCTCAGGCTTATTTTCCAGCAGCTGTTATAATGATGTTTATGTTTATGTTTAAAAGGATGGGGGAAATTGTGCATCCAGTTATGAGTCCCTTTCCAAGTTTTGCCACGAGTCATAAAATGGGCCATCTTGAACCGCAACTGGATGCCTCCAAAGTAGCTTATAACCATTCCTTGATGTGCAGGGGGATGTGGTAGTGGTCTAATGCTGCATAGATGAGGGCATGAGGAAATTGATCCTGAGGCATTGGCCAGTTCTAACTAGATGTAGACTGTAAGGTTGCCTTTGCTAGATTTGGCCTCTTGGATCATCTGACTAAGGACTCCAATGTATTTCAGACATCCAGAGAAGCCTTGGATTCCACCTTTCTGGACAGAGATGTCAACACATCACTTTTTCTATTAACCCATAATAAAGTCATAAAAGAACCAAACTTGATGAATGTTTTTTGTGACAAAGAAGTATCTGTTCCAATCAGTCTATCAGAGAAAAATCAGAGTTGTAGAAATAAGTGGAAACTCGAGAGCCATGACATTATGTTCTTTACAAGTGTATGTAAACTTTTGACCACAACTGTATGTACTAAAAGTACCACACTGTAAAAGTCTTGCATTGAAAAAGTTATCATATCATATCTATATCATTATTATTATTATTATTGTCGTTGTTGTTGTTGTTGTTGTTGTTGTTATTATTATTATCATTATTATTATTATTGTTATTAGTCATGATGTGATGATTTAAAAGCCTGCTTTTTCTGTTTTAGTAGTACTAACCACCTGCCCCTCCAAGAATCAAAATCGGGAATCATTAAGAACCAGAACCTGTAAGCAGAACTGAAATCTGAATCACAGTCACAAACAAAATTCAACCCTAATAACACAGGCCTTAGGCCCGATGCACCGGAGAGAGCAACACAAGACACCATGAGTAAAGGATTATTTAGGCATAAAAACCAGGGAGCATGCAACAAGCACCTGGTCAGAAACATTCTAACTTTTTAATAACAGACTTCATGTCCACAGAGAATGATACACAAACCCAACAGACCTCTGTTATGTGTTACTATGGTTACCAAATAATTAACAGTGATAGCTTATGTATTTCATAAACATGCAGCAAAGGACCAGGGCTTACAGTTTTTCTCCATCCGGTTGGCTCATTTCTTGAAACTAAATTTCCATTCTCAAAACAACATGGACAAACCTCCAAAGTACTTTGCAATTGTTCACAACAGAATGATTTCTCCTTCATTTCATCAAATTGCAAATGTCTTAGTACATGCCTCAGTGTCTCATCTTTGCAAATATTCAGTACATGTAGCCTTCATTTAACACTATTTCCAAGTGAATAGATCTTGTTGATCTAAACTGATTGTTGACTTCTCAGTCTAATGGTCGTTCACTCCAAAACATGTCAGCATCATTTCATTGTATAAGTCATCACATGCACAATAGTCTGTTCAATTGTCAGAATTAGTCATGAACATACGGTGGCCAGGAGAGGGACGGTGAGGACAGCTTTATTTACAGCATTGTAGGCTCCATATAATGTTCCTTGTTGATGTGCTTATGTTACAGTATGTTATGCTGTATAGATTTTCTTCTTTTTACTCTGATGTATGAAAGTTACTTTATGTGTGTCAATACAGTTTTCTCGATTGTTTACGCACATTTTCTTAAAGTATGCCTCATACTCTCAGAACTCTGCACACAAATCAGAAAACACACACACACACACAATGGGCAAAACCCCTCAATTCTCCTGCAAAATGATACTTTACATTCAAAACAGTGTTACTTCTTCTCAAAATGCAATTTTGTTTTCAAATGACACAAACCATCATATGAACAGACATTTATAAGAACCAGTTGAACACTGATGTGCTCAGTGTAAAACACTATGATGAACAGAAAACACTTCTTCTCCATTCATCAGAAGGACTTAAGCCTTTTTTTGTTCACTGTTATGCTCACTACAGACAGTACATACATGAGTGTGTTGTAAAATATTTTAGACTATTGTTATTATACTTAGAACACACAATCACACAGTAACAAATATATTTTATTTTTCCCGCTAAAACTATGTACACAGTGAACACCCCAACCAACACAAAGTTGCACATACAGTGCATACAAATATACAAACAAGAGAAGAATTTACAGTTTACAGTTACAGTACTCCTCTTACTGTCAACTTTCCGATGTTGGCAACCATTGCTCCAAAACAGAAGAACTCACCTGTTGCCCTTTTATGCTAAAGCTCTGACTGCTGATTGTAAAACTGTGTAACAGGTGTTTGTCCATGTGATGAGTCAGTGTGCATAGCAGGACAATTAACTTTAGAATTTTGATTGACAGAGTGTTCCTTGAGAAAACAAGAGAGTTTCTTCATGAAAATTGTGCCAAATGCAGAGAATTGTGTGTCGTGTTTTGAAAAAAATGTATTTTACAACTGCAATGTGAGTGTAAAGGAGGAATTGTGCTTGTAGTTTAGCAGAACTGGTTCAGGGGGTTGGTGCATGAGTTACATGTTGTGGTCACTGTGTCTAAAGTACCAGTATTTGTGTGTAAACAACTGAGAAAAACTGTAAAAAGTTACAGTTTCCTTGACAGTATGAATGTAATGTGTGATGTCAAACCTTGGAGTCTACTCTTACTGTGAAATCCTTTTTTTTTCAGCTTTATACACAATTGTATTCTGTTAGCTAGACAAACAAAAAAACTAGCACAGTAACCATTGCCAATGAAGGACTGGGCTCAGACTGAGAGGTGGACATGAGGGATATTTCATTGGTCATCTGCCATAGTGGTAAAACATCTAAACCTGTTGACTTGCAGTGCTCACACAATGCCAAAGGGATGATGCATTTTGGGGACACTGACTATTTATATGAGAACATAATTTAGTTTTGACCAGTCGTGTGAACTGTTTTGGGAGAGATATGAGCTTTTGCAGGTGAACCATGGTGTTGTGCTGAACCATCCAGGTTATTTTGGCAAAAGCACCAAGAGTGTTGAGAACGTCTGATCTGTTTCAAGAAATGAGCCAAAGCAACTGAGAAGGATCCTTGCATTTTTGGTGTCAGTGACTATTTATATGAGAAAGAAACTTAGTTTTGAAGCATGACTGAAAGGTTTTGGGAGAGATATGAGCTTTTGCAAGTGAGCTATGGAGTTGTGCTGAACTGTAAGACTGTTTTGCTAAATGATCTTAGAGTTTTGAGAATGTAATTTCAGTTTTGAGAAATGAGCCAAACCAATGGAGAAAAACTGTAAATTGAACCCAGACCACTGCAGTAAGGACTCAGGCTTAATACATGGTTCATGTGTTCTACCAGAAAAGCTACAGGAACATCAAGAAAGTATTTTTTCTGTGGGGCTGGGACTGCTTTTTTGCTTCACACTAGGATTCAGTTGTCAGCTTTTTCAATAGGCCACACTAACAGGAGTAAATGTGGACAAACAAATGGATAGAGTTCATTATCACCGAACCAAATAGTTTAGTGAGGACAACACCTTTTGTTAAGATACCCGCTGGAGGGATCAAACTGCTGTGAATAATTTTCAACTTGTTGCATTTGCAGCAAGCCAGAAATAATTAACATTTTGGTAAAGAGTTTCATCGGGCTTTTACAAAGCCCAGGTAAAGGGTATTTAATTTGTCTCTCTGTCATAAACACATTCTACTGAGTGACTCTCTCCAAGCACTCCACAGTCACACTCGCTCTCCAGAAAGCCAGCTCACAGGAGTTTTCAAATGCACTCATTCTGCAGGAATTCTTATTTGAGAGACTGGCAAAAGTCTGTCATTGTCATCCTCCTAATCCTTCAGTGCTATGCGTTCTCTCTTTCTTGTCCTCTCCATCTCTGCTCCTCAATCCCTCGCTCTTTCCACTCTGCTCCCAATACCAAGCTAAAACCCTTCACCTCTTGCTGTTGTTATTTTAGTCTCTGCTGCACTCATACCAGCCTAATGAAGTGTGGATAAGTACTATGGTGACTGGATTGCATTTATCATTGACTCTGAGTTTAGTTTACAGAGCTCTGAATAATTTATTATGTATGAATAGGGGTTTAGAGCCTATCACAGTTTGATAATGTATTCCTCCTTGAAGCTTTCCCAGAATCCTGATGAAGTGAGCAAAGCTTCTGCACACACACATACAGCTTGTGGTTTCTATATGGTGGCATGTGCTGGAAGACAAATATGCACTGATTCATTCCTTGTAGCATAAATTTTCCTCCCACTAATATTAAAGTATTCAGACTGATAGAATTACAGAGAAGGACGCAGAGTTAACTATCAACCAAATAATGACTCATTTCTCTTTCAGTCCCCGAGAGCTGAGTAGTTAGGATGCATATCACACTGGTGCAAATGCCATCAGCAAAGAGTCTCTGGCTTGATTTCCAGATGTCTGGAACCCTCCTGCATGTCACTCCTCTGCTTTCTCTACCATATTTTCCATCTATCTAGATTAATTAATGTAGTGATTGAGATTCTTTTCTCTTTCATTCTGGTCACCAGGTTCCACTTTGACCCAGCAAAGGGGAAAACATAAGTGTAAATTTGAAGTTTAGTATGTTGGACCCGCACAGTAAGGACCGGTTGTGTGAAAACAAGAATTCATTATTAGAAAAAAACAGTCCAGTAAAATTTGATGTTTCTTCCTAATGTGATTTATTTTTTCAGTTACATGTACATGTATGTTACAATTGTCAGAACTTGACCTGGTGACCGCAGTGTTGTCTTATGAAGCTCAAATGAACTCTCATAAAGAGTTAATAACATCCGGATGCATCATCATAACCTCATGCACATATTCATTTGCAGCTGCTGGCATCAGAATAAAATGGACAAAAATCGAAAGGTAAATGATTCCATTATGAAATTATTTATTCTGCACAGGTGAAAGAGTGGTTCAAGAGTTTCCACTCTTCATATTCAGTGGATTGCCCATTTTCCTCCCTGCACTTGCTGCTGTGCAGTTGAGTCATTAGCAGTCATTGGCAGCCTGGGCCAAAACAACTCCAGCATCAACTACTTTACAAATCCGCTTCACGGTGCCATCCATGCTACAAATTTCTAGACTGTCCACCTAAAAACAGGAAGAATGATCAAAGTACATTCGACAGAGTAACAGTAATGTTATGCAACGCTGCCACCTTGTGACCAAAGTCTGTAAAAAAAATCTGAAAATTGACTGGCCTACTTTAAATTTTACAACTTACTGGAAAAACAAAACAATGTTACACTCAGATAATAGCAATAAACACATAATTTAATGTTTGTAGGAATGAATGTGGAGGTTAGGTTCTCTGTTTCACAAACATTGTGGGTTCTTAGTTAAATGTGTGATAAACCAAGACAGGCGCATGTTGTCACTAACTTCTGAATGGACATCTCCACTCTGCTGTTTCTGTGTCATAACTCGTTGAGTCTTCATAACCTTGCCCCGGTCTTTTCAGTGCTGCTATCGCTGATGTGACATGACAGAGGAAAATCAACTTCTGTTATGACAAGAAGATAATCTTCACAAGCTGGGGAGGACACACTTCCACCGCCACAACAAATTCAGGCTCAGGCAGCTGTGGAACCTTTTGGCAAGTAATGGAACCTTCCTCAAAAGGTTCAGCATCTGTACATCAACTACCGTGTGGACTGCTGTCCTCTGTGCATCTTGAATATTATATCTTCCTAAGGGTCTGTCGGAGGTCTACGGGAGGACAATACACCCTCTCATTTTGACATGTCTACATGAATGCGTTATCATATCCATCCCAGTAAAATCAGCTGTTTAACACTTCTTTCTCAGACATAATCACATGGACTACACATTTATTTTCTTAAGTCACCAGAATGGAACAGGCAACCTGACAGCTGACCTTGACAAGAAAGACTAGGTAGATAGGTGATTGTAGTATTAGTAGATTTCTGTATAATGGTTAACTATTATTAACTATTAAACATAATATTTTTTTTGTCAGGTGGAATGTGGAGTAGACTACACACATTTTGAAGTGTTAGTATTTTGTGCACATGCAAGTTCTAAGCAGAAAGTAAAAACTGAAAATCAGTGACTGCACTGCTGGAAACAAAGGACAAAGGAGAAGGTATACCTTTTTTGGAATTAAAAACAAAAATTTAGTTCACATTTATCGTTATTGTTGTTTGTATTAGAAATACAGCGACATTTCTTGTATTCTGACTCTCTCTGTCTTAACATGATGGACATACACAACTTATTGAAAGAATCCATGTAAATCCTATATAGAGAAGACAGTGACCAGCCTAATCAGAAGCTAGTCTAGCTAGTCTCGGCATGCTAGTTACCAGCTTTGGAAGATGATTACCAGCCAAGTCATAACTGATGCTAGGTTAGATGAGCTGTTAGGTTAGACACATAGGTTATCATCTTGGTCAAATAAATAATCAACTTCTTATTTCCCACTGTTGACCTCTTACTTACAAGTGTCAACTTGTCATTTTTCGGATCAGTAGCTTTTGGCAAGGCAAGCCTCAGTAGTTTTGTTTTTGCCACTTATGTTGTGCCATACATCTAAAGATGATTCCAGCAGGGTTCAATCAATAGTTACTACTTTTAGAGATCGGGAGGCCAGAAATGCCTGAACTGATTGTTGGCTGAGGGTTTTTGTTCCAGATGCACCATTCATAGTTTTTCAGCATACTCATAAAGCCCTACCCAAAAATCTCTCTTAGCATATTTACAGTGTGCTGTTTGCCCTGGTGTTTCATGTTGCTGTGCAAAATGTCCAAGATTTGGTGTTCAACATCCAGCCATGATATCAAGAGACAGTTGTGGATCAGGTGGTAGACTGGGATGTCCACTAATCACATGATTGGCGTGATCGCATGATTCACGTACTGAAATTGCCTTGGACAGCACCCCGAACCCCAAGTTGACACACAAGCATTTTGCGTGCAGCTTTACCACCACTGGTTTGTGTAAAAAGGTTAAGTTTGCTAAGTACTTTGTCCACAGCCAGGGTAAGAAGTGTGCAAGTACCATCCATTTTACATACCTCACCTTGACTGTAATAGCACTGAAATCAGTCTTTTCACTGGGCCAGGCAGAACCTCTCTATCTGTCTGTCTGTCTGTCTCTCTCTCTCTCTGTGTGTGTGTGTGTGTGTGTGTGTGCAGGACTTGGCTTTTATCCTCCATCCCAAAATTGAATTGAATTGAATTGAAAACACATCATCTCCTCTGTTGGAGTGTGTGACTGTTACCTTGCCTTCATGAATTTCAAGATTGTTTGTGATCAGGAAGTATAGCAGTATATTTAAATATACTTTAATACACTTCATTGTGTGTTAACAGTGTGGTCAAGTGCCCCTAAGTGAGGTCAGGTAAATGTTAAATTGTGCTTGATTACGATATTAAGAACAATATCAGTGTGTTTAAAATAGTACTATTTAACTACTGATGATGTTGACGTAACAGTTTCTTAACTGACTATGTTGTGAATTTCTCACCTGACACCCACTCTTAGTGAATAATCATGAGACATTTAAGAAAAGACAAAAGGGAGCAACGTGATCCTTAGTCCACTTGTAGATTTATTGTACTCAACACAGAGAAGCCTACAACAAACCAAGCTGGTCTCAAGGTCAACTGAAGTGGTCACAAAAAGCATTAACTGCAAACCTGTTCATCGTGTTCCATAGGCCCCCCAGAAGTATGATTACCACTTGATTCTCTGCTCCTGTCATGAGCTGCATCACCTCATTGTGTGTGATCACTTCACAGGCTTTTGTTTACCTTCAGATTGCATACAATCGGTGTTTGTTAAAATATCTTGTGGTTTAAATGGTGAAACTGGTAGTATGGCTCCTCAGGCACACTGACACATGAAGAGCTCATAGAACTCCCTTATCAGAGCTTCTGTTCTGGCTTCACATACTGACCATCTACTTCATTAGCCACAAGCTCTAACTGACCCCTATGACCTTTTTCTATGAGCATAAACTGCCAGTACAGTTTGCTAGTGTGGTTTCACTCTTCTAAACAATTTTCATAATTATATTTTAGCTTCTATGATTCTAGATTTCAGCATATCCATAAAATATATGTAAGCACAGAGACAACAGCCAAACAAGTGATTATAACTTCCAACAACTTCAAAACAGTCATATATGTACTTTGAAGTATGATATTATTATGTTTAAAGGGTACTTAGTGTATTTTCATTATAACATAAAACAGCCACTATTAGCACAATAAGAACATATCGGACACGACAATAGCTAATTATTACTACATAGAAATCTAACTAACTGTGGCAATCATGTTGATGAAGCCACCTGAGGCTAGCTAATGATAACTACAGCAAGCAAGTCATTCAAGTCATATAAGTCAATAATTATTCTAATGCCAAATGACTGTGAAGAAATTAATAAAGTTAAAGGCATTTTGCTGTGGAAGACAGCAGCTCGATTCCTGTGTTTAATACTTTAAATTTTGTCAAGGCCATTTTAATAGACATTTTAAATTTCCGTTATTTTTTCTTATTGCCCACACCGATGGAGCCGCGGGTAGGGCGGTCACTGCTGTCTGTCTGTCTGTCTGTCAGTATGTGGGTGTGTGGGTGGCTATGTCCACACCATAACTCAAGAACAAATAGAGATAGGATAATCAAATTCAGCACAGATGTTCATCTTGACCTACCCTGGTCATCCATTACTGATCACTATTTAGTGCAAAATCCCCTTATAATCTACTATATAAGCTTGAAATGATGAACTCTGGTATATCTAAGGGCAGGACTACCACATTGCACCTCTTGGCCTTGAACTTGACCTTTGACCTTGAACTTACTGCCACATGTCTGTCTGTCTGTCTGTCTGTCTGTCTGTCTGTATGTATGTATGTATGCATATATGTATGTGGGCAGTGTTTTGCCAGTTCATGCTTGAAGAGAACTAGACCAAAGTTCAGTTCACACATATAAAAATGAACTAGTTCACGTTCATTTGTTACATTTTTTAAATAGATAAGACACTATGTTACTCAATAGAATCAAGTGCGCACATCAGACTGATGTTCGCACTTGTTTTTTCAGACCAGTTTGCATAAAAATGTGAGGTTCATGCCGTCTGTGTCTTCATTTGTTAATTCATAAAACTTCACTAGCTCTTCTGCTAAACTGACTGCGGCACTAGCCATGCAGGACTGTCACCAGTCTTTTGCCATAAACTGTCGTAAAACCTGAAAACGGCTTTCTCTCGCGAGAGTTTTTAAGTGAACGTGAACGGTGCGTGCCGTTCATTCTCATGAAAGTGAGCACGTTCACACTCACACTCACACTCACAGTCACACTCATTATTTGAAAACTGCTCCGTTCAGTTCAGCGTTCACCGAAAATGTGAATGCTGTTCATTGGATGCGTTCATGCACAGCACACTGGGTGTGTGGGTGTGTATGTCCGCACCATAACTCAATAACAAAGACAGATAGGACAATCAAACTCACAGCAGATGTTCGTCTTGACCTGCCCTGGTCACCCATTAATTTTGGGGTTAAGAGGTCAAAGATCAAGGTCACAGGGCTACCTGCCATGTTTAGGAAGGCCTCCAGCATGGGTCTGCATCTCGCTTGAGTGTATTCTAGTTTAATGTGGAATTCACCAACCTGGTGTTTAATTGATCCTAATGTAACGAAAGCAGCTTGGCTGAAAACATTAAGTGTCAGTGGTTAAAAGCTGTTTTTTCAGAAATTGAGAAAATGCCCATTGTATCTAATGGGGTGTATATCTCAAGGGTTACCAAGAATTTTGCGAAGTCAACCACCTCTGGGAAGATTCACATTAGTTCTTCATCTTTTTCATTTGAAGATATTATCTGTCACTCTGGAAACAGAAGATATCAAATACTTTTTACAGCACTGTGCATATTGTGATTTACACTGACACATATGTACTCTTTAACTTGCAAGCAGCAAATAAGAAAAGCTGATGATGATCAGCATCCCAAGGCAGTAAATTTATACTATCACATAGAATGAGTAAATATACTGCATAAGTGCATCTCAATGAGTGTATGCATGTTGTACACCAGAGTAGACTGTTTTTATATTTTATAACATTAAATACACATAGGAAAAATAATAATTCCTGTAATGAAGCATTAAAATTGCCAGGTATGAGTTGGGTACTGGTGTTGGAATCAGAGCACATTTTAGAAGGCAGGAATACAATTCTCTTTCATTTCATGTCAATTCAGTTTTACATAGCACCAAATCATGACATATGTCATCTCAACGCACTTCACTTAGTAAGGTGAAGCAGGAATCCCTGAAGCAGGATAGCAGATGGGGGACACATAAACAATACCTAAGAGAACAATAAACCATTTACGATTGGTGAGGCCAGTGACTGCAGATCAGACATGTAGCTCCAGATCTAGAGACACCTGCACAGAGAACAAGACAGGACACAGAACCTCAGGGGAAACACAGAGTTAGTGATATGTAATGGTGATATATAACAGTATAGAGAGGAGAGGAGAGGAGAGGAGAGGAGAGTTGAGGAGAGGAGAGGTGAGGAGAGGTGAGGAGAGGAGAGGTGAGGAGAAGTGAGGTGAGGTGAGGTGAGGTGCTCGGAGCATCACTGGATGTCTGCCAACAGTCTAGACCTATAGAAGGATAACTAAGGAATGGTTCAGGTGACCCTGCAGCCGTAACAGAGGAGCCTGATAACTGAGCTACTAATAATATGGTACAATAAGGTCTTGAAGATACGATTTCCTGGATTTTACAGGGAGCCAATGAAGAGAAGTTAACACAGAAGAAATCTGATCTCTGTTACTAGTTCCTGTCAGAACTCTGGCTGCAGCATTTTGGATCAGCTGGAGGTTTTTAAGGGAGTTATTGGGACATCCTGATAATAAGGAATTACAATAGTCCAGCTTAGAGGTTGCAAATGCATGGAATAGTTTTTTCTACTCAGCATCATTCTGAGACAAGATGTTCCTGATTTTTACAGTATTACTATGGGGGCATTATTGTAGCAAAACTATTTGTCATTTCGAATGGAGAGTTGTCTATCTGTATTTCAATCTGTGTGTCCGAAGAGAGATTTGTCAATGTGTAAAAGAATTTGTCTATGCGAACTGAGATTTGTCTGTCTGTAATTAGGTTTTCAAATGTGTAAAAAAAAATGCTAATCTCTATTAAAAGTTGTACATGTAATAAGATTTGTCCATGAGTACAAAGAGTTGTCAATGCGTACAAAGATATTCGTAGCTGAAAAGTTTCTATTCGGCTTCACATCTGCAGGAAATACAGACAAATCCCCAGTTACGAGTCGTTCGGCTTCACAATTGGCTCTCATTTTTACACGTGATTTTTGCTACACTTCTGCCGTGAGAGAGATTCGTATCTGAAAAACGTCAGGGTTTCTGCTCCCTGAGCTCAGGCTCACAGGCTCACAGGCTCGTTCATGCTGGCTGCGTTCCGCTCTGCTGCCCTGTACCCAGCAGTTCCCGTCGTCTGCAGGCCATCAGGGGGCCGCTATCCGCCAGAGTCTTGGAGCGTTCGTGACATTGTGAGGCAGGGTGTGGACAAGATGGAGCCCCGATCGCAGACGGTGAGTACATGGTAATGTTTTGAGAGGCACCTGGCTGCAGACCTCCACTGTCAGGACACCTCCACTGTCAGGACAGGACGTAACGGGTAAAAAACAGAAAAGTACATTTAAGGCGTCCAGTCCGGTAGGTGGCGGTGACACATGTGAAGTTGGTTTGCTAACCGCTAATTAAATCAAAAGAAGAAGCAGCCCTTTAACGAGTGGTTGTGGCTGTTTCTCAATATACGCACTTGTCCACGGTACTACCTTTAGATTATTAGAAGATTATTTGAGGCAATAAAGTGGTTGTATAAACATCAAATCTGTGGTCAATTTATCAGGATAAATTCTGCTTAAAAATTTACTCCAACGATGTCGGAGATGTGAGTGTCCCCGTTAGACAGCTACTACCAGGCGGTCAGCGCTCACAGCTCCCCGCTGACAGCAGCCTGAGCTCGGCTAGACTTTCTGAAATCTTCCGCTGGCTCTGATGGTTCTGTAATGGGATATCAGTACTTTTACGGGAATCTAACGGTTACACTTTTGTTATTTAATGTCCCCGGTCGCCGACTTTGTCATTATATTAGTAATTATTGTGTTGTCTTCATTACCTGTAGTACGTCTTTGTTCTATTCTTATGACTGTAACTGTGCATTAAAAATAGCATTTAAGGATTTTTCTGTTAGCAGGCATAAAAACTCACAATGGGGCTCATTCTCAAAATCATCACAAGTTTCATATATAAATTGAAACCATATATACTATAGACAGTGGTCGAGTAGATTATACGTTGTTTACTACGCGATTTTATTTTGAAATGCATCCCGTGCAAATTTTTAAGCAGAATTTATCCTGATAAATTAACCACAGATTTGATGTTTACACAACCACTTTATTGCCTCAAATAATCTTAAAACTACATTTTGTGTCACAGTCAAGGTAGTACCGTGGACAAGTGCGTATATCGATAAACGGCCACAACCACTCGTTAAATGGCTGCTTCTTCTTTTGATTTAATTAGCGGTTAGCAAACCAACTTCACATGTGTCACCGCCACCTACCGGACTGGACGCCTTAAATGTACTTTTCTGTTTTTTACCCGTTACGTCCTGTCCTGACAGTGGAGGTGTCCTGACAGTGGAGGTCTGCAGCCAGGTGCCTCTCAAAACATTACCATGTACTCACCGTCTGCGATCGGGGCTCCATCTTGTCCACACCCTGCCTCACAATGTCACGAACGCTCCAAGACTCTGGCGGATAGCGGCCCCCTGATGGCCTGCAGACGACGGGAACTGCTGGGTACAGGGCAGCATAGCCGAACGCAGCCAGCATGAACGAGCCTGTGAGCCTGTGAGCCTGAGCTCAGGGAGCAGAAACCCTGACGTTTTTCAGATACGAATCTCTCTCACGGCAGAAGTGTAGCAAAAATCACGTGTAAAAATGAGAGCCAATTGTGAAGCCGAACGACTCGTAACTGGGGATTTGTCTGTATTTCCTGCAGATGTGAAGCCGAATAGAAACTTTTCAGCTACGAATATCTTTGTACGCATTGACAACTCTTTGTACTCATGGACAAATCTTATTACATGTACAACTTTTAATAGAGATTAGCATTTTTTTTTACACATTTGAAAACCTAATTACAGACAGACAAATCTCAGTTCGCATAGACAAATTCTTTTACACATTGACAAATCTCTCTTCGGACACACGGATTGAAATACAGATAGACAACTCTCCATTCGAAATGACAAATAGTTTTGCTACAATAATGCCCTCATATATTATGTAGATGAAAGAATGCCGTCCTACAGACTCACTCTGTGTGTGAGTTAAACAATGTATTTTGATCAAAAATAACTCCAAGGATTTTTACAGTAGAGCTGGAGACT
Organism: Dascyllus trimaculatus; assembly: GCA_024666655.1. Taxonomy (NCBI): domain Eukaryota; kingdom Metazoa; phylum Chordata; class Actinopteri; family Pomacentridae; genus Dascyllus; species Dascyllus trimaculatus. Next base: position 2,474,117 of record CM045457.1, read on the forward strand.
AAGGCAGCATCATCAAGAGTAACTATGTGCTAGCTAGTGTGTTTGTGAGGTGCTTAGGGACAAATACAGTAACATTAGTTTTGTCAGAATTTAGAAAATGACAGGTCATCCACGCCTTAACACCGTTAAGCTGATTAGTTTCATCTGGCTACATAAACAGATATAGCTGGGTATCATCTGCATAACAATGGAAGTGTATGCAGTGTTTTCTAATAATATTGGCTAGGGAAACCTGTACAAGGTGAATCGTATTGGTTCTAGCAGTGAAAGTAGTCGAAGAATTATTATTAAAAACAAGAATCCTGAATCGGTGTGATAAACATGATTTAAACCAGTTTAGTTTGGTTCTTTTAATTCCATTAACATTGGTTCAATTGTTATAACATAGAAAAATGTATGTTGTTCTATATTCCTCGACACCATTTCCTTTTTCATTGTGTACAATTAGCACAGTCAGGGTTTGTGTGAGAACAATAATCCTTTGTGGGGTTTGACTCTTGACTTGAAAGTAACTTGGTTCAACCGACACAATGTGCATTGGTGGATTAGATGATTGAGCTACTCTTCTATGATTCATGACCTTCTACAGTGTTGATTGATGTACACAGTAAAGCTGCAGTCCCATCAACGAGATTATCCACCTGTGTGGGACTGATGTTAGAGGAGCTGCTCTCTATTGTGTTTCCATACGGCACTGAAGTAAATAATAAGGGAATCATTGCATTATCAAAAAACATCTGCTGTAATGTAACTTCTTCGTAAATGTTTTGTAGTTCATTATTGTAAATTCAAACGTTATTAAAGTTGGTTTATTTACATTTTGTAAACTGAGTTTAACAACAAGGGTTGGGGCTGGCTATTCTCATTATCTACATGAATGTGAAGTCACCCACTATAATGACTTTATCTGTACTGAGCACTAAATCAGCAAAGAACAGGTGGTCAGTATACAACTAACAGAAATGCTTTTTTGTGCTTTCCAATTTGGGTGCAGGAGACTATATAAGTGCATAAGTACACATGATGAAAATTAAATTTCCTATGACAGGAAGCACCTGTGTTAGAAAACTGCTGTCCACATGACCTTTGCCCTCTGTAAATATGATAGGCAGGTGGTGCAAGTGAGGCATCTGTTATGATATTTTACCCTTGGTTTAATTCCAAAAACATAACAGTCTTTGCCTGATATTCAGGTAGACTTGGACATGGAGACATTCTGCTTGTTTTACTCTCCATCCGCTCTCCCTGGCAGTGGTGGAAATAAAAACAATTCCCTTTGGCATCTCATGGTTTCACCTCTGGAGTTGTGAAAGACACAGTTGCAGTTTGTCTCAGCCTCATTAGGATTCAGACAGATGGAATGTTCTTACTCCTTTCCCTTGTTTTTTCTCCTCATTTTGTCATTTATTTGTTTGTTTGAGGGTGCAGGGCACAAGGTGGCTCAAGAACACAGGACAAAGACAAGACCATATGCTTTTAGAAAAAACCTAGTGTCATTCCCATATTTGCAAAGGTTATTTGAAAGTAACTACAGCAGCATATTTTATAGTTCTAGGAGAACGAAAAGGAAAAAGTCCATCACCCATTTACCTTTTGCTGTGACACAAAATATCCTCCAGTGAATATCTGTTTTTTACATTGTTGACATGTGGTGTTTGTTTTTCATGTGACATAAAAAAAATAAGTAGTCGGTGCAATGGCTGAGTGTTTTTTTCTTTGCACTGACTGGAGCATTTTTCACAACTTGCAGCTCGATGAGGCAAAGGAGACATTAACCGATAATTAAATATTGTGTATACTGTTGTTCCCAAAAAAAGACATCTTGCACTTTACACAAGCACATAGCAGGAAGGAGGTAAAACTCTGCATCAATAAAAGGAAGCAGGCTTACAGGGAACAAAGACTGTGTGGGGGTGGCCATAGCTCAAAAAGAACTTACCCTTCTCCTGAGGGAGGCAAGAGAGAAACACCAAGTGGTACTTGAGCAGAGCTTTTGCTCCATGGACAATGAAAAACTTTGGAATGGTTTAAAAAACATAATAAACATGACTTGAACAGGAAACAGATTATCTCTCTGGATGGACAGAAGAAATGAGAAGAATTTTTTCTGTGCCAAATCACCCTGAACATCAGTCAACAATGAGTTTAGACCAGTGGCTTTAACATCTGTGGTGGAGGTATAACTTTAATACCAAGGAAGATGTGTTTTTATCATATAGTGACTTTTATTTTGTTATTTTATTATTATCGGCCCTATGAACGGCCCAAAACCTTCCAAAGTTCCCAGCAGTTATCGGCAGTTTACAGGCTGTGAACTCCGAGTTTGTCTGTGCCCTAGATTGTCAGAAATGGACCCTGTGTGAGGAGCTGGAGTGGGGGGTAAGTGTGTAGGGCAACTTCATACCTAGACAGCATGGCAGTGGTGTGAGCCACATACAATAATAATGATTATTATTATTGTTATTAATACTTTAAAAGATATGTCACATGTATAATTAGTAAACCTACACACTTGCTATCCGACAATGACTGACATTCATTTATTGGGAGGGAAAAATATTTGCAAAGGCATGTTGAAAAGTAAGAGGTTTATTGAACAATAGAATAGCTGGAATAGTTGTAAATGTGTAAAAAAAAAAAAAATCAAATTTAAAACAACATATTAAAATTGTTTTTAAAAAAATATCAGAAATGAAAGTCCAACACTTACATTTTTCAAAAACAAATTTTGAAAAGCTCAACTTGTGTTCTGTTTCCCTGGACTAGGACACAGGACTTCACTGCCAACTACTAACCAGGAGCCTTGCCATCAGATCCAGGCTCCTGTTTTCTGTTCTTCCATTGTTTAGCGCTATGTTGTAAATATGCGTAATATAAATAAAACTGAATTGAAGTGAATTGAACAGGACGATAACGAGTAGTTGTTTGGCTTGGAGAAGGCAGGCAGAAGACAGAGTGGGGACAGACAGGGAATCGGGACTGAATAGTTTACGCTCTAGCAGAGAGTGACTGGATGAACCGGGCTTTTATTGAAGGAGGTGATTAGTGGCAGGTGAGCTGCTCCTTGCAGCTGTCTTGACCTCAACAATCGGGAGACTGCAGGCAGGGCTGAGCAGACAGAGTGACTGAGAGACAAAGGAGGGCTGAGTGAAGAGGGAGAAGGAGAGAAAGAAAGAGGAAGACAGGCAGGGACTGAAATGGGGATCAAGATACAAACACGATCCATCTGTCTCTCACCATGACCCATCTGCATGAAATAAATGATCATTAACATACATGTATACCTAAATAAAGCTTAGGCTACATAAATCTAAATGAGACATGAAAATGAGACATTAAGATAGTATTCTATAGCACTGGATAATATAATGCATTGGGTAATATATAAACAAAACTAATAATTTCCTATTAGCGCATTTAATCAATAATAACAGTAACAAATATAATAATGGTGATATAATCCTGACCTCATCGGGCCATCTGGCATCAAAAGATGGCACTGTGGGTCCATGTCAGAGATGTGAGTATTTCAGCAAAATGTTAACTTTGCCCCCATTTCACCTACAGATGTGTTTTTTGGATTGATGATGAACAGACTTCTCACCGAGTCTGTCGTATTATGTAAGATGAGACGGCTACACAGAGAGCTAAAGTACAAACACTGGAGACATCCAGCAAAGCTTTCAGGATAAAGTGTCAGACCTGAAGATGAGGTCGCAAGTAAATAACCTGAGGCTGCAGGAGGGGTCGAAGGGCCAGAGCCATGTGTCTTTTTGGAAAAATGGATTCCTAGAAATACTGGAGATCGACAGCCAAATTATTGTGGAGAAAGACCCTGGGTTTGACCAAAGAGGGACACTAACTACCCCCCAAGAATGTTAACAATAGAGTTCCTCAATCACAGGGACAAACTGAAGGTAATCTATGCTGCCCGGATGAACAAAGATATTAAATACAAGAACCAGCAAGTGAGATTCTCCTCTGATCTGTTTGCTAGGATTCAAAAGTAGTGGAAAGAATACAACCCGGTCTGTCAGCAGCTGCGGAACTTGCAGATCTGACATGGACTGATTCATCTGGCGAGACTCCTGGTAACATATAAAGAGTGGACCAGCACCTTCAACACTCCGGTGGTGGCACAAGACTTCATTGACAAGATGAAGGCAGGAGGCAGTGAGAACTGAACAGTGACTGGTGGACTAACAGATAGCTGAAGATGAACAGCTGGGGATAACTAGTAAACTATAGGAGGTATGGTTAAAAAAGAGGGATTTCAGTGTGAAACATGATGTACAGCCCTAAAGATGACAGGGTAAGTGCATCTAATAGAAAGTTACATGTAAAATGGAAGAAGAAAATACAAACTATGGATACTGAATGTTATAAACCTAAAAAGAATTTTGAGGAGGTCAAGCTGTTCCAAGTTTTATATTGACTCTTTTTTTCAGGGTGGGTATTTAACTAATATTATCAACCAAGAATTAATAAAGTAATCCTTTGACAGGGCTCCAGACTTATGCAACCTTTTTTAAACAGTGTGCAAGTTAAAATTTCATGTGGTTGTATTGTGCAAGTGAATGATGATCGTTAGGCTGACCCAAGGGCCTGCCATCAGCACAGGTAGCAACTATTTCTTCCACACTGACCCAGTGTCTGAATGTCTGTTGCTGTTTTACAAGATGAAATAATAAAATAACAGTAACAATGTAGCCAAGCATAAGATGGACAGATACCTTATTATCCAACTTTAACTCCTGGCAGAAAATCTGAACTTAGTAAATGTGTACGGCCCTAATGTAGATGATTTTCTTTTTTACAAATCTGTTTCTTACACTCAACATATTCAGGGCAATACATAATAGCAGTAGATTTAAAATGTGCATTGGATCCAATCCTCAACAGGTCTACAAACTATGGTCAGTCACATAACCGATGCAGGACAACTAGTCAACGTTTTACTGAAGAACTGGGTCTGATAGACATACGGAGGAAACTGGAACCACATAGCAAGGCTTATTCATGTTACTCAAGAACACATAATGTGGGATTACATTCCACAATACAAAACTGCTTCTATGATAGCACTGTAATTTCAGACCATGCACCATGCTGTATAGTGTATGGGGATACTAAGCTGGTGAAAGACCCACCGAGATGGCACTTTCAGCACCAGTGGCTACAGAACTTTATAGACTATTTGGGAAAACACATAGATGAGTTCTTTGAAATTAATACAACTCAAACTTCTGCCAGTATTAGGTGGAAATCATTTAGGGCTTTTCTTAGGGAACATTTAATAAGCTACACTAGCTCTGACTCTAACGAATGTGTCAGGTCGAGCATTGCCCCGCCTCCACTCATCATTAGCCGTACCTGCTGGCTGATTGCTTAGGGGTGCCAGCCGTGTATTTGATCAAGCGCTCACATGGTCCTCCGGCGTTTACCTGGCAGGGGGTTCATCGGGCATGTGCGAGGCAGCATTGGCTAACAGTGACTGGTGAGCGGTGTCCGGTGCATTTGTGCGGGGACGTCACGGAGCGTGGCGCTGCCTTTGGCGTTGGCTTGGGTTTGGTTCATGTGCGAAGCTTCTCTGGTTCGGCCATAAAAGCCACATTTGGTATCTTCTCTCCTCCATGCAGCCTGGTGATGTGAGCCGCCAGGTGGACACACTGAACAACGGCTCTCATGGCCTTCAGCCCCGGTGCTGTCGCTCCGTCCATTACTATCTTCTTCTCCGTCTCGGTGACTACTTTTGTTTGGACCGATTCTGGTGCATCTCATCCCTGCCGTGCACTGAGGTTGCATCGGGTCTTAGATCCCACCACAATTCCGTTAGAAATTATTTTCTTTTCTTTCTGTTGATTTGGGCTTGGTTTATGTGTCGTTGAGGGAGGAAGTTAGTTTCCTTTTGTCAGTTAGTTTCCTTTAGTCAGTTAGTTACTTCTTTTGTTTGTTAATACCTCTGTTAGTTGAAATTATTTTCTGTTATTAATTCAGTTCCTTTATTTTGTTAGGTTATTTCTTTGACATCAATTTAAAAATTGATATATATTAGTGCTGTCAATCGCTTAAAATATTTAATCGCGATTAATCGCAAATTAATCGCAAATTTTTAAATTTATACTAAATGTCTCTTGAATTATCATTTTATACGAGGAGGAGGCGGAGAATTCGCGTCAGTTGTGTTTGGCCATCAAATGGTATTACAGACCGGATGTGCTACGATGATAACTTGGTTAATACTGACAACACACACAGATAACTTTGGTCTTGTCAATCGTCATGCGCGCACCCCAGGCCGCCGTCACCCAGCGGAGCATCTGGATCAGCAGCACACGGTTCGGGACGCGGAAAAGGAGCCGAAAGAAAGGCGAGCGAGAATATTGCTGCTGTTGTGATTTGGTTTGTTTGGTTTTTTTTTTTTTTTGGTAAGTCTGTCCGACTAAACGGGGTCCTGGCCCTGCTCCTGCAGTTTGTTCTTTTTTTTTTACCGCCTTGCTCTTCGCTTTGGGCATTTAGTGTATACAGGGTTTTTTTGGTACCATTGCTATTTCATATATAAATATTTTTTAAAATTAATAAAGTATTATTGTGTATAAGTCCGTCTCTTGTCCTCGTTATTAGTGCACGAACTTGTGCAACCTAACAGTAGGGGTTTGCAAAATGTTTAATTCCTGGGGGTAACGCCCCAGGTGGTGTTGTCAGGCATTGTCAATTTCTGTACCCTCCCCACCCACGCCAGTTGGTCACAAAAGAGGCAACGTTTGGAGGATCAAATTAGAATCGTTTAAGAATACGTTTTTCAGAAAAGTGACCCAAAAATAGCAAAAAAAAAAAAAAAACTGCTCATTTTGAGAGCGGAGTATGACAAGTAGGGGTGTAACGGTACATAAAAATCACATTTCGGTCCATACCTCGGTACGGAAGTAACAGTTCAGTTCGCTTCAGTGTACTGCTACACCCCTAATGACAAGCTAACAGCCTCCAGAGCAGCTGCAAGTCTCTTAAGACTCAAACAAACATTTTATGAACAAGGTAATAAAGCTGGTCAACTACTGGCATGGCAAATAAAACAAATGGAAACAAAAACCTCATTTAAATACAACAACGTTACTACTACAGATTCTTTGGTGCCTACAAACATTCTATGAAAAACTGTACAACACAGAAATTAAGACAGACCTAACAGACCTGAAGACCTTCTTAGATGGGTTACCTATACCATCCATCTCACAAGAAGCCAGAGGGCAACTAGATCTAGAAATTACCAGAAGGTAGATTTGTGTAAGAAATTTGAAACCAAATTGTTAAACCCACTGCTGGAAATGTTCTAGAGACCTTTCAGAGTGAGAACCTTCCACCTATGAATGGAGTTCTAAATATATTACTCCAAAAGCCAGAGAAACCCTTTAACAAATGTGAGACTATGAGGTCGATAAGCTTAATGAACTCTGACCTTAAAATATTACCTAAAACTTTAGCAAAACGAATACAAAATCTAATGCCAGAAGATACTGATAGAGACTAGAATGGATTTATAACTGGAAGGCAGGGTTTCCACAATGTCAGAGAAGTACTAAGCAACATTAATATCAGTACAGAAACTCCAGATACAGCTCTCCTGTCATCAGACACAGAGAAGGCCTTTGATAGGGTCAAGTGGCCATGTCTGGTTGATGTTCTGGAAAGATTTGGATATGGACAGAGTTTTAGAAAGTGGGTCGATCTGATTTATAAAATGCAAAATGTAGACATCCTGACAAACCTGAACATTTCACAAACTTTTAACATCAAAAGAGGCTGTCGTCAGGGTTGTCCATTGTCCCCACTGCTGTTCACGTTAGCAACAGAACCTTTTGCAAATGCTGTACGATCGCACTTACAGATTAATGGAACAACGGTTGGACACAATAAACACAAACTGTCACTTTATGTTTATGATATTTTTTTCAAAACATTCCTCTGCCAACACCACCAGATTTATTTCTGAAAACTAAAGAATACTTGTTGGGTTCATTTGGAACAATAGAAAAGCAAGGCTATATTCGTCTCTGTTATTTTTGCCATTTGATCGTGAAGGGTTAAAATGTCCAAACTTATTGTATTACTGGGCTGAGGTCCATCATGTTTTACTTCTCAAAAGATACTCCTTATTGGATAGAAATGGGATCGAAGACTCCTTCTTCTCCATGTACCTGTACTCTGACACAAAGATTTATACAAAGACAGACCAGCAACCCAATACTGAGACATATGATTAAAATCTGTTAGGATGTCAGAAAACATCTAAAAGAACCAGACTCCTTATCACAGTACAGCCCAGTTTGGGGTAACCAGTTTTGAGTTGATGCTACATTTAAAATCTGGGTTACCAAAGGTCTTGAAAAGATCTAAAATCTGTATCTATCAGATTCTGATATGATGTCTTTTGAACAACTGAAGCATAAGTTTAATCTGAACTGAAAACACTTTTTAAATTCCTACAACTTCGAAGCTTTGTAAAAGCAAAAAAAAACAATATACTTAATGAACCCCTGCAGTCACTTCATTCATAACAAAGGACAGTTCAGCATCGTATCTTAATTCTGTGATATGCTTACATCTTGCTTGTCTGAGACCTCACAATGTCATGATCCCTGCTTCATCCCCTTCCTCTCCCTCTTTCTTTCTCCTTTCCTCTCCCTCTCTTCTTCTCCCTCACTGTCTCCCTCACTTTCTCACTGTCATCAAAGCCCTGCCTGCAGTAACCCTGACTGCAGGTATTGGAGACAGCTGCAGGGATCGACTCACTTGGCCTCATGTTTATAAAATGGGGCACTAAGTACATACAGACTGATTCTACAAACACTTGTAAAAGAATGGGTCGCTCTCAGGAGCTCAGTGAATTCAAGCATGGTCCTGTGATAGGTTGCCACCTGTGCAATAAGTTCATTCGTGAAATTTCCTTGATACCAAATATTACACAGTCAACTGTTAGTGATATTATAACAAAGTGAAAGCAACTGGGAACAACAGCAACTCATCCACAAAGTGGTAGGCCACGTAAAGTCGCAGAATGCGGTCAGCAGATGCTGAGGCACACAGTGCACAGAAATCACCAACTTTCTGCAGAGTCAGTAGCTACAGACCTCCAAACTTGGTGTGGTCTTCAGATTAGCTCAAGAACAGTGCAAAGAAAGATAGAATGGGTTTCCATGACCGAGCAGCTGCATCCAAGCCTTACATCACCAAGTGCAATGCAAAGCATTGGATGCACTGGTGAAAGCACACTGTCACTAGACTCTAGAACAGTGGAAACGTGTTCTCTGGAGTGACCAATCACACCAGTCTGGGTTTGGAGGTTGCCAGGAGAACAGTACTTGCCTGACTGCACTGTGCCAAGTGTAAAGTTTGGTGGAGTGGGGATTATGGTGTGTGGCTGTTTTTTAAGGGTTGGGCTTGGCCCCTTAGTTCCAGTCAAAGGAACTCTTAATGCTCTTAATACAGCAACAACTGCAGTTACATGTCTGCGATAGCTTGTGATTAGTCTTTTCTATCGCCATGGAGGGCAATTCTTCCATAGATGTCATTTTCACCCAGTGTCTCCCTTCATGTGGAATCATGTAGATGGATCTTAACTGAGGCAGGTGAGACATGCAGATCTTTTGATGTTCATCTGGATTCTTTTGTGACCTCCTGGATTAGATATTGATGTGCTCTTGGAGAAACGTTGGTTGTCCAGCCACTCCTGGGAAGGGTCACCACTGTTCCATGCTTTCTCTATTACTGGATCATGTCTCTTACTGTGGTTCTCTGGAGTCCCAGAGCCTTAGCAATGGCTTTGTAACCATTTCCAGATAAATGTCAATGACTTTGTTTTTCATCTGTTCTTGAATCTTTTTAGAACATGGCATCATGTGCTGCTTTTTGAGACCCTTTAGCTCCTTCACAGTACCAGACAGGTTCTATTTAGTGATGTTTAGATTCAACAAGCCTGTCAGTGCTCATATGCGAGTGTGGCTGGTGAAACTGAACCCAACTGCCAATTGGATTTGGTCATTTGGTAGATAGGTTGCTATTACCTTTTTATATAGGGCAAGATGGGCTTGACAGCATTTTTCACTTTGTGTTTTCTTGGGTTACCTTTGTGTTACATTAAAATTAGTTTGATGATCTGAAACATTTCCATGTGACAAATATGCAAAAATACAAGATTTCTGTGGGGGGCAAATATTTTTTCACTGCACTGTAATGTTAAAGTGGCTCTATCAGCAGTCACAGCAGCCCCAAATATGCTGGCTTTTTAAAATACACACACTGCCTCTTTGCTTGCCCCTTTGCTAGACTGTCAAAACAAAATCTCCCTGATGGAGTTTACCAAACAGTATTGCTTTCTGTCTCTTTGTCACACACTTGTTTTGATGGATAAATCATCTTTACATTTGGGTTTACTTTCAAAATAAGAATCCATACCCAGTTACTGAACTTAGTGAGCAGTTTTTTTTTAAAGTCTCAATTTCATAGCCCACGAGAAACATTTGTATTTACAATGAGTCAACAGGATTCTGTGAAGTATTCTACACTTTCAAAGTAAAAGCTCGACATGTCATAAGAAACTGATCACGGTTTGTGACATGCTGGTTTTTCAAAATAAAAAATGTATTTATATAAAATATACCTTATTTAGAATTATAGTGGGACATACACTATATTACCAAAAGTATTTGCTCACCCATCCAAATGATCAGAAGCATGTGTCCTAATCACTTGGCCTGGCCACAGGTGTATAAAATCAAGCACCTAGGCATGCAGACTGTTTTGACAAACATTTGTAAAAGAATGGGTCGCTCTCAGGAGCTCAGTGAATTCCAGTGTGGAACTGTCATAGGATGCCACCTGTGCAACAAATCCAGTCGTGAAATTTCCTCGCTCCTAAATATTCCACAGTCAACTGTCAGCTTTATTATAAGAAAATGGAAGAGTTTGGGAACAACAGCAACTCGGCCACCAAGTGGTAGGCCACGTAAACTGACGGAGAGGGGTCAGCGGATGCTGAGGTGCATAGTGCAAAGAGGTGGCCGACTTCCTGCACAGTCAATTGCTGCAGAGCTCCAAACTTCATGTGGCCTTCAGATTAGCCCAAGTACAGTACGTAGAGAGCTTCATGGAATGGGTTTCCATGGCAGAGCAGCTGCATCCAAGCCAGACATCACCAAGTGCAATGCGAAGCGCCGGATGCAGTGGTGTAAAGTACGCCGCCACTGGACTATAGAGCAGTGGAGACGCGTTCTCTGGAGTGATGAATCACGCTTTTCCATCTGCCAATCTGATGGACCAGTCTGGGTTTGGAGGTTGCCAGGAGAACGGTACATTTGGGACTGCATTGTGCCAAGTGTGAAATTTGGTGGAGGAGGAATTATGGTGTGGGCTTGTTTTTCAGGAGTCGGGCTTGGCCCCTTAGTTCCAGTGAAAGGAACTCTTAATGCTTCAGGATACCAAAACATTTTGGACAATTCTATGCTCCCGACCTTGTGGGAACAGTTTGGAGCGGGCCCCTTCCTCTTCCAACATGACTGTGCACCAGTGCACAAAGCAAGGTCCATACAGACATGGATGACAGAGTCTGGTGTGGATGAACTTGACTGGCCTGCGCAGAGTCCTGACCTGAACCCGATAGAACACCTTTGGGATGAATTAGAGTGGAGACTGAGAATCAGGCCTTCTCCACCAACATCAGTGTGTGACCTCACCAATGCGCTTCTAGAAGAATGGTCAAATATTCCCATGAACACACTCCTCAACCTTGTGGACAGCCTTCCCAGAAGAGTTGAAGCTGTAATAGCTGCAAAAGGTGGACCGACATTATATTGAACCCTATGGGTTAGGAATGGGATGGCACTTAAGTTCATATGTGAGTCAAGGCAGGTGAGCAAATACTTTTGGTAATATAGTGCATCAACCAGCAGAAGCTGCGTGGCAAAGCTTAAAATTTCTTCCCATCAAAACAACATTAGTGTCTACAAAGTGATTTGCTGAAACGACAGCTTTTTTAATGCTGTAAATAATTATTGTATTGTATTTTACATGACATCTATCACATTGTTGTGTACAGTAGTGATTGCTTCAAGACATCTTTATTTCATAAGGTCCAGACTTTATGTTTTGTCATTGTAGTCATTGGCAGAAATGGCAAACTCATTTACCACAAGCCATCGCCAAGCCTGAATATTCACACTACAAAGAGTCAGAATACAGACAGGTTGTGCTAGTTTAAAAATACTGTAAAGACTAATGTAAGAATTAGTGTAAGACCATTTTTAAAAGGCAGGATTGGAGATTGCGTTAAATAGAAGTTCTTCTTTTTGACACTAAACAATAATAAAGGGGCTGTTCAAATCAGTTATTGGGCAGAAAGCATTTGGTGTAAAGTTGGAAAAGCAAGCACTAAATAAAGAATCTTTGGAGTGAGGATGAGTCTACCAGTCATCCACTATCATCTTATTTGTGTATAGTAATTACACCAAGATACTTCCATTAATCTGACAATGATAAATTGATTTACAAAGCACCAATAAATAACAACTATCTAACTTTTTACTGGCAGCATAAAATTATTCTGATAGAGCTCATTATTTCCCATCACACCATCGTTCTATGCTCACCCCACCCACCTGCCTCATCTTTCTACGAAGTCTTTAATTAATCATTTTTTTAAATAGATCATGGCCACTGAAGATATCGGTGCAAATATTATTCTGTGTAGCACCTAAGTTATGACTTTCTGACATTTTTTGGAGAAAATTATTAAAAACCCTTGGCAGAAAGCCCCTTTCTTATGTAAAACTATGCAGATAAATGTATTTTCTATTAGCATATATTAAAGTGTTGAAGACAGTGTCAGTGTGCTTCTATCTCTGCCTTGTGCAGCTCTGCATCCCTTAGTTTCCAGTCAGAGGCACTAATTACCTGCAGCATTAGGCAGCATATAATGAGGTGACAGCTTCTAGTACCCAAATCAGGGGTTGGAGGAGATGTAGAATATTAAAGAGAGAGCTGAAGGTAGGTAAAGACACATGATTACTGATTTGACTGAGAAAATTCCCGTGTGTCTCTTCTACTCTGAACAAATGATATTTCATTATATAATATTCATTATATACTGTGTATTACTTCACAGTTTGACTTCACCTTAACTCGAAACTAGCCGTTGTGTTTTCAGAGATAGCCAGTACAGTCCTATCTAAAGCTGCTCCTTCTTTGAAGGATGCAAGGGGGTCAGTCATAGAACTGACACACTGACCATTCACGGTCACATTCACACTTACAAGAAAGTTCAAGTCATCAGTCACCATAACCTGCATGGTTTTGGACTGTGGCTCAAAACTTCAGTTGCCAGAGAAAACCCATACAAAAAGGGAAGCATTCAACTACTCAGTATACTTGCCACTGCTGCTACTCTGTGTCTCTCTACTGTAATTTAAAAAACAGTATTCATTCAATGATTTTCACTGTTAAACTAGTCAGTAAAGGATGACATCTCTCCTTTTGGTAGTGAAATGTTTGCAGGGTGTGTTGAGTTTATGGCAACATAAATGTAATACTGTAGAAATGTAAATTATGCCGTTTCACTCGAATTTAATACTTTATTTTTTTTATACTTAACTCTGAAAACACAGCCTAATATTGTAAATTGGCTAACACAAGCCCTCTTCAACTACAGAGGCAAAAAAGCCTTTTTGAAACTGACTATATTAGAAACAGGCATTGGTTTTTGATTTCATTTTGGACTGGTGCAGTATGCATTCTGTTCTGTTGAAATGGGCCAAATGTTTTGCTGCTTGCAGCCTTCTTAGTATCAGTGACATCAACTAAACTACTTCACATTTAACACTCACTGCTTTGGTTTATCAGAAAGCTAACATAAAAACTCTAATTTTGTTGCTGCCCTGTCAAGTATAACCAGTCACACTGACAGAAGGCATTAACCTTGACTCTGGTCTGCACCTAATGATAATTTTTCAAATCGTCAAATAATTTAATGACTTATTTGTCTTATTGTAATAATAATAATAATAATACATTTTATTTGTCAAAAGCGCCTTTCAGGACACTCAAGGACACTTTACAACACAAAAAAATATACATGTCAAACAGCAATAAAACACAATAAAATACAAAGGCAATGAATAATGATAAAGTCAGGCAGTAAAATCAGACGGTGCAGGTGAAAACAGGTGTAAAGATGAATGTTTATTACTCAATTAATATATTAATTAATTTATCCACAAAAAATATAAAAAACTTTAGACATAACATTAATATTTATACATTTTAATCAGTCATCTTATCATCGTCATCTAGTTTCCACATTACTGCTGTGTTACGACTGTAATAATGTAAATAGACCCTATTTATTAAATGCTTCATCAGAAAAATACAGGGCCACAAATACAAAAGGATACACCAATTAATTTAATGATGATTAAATTAATTGGTCATAGCAAACGTCTTCCTGAACTGGAGAATCTTTATCTTTACTGGAATATTTGTCTTAAACTGGTAATAGCCATGATTCAAGTGGTACAGCAGGATGTTCTCTAATCGTAAGGTTGGTCGACCAATCCTCCGCCACTGTATGTGCCGAAACGTCCCTGGGAAAGATGGTGATCCACAAGTTGCTCCCATTGGCAGGCTAGTACCTTGCATGGATCTGCCACATTGGTGTGTGTGAATTGGTTAATGAGAAACACATTGTAAGGTGATGTGAGACCTAAGGATAAAAAGCACTATTTAAATAGGGAGCATTTACCATCTATGCTTCAACTGGGTGCACCCCTCGCTGCAAGGTGCCATTGCCATAATCAGTAACTTGATAACTGTGTTGCTGAGTCACCCCAGCCCTACTGTAGCTACCAACTGCCATTTAGTGTTACTCTTTACATGTTTTTTGAGAACCATTCATTCAAACAACTTCAAACTCAATACTGACAACTCAATACTGGAACCCAACAAAACATTCACCAAGTTTCAAGTACATTGGATGGACTTTTATTGAGAAAGGTGAAGAACAGACAGACACATGCACTTACAGAAAATTCTTCATGTGTCAGTTAGATAACATAGATGCGCTTCAATTTGATTTTGCTGTTTGTACTATTGATGTTAACACAATCGCCATAGATGATTGCATTAAGCCTTAGGCTATGGCAAAGGCTTCAGTAGATTTTGCAACTAAGCCTTGTGCTTGTATTAAAAATACTCAATCAAGATGGATATACAGTGTGGGCAAGTCGTTGTTAAGAGTGTAGTATAGCTACACTGGAAAAATGTGGTGTAGCAGCCTTTTGGTGCTCTCTGTTCTCTGACTAATGTAAGGATGATGTTCTTAACCCTCAGACTGTCATCAAAAGTCAGAGACCAGATGCAGACCGAGAAACACTGCAGACCAGGATAAAAGGGAATAAACTTAACTGTCACAATAGTACAAACAGGGGACTGGAATGAGAGCCATAGAGGGAAGCAGAAGTGAACTAGGAAGGACATGTTAGGGGAAATGACTGGGAAGCTATGGGGAGAATAAAGTGAGAAGCATGGTAAACAGCAACCTCTGGGCAAAGTACTAATATAGAACCAAGCGTATCACTCGGCAGGTGAACATGACATGCTACGGAAGCTAGTGTGGGACAATAAGTGTTGGCTTGCTATCATTCGGAAGACAGTACAGACTTAATCCTGAGAATATAGTTTGTGTATGAGACGGGGCACAAACCAGAACCAAGTTGAACAAGGCTAGGAAAGTTTACGGGGCTCCAGGGACTGATTGCAATTACTGGAAGCCAAGATAGCCTGCACACAGCACAACACACTTGGAAGACAAAATACAAGGCATTAGGACAGAGTGCGCAAAAACAGCGCAACACTACACAGGAACTCGGTAAACAAACTGCTTTGGCAAAATGTGTGGTAAAGTACAACAGTAAACAACAGCATGGTACAGGTTCCAACACTAAATGGAGATGAGAGACTACAGAACTAGATAAACCAGATTACGATGGTAAACACTACTCAAAACGAGGCATATGTCTAACAAACTATTGTACTATTCTACTGCTAGGACAGGGAGAGTGGTCAGGGATTTGCAGTCAGAGGAGGAGTGAAAGGAGGTTCAGGCCGGGAGAGGCACTAAACAGAGAAAAAGCAGGTTAACTAGAACATGAGAAAACCAGAGCAGAATAACTTGGCCTGAGTTGACTAACTGTTGTTTGTTCAATTATATAGTGCATATTTACAACATATTTCATCACATAGCGCTAAACATTGTGAAGAAGAACAAAAAAAAGAAAACAGAAAACCCAACAATCAAAAACTGTTTTTGAATTCCCTATGAGCAAGCAATCAGCGATGATGGGAAGGAATCAAAAAACCCCTATGATAGGGAAGGGGGGAAAAAAAACTCCAACAGAACCAGGCTCAGGGAGGGCGGCCATCTGCCTCAACCGGTTGGGTTGGGAGTGGGGAAGAGGAGGGAGGGAGGAAGGAATAGCAGGAGAGGTTGGGGTGGGGATGGAAGGACAGCAGGTGGTGAGGCCAGCGGATGTGGAGCTGCAGATCAGGGATGTGGAGCTGCAGATCAGGGATGTTGAGCTGCAGATCAGGGATGTTGAGCTAAAGATCCAGAGACATCCACGTAGAGAACAAGCAGGACACAGAACCTTGGGGAGGGGGGAGGGGGATGACTACACGACATAGGTTAGTCTTATGTAATGGTGATATATAACAGTACAGCGAGTAGAGGAGAGGAGCCCAGTGCCTCATGTGAGTCCCTCAGCAGTCTAAACCTATAGCAGCATAACTAAGGGACAGCTCAGGTGATCCTGAGCAGCCCTAACTATAAGTTTTGTCAAATAGGAAAGTTTTAATCCTAATCTTAAAAGTAGAGAGGGTGTCTGCCTCCTGAACCCAGACTGGGAGCTGATTCAACAACAGAGGAGCTGATAACTGAAGGCTCTGCCTCCCATTCTACTTCTGGAAACTCTGGAACCACAAGTAAACCTGCAGTCTGAGAGAGAAGGGAGCTTGGAGCTTGGTCAGCAACAGTTTTATAGGTTAAGAGCAGGATTTAAAATTCTATCCTGGATTTTACAGGGAGCCAATGAAGAGAAGCTAATACAGGAGAAATCTGATCTCGGTTACTGGTTCCTGTCAGAACTCTGGCTGCAGCATTTTGTATCAGCCGGAGGTTTTTAAGAGAATTATTGGGACATCATGATAATAAAGAATTACAATAGTCCAGCCTGGAGGTTACAAATGCATGGACTAGTTTCTCAGCATCACTCTAAGACAAGATATCTCTGCATAACAATGGAAGTTCATGCATTGCTTCCCAATAATGTTTCCTAGGGGAAGCATGTACAGAGTAAATAATATTGGTCCTAATACAGAACCCTGTGGAACTCCATAACTGACACTAGTGCGGATGGAAGAATCATCATTAACATGAACAAACTGGAATTTGTCTGATAAATATGATTTAAACCAGTTTAGTGCTGTTACTTTAATACATGAACAAGTATAGAAACTAATCCACTGTCTGAGGCTATTAGAAGATCATTAGTGACCTTCACCAGTGCTGTCTCTGTACTATGATGGATTCTAAATCCTGACTGAAATTCTTCAAACAAACCGTTTCTATGCAGATAATCACATAACTGTCAGCAACAACTTTTTCTAGAATTTTAGAAATAAAAGGGAGGTTGGATATGAGCCTATAAAACACCTGGATCTAGAGTAGGCTTTATGAGAAGTGGCTTTATTACAACAACTTTAAAAGCCTGTGGTACATAGCCTGTTAGTAGAGAGAAGCTGAAGGTATTTAATGCAGCATTGTAAGTTAAAGGAAAGATATCCTTGAACAATCTAGTGGGGATGGGATCTAGCGAACATGTTGCTGGTTTAGAGGAGTTTACTATTGATATGAGCTCTGGCAGATTTACAGCAGAGAAGCAGTCCAAGCATAAATCTGGTCCTATGGATGCTTCCAGAGCTGCTGCTACTGAAGACATATTCATAATTTTCTGTCTAATATTCAAAACTTTATTTGAGAAGAAGGTCATGAAATCTTCACTATTGAGAGCTCATTTTCAGGATTTAATCCCTTTAAATGCCAGTTTCTCTACATCCTGCTATTATTGTTTTTATGGAAAAAAAAATCATAAATGCTTTCTGTATAATAAGTGGTGAGAGGATTTGTTGGGGGTGTTATCACAGTCTGAGATATGTCAATAATCATTTTTCTAGATTTTTTTTCAAATAAATTCACTTTGAACAAGAAACAGATGTGTGTAAGTGGATGAGTGGGTAAATATGTGGGTCAGAGGAGGAGAGAGAGAGACGGGGGTGGAATTAGTCGTCTGCTGTACGTTATAAATTCATCCCTACCAACACCTTCAAACCATTTTTGTTGCATACAAACATTTATTCCATTGGCCTGCAGTGCTCTATAATGCAACACAGGGTACGAATAAAGCCTGTATTTGCTCCATAGGCCAAATGTGAAAAAAGACACAATCTAGTGGAAAAACCATAAAAATGACAGTTTTGAACCCAAACCCCAGAATGACAGCCTAATGACATAGTATGCATGATTTAATGCTGTAATGGAAGAGGTCAAAAAGAGCCATTTTAATGGATTTCAATGGGAACATTTTGTCCTTAAGGTACTAAGTGTAACTTTTTTTGTACAGTGTCGTACTATGGAAGCTGAGGTTGAAATTTCAAAATTACCCCCCAAATACAAGCTCTTGAAAAATGTTATGCCATTTAGATTAACACAGCTGAAATGATTTATAAAAATCTTAACAAAGAGCGCAGAAATGTTGTTGTCAGAGGGTTGAATACTTGTCTAACCTAAGTTTGTTATTTCAATTATTTTGGACCTTATGCAGCCAATGAATTTAAGGGGTAGAGATTTAAAAGGAAAGGATGAAGTACCTGTTCAGTGCTGTGAGGTTTTTATACACATGCTCTCATTTCTGCTCAGGTTTGTTTCTGTTCTCTCACCCATATGCCAGTTTCCCTGACTTCTATGTCCCAAACCAACAATCATCTATCACATCCCTTGATTTCACAACCTCCAGCTCTATTTTGCCATTTACCCTTTTTGCCAAAACCAAAAGGCTGGGAAATTTCACTCCACTTCTGAAGTCTGCCACACTTTGATTCTACTTCTGTGAATGAAACAGATCTTATTAACTAAACTTTTTTCAATCCCTTCATCTCAACAATCTTCTTCTCTATTATCTACACCTTCATTTCTAAACACAATTGTTGTAACTCCACCACTGTTCCCATGAAATGAAGGCCAAGCATCATACAGATGTCTTTTCAACATTTATTTTTCCCTCAGTCTTGTCAGTAGAAACTGTAAAAACTATGAAAGTAAAGAATATACAAACATTGCAAATATACATTTCTCAGCTATTCCCAAAGCTTCCCAAAAAAGTGTCTTTAATTAGATGGATTCTAACAATAAGTCTGTCAAGCTAGTTACAGTTGATAGATGGGTCTAAATATGCTAGCTTGCAACAACAATTCATTAAACCATCCATAGAAGAGCACTTTGGCATATATTACAAACAAATATAAAACAAACAGAGGTTAAAAGTCACAATTTACCATGTGCCCCTCTCTCTTATTAAGGCATCTGACCCATAAAGACTATAGATGTGACCCTTAACTAAACCGTGGTCATGTGACCTGTTACATTCTTCCTAAAATATCATATTGTAATTAACAGAAATACATTTTTCAACCAAACATCAATTTTAGAGCTGTGTACTTTCGAAGTTACCTAGTCCAATTGCCTGATGAAGCTCTTGTAGCGGACTAAGGTGCAGAACGTTTATAGATACAGATAATCCAGAGACCCTTTGTCAGAGCTGTAAACTTGGTAAGAAACCATTTTAGAAGACAGCTGACCCAAAACTCACACCTAAATGGAACATCTGGATATCAGATGTTTACATCAGAACCTGATAAGGGTTATAAAATGTCAATTGTGAGGAAAACCACACCTCTGGAGAAGAGGAGATGGCTTTCTTCACAGCGATCTCCTGACCTTTCTCTCCTCCGAGCGCAGCACTTTCTTTGCAACAATTAAGTAAATAGTTTAAAGGGATCAAAACAGGATGATCCAAAATAAAATTACAAACTGCACATTATTGTAAACTAGGACTCAGCCTTGCAGTTAAACCATGGTTTATACTTTCCTTTTCTTACGTTTGCTTTGAACATACTAGCAGGCAGGCTGCACTGCTCTTCTATTTCACATCCATTTCAGTGTCTTGCGCTCGCCTTCCACACAAAACGGTCGCCTACTCTTTTGCAGCTGGCAAGCAGGCAAGACCAAATGTACCTGGGACGTGCTTATTGTTTTGCTACCGGTCTACATGTGGATCTAGTAGTTTTTCTAATGTTACTAGCTGTGGCCACAACTCGTAAAAGAACTACAAGTTCACTAGGTCAAAAAGAACGTTGATCTTGCGATAAAAAAAATTGACGCCGTTAAAATTGATTTGCGTTAATAACGCAATATTTTTGACAGTATTAATCTATTTGTTTGAGAAATGAACTCAAACTAAGTTATACAGGTATTTGGTCTCTGAACTCATGGACAGTGAAGCTCCAGACCACCCACTGGAATGAACACATCCATGATTGGTTAGATGCTGATTTGAATTTGGCTCTGAAAATTTTCTGCATAGAGAAGGTCACTGGAATGCAACTGCGCCTTTTTCTCTGTCTTACTCACTTTGTTCTTTCTACTATTTTCTTGGGCTCTTTGCTCTTTGATGATGTTTTTTTAGTTCCTTTGTATCTACATTGATAGAGTTTTGTGTTAAGTATCAGGCTTCATAAGTTAACTTTTTAAGGCAGCGGCGTAAGCATTTTCTTTGTAGCCATGAGCTTTGACTTTTAGTAAATTTACTTTGGCACACTTTTTCAACACAACTATGCAAAGGTTCTGTCCTGTCTGTGCATTTTCTAAACCACTTCATATAGCAGATCTCCACAGCAACACATCCTTCAGCAGCACTAGTGTGTAAGTATTCCTCTCTTTCTGCTCAATGGGTGAATTTAGAAATCACAACTGGCTTCTCAGCTTCAAAGTAATTCTAAATTGATCACCAGTCTACTAACTGCTTCCTGTGACGATCACCAATAATTACTTAGTGTGTTTATTTGTATTTTTTTCATTCACTGTTGTTTGTGTGTACTTGTGTGTTATCTGTTTTCATGTGTTTTCATTTGAAGTGTGTTGAGATATCAGGGCCACTGCAGTACTTTCTCATAATTAGAAGTAGAGCGTAACTGAAAAAATGTTTTTCATATCTTTGTACTGTCATAATGATGTGTTACTTGGACCGTCATTGTGTAGTAGTATCATTGTAAAAATACAATGAGTATATAGACTGGCACTGACCTTCTCTTTCTCCTATATGTGAGAGGATTTTCTCTGGCTCTCTCACCTTGCCCATATCAGAATTTCAAAACACTAAGGGTGCCTAGGACAAGCTTCCCACAATTAGTTAACTTGAACAGGGTAGAAAGCAAACATCAGCCCGCTGTGCTTCTTTCAACAGCTCCGGAAAGATCTTTTGTCTGAGCTTGCCTCACAGAACTCCTCAAAGGAGCACTGAAACATACAAAGACCGGACTCTCCAAGAGTGTCAAGCGTGAAACTGGATTATTATCATCTTCACTCTATGTGTACACACTGGCTTTTTGGCCATGTTCGCAATGGAGCAGAGAGGTTAACAACTCAGCTAGGGAGAAGTAAGAGCCAATGAAGCATCCATAGCATCCCTATTCATTGAGCCTATCTATCTGTCCACATACCCTGTCATCTGCTTATGCATTGCTCCATCTGTTTGTATTTGTCTGTATTCTTTCACTAGGCAAGTTATTTCTCAGACCACAGCTTACAGTGTATTATTTCCAGTTCATTTGTTCATATTGTGCTTGGACTGGACAATGTATAGAACAACATAATTTCAGTTATCCAAACATGCCATTTGTTGCATTTTACTAGATGTGAACTACTATTTACACATCACTGATAGAATTTACATTTTGTACATTTGTGCATACTTCAACTTTCACTAAACCTGAAGTTGTGAGTATAAATTTTCATTTACGTTTTTGCAGATCTTAGTTTTTTTTTTTTTTATTTGTCTCATCATGTATAAAACAAATTTACAAATGCAGGTTTATTTTGGTGTGCACAAATATTCAGATGCTATTGTAAAAAAAAAACTGTAGAAAGCCTCATTTACATTCATTAACTTTAGTTATATGCCAAATCCCTTTCTCTCACACCAAGTTTTTTGTCTGCCTCTTCAAGGTAAAGTGTTTGTATAACATATTTCATACACATAATTTATTCAAAGTGCTTTATTGTGCATTTAAATGTTTAAAAAGAAAGAAAACCCCGTCCAGTAAAATTAAGTGGTGGTTGTGCCCTGAAAATTTTGAGGGAGCATGACATGGTTAAATATATCTTGGCACTAAGACAGTCAAGATGAGTCTTATCATACCAACCATGGTGTCACTCTGCTCCCTAGTGAAATATTGGCATTCTTGCAATGTTGTTTCTCTGGCTCGGTCAGGTTGTTAGCTTGTCTTATGTCTGTTGCTCTTTTTACACCTCTGTATTCTGTGTCTCTTGCTCTGTGTGGACAATATACCCTGTCGTAGTTTTAGAATATTCTCTAGCTGTGTATTGTTTCAACTCCTGCTTGGCAAAGATATCTATAATATTTGCATATTTTACAGTTGAAGTCACTTCTGCTGTCAAAGGACACTGGTTTGAAGAACACAAGAAAAATATCCTTTGGAATTTTATCTGGTATAAATGATGTTCTGAAAAATGAATGTGCAGGAGAAATAAACTGTACTACTACAAATGATAATGGTCATCTGTAGTACATTTAAATAATAAATTAAATGAAAAACAACCAAACTCCAGTATATTCAGTGCGATAGATCAGTGCATTGTGCAAGATTTAGCATTTCTGTCTAAAATCTAATTTTATTCATCCATTAAATCTCATTTCATTACATTGTTTTTTTTACCACTTTGCCTTGTAAAAGTATATTGAAGCCAACAGTACATTCAGCCTCATATACAATGAAATGTCATGTTTTTTCTTTAAATTCCCCCATAACATCCCGTATCTGCCTTTGTCTTACCTGAAGCAGTTACTTCTCATGTTGCCATTTAGTTTCCTCACTTGGCATCTTTCATTACCACTGACCATGCTACCTTGCGGTGCACTGGTTAGCACTGTTGCCTCACTGATTTTTCCAGTCTTGGTCTGGGATCTCCCTGTGCCTGCATGAGTTTTTACCACTGAAATCCAGGTGCTCTGGCTTCCTCCCACAGCATGCTGAGGTTAATTAGTGATTCTAAATTGTATGTAGGTGTGAATGTGAGTGTGCTTGGTTGTCTGTCTCTCTGTGTAGTCCTGTGATGGACTGGTGACTTAGGGTGTCATCTGCCTTCACCCTAAGTCAGCTGGGATAGACTCCAGCCCCCCAAATACCCAAAAGATGATAAAGCGGTGTATAGATGGAGGATTGGATGGATGAATGGATGGATAGACGCTACCTTGTTCCATAGAGGTCTACTGCCCCCTGCAGGCAAATCATCAGACTACATTGTACTGTGGTGAAAGTTCTGCGTCAGTATTGGGAAGAAGGAGAGGTGGTAATTCTCCCAGCTTCCTACTGTGATCATTAGCTATTTCCCTGCCTGTTTATGTAACTACCTCTTGCTTTAAACCATGTGTAGTTGAAAAGTTTTAATTCAAAATGCCTCGGTACCATGTCTGTAAAAAGCTGAGGTTTAACAAAAACAAAGTGGACATAATATTTATTGTATATAATATTTAGACAGACCAACCTAAAATTAAACAGCAGTAGTTTTGTATGAATTAAGGTGGCAGTTATAAATGGAAGAAAGTCATGAAAAGTAAACAAAGCAAAAGTTTTAAAACTGGAGTAATGCAGGTTATGTCAGAGCATGTCTTCTTTAATAGACATGGACATTTCACAGGACAAAGCCAAAAGAACAACAAATACAAAGACAACACCTCCTCAGGGGATGCCAGAGAGATGAAGAGGAGCTACAGAAGGAGACCAACAGGTAATAACTCACCATGTGCCAAAAGCATGGTGTAAAAGCAAACACTCTCTATGTACTTAGAATGAATTAAAAGTAAATTTGCAAATGGTAATATAAATGTAAGGTAATTAATTTAATAATCCACAAGGTGACGCTGTTGCACTATTCATCCCCTGGGAAAGCCAGCGATTCCTGCTGTTCGTCTTATCTGGAACACCGTAGTTTAGTTATTGAGCCTGCGCAATGATGCCCTGTTCGTTGAATGTATTTTATCTGAAGAGTGCTTGGGCCAATAAATTCCCACCGGTTCCGTCGCAATTCAGAGTCCCCCTGCGTCCGGTCTATTCTTCAGAGCTCTCCACAAAAACACCCATCCACAACCGAAGACAACGCAGAGTCTTGGGTGCATGGAGATGGACCAGCAGGCAGCGGACGCGGAGAGGGAGTGCTGGGTTACATCTTTGGTGCTGTTTAAAGTTTAAAAGAGACTTTATTGTCATTGTGCAGAAGTACAACGAAATTTGTACGGAAGAACACGACAATTAGCAGCTGTGCAAAGAATAATAAAAAATAGATAAATAAAAGATAATTAAAAATACTCTTAAAAATAATAATACAAACAAAGTATTATATACATATGACAAAGTGCACAAGTAGTGCAGGACTGATAAATAGTGCAAATAGTGGGAGTGCAGTGGTTTGGTAAAGTTCTTATTGCACAGATGAGTCTGGAGGTGGAGGGGGTGGCGTGCATGTTCAGCTGAACTGTCCTATCAAGCTGGGGATGTCTGGATGGTGGGGCAATGGGTGGGGGGTGTGATGGCGGCAACAGCTCTGGGGAAGAAGCTGTTTCGCAGTCTGCTGGTTCTTGATTTTAATGTCCTGAACCTTTTCCCTGATGGAAGGGGGACAAACAGTCTGTGTTCTGGATGGGTGGGGTCTCTGGCGATGCTGCTGGCCTTTTTCTTCAGCCGGCTAGCATAGACAGAGTCCAGGCTGGGAAGCTGAGCACCCACAATCCACTGTGCAGTCTTTACAACACGGGCCAAGTCCCTTCTGTTTTCAGCGGTGCAGCTGGAAAACCAGACCGTGCTGCAGTAGCACAGAATGCTCTCAATCGCACTCCTGTAGAAGTTGATGAGAAGCTGTGAGGGGAGTTTGGCTTTTCTCAGCCTCCGCAGAAAGAAAAGTCTCTGCTGGGCCTTCTTCACCAGGTGGGAGGTGTTGACAGTCCATGTGAGATCACTGGTGATGTGGAGACCCAGGAACTTGATGTTGCTGACCCTCTCCACCTCCTCTCCATTTATGCAAAGAGGTGGGGGGGTCACTTTCCTGGCTCTCCTGAAGTCCACAATGATCTCTTTGGTCTTGGTGGTATTCATCACCAGGTCACTTTTGGAGCACCAGCTGACCAGGTGCTGGACTTCCTCCCTGTAATGGGTCTCATCGTTGTCAGATATTAACCCCACTATGGTGGTGTCGTCAGCAAACTTCACAATCGTGTTGGAGGGGTGGATGGGGGTACAGTCATGTGTAAAGAGGGTGCAGAGAGCTGGGCTGAGGACGCAGCCCTGAGGTGCACCTGTATTCAGTGTGAGTGTGGATGATGTCAGATTTCCTACTCTGACACTCTGTGGTCTGCCGGTAAGAAAACTATGGATCCAGGAGCAGAGTGTGGTGTCTAGACCCAGGTGGCCAAGCTTGGTTACCAGTTTATGGGGGAAGATGGTGTTGAAAGCAGATGTAAAATCGATGAATAGCATCCTAATGTAGGTGTTAGGACGCTCCAGGTGGGACAGGGCCGTGTGCAGTGCAGTTGAGATGGCGTCTTCTGTTGATCTGTTTGCTCTGTAAGCAAACTGGTGGCTGTCTAGATCAGCAGGAGTGGTGCTCTTGATGTAATGAAGGACCAGCCGCTCAAAGCACTTTATTATTATTGGTGTCAAGGCAACCGGGCGGTAGTCATTCAGGCATCTCACTGCCTGTTTCTTGGGCACGGGCACTATGGTGGTGGACTTAAGGCATGTGGGGACTACAGCCTGCTGTAAGGACCGGTTGAAAATGTCCGTAAATACGCCTGCCAGCTGGTCTGCACATGACTTGAGGGTCCGGCCCGGCACCCCATCCGGTCCTGCTGCCTTGGTGATGTTGATTTTCTTCATTGTTGACCTGACCTGATGTTGTTGCAGGACTCGGGTGGACACCTGCTTGGTTGGTGCAATGGCTGGTACACCGGTGGAGGGGGTGTCAAAACGTGCGAAGAATGCATTTAGGGCGTCTGGGAGCGTGGCATCACTGCTGGTTGGTGGTGTGCTGCCCTTGTAGTCAGTTATGGCCTTGATGCCTCTCCACATGCTGCGTGAGTCGTTGGTCTTGAAGTGGCCCTCAATGCGCTGCTGGTATTTGCGCTTGGCCTCTCTGATGCCCCTTTTCAGCTCTCTTCGGGAGTGGCTGTAGGCTGCCCTATCGCCTGACCGGAAGGCAGCGTCCCGTGCCCTGAGCAGAGACCGCACATCACTGTCCAGCCATGGCTTCTGATTGGGGAACACTCTGATGGTCTTGGTGGTTAACACATTCTCAGTGCAAAAGGTTATGTAGGCCAGAACAGAGGAGGTGTATTCATCCAAGTCTGTGTCCTGAGCAAACAACTCCCAGTCTGTACTTTCAAAACAGTCCTGTTGCTTTGAAGTTGATTCATCATTCCAGACCTGGATAGTTTTAACAGCTGGTTTCGTTCTACAGATCAGGGGTCTGTAGGATGGAATCATATGCAGAGAGATGTGATCAGATAGTCCCAGGTGTGGAGATGGAGCAGCCCTGTATGCTCCAGGGATGTTGGTATAAACCTGATCAAGAATGTTGTCCTCTCTGGTTGGGAAATGCACATTGGCATGTAATTTAGGCAGCACAGTCTTTAGCTCAACATGATTAAAGTCTCCTGCCACTATCACAGCTCCTTCTGGATGTGCATTCAGCTGGCTACTGATGGTATCGTGTAGCTGCTCCAGTGCTAGCCTAGCGTTAGCCCGCGGTGGGATGTAAACAGCTGTGATTAAAATGGCGGTAAGTTCTCTCGGGAGGTAAAAAGGTCTACATTTCAAAGCCAGATACTCAATATCAGGGCAGCAGTGCGTCTTAATAATGTCCGCAGATGTGCACCAGGCATTATTGATATAAATACACACTCCCCCACCTTTGAGTTTGCCGGAGTCAGCGGTCCTGTCGGCACGGTAAACGGAGCGGCCCGCGAGCTCAATGGCAGCGTCGGGCACGGTGTTGTCTAGCCAGGTCTCTGTTATTACCGTCACACAGCTCTCCATACCGCGGGATGTTATCCTCAGTCGTATCTCGTCCAGTTTGTTGACAAGAGACCGGGAGTTGGAAAGGAAGAGGCTCGGTAAAGCTGGTCTGTGGGGGTCAGCACGTAGCCTCGCTTGTATGCCGGCTCTCTTGCCTCGCTTTTGTTTCCTTTCCCTGCGCCGCCTCCGCCGTCTCAGGTGTGGAAAGATGGCTGTACCGCTGGGTCCAGGACGCTGTAGCTCCGGTGGAATGGAGCTGGGGTCCTCTGTGGTAAAGCTCTGACATTTGTTACCGATTTTGAGCAGCTCGACCCGTCCATAATATAAACGCTTGCTGTGGGCTTGCGTAAGTAAGTTAAAAACATACAAAAAAACAAAAAAGCTGCTGAATAGTCGGGAGCTCCGAGCCGCTGCGTCCGTGCGCGCCGCCATCTTGAGGAAAAGTTTTGTGACCTGGATTGTGGCATCCTGAGACGAAGGATAGTGACTGACAGCAGAAGTGACTGTTATTGCTCTAATGCCAGGCCTAAGAAGTACGAGCGTGTCATCCTCTGCTGTGTGGGATATTGAACTGTGTAACTGTCGAAGAATCCAGCGTGGTGGACATTTAGTGGCGCTCGGAGAGACTCTCTGTCAGCTTGGACGGTCCCACTGAATCCTGGCCACAGAATATACACCTCGGCCAGCATATCCTTTAAGGACTGTGGTAAAGCTTAATCGTGTTGCCATTTTCCATTTGAAGGCTTGTTCTGGGATTGAAGTGCTAGTTAACTGTTAAGATAGAAAATTATATACGAATTTGTGTGATTTCTGCTCATTCAGTGCTATTGTTTATCTATGCTTTTGGAGGCAGAGTTTCAAACTAATTTTTTTTTTTCCTTGAGTGGTTATTAGGTGTATTTTACATGTTGGTAGTCACAAATCTCATTAGACACAGATAAAACTGTTCTACACACACACAAACGTACAATAGAAACATGTTTCATAACTATACAGACTCTGCATTAAGGCCACCGGGTCCCTGCCCTGTGTCGGTCCTTTAGCAAGTAATAACAACATGCCTCTGCATTATGCAGCCCCCAACCAGTGGAGCGAAGAACCACAGCAAGCACCACCACCCCCAGTGCTGACACCCTATGTTTGTCGCTCTGCTACCACAGCACATTACAACACCCCCCCCAACAGCCATCTGTTACGAACGGTGCAGAGACTCAAACGCAGGCAATCAGACACGACACACAGGTTTCAAAGTAAAGGTATTTATTCTAACAAACAAAGTACAACAGAAAATCACTGCAAGGCAGGAAACAGAACTAATAAACAAATACAAAACTAAAAGCGAGCAAAGGCTGATAAAACTAACTAAAACTACTAACATAAAGCGAGCTACGAAAAAGACAAGCTGAACAAACCTAACAGAGAAACAAAAAGCGAGCTACAAAACCTACGAGCTGATAAACAGGGCAATCACTGGAGCTACTAAACCTACAGGCAAACACAGACGCTAAGCTACTAAACAGACAGAACTGAACCTGAACGGAGAGGGGGGCACGACGGAGCAGGTGAGCGGAGCAGGTGTGGGCAAGGGCAGGCAGGCAGGCGGGTTGGAGGAGTCCTGCACAGCAGAGTCCATCAAAGACTCATGTTCAGGCCATGGCCAGCCAGAGCCTCCCAGTGGCAGCCTATGGTGGTTTTATGCAGACTCATCAAGTGAGAAGTTTTTACTGGAAACGCTGATTGCAAGATGCTTGTGGAGGACTGGATTTATGACATGCAGTATCTCCTGGATGCCATAGATCTTCCACATCACCTACGCTTCTCCACTGTGGACTTCTCCACCTAGGAAGCAAAGCCAGAAAGCTGGTTCTGAATATACCTCCTTTTGACCAGACCCCCGAGAAAGCATTTGAGGAGCTGAGGGCAGTGAAACACAGAGCTCATTAGACCTATTAGCTGACTTCTATGAACGCAGCCAGAAACCAGGTGAAACTGCCTGCTCATATGCTGTAGCCCTAGAGGCAACCTTGCGAGAGGTGGAGGAATATCAGAGAGAGAGGGCAGACCTTTCCCTGATCGTGATAGTAAACTGGCTCGGCAGTTCTTAAGAGGGCTTTCTGATGAGGAGGTATATGCACGAATTGCACCCATGAAACCAAGACTTTTGAGCTTTCGAGAGCTGCAGGCTGAGCTCCGGAACCTGGCAAAGGAAACGAAAAAGTTCCAGTACCAACACAAAGTAAAGAAAACATATGCCCAGGTGCATGTCACATCAGAATGTGGTGCAAATGTGAAGACAGAAAGAACAAAACAGACATCAGAAATATCAGAATTGACAGAGCTAGTCAACAAACTAGCCCTATGTCAAGAGGAACAAATGGCCAAGTTTTCCCACCTGGAAACAAGAATGACCTCTCCGCCCCCTGTCCCACCCCTACCAGTTCGGCCATCACCAGTAAATAGGATGCAGAGTTCTAGTGTCATATGTCACCAGTGTGGAAAGCAAGGACACTTAGCCCGAGTCTGCCGAGCAGCTATCCCAGAGAAAAGCCCAGCCAACGTTCACCAGGCCCAACCCGTGGCCTCTGGGGAGGCCTCTTCAGCGCAGCCGTTAAACTCCCATGGTAGCTGGGCAACCATGGGCAAGCAGCAAGGCCCCCACCTGCAAGGGAGAAAGGTTAGCAATGGTGGTGAGGAAACCCTCCTGGTGGGTCCCAGGAATGAAGGAGAGGTGGAAGTGAACGGAGTAAAGTGCATGGCTCTCATTGACTCTGGCTCTCAAGTGACCAGTATTACTTATAGCTACTGGCGTAGCCATCCAGCTCTGCAGAAACAAAAGCTACAGCCCTCTAAAATACCCATGGAGGGTGCCGCAGGGCAAACTGTGCCCTATTATGGGATCCTGCGTCTTGAGCTGAAAGTGCTTGGGAGAGAGTATAAGGATGTACCTACCTTTGTTGTTCCTGATTCAGACTACCGCTTATAAGTCCCCTTGCTGGTGGGAACTAATATCCTTCGAGCTACCAGAAGCCACCTTCAGGCGGGTTATGGACAACAGCTTCTTCACCAGGTTAAAGAAAGCCATCCCAAGTGGTATACTGCTCTGCTGGAGGTTGGGAACACTGAACAGAGTGAAACGGATGGTCTGGTGGGTCCTGTGGTGTACACTGGCCGCAAAATACGCATCCCTGGAGGCAAGGAGATGGATTTAAGGTGTAAGATGACACGTGGCCCAAAAAGAAAGACCTATACAGCCCTGATTGAAGGCCATGTGTCCCTGCAGCCCTCACCTGATCTTTTGGTGGCCAAAGTTCTTGCTGATGTGAAAAGGGGTTGGGCCCCAATCAGAGTGATGAACTTGTCCCAGCATGCCATCACAATTAAGCCACACACACATCTGGCCAATGCTTTTCTGGTAGACAATGTTGTGGAATTTCCCCAGGAAGTGCATAGTGAATGTCATAATGGTGGAAATAAAGAGGCATGTATGAGTTTCAATCAAGTCGTAGCAGACTGTGGTGTAGACCTAAGTGGGGCAGCTGTGGAAAATGAACACCAGCGCTCTCTCCTTAAACAGCTGGTGGAGAAGAATGTGGGTGTATTCTCTCAGCATCCCTTAGACTACGGTCACACAAAAACAGTCAGCATGAAATCCCCCTGGTAGACTCAAGACCTTTTCAACTGCCATATCGCAAAATCCACCCATCCCAATGGCAAGATGTGAGGAAACTTGTTGACAGAAATGGAGACAGCAGGGGTCATCCGGCCTAGTAAGAGCCCATATGCTTTTCCGGTGGTGGTTGTAACAAAGAAAGATGGGTCACTTAGACTTTGCATCAACTACAGAAAGCTGAAATCATGCAGCACAAGAGATGCATTTCCCTTGCCCAGAATAGAGGAGGCCCTCGAAGCTTTAGGGCAAGCACTTGAGGAGAAGTACTTCTCCACACTTGACCTTACGTCTGGTTATTGGCATGCCTATGGGGCTGTTTGAGGCCAACAGAATGCCCTTTGGGTTGCAGAACGCTCCATCCACTTTTCAGAGGCTCATGACGTGCTGTTTTGGGGATCTTAATTTCACCCACCTCCTGATTTACCTCAATGACCTCATTATCTTTTCCAAAACCTTTGATGAGCATCTGGACAGGGTGCAGCTTGTGTCTGATCGGCTACAACAGCATGGCTTGAAGTTAAAACCCTCCAAGTGTCAGCTTTTGAGAGAAGAGGTCCAGTATTTGGGTAATTTGGTATCTACGGAGGGGATCAGGACAGACCCAGAGAAAATCAGCAAGGTTAAGGGTTGGGTGAGGTCCACTACATGTAAGGAAGTGCTGCAGTTCCTTGGGTTTGCTGGTTACTATCGGCGCTATGTGAGAGGATACTCCAACTTAGCTGCTCCTCTATACCGTCTGACCTCTGGTGACCCCCAGAAGAAAAGGAGAGGGATGCAGAAAGGCCCAGAAACTGACCGACCCTTTTTGTGGACGGAGGACTTTGAAAAGGCCTTTCAGTCCTTAAAGGAGCAGTTGACGAATGCACCAGTGCTGGGTTATCCTAACTATAACCTGCCATTTGTGCTTCAGACTGATGCATCAGGAGAGGGGCTTGGTGCGGTGTTGGCTCAGGTGCAGGATGGAGCAGAGAGGGTCATAGCTTATGCCAGCAGAGGTTTGAGTCCCCCTGAGACAAGGTATCCTGCACATAAACTCGAGTTCCTTGCTCTTAAGTGGGCTGTTACAGACAATTTCTATGACCACCTTTATGGACATAGATTCTCTGTCCTAACAGACAACAACCCCCTCAAGTATGTGATGACCTCAGCCAAGCTCAATGCTACTGGCCAGCATTGGGTTTCCCAACTGTCCATATTTGACTTTGACATCCAGTACCGGAGGGGGCGGAATAACTCAAACGCCTTATCCCATATATCAAATCAGGAGGTCACTGAGGCCCTACAAACCTGCCCTCAGCAAGTAATGGTCAGTGAGCTGAAGCGCAAAGAGGCAAAACCCACCCAGGAGTCTAAAGCCAGTCAGTCCCTTGAGTTAAGTCAGCCCTACAAAGATGTGGGGACAGAGTTGCTACCTGCAATGACAACTCAGGAGATCCGCGCAGCACAGAAAGAAGACCCTGTCATTGGTCCAGTTTTATTCTTCAAAAGTCGGAACAAAAAACCAACTCGCAGCGAGAGGGTGGATGTGGATAGGCAAGGGAGCCTTCTTTTAAAGGAGTGGAGGAGGTTAACAATAAAAAACGGTATAATGTACCGCCAGGTCAGAGACTGTCAAAAGTGAGTGATGGAGCAGCTGGTACTGCCAGAGAAGCTGTGTACACAAGTCAAAACCGCTCTAAATGATGATTCAGGGCACTTAGGTTTTGAGAGGACACTGCATATGACAAGGGAGCAATTCTACTGGCCAAAAATGTTTCAGAAAATAAAGGCATGGTGTGAGCAGTGTGAGAGGTGCTGCCTCAGAAGACTCCTACTGCCAGCAACAGGGCTCCTCTGGTCAGTATCCACAGTACTGCTCCCATGGAGCTTGTTTGTGTGGATTTTTTGTCTCTGGAGAAGTCAAAGGGAAGTATAGAAAATGTGCTTGTGGTCACTGATCACTTCTCCCGCTATGCTCAGGCGTAGCCCACTAAAGACCAAAAAGCGAGCACAGTGGCTAAAGTTCTGTGGAGAAATTTCTTCTGTTGGTTTGGCTTCCCTGCAAAATTGCATGCAGACCAAGGGTGCAATTTTGAAAGTGCAGTTGTGAAAGAGCTGTGTAAAGTTACAGGCCTTACCAAGAGTCACACAACCCCCTACCACCCCCAGGGCAATGGGGGCACAGAAAGGTTCAACTGAACTCTAATAAACATGCTGGGAACATTAGAGCCTCACTTAAAGCCCCGATGGGCTTTACAAAACATGACTCAACAGGATACACCCCGTACTACCTAATGTTTGTTAGACATCCCAGGCTCCCAGTGGACCTGATGTATGGGCTTCATACCACTAACAAGCCATATGAATATAGTGAGTATGTCCAGACACTGCACGACTGCCTGTCGCAGGCTTACGCCCAAGCCAATCAGACATCACGGCATGCTAAGGAACAACAAAAGAAGCACTATGATAAGAAAGCAAAGTGTCAAGTTTTTAGTCTAGGGGATAGAGTCTTGGTCAAAATTTGTCATGTTGAGGGATGTCAGAAGCTGGGAGATAGATGGGAGCCACGTCCATACATTGTGGTGAAGAAGCAACCAAACTTACCTGTGTATGTGGTGCAACCAGAGGATGGGGGAACAGAGAAAGAGGTCCACCACAACCTGCTCACACAGTGCATGTTCTTCCAAACAGAGCAAGGAGAGAGAGTGACAGTGGAAGAGGATGAGAGACACAGGAGGCAAGCAGTGACAGAAAAGACGTTTTGCTCCATGTTTTGACATGGAGCAAAATGTGGATTTAACTCTGTCTGGGACAGTGAGCAGAGAGGATGGATGCACAAGCGCAGAGGAGGTGGATGTGGAGGCAGGAAGACTAGGGAAGGTCAAGGTGACTGCCAGTGGTGCCAAGTCAGTTGCGGAGTCCTGTATTCCGAGGAAAAATCCACCAAGGCATCGGCATCCTCCAAAGACACTATCATATGAGTTAAAAGTCCGAGGAATGGGAAGTGATCAGCAGAAGATAGAAAGAGGGCGGAAATTGTGGCGAAGGGCCAAAGCAAGAAGAGCAAAAGGCCGCATGTAAAGCTACAAACATTTCACATAACACACAACACAGCTACACTGGTCCATTACATACTGCACAGATATTCATTCACATTTGTTTTTGTTTGGGTTTTGTTTTCACGTGAATATGACTTAATGTGTTGACAGGTGGTCTTAGATTTATTTTGTGTAGTCTGATAGCTGGGACCCCATCAACTAAAGGAGGGGTGGATGTAAGGTAGTTAATTTAATAATCCACAAGGTGACGCTGTTGCACTATTCGTCCCCTGGGAAAGCCAGCGAATCCTGCTGTTCTTCCTATCTGGGACACCGTAGTTTAGTTACTGAGCCTGAGCAATGACGCCCTGTTCGTTTAATGTATTTTTTCTATGCTCGTGAAGAGTGCTTGGGCCAATAAATTCCCACCGGTTCCGCCGCAATTCAGAGCCCCCCTGCGTCTGGTCTATTCTTCATAGCTCTCCACACAAACACCCATCCACAACCGAAGACAACGCAGAGTCCCGGGTGCGTGGAGAGGGACCAGCAGGCAGCGGACGCGCAGACAGAGTGCTGGGTTACATAAACATTGCTAAAAAATCAAATTCAGATTTATTTTAGGTGATTGTGATGTAAGTAATTCAGTGTGAATGTTCACTGTTCAAATTCTTTCCACGAAATCCATTTAACAACACTTCACGCTAAAACAGACTGTTTGAGGTCTTGGTTGAAGGGTGTTGCAATTTTCCTTCAGTGTGTAGGGGAGGGAGAGGGTTTTTCTTTTTTTGTAATGGACCAAAAGATGCAGTTCCTTCGCAAACCTAATAGATTTTTAACTGTCCTTTAGGAAAAGATATTTTACTTGCACTATTTTCAGACAAAAATATAATTTCACACTGACATGTCATGGAAAAAAAACTGAGATCCACTTTAAAATACAAGGGTGTCATATTCAATCACAGGAGAACCAGTGATTCATTGCAATCCAGGGGTTCATTGTCGCTGTAATTAATACTTATGTGGGGGTGAAAAAATTATCCATGCACATGCTGTAAAAAACTAAAATCACTGACCAATGCAAGTGATGTTAAAAATCAAGACACTTCCTCTACAGGCAGAAATCCAATCCAACCAGACTGTCATGGAGTAGGTTAGAGTCTGGTCACAGACTCTAGACGGAGAGAAACACGGGTTAGTGAGGAGCATGGAAACAAAGACACTAGTAGCAGTACAGTGACCTGAGTTGACCAGCTGGGTTATTCAACAGTCTAGCATTGTGTAATCTTCTGAGCCCGGTTTATATGGGGAGACTGATGAGTTTCAGGATGACCACTCCCCGCCATAGGTGTGTTCACTCAGGTGATGATCCAATAGCCTGCACCTGCCTGCATTCCACCAGCAACACCTCAGTCACGCCCACCTGAGGGAGAAGAGAAAGGAGGGAGAGGGGGGTAAACAGGGACCAGCTGTCACTACATGGAGCTGGAGGTGGAGGGTGTGACCGAGACAGACTATAAGCAATTAATAAAAATACACTGTGGACACATTCCTAATGTGACTGTTGTGCATGTGTTCAATATCCACAAGTTTAAACAATATAACAGAGAAATACAGCTGGGTATCACCTTTATAGTTACATGAATTGTATGAGTTTTAGCTGTTATATCTAAAGATGGTAAAAAAAAAAAAAAAAAAAAAAAGATTGTACAGCTTGTTAAAAAGACTAAAGATGTTGATTATATAAGGGTTTACACATTGAAGGTTTTATGATGAGCTACCCTGCTTGCTGTTTCTCAAACTATTATCTCATAATAAAAATCTCAAATATTTATACTTAACCCAACCATAAATGCATTTTTGTCTTTGCTGTCCTGTGTTATTCCATATTGCATTAATTATGACATATGTGCATTTTGGTGTGGGAATTCTGAAATTTTAATCCAAGTTCCAATACATCAATAATTCACTACAAAAAAGTTACACTTACGTCTTTAAAGACACAAACTGTCATGCCTTCCACTTCCAACTCTGGGTTGGATGAATTCAGAACCTGATCAAGGTTCTTCAGAGGACTGGCTGCTGTCTGGGTCAACCGGAGCAGCAGAGCCTCATTCCCAGATTCTCCAGAGAGACATGAAGGAGGTACCAAACCAATCTTTATAAATAAAGATTTGTTTGATCTTCTATATTGCTATACAGCTAACTTTTATTGCGATCGTTTTGAGCGTGGTTTGAAAGATAAAAGCGATCCTGACATCAATGCAATCCCGACCTCAAAGCGATCCCCCCGCCCCCCTCCTTCAGTCCACGCCACATGAACTCCATTTAGTCCCACTAGGTCATATAGGCTCCTGTAAAATCTGTTGCTAGTACTGACGTGAAGCAATGTTCAATTTACAGATCATGCATCCAGCAGAGATCCCACTCCTGTTGGCAGTGCTAAGAAGCAAGGTTAAAAAAAATATCTTTCTCCACATCACACTACAGGAAAACCAAGTATTTTTATGGTAATTGTACATATTTCTATAATTTACAGGTCGTCCATCCAGCAGAGGTCATGGGCAAGACCCCAACCCCACCAGATTCACATACTTATATACATACTTGTAAATAAGTTCATACATGTTTGTCAAATGTAAAAATTGTCATTGTACATTGTTATGCTATTGTAAAATAATAATAATTTTGCCATCAAAAGCCCTTTCTCAGTGTTGTTTTTGTTGTTTTATAGAAGGGAACCAATGTGCAGATGTTTGAGGTGTCACTAAAGCTAGAAACATGAGCCTCAAAGTTTCTGTTCTGCTTGACACGTTTCTTTTCACTAAAAGCTGTTTTCTCAGCTTTTTGGTCAGAAACTGGTGGTGTGAGTGAAACCGAACTATATTCAACTGCTGATTATGGAAGAACGAAACAAGCTGGAAACACACTTCATCGCCACCTGCCCAACTCGACCAGCAAAAGGGCTGGCTCACCTTTAACCAGGGGGATATTGGTGAGACGAACATCTATGACATCCTCTCATCAGTTGCAACTCCCTGCTTCCCTCTGTTGGCTGACCCGGTTGGTACCAGAAACCGCCCTCATCGACTCCAGAGTTGAGGAAAATTTCATAGACAGCAACCTAGCCAAACAGATGCTAGTTCTAAACATGCCATTGTCGTCACCTTTGGAGCCTCGGGAACTCAATGGACTACAACTGGCCTGAGTGAGCTGCAAGACCATTCCTGTTTCCCTCATCTTGGCAGGCAACCATCACAAGACTATCACCTATCACACAGCAGACCAAGGATTTAAAATAAGAGTTTATTAACACAAGAAGTATGAGTACAGAATGAATCAATTCGTAAAGAGAACGTCAAGGGAACGTGGAAGAAGAACTGACATAGGTTAAGGGAAAATCAAGACTACGATTAAATACAAGGAGGACAACTAGTGAGAAGACAGGTGAATGACACGGGGAAGGATAGAACTACGGAAGGCGACAAAGGAAAAGAAACTAGAAACTACAGTTTGTGGAACTAAGGAAAAATAGTACCGACTTGATCTTACAATGCTACTCTACTTAGCTGACAGCTTGAACTAAGAGAGAGGTCGAGGGGAATAGTGGTGGAGGAGGCGTGTGGCGAAGTAGGAATGGTTTCTCGTGCAGGTGAAGGGACAAGGTGTGACTCCGTGGAGTTAGTCAGAGGTGAACCAGGTCCAGACGAGTCATGGAGTGAGTTGTGGCTTCAGCAGGAGATGCAGGCAGGGATGAAACAGAAGAAATCAGGTTAACATAGTTAAATAAGCTCATTTAATTGGCACTATATTTGCACTGAACTGTAATTTTGTACCCTCCACCCTGGGTGGGTGGGGTCTCTCTGGATCTTTGTGGCCCGCCAAAGGAGGTAGATCTTGTTCAGGCGTGGGAGTGGGGAACCAACGATCCTCTAAGCCATCTTGATTACCCACTGCAGCTGTGTCCTCTCTGCCACGGTGCAGCTGAGGTACCACACTGTGCATCCATAGGTTAATAGACTCTCTATTATGCAGTGGTAGAAATTCTGCAGGAAAGGTGGACGGAGTTTGATCCTCCTCAGCATTCTCAGGAAAAATAGATGCTTCTGGGCTTTTTGATGGTGTAGGTGGTGTTCACAGTCTGGCCCAGGTCTTCGTGAGATGTGCAATCCAAGGAACTTGAAGTCCATGACACCGTCCACCTCCTCCTAGGCCTGAGTGCTGCCTGATCCACGACTTCTGGAAGTCAGTGATAACTTCTTTGGCCTTTTTGGTGTTAAGGATGAGGTGGTTGCCGCTGCACCAGGCTGCCAGTGCCTGGACCTCCTCTCTGTATGGTGCCTCATTATTACGACAGTTATGTCATCAGCAAATTTGATGATAGTGTTGAAGCTGTGGGTGGCGATGCAGTCGTGGGTGTACAGTGTGAACAGGACTGGACTCAGGATGCAACCCTGAGGAACACCAGTGTTGGGGTGATGGTGGAAGATGTGGAGGTCAAGGTAAACTTTATTATCCCCGAGGGGCAATTTGTTCTACAGCCAGCAGTATCACACGGACAAGAATCAACAATAAATACAATTAAAGCTGCAAGCAGCTTCGGACGGGCCCTCGCTCCCCCCCATGGCCGTTTGGGATACGATCGGAATGTCTATAGCACGCAATAGAATTTATCTCATCCTGCTCTGCACATGTACCAAATTTCATGTCTGTAGGACAAACCAGTGATTTTATAGGAATTTTTGAAATTTGTAGGGGGCGCTGTGGAGCTGTTTGAAATTTGGAGTGTGCAAATCTGTTGGTCTTGTGATACTGTACGTGTGTACCAAATTTCATGTTTGTAGGATAAAGCAGTGATTTTATATGAGTATTTGAATATTTGTAGCGGGTGCTGTGGAGCTGTTTGACCACGCCCATTCCTGAATTGTATATAAATTCTTAGTTCTTGAGATTAATGAGGATTTGTGTGGATTTGGTGATATTACATGGATGCCTTCACCTCCAAAACCTGTTTCATTCCATATGGCGATTTTGTTCAAAATGGCCGCCATGCCACGCCCACACCGTGTGACGCAGCCACAAGATTTTAATAACTTTTCATCCTGGAGGGGTCTTGATGCCACACAGCTAATTTGGTGAAAATCGGCCAAAAGTCCTGGGAGGAGTTCGTTAAATTCCAATGCCTGCGCACCACGTGTTCTCGTTGGCGCCGTTTAGCTTTTTTGTTCAAAATGGCCGCCATGCCACGCCCACACCGTGTGACGCAGCCACAAGATTTTAATAACTTTTCATCCTGGAGGGGTCTAGATGCCACACAGCGAATTTGGTGAAGATCGGATAAAAATCCTGGGAGGAGTTCGTTAAATTCCAATGCCTGCACACCACATGCTGTAGGGGGCGCTGTTGAGCTTTTTTTGAAATTTCAACAGCAGGAATGTTTTTGTCTCGGGCTACTGTACATGTGTACCAAATTTCATGAGTTTACGTGAAACTAGCCGTATTAACTCCACTAAAGCACAATTTTCTAGGTGGCGCTATTGAGTCATTTTGCCATTCATATGTGTAATTCCCCCGAAATATCAAATTTTTCACCAGTCTTGATGTGTGTGCCAAATTTGGTGAGTTTTTGAGCATGTTTAGGGGGTCAAATTGAGGTTCAAAGTGGCGTAAGAAAAAGAAACCGCCAAAGGAACACTACAGGAACAATAGGGTCCTACGCACTGTAGTGC
Organism: Dascyllus trimaculatus; assembly: GCA_024666655.1. Taxonomy (NCBI): domain Eukaryota; kingdom Metazoa; phylum Chordata; class Actinopteri; family Pomacentridae; genus Dascyllus; species Dascyllus trimaculatus. Next base: position 2,513,995 of record CM045457.1, read on the forward strand.
TTCGGGCCCTAATAAATAGTCCATTAAAGACAATAGCACCAACATTACAAACAGTTATTCAGTAGAACGATGGCTGCTGGAACCAAAAAATTCCTCATCCTATTGGTCCTACATTTAGGAACACTGTATCTGCGACCTGATGGAAGCAACCTGAACTCAGGGGATGACTGGGATCATCAAGGACTGACTGGGCCTTCTTCAGAGCCCGCCTCTGGTACAACAGTCAGTTCATTTGAGTGTGGTGCCAGCAATTTTGCTGCACACTTTCGTAATGCCCTGCAACCTCTTCCTGTTTTTAAGAGTAAGCAGCCCATACCAACTGATAAAAGAAAAGTTCAGCACAGACCAGTCCCTCCAGGATTTCACAGGCGTTTTTGAAGATTGTTGCAGCCTAAAATGCCTGAATTTGCAGCAGCTTTTCTAAAAAATTGCAATGTAATTTGCAATGTTTTAAGCATATTTGTTGCGATGAAATTGCAGGAGACAGTGAAAATTGCGGAAAAAGTTGCATTTTTTTTCTTTGTTTTGTATAATTCATTAAAAATCAAAAGTGACTAGTTTACAGCAGGAATAAAACTGTACTCTGGTCTAAGTGTTCCCAAAAAGGCACAGGATTACAAAATTCGAACAAAATATGCTTTACTTTTGGAAGGTCCCTGTCATGTCTTTGGGCTAAAGACATAAATATTTTCATAAGAACAAAAAGTTAGTTAAAAGTTTTAAGTTCATAGATGGAAATAAATAAGTTAAAAATGTGTGATAAGAATGGTTAAAAGCTAAGCATCTTCTTCGTAAAGGATCGTTTTGATCACAGCAGAGTGCATGCTCTTCTCGTATATAGACAAGCTATGTTAGTTTTCTCTCTTGTAAAAATAAGCTAGCTGGACGGCAGAAACGAAGGCTGAACAGCTCATCACGCTTTTGGCTCTAAAACGTTTGTACCTTGGAAAATTTTCGTCTTTGTGAGTATCATATGTGTACAAAGCACTCTGAGCATATTTTTTTAATTCATTGAGGTCACAATGTTTCTGAAAGCCACTCGACATAAGTTTGGTAAATGAATGACGCTACGTTAGCAGTTACGTGTGTTAGCTAGCCGCTTGTGCCGCATGCACATTTGTAATTACAGTTGTATTTTTTCTGTGTTGCAGTTACCAATCAATCAACCACAATCAGCCACTCACACACATCACGCACATATATGTATGTGTTCTGAGAGCTCCATAAAACAAGAAAAGAAAGCCTTGTGTACGGAGTTTTCCTTTGGTTCGCTGGCTGTCTAACAGCATACAGAGACGTGCTGCAAGGACAGCACAGCCCCACAAAAGTACTCCTCCTTTCACAACAGCAAAGTTTTTTTGGAGCTCAAACTCAGTAAAAACCTTGAGCACGGAAGATTGCTAAATGTCAATAACAATGACAAACCTTGACATTAACCCATGACAAAATTAAGCTAAATTTAAACAAAAAACACAGTAGAATAATCCTAACGCATTGAGTTGCTTCAAAAGCTAAAGTGCAAAGAGCCTCACAGTAAGACTGAACAGCTTAATTGAACTCATGTTCATAAACATCCACAACATTGTAATACCCTGTTGTCTTCTGATAACAATTACTGAACGCATTACTGACCTCAGATTCTGCAGGGTTAAAAGTTAAACTGCACATAACCTCTCAGTAAACATTTAGCATCACTTTTGCTGAAACAGTTAAAATCCTACAGTTGAATTTTAAAGTACACAGAGCCTCTCAGTAAACATCAGAATCATCTATGTTGAAAGACGCTAATAACAAAACAGTGCAAATCCGAGCTTTCTTACCCATATAATACCTGAATCCAGAAAAGGTAGTTAGGCAAATTAAAAAGTTCAGGTGCACAGACATTCAAAGTAAACCCAGCGCAGAACCACTGTACTTTTTTCTTTACCTTATACTTGTACTATACACAGCGCAAAAAGTAAACCGAAGTCTGAATCCCAATTATTTCAGCACGTACACCTACATCTGGTCAAGAAAACAAACACCCAGGTTCACAGAAATCCATAACAAAAAATATAGAATGTTTTCTTCTCAGTATTCGTAACTGAACACAAATAACACTGATGTGTAAACAAAATCGAATGTAGAGTCAGTCAACAAATCCTGACAAATGACTAGACCTCACTGCACTCATCTGCAGATCCTCCAGGTAGTTGAAAATCTTGGTGGTCACAGGGCGTCTGCTTTGGAAGATGTCCAGGAGTTGAATGACGATATTGCACTTGTCTGCCATGATGCTGATCTGGACCTGCAGACTTTGAGCCATATGTGGATTTTGTAGCATTTCATGGAGTCTCTCCACAGATGTGGTGTGCTTCTGCCGCAGATCTATGAATAAAATTGCAAATTGTGTCAATACAATCAAAATAATAATTATCACAGAAGCACTGGTGTACATATTTTCTTTAAGGGCTGCAAAAAATGACAGAAAATTGTGAAAAGTAACGATCAGTGTTTCCTAAAGCTTAAGAAGACTTCCTCAAACATCTTGTTTTGTTCACAAACCAAAAATATTCAGATAACTGTCATAGAGGAGCAATGAAACCAGAAAATATTAATATTTAAAAAGCAAGAATGAGATAATTTTTACCTTTTTTCTTATAAATCGACTCAACTGATTATCTAAATAGCTGCCAATTAATGTAATAATTGATTATTTGAATATTTTTACAGCTCTGTTACCTTTGAATAAATGTTTGCCCTGTGTGTGTGTATCTTACGTTTATTTCCATCTCTATGAACTCCTTGTACAGTCCACAGTGCTCTGAATGGTACTGTACTGCAGCAAACCAGGAGTTCCACCCTGTTGCACATGGATTTGGAGGCATGGTTGCCTTTCTTCCTGGTGGCAGCTTTTTTGTCATGAACTGAAGATACCTTCTTTTGTGGGACCCACTTTGGTAGAACTCAGAGAAACTCAGCATGAATGTGTTCATCTGATTAAAAGGTCTGCAGAAGGCATCACCAATGAGGTTCATTATGTGTGCCATGCATGTTACATGCAGTGAGTTGGGGAATAAAGACTGCAGAGCAGTTTTATATGCCTTCTTCATATATGCTGCATTGTCTGTGTCAAACACAACGACATCCTCATTGGCTATGCAGTATTCTTGCAGACACTTTACCACAGACACCGATACTGTAGAATGATTGCACTCCTGTAGAAAACAGTGTCTGCCAGGTAGGCCAGGATCCTCCCAGAGTCATCCTTCTCCAGGGGTGCAATGAGGATTTTCAGTACACATCTCCCCTCAACATCTGGAGTCTCAAAAAATATAACTGCAACAGGCTTTTTAGCAAGATGTGTCTTGAGAGCTTCTTTTCCCTTCTCATATACTGCTCCTAAATACTTCTCGTGAAGTTGGTGAAAACCAGGAATGGCTCCTCCATTGACTACTTTTTCCTTCAAGAATCTTCTCATTGCAGGGTGATCACTTTTGGAGAGTGGAATGTTGACAGCAGTGCAAATGGCAACCCAATCTTTACAAATCTGGGGGGGGAGAGACATGCTGTCAAGATGACAAGCAATCTCAAACAGAATAGGAAATTTATTTATTAAATGTGAACATCTACCAGCCACTGATGGATAAAGGTTCAAATTTATCAGCCACTCAATACTAAATCATTCAACTGGGTCTGAAATCTATCAGACACCTCAATATTTTATCAGTATTTGGCTGGTGGTTGGTGTTAAATTCTTACCCTGATCAGAATTTAAATTCTGAAAAAAATTTTGAAAAAAAATTCCACCACAACACAATAGCTTACGTTTTATAAGATATTGTTTTAACTTATTTGTGTCTGACTATTTCCTCTCTTTCCTCTGCCTTGGTGACATCTCTCACACACTCATGCTCGCAAGCCCTGATTTCATTACACATCCAACTAAATAAATGATGACAGCTTTTAGAACATGTTTCAGTATTTTAATTGACAATATTTATTCCTAAACTAATTATTTTACATGCTCCAACCCATTTACACAACTACTTAGTTTTAACAAGACATCCCAATTTACAGCTTTGTGACAATAAATAAGCACCAGGAGATTTCAGCAAGATGAAATAAGGCTGACCTTAAGGCCAAGTAAGGTGTCGTTCCAAGTAGCCTACAGTCGCTAAGTTAGCTAACCAACAGGATGGCAGCTTACCTGCTTTACAAAAGTAATATTAGGGCTGGTCCCGAATGTACGAATATCCGAATATCCGAATATTCTTGGTTGTGATGGTAATAACTTTGATATTCAAATAGTCCAGCGTGCCGCAACCAGGCACTGATGAGCGCGCAGAGGCTCTAGAGTGCCCTGTGGTTCTAGTACGCGGACCTACCAACTCCAGTGTCAGGCTCCGGTGTCAGAAACTCAAAACGCTTTACAATAGCACAGTGTTTCAACTTTGGGTAGTTAAAATAAAAGTACAAAAGCACTCAGAGAGCACAGACCTCTGCAAAGCAGCCTCAGTACACCCCAACACAATCTCCCAATGACAAAGTATCCTTAAATTAAAAAAAATAAAAAATTCCTGGATCCAGACGATGATCCGGATCACTCCCAAAATTTCATCATTTGTTCCTTGCCCCATTACACACATTTCTGGAAAATTTCATCCAAATCCGTTTCGAGTTATTTTGAACACCAACAAACAAATAAATAAACAAACCAAGGCCAGCAAAAACATAACCTCCTTGGTGGAGGTAAAGATCAGATCTGTGTTGTTCCTACTGTCATGAAAAGATCAGATACAGGTCGCATAGAGGCAAAAAGATGGGATTGGGTCACTTTAGCCTGCTGTCTGAACGTAGCCTTAAAAAAGTCTGTGTGTGTGTGAGTGTGTGTGTGTGTGCGTTATCTGATTAGCTGCTCCTCGTATTACAATGACCTTAGCCGGACAAAATTGTAAGAAATCTGGGCAATCTGGAAAAAGAGGAGATTAAGGTTAGAATTAGACTCAAGTTAGTCAAAATTAAAATTTGGTTACATTTAGGATTCTGTTAAGGTCTGTGTGTGTGTGTGTGTGTGTTTTATCTGATTATTTGTTCCCTGGATTATCATGCCCTTGATGGCTAAGAATCTATGGAGACTTAAAATGAGAATTAGATTATAATTAGAATTAGTTAAAGTTACAATTAGTTAAAGTTCAAATTCGGTAAAAATTGGGATTATGTTAACGTTTGGATTTGGTTACAGTTCGAATTTGGTTAAAGATAGGATTAGTTAAAGTTCGAATTTGGTTACAGTTAGGATTCGTTAAAGTTAGAATTAGTTAAAGTTAGGATTAGATAAAATTAGGATTAGGTAAAATTGGGATTATGTTAAAGTTAGGATTAGTTAAAATTCGAATTTGGTTAAAGATAGAATTATGTTAAAGTGAGGATTACTTAAAGTTCCAATTTGGTTAAAGTTAGAATTAGTTAAAGTTCCAATTTGGTTACAGTTGGGATTAGTTAAAGTTCGAATTCAGGTAAAGTTAGGATTAGATAAAGTTAGGATTATGTTCGTAATCCAGTTAGTTGGTTAGTGTTTTCATTATGTTTTGGTGTGTGTCTGTGTGTGTGTGTGTGTGTTTTAAATTATGGATTACATTAAGGTTTTAAAGAATTTGACGTCAGATTAACATTAAGTTTACTTTAAGTTTACATTAAATTTACATCAAGGTTCGATTCAAATTAAAGGTAAACTTACATTAGCAATTAATGAACTGAATTTGTTAAAATTGGAATTCGGTTCAGTTTAGATTGTTTCAGCGTATGTGTTTTAAATTTGGATTACATTAAGGTTTTACAGAATCTAACGTTAGATTAATGATAAGGTTCAATTCAAATTAAAGGTAAAGCTACATTAGCAATTAATGAACCGAATTTGTTAAAATTGAAATTCAGTAAAGTTTAGATTATTTTAACATGCGTGTTTGTCTTTTAAATTAGGATTACATTAAGGTTTTACAAAATCTAACGTGAGATTAACGTTAAGGTTAGGTTCAAATTAACCAAATTTGATAAATTTAGAATTTACACTTAGGTGTAGATTAGTTTAACGTGTGCGTGTGCGTGTGCGTGTTATGTGAGCCATGGGTGACGTTTGATCTCCTCCAGGGTGGGTCGGTCCTCTGGGAATTTAGCCAAACACATCTTTAGGAAGTCTCTGCAATCTGTAGAGAAGAGAAAGAGAACAGAGTTATCCAGCAGACCTCCAACAGAACCTGAATCTGGGACAGGTTTGGGTCTGATCTTACCTTGGGAAAGCCTTCTGCTGATCCTCAGTTTGTTTCTGAGGAACCTTCTGGTCTCAAAGTGGGCTCTCCTGTGGAGCGTCTCAAACATGACCACTCCCAGCTGCCACACCGTGGTCGGACCGGCGGTGTACCGAGAAGAGCGGTACCATTCTGGGGGGGTGTGGTCACGGGTGCCTAAAGATACAACGACATGAGAGTGAGGATGAGGAGAGGCTTTGTTTGACAGTCTCAGATTGGTAAATTAGTGAGTGGTGACGGCAGAATCCACTCACTAACCAGCGAAGACGTAAAAAGAGGATCTTTTTTTGAAGAAGCAGCTCAGTCCAAAATCTATGAGATGAACCCGGGGAATATCTGAGCCCGTCTCAATGAGAATATTTTCCAGTTTGATGTCCCGGTGGAAAATATTCTTACTCTTGAGATGCACTGCTGCATCTACCAGCTGTTTTAGGATTATCTAAGACAACGACAAAACGGTGGTGAGGTAACTATGGGTTTAACACACAAACACATCTACAAGGATCTTCTGGCAACTTACTTTGGCCTCATGTTCTTCAAGGCAGCAACTTCCTCTGGCACGAATGTACTGCAGGAGGTCTTCGGCCGGCTCTGGTCTCTCCAGAACCAGGATCAGCTCCTGCTGCAGATCGTACCAGTCCACTAGAGACACTGAACCAGTCGCTCCACTGCCCAGTTTCTGCATCACCGCTACCTCCACAGAAACCCGCCTCCCGTTCTGGTCCTGAAACATCACAGATAGAAGGATGAAGCAGTGAATCTTCATGAAATCTAGACTCCACCAGCGTTTCCTTTAGCAGCAGCTGGTGCTGTTCACTTACTTTATGCTTGAAGAACACTTTGTCTTTTGCGATGCGTTTGATGGCTACCTACAAGACACAGACAGGTATTTAATACATCAGGTTATCACAAACATTACAAACATCTCTATAAATATTCATATGTTATTCTATGAAAGTGTTCCAGAAAATTAGGGATGGGTGAGCAGACATTGTTCTGATGGTTTCAGATGGAATATATAACTATATATATATGTGTGTGATACTTACTGGTAAGTTATCTGCTTTACGATAACCAGCAAACACCGACCCACAGCCTCCTTCGCCGAGCTGATCCTGCTGCTCGTATTTGGCCTCAAAAGCAGCTACACAAACACACAGACTCATCTTCAGTACAGGAATTGTTATATCATGTATGCTAATCATCCTTAATCACTAACTGCCGACCTCTGCGGAAGACCAGGGAGTCCTCCTCAGACTCGTCTTCTGCCTCCTCTCTGATCACCATCAGGACCGGACTCCTCTTCCTCCTCTTCCTCGCCGGTCCTTCCCCATCAGTGCCGGCCTTCCTCTTAGCAGTGGGCCTCCTCAGATCTCCCACGGATGTACTGCTGCTTTGGAAATCCAAGCAGCTGCTCTCTACAGGAGAAAATCCCAGAAGAACTTTAGCATGCTGACACTTATCTGACTGACCACATTTATCATCGTGTCAGTGAATGTACCTTTAAACTTCTGTTCTGAGTGAACAAACTGATCAAATACACCAACCAACATATGTAAAGTGACTCAGTAGACTGGTTTCTCTCTTCCCTCTCAGACAGATAGTTGTCTTTTGATTTGTCCAGGTTTTGGGAATTCTATCTCCTTCCCATTATAATGAAGGTTAAGGGAATTTAAACAGTGTGTGGTCCTCACAACACTGAACAATCCAACAGCAAGAGTCCTTCATACTCTGGATAACTACCAACTCTATCAACAAGGCTGTTTTTGAACAGACACACTGCTGTTGTTTTTTGAATGTTCTCTGTCAGTGCTGTGAGCATCCATTTACTTCTAGTGGCCAAAATCTTCAAGGCTTCACTAAAACATCCCAAAATATTCGCATTACCAGAAACCTCTAGAGGGAAACCAGAACCTGTTTCTTTCTATAAATTAATCTGTCAACATATAAAATACCCAGGTTGATGGGTGTTACACTATCAAATCTACCTAAACCTGAAATATGTAAACCAGTTACCAGTATACAGCTGTGAACTCCTTTATCTTAATTTTCTATGATGGAGTCACCAATTTAAAGAGGACCCATGCATGTAGACTTTGTTCATGACTGTATGTTCTACAACCGACTATAAAACGATGGCCTACCTTTGCTGATTCCTGCTGAGGAAGACTCCTGATCAGTTTGTAAAACATCCAGGAGTCTCTTGTTTTTCAGCTGAGCTGAAGGTTCCTCTTCCTGGCTGTTTTTTCTAGTCCTGTTACTGGACTTGCAGTCAGGACTGGCTTTCCTTTTGATTCCCCTCGTTCTGCGTTCTGCAAGCAAGAAAAACACAAAACACCATTAGCATTTAGTCCCTGAACCCCAACATCTAGACCTCTATGAACACGAACATCTAGACCCCAATGAACACCAATATCTAGACCTGATAAACACAAACATCTAGACCCTGTAAACACCAACATCAGGACTTGCTTAAATTTTTTCGAAGACGTTTCACCCCTTGTCCAAGATGAGAGGTGAGACGTCTTTGAGAAACTCAACCAAGTCCAGATGCTATAATTAAAACAACAAGAATAACCATGACCTGGATGATTGAGAATCTTCACAGACTCCATCAACTTGTTGTACAAAAAAGATCTTATCAGAAGAAAGGTTTCTAGTTTTAGCAGTGATCACATTTCTTACTGTACTGACTGAGTTAGCTCCAATTCTAGCTGGTAAGTTGTTTGAATAATTAGCATAAACTGCCAGTTGTTGCTTGCCTGGAACCCTTTGTCTGTCCATTGTGATGTAAGTTTGGGGTCCGATGTCTTCGCGGTGTGTGTTGATCGATGTAGTAATCCAATCTGCTGATCTGTCAGTGACTACTGGCTATTTAGGACCTCACCAGTGACATCAATTGGGGATAATTCCTGAATGCCTTTGATACACAGACTGTTTCCAAAAAAAATGCTAGTGTTTACAATCAAATTCCAAGTAGTCTATGGCAGGCTTGAAAGGGCTGAAATGATGCACTGAAAGTCACATGTTAAAAGATCCATACAATAAACCTACACAACAGCTGACATCAGCTCTTCTTCATCTTAAAATGCCCTCAGGTTGTTCTTATGAGCTGTTTATATTAAATAATATTAGAAATTGTATAACCAGCCCCATTTATCACTTATAAACATTATAATATACAGTTTCTGTAACAAGTATTCACTTGTCACAGACGTTTTCCCCCTTTAATCGCTTGAATCAGGGTCAATTTTGGCTTTTTTGACAAAAATGACCCCAGAAAAAGACTCTTTCATGTCAAAGTGAAAAAAGACTTCTACAAACAAACAAACAAACAAACATGTGCAGCCTGGAATCATTTACAGACGTGTCATTAATACACAAAGTCACTTCATGTTTTTTCATTTCAAAATTTAAAAAAAAAATAATTTAAAAAAACTTTATTTGTCCCCAAGGGGGAAATTCAGGGCACAGAGAGCAGCATTACAACAAGAACAAGAAATAAAAATAAAAATACAATAAAAATAAATAGAAATGTGCATGTATTTACAGTTTACAGGAACAGTGTGCTTATGCTGTATTGTGCGTTTATGCATATTCAGAATAAGGTGTCGGCAGTACAGAACAATAAATAATGAAGAAAATGAAAAGAACTGACAGAAAAAAGTGCAATAGTGGAAAACAATACAGAGTAAATAAGTAACAACGTAAATAGATATGGAACAGAGCTTTGTGAGAACAAATACCGATCAATAGGGATGAAGTAGTGCAAAAGACAAGTGTACAACAGGGATTATTACCTCCGCCAAGGAGGTTATGTGATGGCTGGCGTTTGTTTGTTTGTTTGTTTGCTTGTTATTTTGTTTGTTTGTTTGTTTTTTGTGCAAAATAACTCAAAAAGTAATGGACGGATTTGGATGAAATTTTCAGGGAATGTGTGAAATGGGACAATGAAGAAATGATGAACTTTTGGTACTGATCCGGATCACCTTCTGGATCCAGGAATTTTTTTAAATCTAAGTCTAACCAGGTGGACGATCACATGCAGTTTACCTTAAAAGCCACCAGAGGGCACTCTGGGGATTTGGGGCATAGACATATACACTAGACGCCACAGAGCCTGTGTCCGCCCACCGCTTCGACACATCAGAGCGGCTGCCATATTGTGAGGGGCATGTCTGCCCTGTCACTCTAAACAAGCCGATGTGACAGCAGTGCATTTTCTGAAGAAAACCATGTAAATATACAGTTCCGTGACTGTAAAGAATCGTTGCATTCATTTTTTATTTATTTTAGAATTATGGATGTAGCATACCTATAGAAAGTATTGAGAATTTCCCCTCAATACTTTCTAGAAGTTTGCAAATCGGATATTGGGACTGCTGTACTCTCCTTTTTGAAAAGCAATGCGATGTAACCCATGACAAAAATTTGCAAAAGTGTTTATTTACATACTATGTGACATTTATGTACAATGAACATGTACAGTAGGGCACAAGTTATAACATTTTGTGAAACAAATGTAGATATTTTAAAATATTTTCACACAATAACATATTTACCTTTTATACAGTCATTTATTGTTACATATTTACCTATTGTATTATATACTTGTTACATATTTACCATTGCATATTTATGATTACACATTTATTTGTTATTACATATTATATCACATATTTATTGTTACCCATTGCAGTGCATATTTACCTATCATATTACATATTTATTGTTACATATTTACCTATTACATATTTTATTAAATATTATAGTACTTATTTATTGTTACATATTAACCTATCACATTACATATTTATTATATTACATACTTGTTACATATTTATTATTACACATTTATTATTTATTTACATATTTATTTATTGTAAAATTAACCTGTCATATTACATATTTATTATTACACATTCACCTATTACATTACATATTTACCTATCATTTTACATACTTGTTTCATATTTACAATATTATATTACATATTTATTGATACAAATAAACCTATCTTATTTCATATTTACTTATCATATTACATACTTATTCTTACACTTTATTTATTTACATATTTATGTAGTCTTACGTGTTAACCTATCACATTACATATTTAGTGTTACATATTCACCTATTACATTACATTTTTACCTGTTACATACTTATTGTTACAGATTTATTATTACACATTTATTCTTTACATATTTATTTATTCTTACATATTAACCTATCATGTTGCATATTCATTTATTGTTACTTATTATTTATTTACTTATTTATTAGATATTTATACATTCTATGTACATATATTTACATATTTATAGATGGATGAGAGCAACCGCTCAAACTGATTTTGAGGTTGCTTTATTCCACCAATTTAAAAACCTTGGAAAAGGACTGTCTTACACAGCCTCTTCCGGGAATTACCAATTTGGAGTTTCAGGGTTCTCATTTTTGCTATGTGAGGGTATCTTAGCTTGTGGAAAACAGACATTACCACTGACATGAGCCCAAAGTGATGGTTTTCAATGCCATACTGTGTGTCCTCGATGTGCCCCTTGAGAAAGAATATGTCCTGTGATCCGATGTCTGCACGGACCAACCGGTTGAGAGAGGACACACTCATGTCTTGCCCTGGTTCTGACTGGCGAATGAAACATTCAGCTGATGTTATAACTTTTACTGTCCCCTCAGAAGGAATCATGAGCCCTCCCCTTTTCCTGAGGGTCAGCAATTGGTAGCTCTGATCAAAAGATGCAGGTGTAGCATCTGTCACCAGGCTACCACGGCACACACCACAAGACAGCATCTTTAAAACGCGCCTCACAACAAACCCTGATATATATGTCAGAGCGTTATCCACAAGGCCACCAAAACGTGTGGGCAAATAATTGTGGTCACACACAAGAGCAGGGATGTTGGCGAACGGGGATGGGAGGTCTTCAGATTCTTCTGCTCCTGGAGCTGAGGACAGATCAACAGCAGACAGGCACACAGTGTCATTCACTGCTGCCACGTTTCCAGACTTGCCAGGAGACACACCACAGTTGACCATGAGGCGGCGGAAGATAGCCTGGAATTGGCCTGCCGATGGGTTGTTGTTCCAGCCCCCTTAGATAAACAACAAAAACATCAATGTACATAAGTATTGTGGTTTAAGCTCTGCGCATTTACTCTTATCAGATCCTTAAAAAATGATAGCAAAACTAATAAAGCTTTACAGCTGACAACAATGTAGCCTCTGCAGACTATAGAGGCTATCAGCTTCACACCAAAGTTTTTCTTTGCATGTACAGTATATATTTTTATCCCCACTTAGTAGACCATCACAGCTCTCAATCGTAAGGGGGAAGAAAGAACATTTCTGAAATGCCTACCAGATGCCCTGATGGAGTTGAAGAGGAGCTCCAAGTGATCTTGGCTGAAGCGATGGGTGCAGATGTATCGCTGATTTTGAAGCTGCTCCAGGATCATAAACATTAGTATGTCAATGTTAATGATGAACCCCATGACAGACAGGTGCCTACAAAAAAATGCATTTTAATATTTTCATAGTAAGCCACAATAACCTACAGTCACAGAACATTTTTTACCTCATTTTATGACAGTAATGCCACTTGGAACAATGGCATAAAGCAAGAAGCCGCACACTAGAAAAAGATGGGAACCAGTGAACAGAGCATCACATGAACTTGATGCAGCATGCAGAACAAGAGAACAGAAGGGGACCGGGCAATATATGGATATTATGTCCATATCATGTTTGAAAACACCAATAGTCATCCTTACAGGATGCTTGCAATAGCAATAGAGGTAACTGGTCTAAATCAATGCAATATGCGTTTTTGTTCTTATTGCCCAGTCGAGAGAATGTCATGAACTAGACATTTCTGAACTTATTGTGTGAACATAGGCCTCATATTGCCAAAAACCTCTTTGATCGGTGAAGGGGTGTGCCATCTTTCATCATCAAAGACATCAAATAATTCCTGGCTCTCAGCAAGAACTCTACTCTCTCTGACCAGTTAACTCATTGACTGCCATTGACGTGTTTTTGCGTCATTTCAAATCCAACCGCTCGCTGCCATTGACGTCTTTTTACGTCAAAGCTGTTTTTCAACGGGAGGCGGTAGGGGACATTCTGGCGCAGCTCTCCTATAAATTTCAGACTTGTGCTGTAGTGTAGTGACCATCTGGAGCCCTGTAGGTGGCAGCAGGGCAACGATCATGATGAGAGATGAGCCGCGATAATGGCATGTAGCCGAGAAGAGGTCGAGTTTATGAGGGAGAAAATGGCGCAACGAGAGAAGACAGTTAAGTTCAGGCAGCTCAGACTGGATCAGAGCATGTGTGGCACTAAGCTGACTATTGAGAGTGTCGCGATCGTGAGAGAAGACGATCATAAACCCGGGCCAAGCGGTGACAGTCGGCGCGTTTCACGACGCCGCATTTCTCCACAGCCCAACTCAGACGAATCTGGGTCGGATGAATTCAGAACCTGATCCAGATTCTCCAGATGATCGGCTGCCGTCTGGGTCAACCGGAGCAGCAAAACCTTGTTCCAGATTCTCCAGAAGACATGAAGGAGGTGAGAACTAACCTGCTTTATAAATAAAGATCCATTTGATCTGCTAACTTGCTAGCTAGCTAGCTAACTGTTATTGCTATCGTTTTGAGTGTGGTTTGACAGATAATCGGTCCGACATCAACGCGATCCCGACCTTAAAGCGATACCCCCGCCCCCCTCCTTCTGTCCATGCCACATAAACACAATTTAGTCCCACTACATCATATAAACTACTGTAAAATCTGTATTCAGTACTGACGTGAAGCAATGTTCAATTTACAGATCATGCATCCAGTAGAGATCCCACTCCTGTTGGCAGTGCTAAGAAGCAAGGTAAAAAAAAACATCTTCCTCCACATCACACTGCAGCAAACACGTGTATTTTATGGTAATTGTATGTATTTCTATAATTTACAGGTCGTCCATCCAGCAGAGGTCGTGAAGAAGACCCCAACCCCACCAGATTCACATCCACAAACACATCCCTGGAAATAAGTTCATACATTTTTGTCAGATGTAAAATTGTCATTGTACATCGTTATACAATTGTGAAATAATAATAATTTTGCCATCAAAAGCCCTTTCTCAGTGTTGTTTTTATTGTTTTATAGAAGGAACCAGTGTTCAGATGTTTGAGGTGTCACTAAAGCTAAAAACATGAGCCTCAAAGTCTCTGTTCTGCTTGACTCGTTTCTTTTCACTAAAACCTGTTTTCTCAGCTTTTTGGTCAGAAACTGGCATTTTGTGTGAAACTTGCCTCTATTCAACTGCTGATTACAGAAGAACGAAACAAGCTGGAAACAAACTTTTTTTTACTGATGAAAGTAGAAAGTCTACTCTTTCAGAATCTGGCTTCAGATTTTACAGGGTCATAGTACAAAATATTCTGTGGGTCTTGAAAAATCAGTCAAAATGCTTGAAAATGGCTGACAGTGAGGGGGGTATGAATTCTGAAAATGGCTGGCAGCCAATGAGTTAAGGGCACCAAGGGGGGCTTTAAAACCATCAGCACGGGGATTACGACTGTTCATTATGTCAAAGAGCCTGTCCATGAGCTTAAGAGAAAATGTCTGGTTAATAACAGTATCACAATCCTGAACAAAATAACATGTTTCAATGACTTGGTAGCTGTCTTTCAAAAATGAAAAAGGCAATCATTTTCACAGAATACGCAGAAAATGGGTGTTTTGCAATTTTTTAAAATGTAAT
Source organism: Dascyllus trimaculatus (assembly GCA_024666655.1). NCBI lineage: Eukaryota > Metazoa > Chordata > Actinopteri > Pomacentridae > Dascyllus > Dascyllus trimaculatus. The sequence continues at coordinate 2,529,061 of CM045457.1, forward strand.
ATTACCTTGATGAATTCAGCCGTTGCTTCACAGAGCTGAAACTGTGAATATCCAAGATCCCTCAGTGTGCGTAGAGCCACTGTCACAGAGCTACTCAATGTCTGAGCAGCCAGGGACACCTTCATCTTCTGGGAGTCAAAGTTTACATGTTTGTCTGTCACTTTATTTGCAGCATGTAGTCCCTCTTTGACTTGGACATTGTTCAGTTGAACAATGTACCCCCAGTCGATCTGGCCAATGCTGCTGATTAATGGGCTGTAAGCCTGCATCATGTTTCGTGTCAGTTTTAACGTGGCAGGCATCCAACATTATATACACTCTTTCTCCAGTAGCTGGATGCAGAAAAAGTGTCTGTAGGGGCTCAGTGGAGTTCGCCTTTAGCTGGCACCCAAGTTGGTTGCACATGTTGATGTTTGAAGCGTGCCCGTCCATAGTGACACACACAACTTGAATCCCAGCTAATGCAGTTCTTCTAACGCATGAACAAGCAGTACCTTCGGGGTCACAAGTGACAATGACTGGGTCAGGTAATAGGCAACTGGGGCCTTCCAGTGGCCTTGTAAGCCTACCACCATGAAAACCAGAGCCTCGGTAGCAACATCTGTCTTGTTCACTCCATCCCCCATATCCACAAAGCCGGGCATTTTCTGACTATGAGGATTATACTGGACATGTTTTCTTATTGACATGGAGTCCAACATGAGACACACACGTCCATATTTAGTGGGATCCTCCTCCTGTTTTTTTCTTAACATGTCCAGCATCATTTTATTTAGGCCAGGTTTGGCGTCCACAGAACTCATCCACCTTGGTGAAACGAAAAGTAATTAGTGTGAATGCCCAATCAGGATTGTCAGGATTGATATTGATGTGTGGCTAAGTCCTTCTTTCATTTTCTATTTTCATATTGCGATAAAATTATATACACTGCTTGTATAGACAGTAGAGTTTAAATGACATGAATAAATGAATAATACCTTTGCAATGTATGTGGATGTGGGAGATTCAAGTGAAGGGACTCCCGCAGATATGCATATGCTTTTGGGCCATGTAGGTGGAGAGTGAGGGCAAACTCCCTCTGATCTTTGGTGTATTCCTGGCCCTGTTTAGACAGCAGGTGAACTGGAAGATCTGAAATTAAATTAGAGCAGACAAAATAGCAAGTGCCCCTCAAAATAAAAACTAGGAATTTTAAACACAGATGGATATGTTTTACATTTGTGTTTATCAAATCTTCTTAAAACTTTAAATGTAATTTTACCTAAGTATAAGTCCAGCTTTTCTTTCAGCTCTTCATTTATTAGGTTTTTTTCTCTCAGTTCCTCCAGAAGACCGCACACTGTGCTCTTTGCCCTCCGTTCTCGATCTTTGGCGTTCCTCTTCTCTCTTTCCAGACTCTCCACCTTGGCCATGGCTTTGCTGAGTCTGGCTTTCAAAGCATCAGGACATGTGGGCAGTGCATAGGAGTGGTCCTAGTGAAAAAAAAAAAAGATTTACATGTTCAGAGTCTTGCGTTATCACATTAATTCATTGCTTGTGCAACGTGCAATCAACTGATCCTAATCAATATATATATAATATTATAATAGCATATAATATAATGTTTGTGTACATGTCAGTATGTCTAAAAGGAGTGATGTGTGACACGTTGCTCACAGCTGTTTGGAACACAGCCAGACACAGTACTTCCTACTCACAAGACTGGGGTCAGGCTGAGGTTCTCCTACTGTAACAGGCAGGGAACAGTCCACTGACTGGTTCTCAAGTGTTGCAGTGTCTGCCTGCTGTGATGTCCAGCTTGTCCTGGTTGCCACCGGCTGAAATGAAAGCAATCACACTTGGAAATCTGTATCTAGTTACCACACAATATCACAGAAATAATTTATAAGAGTCATGTGGCTAAACAAAGTAATTCTCAAAACAGTGTGGTATCATTTTAACTTCGTCACCTAGTGATGCACCTACTTTTTTGAGATGAGCTGGGAAATTGAATATAGATGGGACTACTCCATCCCTGATCCGGACAGTCTGACCCGTCCTGTCGAAGTCTGCCTCTTTAAAGTGCTCTCTACAGAGCCTCGAGTGCGAAGTTGCAATGAAAGCCTCTCTGCGGAGAGCTACTTCCCACTGCTTCCTCGCATTTTTGTTGGTGGAAAACCTTCAAATGCACAGAGTTAGTAAATAGCCGTCATATATGACCACAGTTCAATTGAAAGCGACTGATTTCTTTTTAAATGTAATATCCTATACACTGCAACTAAAATAGCATCCGTTAGTTAAACCGAATAGACGTCGATATTGTTGTTGTTTGAGGGCTAGCGTTAGCAACGGAATAGATAGCATTTTCCACGGTTCAAGCTGATATATCTACCGAACAAATGTTATGTGAGCTAAACACAACAATATAAAAACATTTTTTTCCTACCTGTGGAAGGTAATTACACGAAGTCGATTGCCATTATTTGTTAGTTAAACCGAACAGACGCCGATATTGTTTTTGTTTCAGGGCTAGCTTTAGCAACGGAATAAATAGCATTTTCCACGGTTCCAGCAGACCTGTCTCCTAAGCTAATGTTATGTGAGCTAAACACAACAACAGCAACAACAAAAAAACATTTTTCCTACCTGTGAAAGGTAATCCCACGCAGTCGATTGCCATTATTTTAACGGTTTGTACAACCCCAAGCCGAGCAGTGATGCGGCATCGTTGCTGAACTCCTCACAAATGACCCTCACAAGATGGCGGACACACTGACATACGTACCGGCCAGTCGGTGAGGCGTCTAGTGTATATGTCTATGGTTTGGGGTAACCCCCTGTGATCACATGAAATTTTGTTGATTTAATTAGATGTGTTTGTAAATGGAAATTAAAATACACCCGTGGAAAACTTATTTCTCTATTTCCTGTTCGTTTCTGCTCCGTGACCCGTCTGACTTCTGATGAGGAAGGATCTGGTATCTAAAGCTCCAGTGTTAGCTCACTGTTAGCAGACCTTGTGTGCCGTGGCCTGATGAAGACCCACTGTGGGGTGCAAACGTTGCTTGGCACACATTGTTCACTATTTCACAGTGGACTTTTCACCAGCGTGGGGTTTATTTGTCCCTTTGGAGGGACCTTGTGGTGCTGCTAGCTCGCGCTAGCGCTAAATCGCTCGCGCTAAATCGCTCGCGCTAAATCACTAGCGTTCGGCTGCTTTTCGGGACGTTTTTGGGAGGTTTTGAGGTTTTCTGTTCCTTTAGCTTTGCTTTTTGGTTTCCTAATGTTTCCTTAGGGTGGGGGTCTTCTGCCTTGAGTTGTCATTTCATTTGCAGGGTGTTTTTTGGGGTTTTGTTGGTGTTTTCTGCCTTACATTAGTGTAGCGGAGTATTCTTTTTTTGGGGGGGATTTTTATTTCATTACCAGGGTTAAAAATCGTTTAGTTAGCATAGGCTGGGCTTACAAACAGGGGGGATTTGATTTCTGGGGTTAAACTTAATGTTAAGGAGTTTAAAATAAGGTTTAAAGGGCTTTAATTCATATAAGTGACATATTGGGGACTGTAAAGTAGGGGACCGGGGTCCAATAAAATGTAGAGTATTTTCATTTCATAGGGGTTAAAAATTCATTGGGTGGGTTTAATAATTTAAAATACTTTCACAGGTATTTCATAGTTTCAGGGATTTCATATAATTTTAAATAAGTTAAAGTTGTTTTTTTTAAAAGTGGAGACAGCACTGTGGGGATTTTATTTCATTTAGGGGTTTGTTTGGAGGTTTTTGGTTTCATTCACCACTTTTCTGTTCATTCTTGGCCTTCAGTTCCTAAGCATTTGCAATCTATATCCTCATATTAATATTAATTTATTTATGATCACAAGCCACTTTAACTGGCACTTTAAATGCAAGCTGCTACTTTGGACTACTTGAACACTTAAACAGAGACAATTCCGGTGCCCATTTCATTTCATTGTTAATTTAGCTGCAGATGTCTCAGGGATATGTGTGTATGTACGTAAAAGTGTGCGTGGTGTGTGTTTAAATGTGTGCTCTTATTTTCATTCTTCATTGGGATTCCTAAAGAAACGCCCTCTCATTTTGCCTGCACTGTGTTTGTATGTACAGCTAAATTACAATAAAGGTTGATTTCATTTGATTTCATTTGATTTGATTTGATATTAAATAGTACACACTACTCCTTATTGTTCATGCATACAAAGCTCACAGTATAACACAGACACAAGACAAGAGACACGCCACTTTGTCGGTAGGACATTTGAACTGTATGTAACTACATTGGTATCTCTTACGTTCCATACAAAATATGTGAATTGGGAGATTACGTTGGGGGTGGACTGAAGCTCCTTGGAGGAGGTATGCGCTCTCTGAGTGCTTTTCTAGTATTTACAGAGCTATGAATCATTACTGAGAGCAAGCATCGTTAAAGTGCAGGGGGTTAAAAGGATATAAAGTAGATGAGAGTAAGGTGCGTCTGAAAGGGAGGTAGTCGTGCTTTTAAACAGTTTTTTTCACAGGTTAGGCTATGTTCAGACTGCAGGGCTTCATGCTCAATTTGGATTTTTTTGTGAAATCTGATTTTTTGCGAGTTCGTTTACATTTCCAATTAAATGTGATCTCCTGTGTCAACTTCATACGGCCTAAAAGTGTCCCGCATGTGCAGAAGAGGACACAATGGCAAAGCTGCTATCCAGCAGTTCTATTGGTTACATGCTGGGCTTATCTCCCAAAATGCGGTCCAGCTCTTCGTAAAGTTGACCGGCAACGCATCGACGGCCGCTTCGTTTGTTTGAGTCTTTAGCCTCCTTATATTGGGCTCGGAGGCTCTTTACTTGTCTTTAGCATTGGAGCCAGGACCATTTGTACCCATGCTCAGCCATTTCTTTGGAAATGTTTTGGTTGGTTCCGATAAGACCCCTTAAGTTTGTCCTGAATAGAGCTGTCCCCCAGATATTAATTAACTCTGAAACCTCCATTGACTGGACTCCATATTACTCTGAATATTCGTGGTTGGTTGTGGTGGTATTCAGATAATAATTTTGATATTCGAATAGTCCAGTGTGCTGCTGCCGGGCGCCGCTGCCAAGGCTGTAGTACACCGACGAGTGCTGCTGAGCACCGCCGAGGCTCTAGAACGCCGCCGTGGTTCGAGCACACGGACCTGCCAACTCCGGTGTCATGCTCCAGTGTCAAAAACTTAAAACATTTTACAATAGGACAGTGTTTCACTCAGAGAGCGCAGACCTCCACCAGGCAGCTTCAGTCCACCCCCAAAACAATCTCCCAATGACAAAGTATTGTTAAATTTAAAAAAAAAAAAAACCTGGATGGTGATCTTTATCACTCCCACAATTTCATCATTTGTTCCTTGTCCAATTTCACACATTTCCGGAAAATTTCATCCAAATCGGTCCATAACTTTTGGAGTTATTTTGAACACAAACAAACAAATAAACAAACTAACTATAACGCCGGCAGTCACATGACCTCCGTGGCGGAGGTAATAATAGAATTCTTCCAAACACGAGGAACCTTTTGATGTTGGAGAGACAACTTTAAAAAATTAAAAAGAGAAAATGTCTGCCACATCGTTGGCACAAATTTTGAGGATATGACCCCCAGTACCATCAGGGCTTTTCCTCTCTCCTCTGAAAAGTTTCAGGACCTGATCCCTGCCCACCTGCACAGTGGTCTGTTCAGAGCTATTTTTAAAAACTGACAACTCCTTACTAAAATTATGGATGTTAAAATGGTTATAAAAAATGTTTATTCGCCAGCTCAAGATCTGACTTGTCTTTCTGGGAGATGACACTCTTTTTAAGCGGCATTCCCATCGTGGATTTGACCCCCTCCCAGGCTGGGCGGGAGTTTCCAGAGCTGAGAAGCTTCTCCACTTTGTCCTTATAGGAAAACTTTGCAACCTTCAAGTCTTTACTCACTTGTCTCTGAAGCTCCCTATGTCGCGTCATGTCACCCTGGCTTTAGAGACTTTAATTGAATGAAGCTGATCAGTCTCTTAGCTGAAAATCGTAAATTCTGATTTCATTGACCTCCAGTTCCCAAACAAAGAAATACCCGGCAGAACCGATGATAATTATACACAAACATTTATTAACTAACACTACAAACAAACAATAAACAACAATGACATAACAACAGACAGTGAATGAATGAATGAATGAATGAATGCAGATAAGCTAATTAACTGTGTTCGTCACTGGAAGCAGCTGATAGAAAGATGATGAATTTAGAATCACTTTGGAATTGGAAGCCAATCGTAATTTATAAATTCACCCGTTTAGCAGAAGGAAAATGATACTTGTGTAGCCCTTTGATGGAGAGAGAAGAAGACTGCTGCAGGATGTCCAGCTGTGATGATCTGCTGGATGAGTCGGATCAGGAACGCAGAGATAAGGAGGCACTTTGGTGTAATCATTTGTAAAAATGTGCCAAAGTAGAAACACTAAGAGTCGAAGCTCATAGTTAAAAGAAAATGTCCGTGCTGTTGCGTTATTAAAGTTAACATAAGAAGTCTAACTTCAAGTTAATCATAGAAAAAATAAATCTCAAGCCTTTAAGAAACAAAAACACAAACCCAAAAAAACGTAGCCCGTTAAAAGTCCTTAAAGAAAAAACCTAACCCTTAAAAGGAGTAAAAAGCCATTGAATGAAATGAAAAGAAAGAAAAAAAAAACCCAAGTTGCATTCCAGTGACTTTCCTTTTATATAGAAAGTTTTGGAACCAAATTCAAATCAGCATCTGACCAATTGTGGCTGTGTCCATCCAAGGGGGTGGTCTTGAGTCTCACTGTCCAGGAGAGATCAGAGGCCAAATACCTTTAGAGCATACTTTAAGATTATTTCTTAAACATGCAAATTCGATTGTTAAATATTTAGGATGATCACAGATCTGAAATCTCACTAAATGTGAGATTAAAACGACACCAAACATGATATGTTTATCTCACATGGTTCCTGAGATAATAATAATAAAAGATATAACACAAGAATAAGCTTACAAATTGTAGACTTTGAGGCTACATGAAAGTAAACTATTAATGTGACTACAGATACAAGCATATACATTCAATTATAATAAAAGTTCAACTTATAAGTATACATGCTGAGGATAAAAGATCTCTCTCACTGTGTGTCTTTTATGTTTGTGATCTGTGACAGAGAGGAGGGGGTGTTGGTATCTTGTGTATGAGTCTCAATAAACACTTCAGATTCGATGTGTTCTCCTTCCATGCTGGTCCTGATCAACCTGGTATCACAGAGTCCAGATGTTGGGATCATCACTCCAGAGATGTTGAATTCTTTGATTTTATTATTTGGAAGTGTTTAGTTCCAATCATCAAAGAGTTCCTTGTGTTAGGAGGAATGTCATCTCTCCTTTCCCGAGGTGTGCTTTTCGTCACCGAATGGCGCTTTTATGACCCTTATCAGATTCTGGTGCAGAAGGGAGACATCCTGTCGTCTCCAAAAAGGGGGGATTTGGGTTGGCTGTCTCCTGAAATGGTTTCTTACCCAATTTACAGCTCTGAGAAGCTGTCTCTGGATTATCTGTTTGATAGCTTGGAATGTGGTGCTCCGTTGTACGCTACAGTGCCCATCCTGACATGCTGTGGTCTGTTCATTAGGAAGTCCTTGATCCACATACAAAGAGGGGTTCCAAGTTACAGCTTCTGCAGTTTGTTGATTAGTCAGCTGGGGCTGATGGAGTTGAATGGTGAGCTGAAATCGAAGAACAGCATCTTGATGTACAGTTGTAGTCAAAAGTTTGCATCCACTTGTAAAGAACATAATGTCATGGCTCTCTTGAGTTTCCACTTATTTCTACAACTCTGATTTTTCTTTGTCACAAAAAACATTCATCAAGTTTGGTTCTTTTATGACTTTACTATGGGTTAACAGAAAAATTCACCAAATCTGCTGGCTCAAAAATATACATACAGCAATGCTAATATTTGGTTACATGTCCCTTGGCCATTTTCACTTCAATTAGGTGCTTTTGGTAGCCATCCACAAGCTTCTGGTTGAATCTTTGACCACTCCTCTTGACAGAATTGGTGCAGTTCAGTTCAATTTGTTGGCTTTCTGACATGGACTTGTTTCTTCAGCACTGTCTACATGTTCTCAATGTCTTAAGTCAGGACTTTGGGAAAGTCATTCTAAAAGCTTAATTCTAGCCTGATTTAGCCATTCCATTACCACTTTTGATGTTTGTTTGGGGTCATTGTCCTGTTGGAACACCCAACTGCACCCAAGACCCAACCTTCGGGCTGATGATTTTCAGCTATCTTGAAGAATTTGATGGTAATCCTCCTTCTTCATTATCTCATTTACTCTGTAAAGCACCAGTTCCATTGGCAGCAAAACAGCCCCACAGCGCTAATACTACCACCACCATGCTTGACGGTAGGCATGGTGTTCTTGGGGTTAAAGGCCTCCCCTTTTCTCCTCCAAACATATTGCTGGGCATTGTGGCCAAACAGCTGGATTTTTGTTTCGTCTGACCATAGAACTTTCCTCCAGAAGGTCTTATCTTTGACCATGTGATCAGCAGCAAACTTCAGTGAAGCCTTAAGGTGCTGCTTTTGGAGCAAAGGCTTCCTTCTTGCACGGCAGCCTCTCAGTCCATGGCCATGCTAAACATGCTTGACTGTGGACACTGACACCTGTGTTCCAGCAGCTTCTAATTCTTGGCAGATCTGCTTTTTGGTGTTTCTCGGTTGACTCTTCACCCTCCTGACCAATTTTCTCTCAGCAGCAGGTGATAGGTTGCATTTTCTTCCTGATCATGGCAGTGACAAAACAGTGCCATGCACTTTATACTTACAAACAGTTGTTTGCACTGTTGTTCTTGGGACCTGCAGCTGCTTTGAAATGGCTCCAAGTGATTTTCCTGACTTGTTCAAGTCAATGGTTAGCTTTTTCAGATCCGTGCTGAGCTCCTTTGACTTTGCCATTGCAGCGTTTGTAGGCGTTTGTATCCAATGAGCCCTATTTATATGGCCTCAGAGGAGTCACCAGCTGTAGTCACTCATAATCACTCACAAGCTGTTTTGACTAGTAGAGAGAGAGCAGTCAGACAGAGCAGCCACACCTGTGCCAGTCACCCCACCTGACACCACTCTCATGAGCTCTACCCAACACCTCTCTCTCCCCTGCAGCTCACCGCAAATCACACCCAGCCCCACAATCACATACCCAAAACCCCCTTTTTTTCGATATTTACAAATCAGAAACTATGTGCATTCTCCTCGGACACATTTCCCTGATGAAACCAATGCCAAGCTAATTGACACTTTTCTATTTTTGACCCACTGTCTCAATGTGCCTTGTCAGCTTTATACAGGAAAACCTTCTTGCTGAAATCTTCACCTTTGGACAAGATTAAAACAGCTGGGGAACGTGATTTAGAGCAGACAATACCTACTGATCTGTGGGACTCCATTCTTGCCTCAGTTCACAGATCTTCCCTCTGTATAAGACACCACCTAATACAATTCAAGATTGTCCATTGGACCCACATGTCCAAAGTCAAACTGTCCTGTATTTATTCGGATATGACCCCCTCTTGCGATAAATGCAAAAACAGTGATGCAACACTTATTCACATGTACTGGCTGTGCCCCACCCTCAGAAAGATGTGTTTGGTTTACAATCCAATATCTTAGGGAAAAATTTAGATCTGGACCCTCTGATTGCACAGCTTTAGGTCACTGATAGAGATGATCCTGACCTTACAGCTGCTGAACACCGCATGGTTACATTTGCCTTACTCCTGGCCAGACGCACAGCTCTACTCAAGCGGAGGGATGCTGCTCCACCCACACTCTGTCAATGGCCATGCGACCTAATGTCCTGCCTCAAACTGGAAATGTTACGATTTTCAGTAAGTAGCTCTGAGAAGAAATTTTATAAGACCTGGGAACCTTTCTGACATACTTTCATAATACCCAAAAAATGTAATGTAATATATTATGGATCCCAACATCTGTCCTCAATTGCAGTAGTACGTGGCTCCATAATATCACCTTTTTTCTTTTTTAAGCTTTACTCTTTCATTTCACACGTTTCTGTTTATATTTAATGCTGAATATAGTGCCATCTAACATTTGTAGGTGACTCGATGGGCTGTGGGTGGGGAGGGGAGGGTTCGGTGGGGTTGGGTGGATGGGTCAGCTAGTCAAACCTAATAGTGTGACGTATCTGCCCTGCCTGGGGATAACTGTTGAAAACTGTTAATAAAAAGACTTTGAAAAGAAAGAATACTAACTCATCATGATGGTGCCAAAACACTCCACAGCAGCCAGCCTCAACGACTATTGCCCAGATGCACTCACTTCCATCATCATGAAATGCTGCAAGAAGCTGTCCTGGCTTCTCAAAACCTGCCTCCTACACTGGACCCCTTTCAATTTGCCTACTGCCAGAACAGAAGCACAGAGGATGCCATGTCCGCAGGGCTTCAGTTCACCCTCTCTCAACTTGACAGCAACAGCACCTACGTCAGAATGCTGTTCATTGACTTCAACTCAGGATTCAACACCGTTATCCAAACTGGTCATTAAGCTCTCTGAACTTGGCATCAACACCTCACTCTGCAACTGGATGTTGGACTTCCTAACCAAAAGACAACAGTTTGTTTTGTCAGATCCTCTCCTCAACACTGACTTTGGACATGGGTGTCTCACAGGGCTGCCTCCTTAGTCTTCTCTTTGTTCACAGCACACCTGACATTTTTAAGATGCTCTTTCAACTTTTCTTCTCACATAATCAGTCATGTAACATTGTCATGATGTAAATTCTTGGAAGATTTTGTTTCAAAACCCAACTGCCCAAAATTAGCCCAATCACTAGCTATGACATGACATTAAGTCCTATGAGAATGTTGTTTTTCTTATCATGTACATGCATAGATTGAGGGAAAACAATTATGCTTCGGATTGTGGGTCAAATTATTATATATTTTATATATTGCTTACATTATTTGGTAATAATTTTGTATGTTGGTTTGTATAAAAGATTTTTATGACACTAAAAAGTCTGGTGCAAGCTCTCATTCATTTAGTAGTATTCTGGCCCGGGACATACACAATACAGGAATGTAGTCAAAAACATCTCTTTCTAAGTTGGAATAAAGGAAGTATAAAAATGTAGTAATTTTGATGGGACACAGCTTTTATCATTCACATGATTTCTACTTTTTCACCAGATAGCTATCACTCTTCTATGCTGGTTCTTCTGCTGATGCGGAATGTAAAAATAGCTCAAACAAAAAAGACACACTGCAAACAACAATGTGATTCATACCAACAAATGTTCGCCTATCTTGTTGGAACATAATGCACACAATAAAGCAATGGAGGGTTAATATCATGTGACATGTGGTGCGTCAGCACACTGCTCATCTAGGGCTTATTCCAGGGCTCGAAAAAGAAACCAAGACGGAGGCAATGATAGATCATGTGTGTACACATGTGAAGGACTAGTCACCCCACTGGGACAAAAGCCCATAGCAGTGTGACGTGAGTAACTAACTATCAACATTTGCTCTGACATCAAACATCGTCAACATAGTTTCCCCTAAGCCATGTGGGAAAAACTGTGACACTAAGAGGCCTAGAAAATTCTGATAATCTAGGCTCATAAATTTTCTCATCGTTCTGCTGCATCCACCCCCGTCTCTGTAAACAGGGCTGCAGCTCAGTAATCATAATCACATTTGGCAGGTGGGGCCCTATGGCTCACCGTCACCCAAACAAGGCGGGTCACATGTATAGGTCAAATGGTGGTGCATTTTTACATCTTTTTTCTTGTATGCTTGGGAAGATAATTACATCATGCATCACATATCTTTTATACTGTGTTAACTTACAAACAAGGTATGAAAAATCAACAAATAACAGCTATACTAACTGTAAAAAATTATTGACATGAAAAATATACACTAATCACGGTCTAATATTCATCTCCTCAACAACCATACCTGCTTGTTTTATGGATATCGAATCATTTTTAGTCCTTTTCTGTTCCCTGCACCAGGACCAGGCTATATCTGTTATTAAAACTGAACTTATCACAATTTCATGAAGATTGCTGAGCATGGCATATTCATTGACACAGGACTGCCAGTGTGATTTTTACAGAGGAGTGTTCAGGGTGCTCATTCAGACATGAAGCCAACACACTTACTTGAAAGGAACTTTACTGTTTTTTAATGCACTCTCTGTGTTCATTGTGATTTGCTCTCTGTTGTCCGTAGAGCACAAGGCTGTTGATTTTGGTCTTACAATTGTGGAGTCATTTCTGACTGGATTTGGGGGTGCTTTCTGTGAGTAGTTTTTTTTTTAGGAATATTGTATTATATTTTCTGTATGCTGCAGGCCAAGACATGGCGTTCAAGGACACCTCAAACTTAATTTTTTGAGACTGTTAGTAACTTTATTCTTCTTCTAAAAAAGATTATTAACAGAACTATCCCTGCAACTAACAAAGAAACTCTACAAAACACAACTGTTTCTCCACAGACACACAAAATACTGGACAAAAAACACAATTCACATGCCTGTACACATATCTTGTATCCTGAAAGTGAGTTTGACTGAATCTACCTTAATATAACACATATCTCAAATGATTGCTTATAACACAAATAATATTAAAGGTTACATTTTGAATCTGAAGACTTGAATATTATATGAACTACTTTGAATGATTTTAGTTATTTGCATTGTAATCAAATTAAGGCTTATTATCTTTTGTTATCAGTAGTACTGAAATTATATTGACCAATTTATTAACTGTATACATGTTTTCTACTAAATCACAGTGAAATGTTAGAAAGGATTGCTATTTCATTTAGGAGTCATTGAATTCTTGAGTATTCAATGACTCCTATAACTCTAAAAAATCTATGATGGAATCATTGAAAACCAAAGAAAAAAAACAATCATGCATTCTGGTTCTTTAATAGATTTATTATAGGTCTTTTGGAAATATGACAAAATCTGCTGGGTCAAAAAATATATACAGCAAATTGAATTGTCAGTTTTAGTGAAAGTTGTGTTAAACAAATTTTCTTAATGGCATGACCTCTTACCATCTTGTGAGTGATTACTGCTGACTACAGCTACTGACTTCTTTGAGTCAGTTTAAATGGGGCCCATTTGATACATTCATCAGACTAAGCCACAAACATTAAAATGGGAAAGTCTTAGGAGCTGAGTACAGATCTGAAGAAGCAAATCATTCACTGGGACAAGTTTGGAAAGTCACCTGGAGCCATTTTAACAATGCTTCAGATCCTAAAAACAGCTGTGCAAACAATTGTTTGTTAGTATAAAGTGCATGGTACAGTCATGCCATCGTGACCAGGAAGAAAATACAAGCTATCACCTGCTGCTGAGAGACCATTGGTCTCAACAGTCAGTTAGCTAAGCCGTCATCAAAAAGCAGGTCTGCAATAAATTAGAAGCTGCTGGAACGCTGGTGTCAGTATCTACAGTCCAGCATGTTTTACATCACCGTACGCTGAGAGGCTACTGTGCAAGAAGGAAGCCCTTTCTTCAGAACGGGCACCTTAGAGTTCGACTGAAGTTTGCTGCTGATCACTTGAACAGAGAAAAGGCCTTCTGGAGGAAAGTTCTATGGTCAAATGAAACAAAAAAAAAATATTTTTTGCCATAATGACCAGAATATGTTCGGAAGACATAAGGTGAGGCAATCAATGCTTAGAACACCAAACCTACTGTCAAGCATGATAGTGGTAGTTTTATGCTCTGGGGCTGTTTTGCTGCTTGTAGAAGTGGTGCTTTACACAAAATAAATGGAATTATAAAAAAGAGGATTTCCTCCACATTCTTCAGAAAAATGTAAAATCCTCACCTAGAAGGTTGGACACAGTTGGATATTCCAACAAGACAGTGACCCAAACACACACCAGAAATGGTAAAGAAAAAAAAGACTAAATCAGGCTAGAATTAAGGTTTTAAACTGATCTTCCCAAAGTCCTGATTCAAACCCTATTAAAACCTGTGAACTGTGCTGAAGAAACAATTCTTAAATTTGACTGAACTGCACCAATTCTATCAAGAGGAGTAGGGTCAACGATACTGATGGCTATTAAAAGCACCTAACTGAGGTGAAAAGGGCCAAAGAACATTTATTCAAATTTTACAATTGCTGCAACTATATTTTTGACCCAGCAGATTTCAAGAAGATGTGTAATAAATCTTTGAAAGAACCAAAAAGAATGATTGTTCTTTGTGACAAAGATGCATGTGACTCAGTCATCCCATCATAGAAAACTGAGAGTTATAGGAATCATTGGAAACTCATTGCCATCATGATACTGATATACTGAATACACATATATAAACTACACCTCCAAAGCATTACATTTCCGCCACCATGCTTGGCTTTGGGGATGTTGTTCTTGAGGCTGCACATATCTCTGTTCTTTCACAAAAAGAAAGTCACATCACTTTGTCAAAACAACTTCATTTTCTTTTTATCCAACCACATAAGTGATGACCAAATGCTTGCTTCTTCCTCCTCTGTCACCATCCATGAAGACATGTTAGTTGCTCAGATAATTCAGGAAGGCCTTGGTGGTGATCTTTGGATTCTACTTAACTTACTATAACACTACCATTCTTGCTTGTGCAGGGGTGCACTTTTAGATTCCCACCACGCTCATTGTAATTTTTCATAGTTTGGAATTTCTGAAGATGATTTACGCCATGGTCACTTGCACTTGACAACACTTGGATATGGTATTATAGTCTTTGCTCATCTTGCAAGTAGTCACAATGTGCACCTCTCTTTCTCTCAGTGATGGACCCTAATAGTAAGCTCACTAATCTCTTTGGTTTTAGCCGTGACTTGAAATTGACAACAACTAAAAAAACTATCTCTATTTTTTATATTTTTATATTCTATTTTCACTACTTCTTAAGATCTTAATCTGGGATTTTCAATAATGTCCGTGCCAGAAGTGTGTTAATGGCATTATAAAGTTGTTAAATTGTTTGAGTTATATGGAGTTGTTCCACCCTTTGCAGCTATAACAGCCTCAACTCTTCTGGGAAGGCTGTCCACAAGGTTTAGGAGTGTGTTCATGGGAATTTTTGACCATTCTTTCAGAAGCGCATTTGTGAGGTTTGACACTGATGTTGGTCCAGAAGGCCTGGCTCTCAGTCTCCACTCTAATTCATCCCAAAGCTGTTCTATCAGGTTCAGGTCAGGACTCCGTGCAGGCCAGTCAAGTTCCTCTGCACCAAACTCACTCATCCATGTCTTTATAGACCTTGCTTTGTGCACTGATGAGCAGTCATGTTGGAACAGGAAGGGGACATCCCCAAACTGTTCCCACAAAGTTGGGAGCATGAAATAGTCCAGAATATCTTGGTCTGCTGAAGCATTAAGAGTTCCTTTCACTGTAACTAAGGGGCCAAGCCCAGCCCCTGAAAAACAAGCCCACACCATAATCCCTCTTCCACCAAACTTTACTCTTGGCACAATGCAGTCAGGCAAGTACTGCTCTCCTGGCAACCGCCAAACCCACACTCGTCCATCACATTAACAGACAGAGAAGCGTGACTGGTCACTCCAGAGAACACGTGTCCACTGCTTTAGAGTCCAGAGACAGCGTGCTTTACACCACTGCATCCCACGCTTTGCATTGCACTTGGTGATGTAAGGCTAAGTTTGGAGGTTTGTATCTATTGACTCTGCACAAAGTTGGTGATTTCTGCGCAATGTATGCCTCAGCATCTGCTGACCCCGTTTTGTGATGTTACATGGCCTACCACTTAATGGCTCAGTTGCTGTTGTTCCAATTGCTTCCACTTTGTTATAATACCACTAATAGTTGACCGTGGAATATTTAGTATCGAGGAAATTTTATGAATGGACTTATTGCACAGGTGGCATCCTATCACAGGACCAGGCTTGAACTCACTGAGCTCCTTAGAGCAACTCATTCTTTTACAAATGTTTTTAGAATCAGTCTGCATGCCTTGCTTGATTTTATACACCAGTGGCCATGCAAGTGATTGGAACACCTGGATTCAATTATTTGGAGGGGTGTCCCAAAACTTTTGGCAGTATAATGTATGAGCAGATAGTCAGATTGGGTAAACAAAAGTGAAGTTTTGAAGGGAACTTACTGTTGAAGAAGCATAGGCTGGCAGAAAAACAACAAAAAGCGGCTGGAAAGTTTAGATTAGTAGGTAGATTCCACACGAAGCCCAACAAAGACATTCAACAAAGAACCAGGTACAAATTTAAAAACAAAATAAAAAAGGAATAAGGACCACTAGCAGAGAGCTGCTTTAGGTAGATTCATGAGGTCAGTGAGTGGAGCACAAAGACTCAATATTACAAGGGAAAGCAGGGTACCCAGGAACAATTGAATGCAATCGCACAGTCACAAGAGCAGGAAAGAAACAGAAACAGGCAGTGAAGTAGTAATTTGTTTTCCTGCTCTTCCATGTCCTGTTTTAACTTTCCCAGTTACCTTTAACTGCTTTTCCCTAAATGCACGTCATCAATTGATAATTCCTAACAGTCATTCTTGATCTGCTTTACAAATTCTAACTAGTGAAACAAGACTCAGTGACTTCATGTGATTTAGGAACCTTGTGGCAAGTAGATGGATGCCCAATTTTTGCACATGCCACAATAACTGTTTGTTTTTTTGTTATTATTTTTTGCAAATAATGCATTACCACTGAAAAAGGCTCCTATTTAATAAACAAACTTACCACCTACATATCAGCAACATGGGGATATATAAAGAACATTACTGAGTGGGTCCTTTACGTCCATCTCTCTATCAGATCTCTTTAATCGTTTTTTATCATGTTTCTGTGCTTGCGTGTTCCTCTTTGTTTTCTGTCACTATGTATTTTATGTATTTCTCAGTTTGTGTGCTTCTACGGCATCTGTGACTCACAGACAAACAAGACAGCAGGTGGTCTGTGATGTAATATGGGCCACATATAAGTCTGCTGTCTGTCTGCTGGATCTACCTGAGGAGGACGCAAACTTAGGAAATAGCAGACAAATCACTTGCAGACTGGACCCCTAATGGGTTAGGTGTTTAGAAATGTCTAAATATGCACACTGAAAGTTTTCTCTCGACTTAAAACAATGCAGATGTGGATATTTGTCTGAGCAACTGAAGCTGGAAAGATTTCATGACAGTTTTTGCCTATAGTAAGTGAACATTCAATTGGGCTTAGAAATACACAATAGTTGTGTACCTCTGTGATTTCTGGGATTGGCAAGCAAAGGATGTCATCATCAAGGTCCAGGCTTCCTCTGCTCCTGTATGGGATCCTCCTGTGCAGCTCCTTTGCTCCAGTCATCAGCACTATGAGACAAACCATACAGAGTATTGGATCATTGGTTCAAGCCAGCAGCAACTCCTGGGACAAGAGAGAAGTGATACCAAGAGATGGAGAATACCTGCTGGGGATAAAGAGACTAAGAAGACTTTACTGTAATGTGGGCATCGGCTTCCATATTCAGGTCTTACCAAATGGGAAGATCACAGGTGTACACAATGAAAACAGATACAGTGAGTACTTTTGTCGTTCCCTGATCTTTGTAAAGCAAGAAAATAACTGTGGCACTGGTTGTACCCTGATAGTGAACAAACTTAACCATTCTAAGCTCAAGTTCTGAGTGTTTTAAGAGAGAATTTTGATTTTGGAACAGTAATTTTTGTGTAGATTGATAAAATTAAAATTAGAATTAATCACTGCATTCTCTGTTAGCACTAAATTACTTATCAAAATCTCACATTTAAAGCTTATTCAAAGCAACTTACTGTTAAAAAGGAAAAAGAACAGTATCCCGTATTCACAATTTTTATTTAATGATGCATTTTTTTCTGCGTGTTATTAATTTTTTTATGTTTACAATTTTAACAAGCAATCTCAGACAAGTTATTTTGACACCAAATAACATCAGCATAACATATTTACACATTTCATCTGCTAAAGGGGCGAACTGCCTGTGTTGATTGCCCAAACATATCTGCCTTCTCTGTCACTAGGGATTTACATCAGTGTGAGACATGAACAATACGTAAAGGGAAAAGTAGCCTTCTGTCCATCCACTCCACAACACCTGACCTCCAATCAGCTGACAGTTTCCTATAACCGTCTGTCAGAAGCAAAGTCAACCTATCTACTGAACAAAAAAGATTTGTGCAGGCTCCACATAAATAAATCAACATTGTTTTTATTTATGGAGTCATTCATTTGATTTCCCTACCCTCTATATGTGTGAAGCAGTCAAGGCAAATTTGTGTTTTCTGTGCCTGCATGCCCAAAATTTGTGATCATGTGGACTATTTGCACTGCAAGTATGTTATCTGCACATGCACCAGAGAAACAAATAATGTGCAAAACACATTTTTGTTTTGAGGAAAGACTGCAAGGAGATTTGGCATCATCCACAACGTTATGATATATAATTAAAAACCAGAACCTGGTGCCGCTTGCTGTCTCCACCTGAACCAGTGCAGGGGGAGATTTTCTGTCAGCAGTGACTCAAGAAAGGTCATATCAACTAGTAGATATCATTGTTCATAACATATGAACAGCATGACATTCGATTTATACAGCATTCTGGAGGCATTACGCTTCACTAAGCATGTCAGAGAACATAAATAGTCTTGGAGTTAGTGTGGTGCATTTGATCAAACTGAAGCATATAAATTCACATTGTTGTTGCATGGTGAAAGCTGACACTTTCATGAGTCATAGAACCAGGAAAGTGATGGCTTTTCACCACAATGTGAATGCAACAACAACGTGAATCTATGGATTTTATGAGGAAAGGTAATATTGTATGATAAGGATGAATATAAGAAGTGAGGGTGAAGATGCATGTGGAGATAGATAGATAGATAGATAGATGGATGGATGGATGGATGGATGGATGGATGGATGGATGGATGGATGGATGGATGGATGGATGGATAGATAGATAGATAGATAGATAGATAGATAGATAGATAGATAGATAGATAGATAGATAGATAGATAGATAGATAGATCAGTAGATAGATAGATAGATAAATATATAGATTCATTCATTCATTCATTCATTCATTCATTCATTCATTCATTCATCCTGTTGGGGAAATTCAAGACCCTAAAGGGAAGATGTAGATATGAAACGATGCTCCTAATGGGAGACAGAAGGACAGTGGTCGGCAGTAACTTGCTTGTAGAAAAAGTTGATACCTTGACAATGATTCAGCTGGTTTGGTAGGCTGAGAGTGTATGCGGGGCAAACGTTTAGGATGGCTTCTTACAACATGTTTGAAAGGTTTTGCAAACTGTGTAACTAGTTGAATATGGTATCTGGATCTCTGGAAAGAGAAGTGAAACAGTGAACCAATGATGCTGTTGTGCCTTGGGACATATACTATGCTGTGGTGGAACTGGCCTTGGGCCAAGATTATTGTGGAAAAAACATCTACTAATTTGCTGGAAAACAAGATTGTACCATGTATAATTTCTACAGCTGTGGTTTTGTCTCAGTAAATGAACATGGGGTAAAACTTGTGGACTGTTAATGAGGAGGAACTGGATTTCTTGCTGAGCAGATTGTGTCTCTTATGTGGAAAAAAAGAGACACAACCTTCTCAGTGAATTCTGATCCTACTCTGTGGCTAGAGTATAAATGTTACACTTAAAAAAATGTTGTTGGTAAGAGATAAGATGGGGTTAGAGAGGGAGTCGAAAACAAAAAGATAAGTGGAAAATAAAGGAGAAGACAGAACACATTTGGCTTGGTTCATCTGAGTAGGGGCACGTTGGGTCAGTGGGTGGGGCTTTTGGACTCTTGTATTGGCAAGAACGGAAGTATTAGAAGCAGCAGAAGTTGTGCTACTGTGTACAGCTAAAGAAATGATGCAATGATGAACTCT
This sequence comes from Dascyllus trimaculatus, assembly GCA_024666655.1. Lineage (NCBI taxonomy): Eukaryota > Metazoa > Chordata > Actinopteri > Pomacentridae > Dascyllus > Dascyllus trimaculatus. Next base: position 2,549,020 of record CM045457.1, read on the forward strand.
GGTATATCTAAGGGCAGGACTACCACATTGCACCTGTTGGCCTTGAACTTGACCCTTGCCCTTAAACTTACTGCCATCTGTCTGTCCGTCCGTCCGTCCGTCCGTCCGTCCGTCCGTCCGTCCGTATGTATGTATGTATGTATGTATGTATGTTTGTATGTATGTGGGTGTGTGGGTGTGTATGTCCGCACCATAACTTGATAACAAATAAAGATAGGACAATCAAACTCAGTACAGATGTTGATCTTGACCTACCCTGGCTACCCTTTATTTTTTGGGAGTCAAAAGGTTAAAGGTTGCAAGGTTGCAGGGCTACTTAGTGCAAAATCCCCTTATAATCTACTATATAAGCTGCAATGACGAACTTTAATATATCTAAGGGTAGGATTGCCACATCATACCTCTGTCTGTCTGTCTGTCCGTCCGTCCGTCCGTCCGTCCGTCCGTATGTATGTATGTATGTATGTATGTATGTATGTATGTATGTATGTATGTATGTATGTATGTAGATCTTGACCTACCCTGGTCACCCATTAATTTGGGGGTTAAAAGGTCAAAGGTCAAGGTTGCAGGGCTACCTGCCATGTTTAGGCAGGCATCCAGCATGGGTCTGCATCTCACTTGAGTGCATTCTAGTTTAGCTTGTCATGAAAGCTGTCAGTCAGTGCCACCCATGGAACAACCATGAAACCTAATTTTATCCATCTGAATATTTAAATCATTCAAGTTTGGCTGGATGAAAAAAACAATCTGTGGTGTGACAAACTTAAAGCACAGTCTTTTTACTGCTTTACATTGACCTTAAAGAGTGAAACAAAAGTATAGACCAGTATTCATATCTGAAGTGAATCCCCTCCACAGCCTTAGAAATCTCATGAGCCACCACACATTCATCAATTTTTGAGTGAACATGTCCTCCAAAATGCTGACAAAATACCAACCTGCTTCTCAAAATATACTGTAGAACACAAGTTAAATATGTCCTCCTCTTATGACCTCTTTTGGTGGATCTCTATGTTGTTGTATATTTTCTATGTATTTCCGTTTGACAAGGAAAACTTAAGTGCATGACACCTCCTCCCAATTTTATACTTTCTGGGCCCATGGAGTAACAGTGAACCTTGGGGCTACCATCCCCCTGCCCCACATATTTAGAGCTGAATCCCTTTTAGACACGTCATGAGACTTGAATTATGACAGTGAACTTTTTAGCAGCTCAAATAAACCTGAGCCTCATTACTGGTCCACTTCAAGGGTCAGTTCACCCCTTTTTCTAATATACCTCAAGAAGTAGCTCTCCATTTAGACAGTTTTACATTTATTTACCCAGTTCCCTAGCAAGGACAACACCATCAATTTGAAGCTTGATTGTTTATTGGATTCAAATGAGCATTATGAGATGACTGAGTTGAGCTGATGCGGTGTGGGGAAAAGTTAGTCAGAGATCAACAGTGGCTCTTGGGCTGGTGGACCCCCAGTGAGAACTAACAAGTGAGAAGGGCAGAGTGGTATGTACAGACATACAACAGGAAAAGGAGTGACTGAGGCGTGGTTCTGCTCATGAGCTTCAGCTAAAGATTCTATCTCCATGTAAAAAACACTCTCTGAAATGGTCTGGTCCAGCTCTACTATGGATGGATTTTCTACAGAGAGTATTATGACTGCATACACCTCCATATCTCAGTAAATACCTACCACCAGGGCACCACCCAGTCACCTACAATGTCTGACTGAAGATTTAGGCCATGTGAGATGCATTTTTCAGGTGCTTAACAATGTTTGCTGTTTAGATACTGTGGGGATTATACATCACTTTTTAGGAGAAATAAAGTGAAGCTACTTCTGCGTTCCATTTCTGATGCTTTTGATCTCTTTCATGTTTCATCCCAGGCCTTCTAGAAATTTCTCCTGTGGAGAGAGGAGTGGTGACTCTGTATGGGGTGAGAAGCGGTCTCTTCATTGCCATGAGTGAGAAAGGGAAACTCTATGGCTCGGTAAGAACTGATCCAACTCTAATTTGATGACAAGATGCGTAAAATGAACAAAATTTGTCAGCATTTCTGCATGGATGTTTCCCACAACCAGGCCATACTGGTCTTAACTTAAACTTTGTGTCTTTAAGGTCACTGGTCTTCTAGATATCTTAGCACATGCATGCCTTTAATACTAACCCTAACACCTGGGTTTGCGTAAGCATTGCACCTTTCCATATCTTTATGTTGATTCCTACCATTAGAAATGAATGTTTATTGAGATTTGAAATAACACAAATAATATAATAATTCACATATGTGGCTGTTTTATTTCATTTTACGGAGTGCTGCAATCCTCATCGGCTTTCAGTCTAAATAGTCAGGAATAACTAACATCTGGGGTCTGAAGTTGACATTTTTGGTTCTATTTTAATGACTGTCATAGCAGTTACAAAATAATGCTGAAAAATAAACCATTTCAACTGACAGCCGCACAACAACCAGTTACTTTCAGGAACATTTGGGAGTCAGTTCATATTTATCTATCTATGGATATGATTCCTACAGTATCTATTTTCATAGCTGCCTTATTTGTGTATTTATGATTATTTCCATTCTTTAAGTCACTGCAGCCGTATGTCACCAGGACAGACATGCTGTGAAATCTGCAGCTGGAGAGAGGTGCCATCACACACAGCTGTTCTGGCTGAAATAACACTGAATTTATGTAGTCAAGTTGCTAAAAAAATATAATATATAGTAGAATTACAGTAATTCTTGTTTTTCCTCCTACTGGTTGTTGATTTTTCTTGGTTTTTCTTCATCATTAATAACACTTGTTATGTATCCATATGTCAAAAACACATACAGCAGCAGACTGAATTCTTGGATCATTAGGTGTTGCCACACATTCTGATCACAGGAGTTTCTGCTATTTAGATTTTTTTTAAATCTTCATCAAAATGACTCATAATGAGCTGCAGTTTAGCTTAAAAGCTGTAATAATGTAGTCTATGTTCTAAAAATCTTCACAAATTTAGTTTGCTATATATTCACCAACTTTGGTGGAAACATGAAAAATACAACAGAGTTGTATCCTGAGATAAATCCATTGTGCCCCTTGCTTAATTCTGATTTACATTTATGTTGCAATTAAATGTAAATTCTTTTGACTATAGGTCATAGATGAAAAATTAATTATGTGAATTTTCTAATTCAGCCATTAACTAAATATCCATTAATCATGAAGTCACACATCTAACAGTTTACCTGCATGTCCACAGCTTTGGTTTATGTATTTCAGGGGCTTGTGCACACATTTAGATTTGCAAACACATTCACAAATGCAGGCATGCACACAACTGAGAAACAGTTTGACAGTTCACCACAGACATTTACAAAAAGGACTGCTACATATAAAAGTCATATCAGTCAGTAGACAGTGAGGGCGGTATATACCATTAAGAGATAAGCTCTTCTCAGAGAGAGAGACATAATGTGTCAGCTTCAGTGATCACACGCTGTGCAGAACCAGAACTGTGAGGCATGTCAAAGGCGTGAAAGAGAATACCATGGACTGCATGGGAGCAGGGAATATACTCAGAGACTCCTAGAGGCATGTAAAAATGTCCAATAGAGTAAAAGGGACATACAAAAACACAGAAGCCCAACACATTAATGGATAACCAGCCCAGGTGGTTCATTCTACACAGGCTGATATTAACTGGTCAATATATAAATTTATTTATTTCAGTAGAAGTAATGATTTGTGGATAAGATGGTTGTTGCTGAAAAGCTGTGGATAAGTTGAAACAATGCTCTGCAAGTTTCATAACATGGTTAGGGTTGTATTTTAGTTGCTTTCCGTTTAGCAAAGTACATTGTTGCTGTTAATTAATGGCAGATAAGGCTACAGTTAAGCCCAAAGTAATTTATGTGTAAATTTTGTATGCAAAAGGTTGATTCACAGTGAACAATAATTAAGTCAATATATTTTTGCTGGCTGAAAATGACAAAAGGATGGTAAGGAATTGGTCAGAGAGGTTAATAATACAATTGTAACTTCTTTTTAAAACATTTTTTCAAAAAATTTAATATTCAAAATACCTTTTGAAATGGCCACAGATTTCTGAGATAATTATTCCATCATGACAATAACATTATTGAAAATCTGAAGAAGTGCTGAAAAGACTGTTAGGTCAACACAAAGGATACTAGATTCTAAGTTAACATTTTCTGTAATTAACAGTTTTCCTAAAAATGTATCGCCTTGTAACAGACCCTGCAGAGGGACTGGCTTGCAAACCCTCTGCATCCCACTTCAATGGGGTCACACCTTGCTTGCCACCCATTACGTCGGCACTCCTCCACCAGCTCAGCATACTTAGTCCTCTTCCTCTCGTTGGATTCCTCAGTGCGGTCCTCCCAGGGGACAGTGAGCTCCAAGAGAACAACCTGCCTGGAGGTTGCTGAGATGAGGACCACTTCTGGCCTAAGTGCTGTTGCTGCGACATTTCCTAGGAACATCAGTTGTTTCTCAAAGTCAGCTTTCAGCTCCCAGTCTTGTGCGTTTGCTAGCAGTCCAGAATAAGTGGTCCTGGCTGTGGCTTGTGGCTTCTTCTCTCCGGCTCTTATGACTCTCCTCAAATCCCTCGACTGTGGAGATGGGAACCTCGTAGACCAAGAGGGCCCAGGGAATCCTTGGGAGAATGTCATGTTGGTATATCCAGGCCTTGAACTTGCCTGGTAGACAGGAAAATTCTGTCAGTTGTCTGTGCTTATGCACCGAACAGCATTTTGGAGTATCTGCCCATCTCTGGGTGATGTCTTGAAAGAAATTTCACCCAGAGACTTCACAATTCATACTTTAACGCTCACGTGGGTAATGATGGGGGAACCTGTAGGGGGGTGATTGGGAGGAACCGCCTGCCAGATACACTACTTGAGAAGTGTTCTGTTACTGGTCTTCTGTGCTATTAATGGGTTAGACATAATGAACACCATGACTGAGAACAAGGTGCCTCAAAAGTGTACTTAACACCAGAGCACCTTAGGCCAAAGGTTGTTGATTGACTTTGTAGTCATGTCCTCAGACTTGCAGACCCTGTCTGTGGGGTTTTTAATTCCCACTTCCAGAACAGTTTGTCCTGCATACCGGAGGAGGTTGGGGACATTAAATCTGAGTGGGGTGTGTTCACAGGCTCAGTTGATCAGTGGGTCAATGGTGCCTGTTGTGGCAGCAACCTGAAAACCTGCTGGTGGATGCTGATGGTGAAGGAGGCCACCAGGTCATCCTTAAGCAGCAGACAAGTACCGGGGAACCCAAAGGGCTGCAGTTGCAGCAGTTGTGGAAGCATAAACTAAGAAGAATTTAGAGAGGTTATAGAAAAAAGACATTCAGTTGGCCTAGAGGAGGTTCTGGTAAACCATCAGACATCTCAGGGAGGGAAGGCTACGCATGGCCCAGGCTGTGTACACCTGTGGGGTGGAACTCCTGAGTCAGACTGGGGATATTGTCAAGTCGGGAAAAGCACACTTCAAGGAACTCCTTAACATGGTAAATGTGTCCTTTGCTAAGGATTCTCACTCTCACAAGATGCAGTGGAAAAGAGTGATAGGCAGAAGTGGAAGTAAGCAGCTACCTCTCTCACAGAGAGACGTGTTTGAAGAGTGCGCTTGAGGATAATGTTTTACCAACAAAATTCACAGATTTGAGATGGCACTCTGAACCTCTCTCAGGTGAACTGGTCTCCACACAGCTGGCTCCACTCCTGTGATCAGCTACTCAATCCAATCATAAATCCAACTGAGAATTTGTGGCTGGATTTTAAAAAAGACCATTCACTCGCAATGCCTGTGCAACCTGACAGAGCTTGAGCAGTTTTGCAAAGGAAATGGGGTAGAATTGTACTGCCCACTGTATGTTTTTGTTGCTGTAAGGGCTGTTTCCATGGTCTCTCAAGTGACAAACTGATTGGCAGCTCTCCTTCCTTCCCCTTTCCCTTCATGTGGGCGTAAGGTGTATGTGTGTAGACATGTGTGAGCCCCTTGTCCTGAGCAATCAGCTGAGTGAGAACACCTGCGCTGGGGAGTGGCTCACCTGCCGATAATCACCGATAATCACCTCCACCTACCATAAACCTACCACCTACCACCGTCTCAGCTCATCATTTGACACCGGACCATTGATCAGACAACATTATCCAATCTGCTCCATGCCTGGACCGTATTCCTCACACTGCAACTCTCTAACACACACACTGCAGTAATAACAGGTTTACTCCTGTTCTTTTGTCGCCACCTGTTTAGATTCTGTTTAGTTATCTCACTGTCCCTTCCCTTTCCTAATTCATTGTTTCTATTCCCATGTCCCGTGCACATTAGCTTCGCATGGTATTCTTTGTTAAAATACACTCTTTTTACTTTATGCTGCTACCAAGTGTTTTCTGTCTGCTTCTGAGTCTCTGACTTTCCATTGAATTTCATAGATTTATTTGGGTCTTCTGGAAATCTGAAAATCTGCTGGGTCAAATATATGCACAGAAACTTGAATTATCAGTTCTGATGTAGAAAGCTGTGTTAAATGAATTTTTCTTAGTAGAATGGCATCTTAACTTCTTGTGAGTGACAATGATTGACTACAGCTCCTGACTTGTCTGAGTCAGTCTAAATAGCAGTCATTTGAAAAACTCATCAGATTTAGTCATAAACACTACAGTAGAAAAGTCTGGGGAGCTCAGCACAAGTCTGACAAAGAAAATGATTGACTTTAACAAAATAAATGATTGACTTCAACAAGTCAGGAAATTGATCTAGAACCATTTCAAAGCAGCTACACATCCCAAAATCATCCATCAAACAATTCTAAGTATGAAGTACAGTGCACAATTGTGTCACTCTCACAATGAAGAATAATATCAACTGGTGCTGGGAGACAGTTGGTCAGGATGGTCAAGCACCAAGAACTGTCAAAAAGCAGGTCTGCAATGAATTACAAGCTGCTGGAACACAGGTGTCAGTGTCCACAGCTAAGCATGTTTTACATCACAATGGGCTGCTGTGCAAGAAGGAAGACCTTCCTCTAGAAGTGGCAACTTAAGGCTCGACTGAAGTAGTTGCTGATCACAAAGACAAAGAAAAGGTCTTCTGGGGCAAAGTGCTGTCATCCGATGAAACAAAAAATAAGCTCTTTGGCCACAATGATCACAGATCTGTTTGAAAGAGAGAAGGAGAGACTTTTAACCATAACAACACCATACATACTGTCAAGCATGGTGGTGGTAGTATTATGCTTCGTGCCATTGGAACTGATGCTTTACACAGAGCAAATGGAATAATGAAGGAGGAGGATTACCTTCAAATTCTTCAGAAATACCTAATCAGCCAGAGGGCTGGGTCTTAAAAGCAGTTGTGTTGAACTGCACCACTTCTGTCAATAGTAGTGGTAAGGATACAGCCAGAAGCCAGACTTGCCTAACTGAGGGGGAAATGACCAAGCAACATTTAACCAAATATTAGAATTGTTGTATCTATATTTTTGGCCCAGCAGATTTTGTCATATTGCCAAAAGACCTACAATAAAACTATAAAAGAACCAGAACACACAATTGTTCTTTGTAAGAAATACGCATGTGTTTCAATGATTCCAGTTATAGGAGTTATAAGAGTCCTTGGAATCCTAAAACTACCATGATTTACATGGTCTTTACTAATGTATGTAAGCTTTTGTTAATGACTGTACATGCAACTACAAGCACCCAAAACTCATCTTGGACACTGGAGCAGGGCAAGGTATCTCTGCACAGAAGAACAAAGTACATTAGAAAGTTGGCTCAAGAGAATCGAACGATAACTTGTAGTTGCAGACTTTCAAAAGTACAAACAAACATAATGAACAGGCTTGACTTCCCTCATTAGAGTGTGCATCTGCAGTAGAGCAGTCCAGGCCTGGCTTCAGTCGGTAATGTGCAGCAACAGCAGAGCACCTTCTGGTCTGGCAGCTTGGTATCGCTTTGTACTTCACTGGAAAATGAACTTGTTATTACAAGAAAGCAATTTTGTTTTCTCGAGAAAACAAGATAATTTTGTCATTATCACAACATAACGGATTTTGTTATCGCGTGATAACGACAAAATTAAGTCGTTATCACGAGAAAACCGAGGAGAATGATCTGGTTTTCTCGAGAAAATAGTGTGGAAAAAATTGCGTTGGACCATGGCTGTTTAGGGCTTCCATAGTTCTGCTTTCAAATAATAATAGTTTCATACTCACTGATCTTTTGCTCTTGGTTTCTTTGTAGAACAAAAATACAGATTTTATTTTACTGATCAATTTATTCATATCATGAAATAGGAAAATAATAAATTCTCATTTTGGAGAAGCTAAATGAATCACTATTACTGACGTGATATGTTTTCTGCTGTCTCTCTCACTTCATTATCCTCCTCTCTTCAGGGTCACTACAATGATGAATGCAAGTTCAAGGAGAATCTCCTGGCCAACAACTATAATGCGTATGAATCAGCTGCCTACCCTGGCATGTACATTGGTCTCAGCAAGATTGGAAAAACCAAAAGAGGCAACCGAGTCACGCCCACCATGACCATGACACATTTTCTCCCCAGGACATGAACTCAAACCTCTCAACAGCACAAAACAAATTTACAAGAGCAAAGTGGTGTCTTTCTACAACCAACACAGCGGACCATATTTAAGAACTGTTGCAATCTAAGTTGCTTTTTCCCAACTATAAACTATAATGTTCGCAATATTTGCATAATCTGTGTGAATGCACCAATGGACAAATGTATAAAATACAAAGCAGTATCAGCGCTAACATTGCTACCAGCAATACTGGGCACTTTACTTGACCACAAATCAAGTAAAGACTTCAAGTTGAACTAATGTTAATTAATGTCTTTTTTTCTGAGAAAGGTGATTACTTAACTTTTTGCACACATCTATTGGAGCAGACTATGGGAAGGTGATCATACATTACAAATTAGGCCTGTGAATACTTCAAGAGTACTGGAGTTTTAAGTAACCAAACAGATCAAAAACACAGCTGGACCGTCTTTGCTAGTCTGGAAACCTTGAAATGTCTTCTACCACTTAGTAACACAACATGTTTGGCTGTGATCAGCAACATCTGTAATTCCTTCTGCTAAGTTACAGTCAATTTGGTAAAATTGTGGAAAAAGGAGCATTATTACTGGTTGAACTGTTTAATCAACATGATGTATATTTCTAATGCAGCACAGTTAAATAATTATACGAGGAGCCTCGTATAAACTGCTGCACAGCTTCCCTCCAACAATCTAAGACAGTGATAGATTATCATCTGAACTAACCTTAAAACAGCCTTTTACTGAAGAATCACTCATGACATGAACCTAGACAAATGTGGGGATGTTCCCACCACCTGCCATATTGGTGCAGATAGGTCTGTGTAAAAGCTCATAGCCCCAGTGGCTTTATGTGTATTTGCTTATGCAACCAGCATCCTAGGATGCATTTGGCTGGTGGTCGGTTCCTTGCTTCCCTCACTAGCTCCTTTCTCTTGTATCTTTGTTCTTCTCAGCTGGGATCTGAGAGAGAAATGCAGGAATGAAATGTAAAGGAAGTATAGAAAAACATTCCTCTAAACTGGGAATTCTTTGATTCGCCTCAGTCTTAAGTGACATCAGTTTATTTATGACATGATCGAAAACTGGATCACCTATCAAACCAACTGGCGAATTGACAGCTACATTTCATTTCTGAAATGTAACTGTCAATTCAATAGAACTTGAATTCTGTTTATTTGCACAATACACTACACAACTGCCAAAGAATGACTATATACTGATTGTATTGTAAAATGATTTTGAAAAACTGTTGCTTTGTTTGATGTCATGTCCCTGCAAATTCATTAATCCAATAGTTTTGAAAGTATGAGATTTATCAAACAAAACTTGGCAATGTATTATGTTAGATCTCACAGTTTAACTGTTTGTTATTTCCGCTTTAGAAGTCTGTACACAACAAAGTTAACTGAGAGAAAATAGTGTGAATAAATAGTGATTTCATTTTTAAGTTTGTGTCTGGTCTGATTTACACGTTATGTTATAATAATTGCTAGGATTGGCTTTCACTTTTGACCAGGAAATGAAAAGGGCATTTGTCAATTTATCCTTTAAAAGTCAACCTTCTCTCCAGTGGACAGTATTCAAATGCAAAAGGGCATCGGTCTTAACAATAACATCTTTCCAAGTTTTTTGATTCACATTGAAAATAAATTATTTACCACCTGAAAATAAGAACGAAAAATCCTTTACTATTTCATTTGCAACTAGAAAAGCCCTCAGAGAGCACATACCTCCGCCTAGGAGCTTCAGTCCACCCCCAACACAATCTCCCAATTCACATATTTTGTATGGAACATTACAGATACTAATGTAATTACATACAGTTCAAATGTCCTACCCACAATGCGGCCTTCACCCCATCTGACCTAATGAACAGGCGCGGCTTCTAGCGCGGCAGCTCCTAACAGCCTCCCAGCTTCTTAGACAACCGGAGATAAGAATGCCGGCCCAACCGTGTGTATGTCGCTCAGGAAGGAAAGAGAACTCCATCATTGTCGATGTCTGTCGTGTGGAGCCCCAAAATCTCATGTGCAGTGTTGCCAACTCCTAAGTAAGGAAAGTAGCTTTTGGCTGTCCTCGAAGTCACTAGAAGTCACTAAATGATGTCATCGCCTAATTTGCATATTTGGGCATTTGCATGTAATTGTAAGACACGCTGTAGGAGAGACGAATAACGATGTTAAAGAGACAAAAGTTAATTTTAAAAAATGCCCTAAATATGTTTAGAACTACAAATGAGCGTTCTTCTGTTGATTCTTGCTTTTCTTTATTTTGGCATTGAAATATGCTATCACTTCTCAAAATAACTTCAAGACTGATGCTTTGTCTAGACCACATGTGTCAAAATCGAGGCCCGTGGGCCGAATGTGGCTGAGTTAGCTAACCAACAGTATGATAGTGTACCTGCTTCACAAACGTAATATTAGGGCTGGTCCCGAATGTACAAATATCCGAATATTCATTGGTTGTGGTGGTATTCGATAATAATTTTGATATTCAAATAGTCTTGTGCACTGCCGCCGGGCGCCGCTGGGCGCCACTAAGGCTGTAGTACGCTGACTCTGGTGTCAGATCTGGATCACCAATCCAGGATTTTTAAAAAAAAATTTAACAATACTTTGTCATTGGGAGATTGTGTTGGGGGTGGACTGTAGCTGCTTGGCGGAGGTCTGTGCTCTTTGAGTGTTTTTCTAGTTATTTTCATGTCACTATGCTGCTGAGTGTTCACAATGTAAATTAAAATATAATATGTCAGAACACTCATGACGGCAGGACCTCAGGTTGAAAGTCACTTTGTCATTCAGCTCTGCTCTCAGGACCACCCTCATTGTAAGAACAGACGGCAAATTTACACAGTAGAGGAAGAAAAAGAAGACATGGTAAGCAAGTCACAGCAGCTGCAGCTTGTAATGCAATGCTTTACTGTTCAGCTGTGGGTGTCAGTGGACCAGTGGTTGAGTTTTTTGGCTATAGTAAAATGGTAAGTGGTCTGCACTTACATAGCACCTTTCTACCTTAGTGGTACTCAAAGCGCTTTACAATGTGTTTCTCACACACACTTTCAGACACCAATGGTGACTTAGCTGCCATGCAAGTGCTTGCCCGTTTTTGGGAGCAACTTCAGGTTTAGTTTCTTGCCCAACGACACTTCAATATGTGGAGCGGCAGGGGATTGTACAGCCAACCTTACTATTAATAGCCAGCCTTAATCTACCAAATGAGCCACAGCCGCCCTTGAATCTCCACAAAGAATTGATGAGCAACAGAAAAAACATTTAATATCATTACAGTTAGCAATGACAGCAACAGTAGCTAGAGTGAGGACAGACAGTCTTCTGTGGTGTCTTAGCAGGTAAACCTGTAAAGGCTTCCAACGGTTCGGTGTAACACAGATATCTGATACTATAAAAAAGCTGGCTAGCTGTTCAGAGATAACCTACTATCAACCTTAAAGAGCTAGAACAATGTTATCAGATTTATATTATTGAGAGACATGTTTTGAATGCTGTACTTGGGACTTGATAAATACACAGTAAGTTTACCAGCTCATTTTGTTTTGCTGTCTGTAGATGATATTTCAATTCAATTTTATTTTTGTAGCCCCACTTAACAAGATAAATTATCTCATGGCACTTCACATAGTAAGGTACAGACCTTACTCATTTTAAACAAAGAAGAGAAAACCTAACAATCCAAAGTTGCCTTTGGATTCGTTATGAGAAAGTCGTTGGCGAGTTTCTGACTTTCATTCAATATAGCCAGACTTTCATTCCATACATAAGTACAGTCTCAAAGGGAGACAAACATATCATCTTCCTCTGCTGGTGACACAGGTAATCCTCCAATCCCCACCTTATTACCTCATATTGTAGGGGTGGCCTATCCTGGTCCTCGAGAGCCCCTATCCAGCATGTTTTAGATGTCTCCCTCTTCCAACACACCTGATTCAAATGATCAGCTCATCATCAAGCTCTGCAGAAGCCTGATAACGATCCTGATCATTTGAATCAGGTGTGTTGGAAGAGGGAAACATCTAGAACATGGTGAATAGTGGCCCTTGAGGACCAGGATTGGGCACCCCTGTTGTATTGCCTTTGATGTGAGTAAGCTTGTTGCATTGGTGCCAACTTTTCGTGAGTCTGAAGTGGATTCCTATTTTGGTGCCTTTGAGCATATAGCTTCAGCTCTGCAGTGGCCGGTAGAAGTTTGGCCGCTTTTCTTACAGTGCAGAATTCATGGTAAAGTTTGAGAAGCTGCTGCTGCACTCCCATTAGTAGATAGTCCTGACTATGAGTGTGTTAAAACTGCTGTGTTGCATGCATGAGTTGGTCCCTGACACTTACCGACAAAAATTCAGAAACCATAAAAAAGCCAAAACCCAGACCCACATTGAGTTTACGAGGGAAAAGGTGTCATGATCCCCGCTTTTGCCCTGCCTGTCTCCCTCTTTCTTTCCTTCTTCTTCTTTTCCGTTCCCTCTCAGCCTTGCTTTCCATCTCTCTCTCTCACTCAGCCCTGCCTTCCCTCACTTTCTTTCCTGCTCTGCCTGCACCCTCATTACCTGCATTCAAGACAGCTGTGAACAACACCTCACCTGCCACTAATCACCTCCCTCCATAAAAACCCGGTTCATTCAGTCACTCCCTGCCAGACCATAAACTATTCCTACCCGGTTCACAAGCTGTGTCCCAATTCAGGGGCTGCATCCTTCTAAGGACCCAGCCTACCCGTCCTTCGAAGGCTGGGTCCTTCTAAGGACGGTAGGTTGCATTAGAAGGCTGCATGAGTGTTTGTTAAATGAGACGGTCTAGCCCACGATGAACTTCCTGCTTACATCATGACGTCTCGTAGCGCCGCTCCTTGTTGCCTAGCAACCCTGACAAACAAATTTTCATCCCGACGATTAGGATGAGACGACGGTGTAATTTTACCCAATTTTTGACTGGATTTGATCCCGAAACTGTAATTTTTGTTTTTAATATGTTTTATATCCTTGAAGACTTGAGGGTCTTGTTCTGTCCGGTGGTTCGGGACTAAACTGTCTGAGAAACAAGAAGCGTCCACAGCTGGTTTAAACCTGTTAACATCCACTGATATGAACTTCAGATATTATAAACCTCCACAGTCTCTGGGCTGAGTGTTTCTGATGAGGATCACTAAATACCTGCTGTCTGAACAGAAACCAGATATAATGTATGTTAAACATGTGATCAGATAACTTGGTGGAGCTAAACTAAGAACAGTGAGGATAGTCATGTTTTCACTGGTCTACAGAGAGAATTACCACCAATAGAAGCTCCAGTAGGATTTAGTGACCTAGTAACCATTTTACTTCTTCTTCATATAGTAATTTAAATAAGGAATCAATATGTGAATATTTATGAATGAATAAGTCGTTTTTGTGGTGCCACAGTCAGAAAAAATCGCCACAGTCTCGGTAAAATAAAGCTTAAACACTGAAGCTGAACAACTGGAAAGTAAACGTTTTAAACTGCAGCGGCTCACATCAATAACGTAACTTAATCGCTTTTTAAAACAAATGTTAATGTGTTCAACACTTGTACTATTGGAGTGAACTGTAACATAATACTAATATTTAAAACTAGAATCCTCCATCCATCTTCTCCGTCAGCCGTCAGCAGTTAAAACTCCAGCTGTTGATCGAACTGTCACCGGCCCACAATGGATCTTGGGATATTTGGGGCTATGAAGGATACATCGATGCATCCTTCAAATTCATGGAAAAGAAGGACGCATTCGTCGGCCGCATTTGAAGGAGTCTTGAAGTTTTAATGAAATGGGACGGCCTTAGTCGCACCGCTGTGACGTATGTGGCCAAAAAAAGGCAACCTAGAAGGATGCAGCCCCTGAATTGAGACACAGCTACAGTCTGTCTCCCGTCTGTCTCCCGTCTGTCTCCCGTCTGTCATTTACCTGCCTTCCCAGAGCTTCGTCTACTCGTCACCTGGTTCCTGTTGTTTCAGTTAAGTTTTGGTATTCTGTTTTGTGCTGTTTCTGTGGCTTTTGTTTGTTAACCTTTCCTTATTTCTGTCGTGGGTGTTTTAGTTAAGTATGTTGCATGTTTTGTGTTAATTGTTTTGTGTGGTGTTCTTAACACCACACAGGTTTGTTTGGAGTCTTAGTTGATTCTTGTTGTTCTCTAGTTCTTTTACTTTCCCAGGAGTTCAGTTCTTATTCTGTATTGTCTTCAGTTTTGTCTGGTTATTTTAGTTGTAAGTTAAGTTCTTCTTAGATTCCCTTTTGTTGTTTGGTTTGTGTTATTGTAACGTTTTGTTGTTTTGGTATGTTTCTTAAGAATCTGGGTTTTGGTTGAGTCTGTACTGTTTGTTGGTTTTATTTCCTTGTTAAAATTAAATCTTCAGTTTACTATCAATAATTCCATCGGTCCTGTGTCTGCGCGTGGGTTCTCTGACCCCCTCCTCGTAACAAAAGGAAACCTTGTTTGATAAGTTGATTAACAGTTGCAAAGTGAGTGATTTTGATTTGCTAAAAGAGTTACTTCTGTTGGAAGAGTTTTAAAAACTGTTAGCCTGACTGCATTGTGGTTTATTTAAATGAGCAGTCTCTCTCTGCAGCCGCTGTGTTAGCTGACGAGCATGTGCTCATTCACAAATCAGCTTTTCTGTCAGTCTCTGCTGAGATGCCCCAATATACTCCGGCTGCACATACTAGTCAGCACAAAGCTCCACCCATGGTGAAGGTGGATAAGGAGAGACTGTTTTTACTGCCACAAACTTGGACATGTCATTGCTGATTGTCGAAGTTACAAGAACAAATCACAGCCATCCTCTCCTTAACACAAGCAGGCAAAAGGCATCGCTTTTATTAAAGCAGAGCCGTGCGCACCTTTCTCTGCTCCGGATGAGGAGTTTGATTCCTGTTTTAAGCTGTTTGTGTTTGACTGTTTAGTGTCTTTGACAGGTGAGCCAGCCACACAGCGTCTGGTGTGTTTCTCTGAACAGTCCACATGTGGCTATGGAGCTGTTCTATGCAGGTTGCAGCCCAAAGCCTGTGCATTGCGTACATGTGCAGTCTAAGCTAATCACAGGTTCCTTCCCTGTCGCTGTTCGCAGTGAGTTGCCCATTAAAGGTGTCGCATTCGTAATGGGAAATTACATTGCTGGAGGTAAGATTACTCCTGTTCTGGAGGTGCTAGAGTCGTATTGACGAGGATAATGTATCTCCCTCCACAGACTTGTTGCCTAGCTGTGTAATTATACATGCACAAGCACTTAAAAATAAAGATGATGACGATGTGTCTCTGTCTGATAATGTGCTTATGTCTGTGTTTTTAGAGGAGTCTAAAACAGACAGTGAACCGGAGACTGGCGCTGTATCTCCCTGTGTATCTGCTGCCGAACTGCATAGCACAGCCATGCGCTGAGGATTTGTCTCTCCCAGTAACTTGTGAGCCTCACAGAGAGCAGACCCAACACTGAAGAGGTGTTTTTCCAGCACGGTAACAGCAATGCAAGTGGTGATAAAGTAACATACTTTGTGAATAATGATGTACTGGTGTGTAAATGGTCCTCTGCTGTAACTGATTCGGACCCATGCACTGCCCACCAGATAGTATCCCTTCTGTGTATGGTAGGCATGTGTTATCTGTAGCACCTGAAAGGCAATGGTCAGGGCACTACTTAGGGATAACCAAAACGTACCAGCTCATTCTCAGGCATTTCTTTTGGACCGGTCTAAAATCTGATGTTGCTAAATACTGTCGTTGTTGTTACATGTGCCAAATTGCGGGTAAACCAAATCAAACGTTTCCTCCGGCCACACTGCATCCTATACCTGCAATAGGTGAGCCATTTGAGAGAGTAATAGTTGACTATGTAGGACCTTTATCCCACATGTGGTCAAAGCCTTGACAAAGTTTTTCTCAACCTTTGGGTTGCCAGAAGTAGTCCAAACGGACCAGGGTACAAATTTCCACTCGATGTTGTTCAAACAAGTTCTCAAAGTGCTAAAGATTAAACATGTGGTCTCAAGTGCATATCATCCAGAGTCACAGGGCGCATTAGCGCAGTGGTATCAGACGTTAAAGTCTATGCTTTGAAAGTATTGCCTTGAGACAGAAAATAGTTGGGATGAAGGTATTCCATTCATGTTTGCAACGCGAGAAGTCGCCCAAGTGTCGTTAGGACTTAGTCCTGCTGAACTTGTCTTTGATCACATGCCGCACTTGAAAGATAAGTTTTTGTCCTCTGATATGTCCACTGGAACAAATGTGTTGGATTATGTCAACTGAATCTGTGAGCATTTGCACCATGCCAATTCTCTGCTGAAACATTTTCCTCATTCCAAATTCCTCATACTGCGCCATAGAGAAAGAGACCCTTACCTTGTTGTTATCCCTGCAATACTTTGAGGTTTATGTTCGTTCAAGTCCCTGTCCAGTCGTTGTGCCAACCATCCAAAATCCTCTCATCTTTCTGTCCCGCATGTAAAATCACAACCAACTCCTCATGTGCTGGGCGTTGACTGTGCAAGAGTACAACTTGGAAATTTGCCATAAAAAAGGTAATGATGCATCTGCCAACAATATGTTGGCAGATGCCCTATCCAGGTTGTGGTAAGTATATAAGCTACAGTGATGATATAGGTGTTACTGTGTTGATTGTTAACAGATTTTTGATACAAAGCCTTGTGGGTTATATCTTAATGGGGGAGGTGTTACGGCCAGCGCCTGTCCCTCCGTTTCTGTGTGCTTCACCTGTGTTTATGTAGATAGTCTGTGTGGTTCTCGGTCCATGATTGGATGCCGACGACGGAGGTGTGTCCTTGCCGGAGGTGCTGTGATTGGTGCGGTGTCAGCCAACTCCACCAGTCACCATCCATCCACTCTTTCAATGCCTGGCAGAGTCTTTCAACAGGGCGGCTGAGGTGCAGCATGCCAAGCAGAACTGTGTGGTTGATGAGGCTTATTGAACTGTGTGCTTAATAGGATTTGGGCTAGGACCAGATTCAATAATTGATAGCCGCCATCATTTCATGCAGGTTTATTTCATGTCTAGATTCACCAGGACAAAGGAGTGCTGACTCTAATGTGTTTCTGTTTTCCCACCATTGTGTCAGTTAGTGAGGATTTTGTCTTGTTTTTGTTCAACCTTCAGATAGTGTTAAGTAGTGTTAAGTTCCCTTATGAGGACTCTCTTTGTGTTTTATTACTTTATTTGATTTGAGCAGCATCCACCAGTCCTTTTCCTGAGTTATTTGCCTCAGTTTGTAACTTTGCACTTTTTTTTCAAACTTTAATATTAAATAACTTCATTGATACCAATTACAACTGGACAATTTCATGCTATCAACTTTGTGGGAACAGTTTGGGGATGGCCCCTTCCTGTTCCAACATGACTGCTCACCAGTGCACAAAGTAAGGTCAATAAAGACATGGATGAGCCAGTTTGGTGTGGAGGAACTTGACTGGTCTGCACAGAGTCCCGACTTCAGCCAGATAGAACACCTTTGGGTTGAATTGGAGTGGAGACAGAGCCAGGCCTTCTGGTCCAACATCAGTGCCTGATCTCACAAATGCACTTCTAAAAGAATGGTCAAAAGTTTCCATAAACACACTCCTAAACCTTGTGGAAGAGTTGAGGCTGTTATAACTGCAAAGGGTGGACCAACTCCATTTTGAACCCTATGGATTAAGAATGGGATGTCATGAAAGTTCATGTGCACGTAAAGGCAGACGTCCCAATACTTTTGGGGCGGCTGTGGCTCAGGTGGTAGAGCGGGTTGTCCACTGATCGCAAGGTTGGCGGTTTGATCCCCTGTCCCTCCGCATGCCGAAGTGTCCTTGGGCAAGACACTGAACCCCAAGTTGCTCCCAATGGTAGATTAGCGCCTTGCATGGCAGCTCTGTCGCCATTGGTGTGTGAATGTGTGTGTGAATGGGTGAATGTGAAACACATTGTAAAGCGCTTTGGATACTACTAAGGTCGAGAAAAGCGCTATATAAGTGCAGACCATTTACCATTTACCAATATAGTGTGTATGCTGCTGTGAAGCATGGTGGTGACAGTATCATACTAGGAAGTTCTTGTTGAAAGCAGTCACAGGGAGGACTGCCAGAACTGAAGGCAGGATGAATAAAGTCCAGACATAGAAAACCTGTTGCAGAGTGCACACATTCTTTTTCTGAAATTAAAAAATTTAATATCCCTATTGTGCAGTGATTAGCACCGTCACCTCACAGCTAGAAGATCCTGGGTTTGAATCTCAGCCTGGGGTCTTTCTGTGTTCTCCCTGTGCCTGTGTGGGTTCTCACTGGGTGCAGCTGCTTCCTCCTACTGTCCAAAGACATGCTGAGGTTATTGGTGTTGGTGAATTAGGTGTGAACATAAGCTCTCAGCTCTTTGTGTTGGTCCTGGCAAAAGGAGACCTGTCCAGGGTGAACCCAGCTCTCACCCTAAGTCAGCTGGGATAGATGCTTATGTTACAGCTTCCCATTGTGTAGTGCAGAGTAGTTATACAGTGTTGCAGATAAGCTGAGCAACAGTGTAGAGTTACTTAGGAGCTTAAAACTATATAGCATATATGGCAGTATGTTAATTTGCTCTATGGAGATGAATTCTAAATGGTTTAACTCATGACCAGAGAGCAGCATAATGACATATTAGATATTAGCTCATAACTAGTTTTGATGTCACAAATCATGCTTATAGGCCCACCACAAACAGATTACAGAAACTTTCACTCTCAGCTGATAAATGCAAAACAGCCGTTTAGTGTCAAACTCTGCACAGACACTATTCACCAAAGTAAAGCTAAAACATGCAACTGTAGGAACAACAAGCAAAACCTATTCTTGAATGGGGTGTGGGTGGGGTTAGATTTATTTTCTTTTGTTCTTTTGATTGTACCCTCTCGCTCCAGAACATAATGTAGCCATGTCACTGAGGGCCAGGTGGGACAACTTCCTGCCAAACTGCTAAACAGTCAAAAATATCTATCTATCTCTCTATCTCTCTCTCTCTATCTATCTCTTTCTCTATCTATCTATCTAAAATAGAAAACGGAATGATTGAGGTAAAAAAAAAAAATTAAAGCTGCAAGCAGCGTCGGACGGGCCCTCGCTCCCCCCCCGCACTGCTGCTGTGGAGACGATCAGAATGTCTGAAGCACGCAATCGTGTTCGTCGCATCCTGCTCTGCACATGTACCAAATTTCATGTCTGTAGGACAAACCAGTGATTTTATATGAAATTTTAAAATTTTGTAGGGGGCTCTGTGGAGCTGTTTGAGTGCGCCACAGTGTTGAGGGATAGGCTGTCATCAAGCATATCAAGTTTCATTCATATTCGACGATGTGCAGTCAATTTATGAGCATTTCACACTTCATGGCCACAGGCTCAAAATGGCCGCCATGCCACACCCACACCGTGTGACGGAGAAAAGATTTTAATAACTTTTCATCCTGAAGGGGTCTAGATGCCACACAGCGAATTTGGTGAAGATCGAACAAAAATCCTGAGAGGAGTTCGTTAAATTCCAATGTCTCCGCACGACCTTGTCTAGGGGGCGCTGTGGAGCCGATTGAAATTTCGACTGCGTAGAACTGTTAGTCTCGGGATGTTGTACTTTTGTACCAAATTTCATGTTTGTAGGTTAAAGCAGTGATTTTATATGAGTATTTGAATATTTGTAGGGGGCGCTGTGGAGCCGTTTGACCACATCCACTCATGAATTGCACATTAAACATTAGTTTTTGAGATTAATGAGGATTTGTGTGGATTTGGTGATTTTACATGGATCCCTTCACCTCCAAAACTCATTTCGTTCCACATGGCGAACTTGGTCAAAATGGCCGCCATGCCACGCCCACACCGTGTGACGCAGCCACAAGATTTTAATAACTTTTCATCCTGGATGGGTCTAGATGCCACACAGCCAATTTGGTGAAGATCGGACAAAAATCCTAGGAGGAGTTCGTTAAATTCCAATGCCTGCGCAGCACGTTTTCTAGGGGGCGCCGTAGAGCTTTTTTGAAATTTTAAAAGCAGGAATTTTTTTTGTCTTGGGCTACTGTACCTGTGTACCAATTTTCATGAGTTTACGTGAAACTAGCCGTATTAACTCCACTAAAGCCCAATTTTCAAGGTGGCGCTATTGAGTCATTTTGCCATTCACATGTGTAATTTCTCCAAAATATCAAATTTTTCACATTTTACATGACATATCTTTAGCCATGATCATGAATATGTGAATTGTATCTGTAGTCCCCAGTTTTTGATGCACAGCAAGTCTTTTTAAACTCACCTCAGTCATGAATTATGCAAATGTTTTGCTAGATCAGGAACAAGGGACATTTGCATGTCAGCTGGCATTCTTATGTTTAAAAGAAGATATGTTCACACACTTTCTTACCAAGAGTTCGATGACATGATCAGCACTGCTGTCACACCTGTATAGTGAAGAAGTTACAGCCAGCAGCAGGTTAACCTAGTAAAAAATTAAGACCAGAGAGAAGGGGAAGCACTAGCCTTACTTCTTATATCTTGCACCTTAGCCAACTTAAACTCCTAATTCTAAACTTAAACTAGTAAACAGCTCACAGGGGAGGAAACTCATCAAAGATACAGTCATGCAAAATGGTTTGCCTAAATGGTTTGCCAGCCCAGCTAAAACGGCAGTCCAGTCAGAGAGGTGGACAGTGTCCTTCAGATCATGGTGTCTGATGTGGTGCCTTCGACCAAAGACAAGCCACAAATTGAAAGAGGTGAGATGGACCGAATGGTTGTCATCATGATGTTGCCTGTACTAAAATACTGTTTGAGGGAAGTATTTGTTCTGTGGGACATCAAGCTGATACCAACACAGCAGAGCATATACACACAGATCAACTGCTGTATCTTAAAACCACATACTGAGCCAGTAATGGTGATCTGTCAAGGTCACTCTTCCCTGGTTTATGGCATAACAAACCTTGCTAACTAGTGCAGTCAATTGATAAAAATATTTAATCGCGATTAGTCGCAAATTAATCACACATTTCTTATCTATTCTAAATGTCCCTTGAATTATCATTTTCATACTCTTAACACGGGCTGCACAGTGGCTCAGTGGTTAGCAGCTTCGCCTCACAGCTAGAAGGTCCCCGGTTCACGTCCCGGTTAGGATGCATGGGATCTTTCTGTGTGGAGTTTGCATGTTCTCACCGGGTACTCCAGCTTCCTCCCACAGTCCAAAAACATGCTGAGGTTAACTGATGATTCTAAATTGTCCGTAGGTGTGAATGAGAGTGTGCTTGGTTGTCTGTCTCTATGTGTAGCCCTGTGATAGGCTGGCGACCTGTCCAGGGTGTCCCCTGCCTTCGCCCTGAGTCCGCTGGGATAGACTCCAGCCCCCCCGCGACCCTAGTGAGGATTAAGCGGTGTATCGATAATGGATGGATACTCTTATCACCATTGTCGCCTGTTTTGACGAGGAGGAGGCAGAGAATTTCCATGGATGTGCTTCAATGAGAATTCAGTTCACACTGACAACACACACAGATTACTTTGGTCTTGTCAATTGTAGGGCTGGACCGGAATATCTGAATATGTGTTCGTTGTGGTGGTATCCAAATAATAATTTTGAGATCCAAATACCCCCACCCCCCAATGCCACCGTCACCTGGCCATGAATTCTGCTCTCTATCAGAAAATCCTCTTGGATAATATCCACCCATCATTTCCTGGCCAGAGCTCAAGCACAAATGGTTCATGCAGCAAGACGATGATCTAAAGCACACAAGCAGGTCCACCTCTGAGTGGCTCAAAAAGAACCAAACAAAGGTTCTGGAGTGGCCGAGTCAAAGACGTAGTAGCAAGACCTTAAAAGGGCAGTTCATGCTGGAAGACCATCTAATGTGACCGAATTACAACTATTCTGCAGAGAAGAGTGGACCAACATTCCTCCATGGAGATGTATAAGACTGACCACAAGCTGGAACAAACATTTAACTGCAGTTGTTGCTGCCAAAGTGGCCCAACCAGTTGTTAAGTTTAGGGGAGCAATTACTTTTTCACAGTAGTGACATAGTAGCATAGTTCAAAGTGATAAGTAGGCTGACTGTCATGTCATATCGTCCCAATACGGCACAAGTGCATTACAAGATTGCATAACAATGTTACAGTTGCTGTTTCTTTTATACTACTCACAAAAACACATTTTTAATGACTCATCTCTGGAACACAAGCTGGAACAGGCAATGAGTCAGACTAAAGTTTGTGTAACCACATCTAGTAAATCATTTTAATTTTTAATTTAATAACACTTACAGATGTGGAAAATTTGACGCCATTGTGGAATTACATTTTCAAATTTTAAATTTTTATAAAATAAAGTCTGTTATAAGCCTCATAAAGTCTGAATTGCATCATGGAAAAGTTAAAATAGGAGAAAGTCAAATAGCTTAAAACAAACCTGTATCACCTTGAAACATTTCCAGTCAGTTGTTTACATTAAGAGAACTGTTTCCTTTAAACCAAATATAGACTGATCCTAAGCAAGGTAAAAACTAAGCTGACAATAAACTAAACCCAAAACAGCAAACTCTCTGGAAACCTAGCTGGAGCTAAACTGAATGGAAAACAAAAATAAACTGAAATAAGAATAAAAACTAAACTAGAATGACACTGACAAGTTGTCTGGAATCATGTGGTTATAATACACTAATATATATATATATGTTAAATATACACTGATTATAGATGAAGTGCCATAAAATAGACATATGTTCATCTTGGATGATCTCTGTGCATTAGTCTAAAATGATAGATATCTCAACATTAGCTCGTGCTTAAACAACGTCTCATCCGTCATTTCTCACCTGAATGTTAACAGTTTGCATCACTTAGGAAAAGACCACCTGTACCTGACACCAGTGAAAATCCAGTCCTCAAAATAGTCATGATACATTAACTCTAAATGATCAACATTCAATTAGCAACAACCGCTACCAAACAGGAACACTGCAAGACCAATAGGAGAACTGAGATAATCAGAGAATAAACCAGAACTACATGACCCATACACTTAGGGGAAAAACCCAACCTAAATATATTCTTCCTGCTGAGTTGCTTTAAAAAGATCTCCATTGTTGTGTTTCACCTACTTTGTCCTAAACCAGTAGTCCTTTCTCTGCTGTCTTCCAAACAGTAGAGAAAGAACAGAAACACACATTTTTGGCAATAGCAATTTTTAAAAAACCCATT
This sequence comes from Dascyllus trimaculatus, assembly GCA_024666655.1. Taxonomy (NCBI): domain Eukaryota; kingdom Metazoa; phylum Chordata; class Actinopteri; family Pomacentridae; genus Dascyllus; species Dascyllus trimaculatus. The sequence goes on from CM045457.1 coordinate 2,572,843, forward strand.
AAAGAAACACGCTGTGAAAAAGCTCACTTAAATATTTTTCTATTGAAACTGTACAGTTCTGCACTTTTTACTTGACCACATCATATATAGTGCCAAACCATGGTTTCCAATCTAAACTTCTATTTTAAACCTAACCTCCCTATATGTCCTGCTAACAGAGCACACTAAAACTTTAGACATTGCTGAAGAAAAAGAAGTCAGCCATGTTTGGAGTCCTGTTTCTGATTTTCACTCAACATTTTGGGGCTCATACGATGGGAGTCAGTGGTACAATGGTTTGGTTGGTACACTATGTGCTCTGAGGTGAAGAAAAAAAACGAGTAATACAGCAATGACAGTAACACTTGGGGGAACAGGACAAACATGCCTACATACTCATGCATAAATTGTTCACGTAGAGCAAAGATTGTGGGAAGGAGACAAGCTTAACTGCACTTAAAAAAAACATCTGATCAAAATTTAGAATCACTAGCTGAACGAAAATTCAGAATTTTACAAAAATTCATAAAAATTTAAAAGCTGTTAAAGATAATGAAACATAGATTTAGGTGAGTAATATTCAAAGCTTTGTGACCTGTTTAAACTTAAATGAAGTTTCTGCTGTAAAATCCACCAGAGCTACAGGGTTCCAAAGATGACTGGGTTTTGGCAGAAGTCCGGCCGACTTCCCATTTATTCATTTCAAAGGAGATTTTTAATGAGGTTTTTTTGCAAATTTCTTAAAAGCCATACAATTCTTTATTTGGCAACAGATGCATGTTGTTCTTGATATTTTAGATTTATAAACACAACCTGTTCAAATTACAATCCGAGTTATCTTACTGAGTCAAAACATTACAATTCTGGGCTCTCAGCCGTAGTGGTAGGAGAGGTGTAGCCTTGCATTGCCAGATCTCCACAGCATTTTGTGTCAGAACTGGAGGAGGCCCAGGAGGCCCAGACTCTCTGGGAGTCTGGGCCTCCTGGGCCCAGACTCCTACAGAGTCCTAATCCTAATGGCTTCACCCATTAGATAGGTGACTTAACTGAGGAAATAAAAAAGATGAAACTATTCATCTGGAAGACCAAGATCACTGGTCATTTTTCAGACCAGTTCCCAATGGTTCGTTCAGTCATGAGCATCACTGTTACACTAGAGATTGTGCCATAAACCTGCATCAATCCCCAGGTTGATCCCCACTCAGTGCCTCCACACAAACTCTCTACCACTATAGACAGCAAGCTGTTCATCTGCCCCGGCTCCCCTCAGATTCATTCTCATGGCTCCCATCAACGTTCTGAAGGACTATTGCATTTAACTGTTCTTAACGGTTACAACTGTGTCTTGTGTTCTGCTTTTGGGTCAAAAAACAAAAATCCCTGAAGAAAATGTATCTTCATGATTGCCTGACTGCAGACAGCAATAACAAAAAGTCAATACTGTAGATGGAGTGCACACCTACTTTTTGCTGTCATTAATTGAATCTAACTATCCATGAAAAATGCTCCCATTTTAATACACAGTCTGTGTAACAGTTATAATGTTGAGAGGAAAGGATTAAGAAATTTAACAACCAACATGTTTGTTCATGATTTAATTAACATGCAGTATGGACAAACATGAACCGGGACAATAATTAAATCAGTCTTAAGGTTACCATGTCATGTGATCAAAGGAAAAGAAAGGAATTAGCCAGATAAAAATAACTGGACCAGACCTGAGAGCTTAACTGACAGGACTAGGCTGACAGGGTGCACCAGTTATATTTAACAATAAACTGTCCTCAGTGACTTAGTGCTTTAGAACTAATTTATGTTGTATCTTAACATCCAACACTTTAACTTAAGGTAACTTAAAGGAACACACCCTGAAAATCTCTCCAGAGTATCACACACTTCTCCTTTTGCTGCTGTGAATCCAAGCTCACTGCATTTGCCTTCTTTCTCAAAAATACAAGCTAAGCTACAGCTGAGCTACCTTTCCAGCCTACAATGGCCAACTTTCTTGATACTCAAAGACAGGTTTTAAATAAATTGTTCCCTTAAGGTCTGCCATTTGACAGAGGCAGCCTATGGGGCCTGGGTGGTTCCCAGCCCCACAGCATTTGCATAAGCAGACAGCAAACTGACTACCTGCCTCGTTTCCAGTGTGAGTCTGGCTTCAGTCAGCCAGTCCTCCACCACTCTCCTGGCTTCTCCTCTCAACTGGTTGACCAGTTTAGCTGCTAACTCCAGATCCCCATGCTCTAAGCAGTAGCTAGCATATGATAGAAGCTTGAATGGGTCTAAATCTTCCCGGCTTAGCTGTGCGGGTGGGGCTTTCTGTTTCTCCTCAAACAGCAGTGCAGCCTGAAGATAGGACAAGAAATACTGGTACAAGGAATTATGAGATTCATCAATTAGAGCGACCCGGCGGGCCAGTGAGCGCAGGGAGTTGAAGCGGGCACGAAGAGAGGCTTCACTGTACACACCGCGGTGCAGAGATTCTTCTGGAAGAGCTGATGCTAGAGCCAAAGCAAAGTCATTGTCGTGGCAGCTGTCTCTCACAGCCTCTGCAGCACTCTTGAGAGGTACGGTGGGCAAGTCAGCATCGGCAGTCTTTAAAGTGTAGCTGAGAGCTTCCACAGAGAGCCACAGCTGGTGAGCTTTACACGCCTCCTCCTCTGCTACCACATGGCCTGTATGCAAAAGACAGGGAGGTGGGTACATGACTGGGTTTAACAGAGCACAAGACATCATCCTTGAGAATGTGGGCTTTCAAATCTCTCATTCTGCCCTGAGTTCAGACAATAATTGCCAATATTTAAAACAGACAGTCCATACATAGCACATACATATAGTAGTAACTATTTAGTGCGGAGAAAAAGGGCTGTAGCTTTTGCTTTGAAAAGTTTACATCGGTAGAACGTAGGATCACACCAAATTTCATAGCAGGACATTTGCAGGCAACTTGTGGCACATACATGGCTGGATGGTTGAGTTGGGTTGATTTAATTTGTAAACTAAGGTAATCTTGGGCAAACTTCCACATTCATTAAGCCCTGAAGGCAACAAATCATTCCAGTAGTATTTGTCTTGTCAGAATGTGGTGAGCACATGTGTATCTTACTGTCTATGGCCTCCTCCATCCCCTTCAGTCTTGCATAGGCAGTGTTCATATCCAGAGTGAAGTTATCCAGCTGTTCCTGGTTCAGCTGACGGTAGCGAGTCTCCTGTTCCAGCATCTTACTGCTCAGGACCTGAACACAACCAACAGCAGAGTTCAAAGCAGTCCTGCAGCCTGATATGCACCACACAATCAAGTACAGTGGATCAGTACTACAGACACCAACCTGACAGAATCCACACATCCAGTGTATGAGTGTGTAGAAAAGTAAGGATATGATGAAACATTCATCCCCTTCCTGTACACAGTGCTGAGAAAATATGTTTGTCCACTCCTGATTTCTTTTTTTGTGGGTGTCATATCTTCAAAGAAATTCTAACATAAAGAACAAGCAACTGGTACAAACACAAAAATAAGATCTAAATGATAAATGTCTTTACTGAAACAACAAGGTTATCTAATAACTCAATCACCAATGTGATTAAGTAATTACCCACTGAACATAATATACACACTACGCAACAGAGTTGGATATACCCCTGTGCAATGCCCCTTAAATGTCAAACAAATAAAATTTGTAATAGTAACTGCATTACTTTAAGTTTAACAGTAGGGTATTAGCTTTTATGTACGCTATTCCAGTGCTGATCAGTAATACTATGACTCATTCTGTAGCTCCTGATTACTGCAGAAACTGTCAACAAAGTTTTGGTTGACCTGATCTTTATCCTTTATCCTTAGAATCAGATTTTTAACCAAGTTCCTCTGGCCGTTCTTTTCTATGTGGAACCATAAAGCAAGCATGCAGATAAACACAGCCCAGGAGTTTAAAGCTGAGAAAGTTCCTTCCCCGCCATTGAGGTGATGTACCACGTCCCCAGGACCAGTCTATGCCACCAGGGGGCGGTGCGCCCAGACGCCCGCTCCTGCCTACTGCCCAGTGTGCATAGCACCCGACCCCGATTTCCTGCCCTGCGGATGGTGGGCCCACTGGGCAGTGGCCCCGTGTAACTTCTTCGGGCTGTGCCCGACCGAGCCCCACGGGGCCCCAAGGCTCAGCCACCAGGCGCTCTCTTACGAGCTCCCCTCCCAGGGCTGGCTCCAGGAGGAGGCCCTGATATCCCTAACCCGGGCGAGGTGGCAGCTTTCCTCTTCTTTGTTGTCATCAGGGTCTTCTTGACATATTACAGTTTATGTGTAATTAGTCTTGACTATATACAATTTTACTTTGAGCCATGTCTGATGAAAAAAAACTGAACTTGTTCCACCATATTCTAATAGTATGAGATGCACCTGTATTTAAGTGATGACTTTATTGAACAGTGCAGCCAGTAATCAGGCCTGGGTGTGTCTAGTCCAGCTGCAACCAGTGAGCAGTACAACTTGGCAGTTTTTTAAAAAAAAAAACTAAAAAAAAACTAATACAGTGAATACTTTTCCCACAGACCCACTTGTTAGAAAACAGTCTTGCTTTACTACATACACTTATTTCAAACTTGTTTTTTTGTGGGTACTCGGATTATCTTTGTTTTATGTTTTTTCCTCTGCACTGTACATTATAGAATCTGATACTTCAGGATTCACAAACCTGTACGCTCTAACATGTTAATGTGTGTACAATCCGGGACAATATAAAGACCTGTTCAGCCTCGGCTCTCAGCTCCTGTTCCTGGACTTTGAGGACATCTTGGACGTGGTCTGTGTGAGCAGCTGCCTGCCTCCGGAGCTGAGTCCTCATCTCTGCCTCCATCACTTCCCTTAACTCAGCCAGCTACACAGACGCACAGACAGACACACAAGTGCTTAGTCACTGATACTGACGACTGGTTCCAGCACTAAAAATCTCCTGTCCTCAGTGGCAATTTCACATCTGTCTCTACGGAACCTGTATTTAGATAGAATAACAGCATTAAATCTTGTTGATTCAAAATTAGTTCAATGTCCAGAAATCTTAAACCGCTTTCTACTCTCATACCTTCCTCTCCTGCTCCAGCCGACCTTCTTCTCTGACATGCTGCACCGTGGTGTTAACAGCTTTCTCCAAAGCTTTCTGGTCCTCCAACTTCTGCTGCTCAAGTGCTGCATCAATGTGGATCTGCTCTCTGACTCTCTGCTCAGCCAGCTCTCGATTCAGCTGGTCAATGCGACGGTGTGCATGGGCAATCAGGGCATTCAGGTCATCTGCCGACAATTTACCAGCTTACACACAGACACGAGAAGTTACTTAGAATTGAAACGAATGAATGAATGAATTGATTGATTGAAATTCAACATACACGTTTGAATGACCTAACTCTGTATTTGGCAGAAGATAGTGAAGACAAGAGAGAAAACTAGGGTAACAAAAGGAAAGGGGACATTGCACTTAATAATAGGCCCCTTCACCCCCGGGCCATCAGGGCACCTCAAATGTTTAATTTTACAGAAGATAAGCTCCATTTGAATGATTGTTCCATGTGCCACAATCAAATTATCTGCACTGTCAGTGTCATGAAGCACATATGGTATATTCCTGCACCTCCCACCCTGAGGTAAATATAGGCATGACAACAAAAAATACTGGAATCACCTTCTTCCTGACAACATAGGGTTTCATTTCAAATCAAAACATCAACACAGCTTCCAGGTGAGCAACAGTGTAAGACACTTACTGTACGAGTTAGTTACCTACAGTTCTATGTTGGACTGCTAAGTTTTATCAAGCCTCACATTCTTCTTTCACTCTTTATTGACAACTATAGCAGTAAAAAGTATGATAGTGTGTGTGTGTGTGTGTGTGTGTGTGTGTGTGTGTGTGTGTGTGTGTGTGTGTGTGTGTGTGTGTGTGTGTGTTCTTACTGAGCCCCTTCCAGTTGGCCTGGATCTCTGGAGTAAGGCTGCTTACTTCCCTCTGAAACTGTTGTTTGGCTTCATTAACCAGTTCACTGTACTGGGAGACAATTTTAGCTTCTGACTCTGCAGACTGCACCTACAAGGAGATATGGCACAGTGTTACCACAAAACAAGAGACACCGAACAGAGAGGTGTGAAAACACCAACAGAATAATAAGACAAGCTACAATGTCCACTAGAGAGGAGTGGGAAACTATGGTGACAAAGTCACAGGGCACTTTGACTGCTGTAGCTGCTATCACTCTTTGGATGAACTGAAACCAGACTTTCCACTCTATGCCCACCACCTTTTTTAAGAAACTGTTTGTGTGTTTATACGTCACCATTGCATGTCATTAACTTTGTGTCTTTTTCCTCTCGTAGTTTGTGTTTTGTCCTCTCTGCAGATATTTCTGGCTTCATGTTTCTGATTTGCAGTTACTGGCTCCACTAAACCACCCAGTGTTTACTGTCCTCTTGTTTGCTGTCTGACTGTTCCTTCTGCTCCACTGTCACCAAGGCTTGCTCAAAGAGACATTTTAGGTGCACTGCTATAATACAATATTGTAAAGTGTTGACCATACAATGTGAAGTTCCCTGAGATGACTTATGTTGTGAACTGGTACTATATAAATTAAATGGAATTGAGCTGAATGTAATGCGTTTTCCATGGATTGGCCTGTAAATAATTCTGAGTGATATTTTTCTTTTGCTGCTGCAGTGAATGTTTTGAGCATGAACCTGTTATTTCCTATTGTTTATTCTGGAAGATCATCCAAACGGAGTGACACACAAAACAATGGGATCTGCAGTTCAAGGCTAGGCTGTGAGATATGTAAGAAAATGTTAGTATCTTTGGACAGGTCCATAAAATGACAGTGAGTTGCCTCAATATCCTTGCAGGTACTGCAGCAGGTATGGCTTGCTGATATGAGATACGTTTTCAGTCTGAGTGTTTAACTATCCTAATTTTACACTCATCAGACTCTACTCTAGTAATATATACATCATTTCATCTAAAATCGCTTGATTTTAGATAAAATGAACAAAGGGTGAGCAGAACAATTTCTGCTCGTCCATCTCTGATGTTCCTCATTTCAAAAAATAAAAACTACATATATTTATAAAGATATTTGTGAAATTTTAGATACATTAAATTCTTTCAACTCACTTTCGTTTGTCACATATTGAAATTTGCAGCCATGTTTGAACCCCAATATCTCAGGAACTACTAGAGACAAAAGCCAGTTTTTTCATCATGCCACTGATTCTGAACATGTAATATTGGACAAGAGAATCAAATCAGCTCTGACTATGGGTGAGTTCAAATATGAAGACAAAAATACACTGAGGCTGTCATGAAAAGTCCAACCTTTGAGCACACATTAACAAAAAAGCTGACATGCAGAAGTAGACTATTCAGTTCACTTCAGTTTTAATTACATAGCGCCAATTCACAGCATGTCATCTCACAGCACTTTACAGAGTAAGGTGAAGACCTTATGAATTTGAACCAAAGAACAGAGAACTCAACAATCCAAAGTTGCCATTGGATTCTCTATGAGCAAGCAGTCAGTGATACTTTCTGAACCACATGTAGTTGCATGTGACAAAAATACAAAACAAAACATAGAGACCACTTTTTAATATGAAACACTTGGTCACAAAAATGTAAAAGTTGTTTTATTGAACTTCCATCGCTGACTTATCTGTATATATTTTATTCTATTCCTCTTCTTCTTTTATATTTTTTTAATGTTATTTTATTTCTTACTATCTTAATCGTTTTGCACCAACAGACCAAGACAAATTCCTTGTAATGTAAAAATTACTTGGCAATAAACATGATTCTGATTCTGATTCTAGTAGATTGGTAGCTAGGAAGGAAGGAGGCAATCACTTTTTCACATAGGGCAAGATGGACAGGACAAATATTTTTTTCACAGCACTGCATAAAGGCTTAATCTTCATATTACGATCTCAGTATTTAAGTCAAGAACCATGAAGCTTTCTACAGTCTCTACTGACTGCCTGGTACCAACACTCGTTACAAGCTGTCAATCTTTGGGCTTTAAATAATACATTTCCAAATGGTTGAAACCAGAGCGTTCTGATAACCATTCCACCATGTAAGGGTGGTGTGGAGCTGAAGTTCAGTGTCCACTTCTTGTAGCTTAGTACACTTACACTATATTACCAAAAGTATTTGCTCACCCATCCAAATGATCAGAATCAGGTGTCCTAATCTCTTGGCCTGGCCACAGGTGTATAAAATCAAGCACCTAGGCATGCAGACTGTTTGGACAAACATTTGTAAAAGAATGGGTCGCTCTCAGGAGCTCAGTGAATTCCAGCGTGGAACTGTCATAGGATGCCACCTGTGCAACAAATCCAGTCGTGAAATTTCCTCACTTCTAAATATTCCACAGTCAACTGTCAGCTTTATTATAAGAAAATGGAAGAGTTTGGGAACAACAGCAACCCGGCCACCAAGTGGTAGGCCACGTAAACTGACGGAGAGGGGTCAGCGGATGCTGAGGCGCATAGTGCAAAGAGGTCGCCCACTTCCTGCACAGTCAATTGCTGCAGAGCTCCAAACTTCATGTGGCCTTCAGATTAGCCCAAGTACAGTACGCAGAGAGCTTCATGGAATGGGTTTCCATGGCAGAGCAGCTGCATCCAAGCCGTACATCACCAAGTGCAATGCCAAGCGCCGGATGCAGTGGTGTAAAGCACGCCGCCACTGGACTATAGAGCAGTGGAGACGCGTTCTCTGGAGTGATGAATCACGCTTTTCTATCTGGCAATCTGATGGACGAGTCTGGGTTTGGAGGTTGCCAGGACAACGGTACATTTGGGACTGCATTGTGCCAAGTGTGAAATTTGGTGGAGGAGGAATTATGGTGTGGGCTTGTTTTTCAGGAGTCGGGCTTGGCCCCTTAGTTCCAGTGAAAGGAACTTTGAATGCTTCAGGATACCAAAACATTTTGGACAATTCTATGCTCCCGACCTTGTGGGAACAGTTTGGAGCGGGCCCCTTCCTCTTCCAACATGACTGTGCACCAGTGCACAAAGCAAGGTCCATACAGACATGGATGACAGAGTCTGGTGTGGATGAACTTGACTGGCCTGCACAGAGTCCTGACCTGAACCCGATAGAACACCTTTGGGATGAATTAGAGTGGAGACTGAGAGCCAGGCCTTCTGGACCAACATCAGTGTGTGACCTCACCAATGCGCTTCTGGAAGAATGGTCAAATATTCCCATGAACACACTCCTCAACCTTGTGGACAGCCTTCCCAGAAGAGTTGAAGCTGTAATAGCTGCAAAAGGTGGACCGACATCATATTGAACCCTATGGGTTAGGAATGGGATGGCATAGTATGTGGTATGTGAGTCAAGGCAGATGAGCAAATACTTTTGGTAATATAGTGTATGTGTAGGTCTACTGCCCAGCAGTTCCACGATAATGGGGTTTTTGATCACTCCCCTTTGTTTGGGAAAAGGGGGAACTGGAGGGAATAGTTCATCCTTCTTTGCTGTTGTTGTTTTATGTGCAGTACTCATGACATTGTGTTTGAAAATTGTGGTATTCAGCATTTTTGTTGTGCAGTGGTGTCATGAGTGGTCCTAATAGCAATTCTGATGGAAAAATATTTTTAATCCAGCTTCTTGGAACGTAAGAGGTTTGAATAAGCCAGCTAAAAGAGCCAAGGTCTTTTCTCACGAACAGAACCTTCATAGTGACATTATGTTCCTAAAAGAGACACATATTAAGCATGCAGATGCCCAGAAATTTAGATGTAGTAGGATAGGACAAACCTTTCAGTCAACTTTTTAAGCTAAAGCACAGGGTGTGGCCATACTAAATAAAAAGAATATCCCTTTTCAACATAAGTCTACCAAAACCGGCCCAAACGATGGATTCATAAGTGTGACTGGTACTATTTTAACACATCATGCTGCCCTGTTAAATATATATGCACCAAACTTTGATAACACTGGCTTTTTCAGTGGTGTTTTCAGTCCCAACACCCTGAGAGCTGGAGGAAACTTTAACTGCATCTTAGACACATTTATGGATAGATCCTCCTCTTGCCCTGTCAACCCCTTGGACTCCACAGTTGTGCTGAATAATCTGATGAAGTCGCTTAACCTCATGGATATCTGGAGAATACATCATCCACTGACAAAGAATACTCCTACTTTTTAATCAACTCTAAACTGGCATCAGCAATTCCTTCATCAAAATACCACAATATCTTGATCTCAGATAACAGTCCTGTTATCATTGGCTTATACTCAGTTAATTCACTGTGTGTGACCTTATAGTAACAAGCTTCTGGCAACATTCATTCTATCAATCCTCATCACCACTTTGTATTAAAGGTCCCATATTATGCAAAATTCACTTTAGACTAGTTTTCTAACAATAATATGCGTCCCCAGTGTGTTTAAAAACCCCCTCTGAAATGAGAAAAGTCCATCCTCTCCCTCTCCTGCTTTCTCCACTTTCAGAAAATGTGTGCTAAAACAGACGGATTGGAGATTTGCCCAACATGATGTCATGAGGGGCAGTAACGCCACCTCTAAGTTGGTGACACCGCCCCAGAGAAATATTAAACTGAATCAAAATCTCCACACTCTGGACTTGCAGGCTGAGCCTTGCGGACTTCAGGCATACAGTTGTGGTCAAAAGTTTACATTCACTTGTAAAGAACATAATGTCATGGCTCTCTTGAGTTTCCATTTATTTCTACAACTCTGATCTTTCTCTCATAGAGTGATTGGAACAGATACTTCTTTGTCACAAAAAACATTCATCAAGTTTGGTTCTTTTATGACTTTATTATGGGTTAACAGAAAAAGTGACCAAATCTGCTGAGTCAAAAATATACATACAGCAATGCTAATATTTGGTTACATGTCCCTTGGCCATTTTCACTTCAATTAGGCACTTTTGGTAGCCATCCACAAGCTTCTGGTTGAATCCTTGACCACTCCTCTTGACAGAATTGGTGCAGTTCAGTTCAATTTGCTAGCTTTCTGATATGGACTTGTTTCTTCAGCATTGTCCACATGTTCTCAATGGGGTTTAAGTCTGGGCCCGTATTCACAAAGCTTCCTAAGGCTAAAAGTAGGTCTTAGTGACGTCATTCTTAGAAAAATCTTAGAATTTCTCAAATTCTAAGATTTTTCTTAGAATTTTCCCTTGGTAAGATAAAAGTTATTCACAAAGCGTCTTAGGCCTTAAGAGAGCTCCTAAGGTGGAAAACTGTTAGGAGTAGGGAGGAGGACTTTTAAGAAGCCTAAGAGTGTCTTAAACAGGCAAGATGGAAGAAAGACCGAAAGGAAGGAGAGATATTCTCTGCATGTTAAAAGACGTTAAATGACAGTGATTTAATAACACGCTATCGGCTCAATCGTGCAGAAATAATGTTTGTGGTTGACCTCATCAGGGATGAGTTTACTGACCCACTCAGCGCAGTAACGTAATAACTCCTGAGATAAAAGTCATCACAACATTGTGATACCTGGCCACAGGGAAAATGCACCCATGTAGCAGTGATGACTTGGGTCTGTCACAACCCTCTGTCAGCAGAGATACCAGTCAGACCAGTACGGTCTTTCACAGCCTCATATCGTAGCGCAATTTATTAATTTCAATCTCCGCTCTCGCTTGGGATTACAGCTCATACCAGCGCTTCTCACAGCAACCACAGGACCTGCTGACAGCTGAGTCTGTGTCCACCATTAATATCAAACACATGAAGTAGTAAATGACCAGCATGGACAGTAAACATAACAATAAGCAAATCAATAGAATCTGCATTTTAATGAGGTACGTTCAAACATTTTGAAGCTGTGTCACAATTAGTTTAATTTTGCTGAGTTTCATCATCATGACATAAAATTAATGTCACGATTACATATTTCTCAATACAGTCCAAGTTATATGATCGGTTGATTTTACTGTCCATTCATTACGAGGAGCGCGGAGCGCATTTTTCTTTTGTCTTTTTCCCTTTTTGTAACAACCAATCACAGCCTTTAGAAGACTACGTCATACCTAGCAACGGGGTCAACCACACCTCCTCACTAAGATAAAAGTTTGTGGACCCTCCTTGCTCAGAGTTGCTCTCAGAAACTTCCTGAATCACTCTTAAGCTAAGATTCCTTGCTAGGAATTTTAAGGCTAAGTTAGGAGCTCTCTTAGAGAATTCTAAGACGCTTTGTGAATATGGGCCCAGGACTTTGGGAAGGCCATTCTAAAAGCTTAATTCTAGCCTGATTTAGCCATCCCATTACCACTTTCAATGTGCGTTTGGGGTCATTGTCCTGTTGGAACACTCAACTTTCAGGCTGATGATTTTAGGTTATCTTGAAAAAATTGAAGGTAATCCTCCTTCTTCATTATCCCATTTACTCTGTAAAGCACCAGTTCCACCGGCAGCAAAACAGCCCCACAGCATAATACTACCACCACCGTGCTTGACGGTAGGCATGGTGTTGTTGGGGTTGAAGGCCTCACCTTTTCGTTTCGTTTCGTCTGACCACAGAACTTTCCACCAGAAGGTCTTATCTTTGACCATGTGATCAGCAGCAAACTTAAGGGAAGCCTTAAGGTGGCACTTTTGGAGCAAAGGCTTCCTTCTTGCACGGCATCCTCTCAGTCCATGGCCATGCTAAACACGCTTGACTGTGGACACTGACACCTGTGTTCCAGCAGCTTCTAATTCTTGGTGGTTCTCGGTTGACTCTTCACCCTCCTGACCAATTTTCTCTCAGCACCAGGTGATAGCTTGCATTTTCTTCCTGATCGTGGCAGTGACTAAACAGTGCCATGCACTTTATACTTACAGTTGTTTGCACTGTTGCTCTTGGGACCTGCAGCTGCTTTGAAATGGCTCCAAGTGACTTTCCTGACTTGTTCAAGTCAATGATTTGCTTTTTCAGATCCGTGCTGAGCTCCTTTGACTTTCCCATTGTCGCGTTTGTTGGCATTTGTATCCAATGAGCCCTATTTAAATGGCCTCAGAGGAGTCACCAGCTGTAGTCACTCATAGTCACTCTCAAGAAGTTAAGAGGCCATTATGAAGCTCATTTCATTGACACAACTTTCTAAGTCACCAAAATTGCTAATTCATGTTGCTGTATGTTTATTTGTGACCCAGCAGATTTGGTCACTTTTTCTGTTAATCCATAATAAAGTCATAAAAGAACCAAACTTCATGAATGTTTTTTTGTGATAAAGAAGTATCTGTTCCAATCACTCTATGAGAGAAAAATCAGAGTTGTAGAAATAAGTGGAAACTCAAGAGAGCCATGACATTATGTTCTTTACAAGTGTATGTAAACTTTTGACCACAACTGTACGTAATGTCTGTGACGTCTTCACTGTCATCACGTAAAGTCTGCAAAGTAAACAAAGTATTTAAAATAATTTAATCTGTCTTTACCTTAGTGACCACTTTGTCCAGGTCTACTATCATGTTGTGGAGATTCTCCTCTGCTGCTAAAACCAATGGGTTAACAGCAGCAATCTTCAGTCCTTTAGAGTTATCAATCATTGATTTGAGAGAGCCCAGGGCTTCACTGCAAGGAGAGAGACATGGAAGAGTTGGGGAGTAGAAGCAGATTGAAAACGATGAAAAACATCTAAAAGTGAATCAGGAAATGTTTAAGACATGGTACAACCCGTGCTGCATTTGTATGTCTAAGGGTGGGCTGCATGGATAAAATTACTAAGCAGTCTGTGTATAATATGTTGTAATACCAATATATTTTGTTTTCTATGAAAAACTAAAACAATAGAGGTACTGGTAAAAACAGGACAGTAATGTTATTTTTGACTGATCAGCAGACCAAATACTTCAAGGTAATTATTTACATTAAAGAAAAAACATTATATCTCTGCTGCTTACTGACTTGCAACATACATGCAACATGCCACAAAAATGAATGCTGGAGATATGAATAGGGAGAAACCACACAATGTACGTGGCAGACAAAATATGTCATGCCATGGTATTTGTGATATCCTCAAAATATCTGTGTGATTATTGCATCTTTTAAATGAATCTTGTGCCACTACTTCAAGATCTTCCAAGCATTTTATACAGGGGTTGTACTGCCTCACTTCAAATAAGGAACACTCCCCTCACAGCAGAAGAACTTTTTTTATATTCCTAAGGAATGAAGACTTGTCAAGCTTTGGGCGAAAATGAGCAGTGTTGTTTCAACACACTACAAAGGCTACATATTTAATGAGTGACAAGATTTTTCTTGCCACTGTATACGGATCTGCCCGATTCAGCTTAACAAGCAACCAGTAACAAAAATTCTTTATACATTGTGCATGTGCATGCATGTGTGCATATGTGTTACTTGGCTTTCACAAGAGCAGTGCTGGCATCATTCACAGCGCAGGTTCTACTGGCAAGAGCAGCTTCTAGATCCTTCCACTGGGCTGACTTCTCTTGAGGAGGAGCCTGAGTTTAAAAAGAAACTGCAATCACTTTCCTGAAGAAAAAAAAAATCTTTTCCTTGAAAGGTGTCACAGCACGAGTAGTACATGTACTGTGCACTGAGCTGAGTGTTACTTATAGCTGATTTAGATTCATTTAGGTTCATTAGACAAAAAAAACAGACAGAAATTAAACTGAAATTTTTCACATATTTAGGTTGTTCATTACGGCCTCAATAGATCATGTGTTCATATCTCTACTCTGCCTTGACCGATTGCCTTCATACAGGCTTGTACTTGCAGACAATAAGATGATTTTGAAAACCAGTTCCTATAAAATGAGGAATAATCAGCATAATAAAGTCAGAAAAATAGATGCACTGGTGAAGAAGGTTGAATTTCAGTTTGAGGAGCTCTTAAAATCCTTCTGTGATATGGCTCTTTTTATCTTTGTCATAAAGGCAGAATGGTGATAATGATTGAACTGAACTGTCTGAGTTATGCTTGATAGGTGCACACTATAACATCTGAAGACCCAGCTTAGTAAACTGCCCATCTGCTGGCTGAAACTACAACACCTTGAAACCCAATCATATAATGAGTATTATGTGTGTATGAGTATTATTGTCATCACACCACATACATGCAGTGAGCGTGTTCTGTACCTCTGCTTCCATAGCCTCCTTAAGTTTGAGTGTGTGCTGTGAGATAGCCTGCAGGGCTGCCTCCTGAGCACCAATGGCCTGCAGTGTAGCTTTAGCCGAGTTTGCCAGTGACTCTTCAAGACTGGCTGATACAGCTGCAAAGCAAACAGATGAATACATGGGAAGCATGAGAAGTTGACAGAGATGGCAGAGCAGGAGGGAAAGCAGAAAGTAAGTCAAGACAGGGCTCTAAGACTAATGTCCAATATCTTCTTCATCTGGAAGTTACTGGTGTTGGCTAAACAGCGATGAAAAGACTACAATCTATTTGAATTCACATACACTATTTCTTAAGAGATTGCAAGCAATGTTACAAGGAGTTTGTTTTCTATCGTTTGTCAATAAAAGAAAAGTCATTTTTTCTAACGGCATAATCTCAAAAGCCATTACAAACAGCAAATACATGACAATACACTGGATAATACATAGACAGCATGACTTATGTGTACACACTGAGATAATGTGTTTTTTTATCATCTCTGCTTAAGTAGAATTGTATGCTATTTGTTATTTATAAAACTGATGGAGTTGTTATATAGGAAAATTATTCCTCACATTTACAATTAATAATTACAGTATCTCTACATGTGACCACTTATTCAGTTGGTTAACATGCAACTGCTGCATTATCAGTTGGGTTGTCACCAGAGGGTTGTACTACGAAGCCAGTTTGACATAGCCAGGCTTTCTTTGTGCAAGTCGGCTCGACAACACCTAAAACCCCAGTCAGAGATAACGGGCATCATGAAGGTGGTTAGCAACTTTCTTTGTTAACCCAGACTTTCTGCATCAAACTCTGTGCCTGTTTAAATGAAAGTGGGCGTTCAATGCGCCATTTGATGCTTCTTCTGCACAAAATTAACCGATCATGTGCACATTCTGTGAGGAATATAATGTATAACGTTATAAAGCACTGTTACTGCAAATGATGCAAGACTAGAATGCTGGTAGTAAACTGTTAAACGTGTGTAATATATTTATTTTACCGTCAATGCAGCTGATTATTTCTGACAGCTGCACAATGAAACTATTAAACTTTAAATTTCATGTATTTAAACATGATATGGCATTGTATTGCATTCAGGTCTGACAGTCCCATAATGCAGGATATCACTTTAATTTGTGGCTAAATTAAAGTGAAATTAAAGTTACTGGTTGTGTATGCTCTGCAATAAATACCAGCACACTAATAAGTTTTATAGTCTGTGTTCTATCAGTTGTAGTACCAGCAGTGTAAAACAGACTGAGTAGTAAATTAAGACCAAACATAAAAACATATTTATATGATTTCTGCATCACCAACTAAATACATGTGGGGTTCCTATGGCAACGCGATGTATACAGTGTGCGATACTGTAACTACTACACATAAGTACAAAGCTCATTCAGTGGTTTTAGTAACATACAGCTCAACAGGTTTACACATAAAACATATTCCTCAGCTGAGAATCTTATCGCTATAAATAAATGTCAGAAAATGATTTTGTTAAAGGGAAACGCTTCTCACAGCCGATTTAAATCTGAAACTCTCAACATAACCTGCTCTGGACCAGGTTAGCTCCACAGCATTAGTTACCATGGAGATCTAGCCGGGTAAAAAGTGAGCCACCTTTGTGATACTGAAATCTCAACATACCCAGCTAACCCACTAATCTCACATCGTAGTACAGCTCTTTGCTTACATGCCAGAGTGTCCTGTTCCTCCTGGTCTTGTTGGGCAAGTCTAGCTGCCACTTCTTCTACTGGACGCTCTTTCAGTGGTTCCGTTGCCACAGGTGACTCTGCATTTGGATGAACCACTGCTGTCACTGGGGTATCCTTGTGATCATGGCACTCACTACACTCCTCTAAAACAAACAAGCACACACAGACAACATGTAACCTCATTTTCAAAGCAATGTCACAAAGACACACTATACAACTATTTCCTCCATGACTGTTTGTTTTGGGGAGACAAATCAGTTCTACTTGTACAGCACCTGTTCATAACAGCAGTCATATAAGTTTTACATTTTCCACCGAGCTGTTTCCAGGTCTAGTTCGGAGCCAGAGCTTGACTTAGCACCAGTTTTTTGTGTTTCCACCACGTAAGCACAGGGTCCAGGTTCTAAAAACTGGAGCTTAGCAAGCTACTATGGGATCTGGCACCAGGACGTTGGCAGCGGATCCTTTGGGTGCTCTGGGTTGTGCAGTGGGGCCTCTGTCAATCAAACTTCTTCTACTGCATCCTGTTGATGCTTGATCAGAATGCGATCTAGGAAGTTTGGAGGTCAAATCAACATCTTGGGTGACTGTCATGTTCCTCCACATGTTCCTGATTGGTTGGTGTTGTTGCCATGTGGTGAAGTGCGTTTTCCTGCAGGGGTAGGCCAGTCACATTTGGGATTTCCATTTGCATGAGGGAGTGTGCTTGTTCTGGGACAATATTTATTTGGGTGTCTAAGTCTGATCAACACGGATGTTAAAATCCAAGGTTTTCCAGCAGAACACCACATAGTACCAATATGATCCATGTTATTCACTTCACCTGTCAGTGGTCACAATGTTGCGGCTCATCAGTGTAAATAAAATACTAGGAAAAATGTCTTGAGATGACTTATGTTGTAAATTGGCACTATATTAATAAAACTGAATTCAAGGCATCAGTGAGTTTTAAAAGCCTATGACCAATGGTCGCTGGTTCACTGGTTGTCCTTCTTCAGAACACTTTGGTTGATACCAGCCAATGAATATCAGAAACATCTCATTAGACCTGTCATTCTGGTAAAGCTGTCTCTGTAAGACAACATGACAACATAATTTAACGATCTCCACTAAATATTTTCAGATGTTAATCACAACAAATGACACTTTTCCAAATGCTTCCAGTACACTAATATTCTTTGTTTTCATTGGTGCCACTGCTTCCGGTCTCCGTCATTAACACAGTTTTTCCTCAACTGCAGTTTCCAGATGTCTGATTCCCCTGGAAAAATGACGCCGTTTTTTCATCCAGGAGGGTTTTCTGCTGTACTGCAGGTTTGAATTTGCAAAAGCTGCCAACTGTGACTCTCTGAATTTGTGTCTTGGAAATTATTTTCAAAGCATTGCCTTTTAGGTGGAATGAAATAATTCCTTCTCTTGGCTTTTGAGACAGCTCTTAATTTTTGTCATGTTTGATAAGCTGCATGAACACCTATTGAGGCAGGATTTATGTCTGCAACATGGCTTGAAAAAAATGTTGCTTTAGGGTTCCCAAAAGCTTTATTGTGTGTTACAATAGCAACCCTGTATACATAATGATTCCGTGGCTTCAGGACAAAAAGAAATCTGGTCACCTTCTGTGTGTAAAAGAGCTTCAGGCATCCTCTCACTGAACAGGTGGACATTTTCTGTCACAAACACTTCTTTCAGATACTTGGGTCTGTTGAATGTTTGTTTTTCTAGTGTGTTGAACGGCTAAAATGAATGCTATTTAGTTGGTCGACACATCAATTGAATTTACTTTTGTTAGTCATTCTGTTGGTCATGTTATCCTGTTTCTGATTTCCCTCTCTCTGAGGTTATTTCAAGAGATCATGCCATGTCCATGATAGTGTTGACAAGAACCTGGTGGTTTCAGTGAGCCTTAACGGAGCAGACCAAGAGAACAGAGGACAGAGGAAGGACTGGGAATTAGTTTATTGTTTGTGTGAGCACTGCCAAGCTGCCACTCCTGGGCCCCCAGGCAAGGCCCCTTAACCTATATACTCCAGGGGCGCTTTGGTGTGTCTGACCCTGCACTCTAATCTCCAGCTCCCAGGGATATGCCAAGAGTATGTTTAAAAAAAACAACAACACTTGATGTATTGCCTAACCTTGCGTGAATAAGAAATATCTTGTGCATACCTGCGTCACTGTCGTGGGTTGGTCTGAATGAAGGTGTGAGGAACAATAATATAAAAGTGGACATATGATGGAATGACAGAATACCATCACCAGCAACAATGTTACCTATCCCACTGTCTAAAAAGGACACTTGTGTTAGCCTTGCAATGAACTGGAGACCTGGGTTTACATACCTCGCCAAGTGTCAGCTCAGACAGACTCCAGCCTTCCGTGACCCTCTACAGAATAAAGCAGGCAGGGCTAACGCATGGATGGATCATGAATTTGATTGTGTTGCTCAACTCATTCAAATGTATATTATCAAATTTTTTTAAATTCTACCTCAGAACACATTTAATGTATAAACCCTTGTATGTCACCAGCTAACAGATACTCTTATTCATGTAGACAATGGTGTAAAAGTTTACAGGATGAATTACTGCTTATAGTGTATGAAAACATTGTACAGTGGTGGAGAGGTACAGTTTGATGTTATTCCTCATTATTCCCTGAGCCTGGTTCTGGCAGAGGTTTTTTTCCCACCTCCCTGTCCTTGGGGATTTTTTTGGTTCCTTCCCACCATCGCTGACTGCTTGGTAATAGAGAATCCAAAAGCAACCCTGGATTGTAGGGTTTTCTGTTCTCTGCTTAGAATTCGGAAGGTCTGTACCTTACGATGTTAAGTGCTGTGAGATGACAGATACTTTGAATTTGTGCTATATAATTAAACTGAATTGAACTGAACTTGAATTACCTTTGACTGCTGCTGCCTCTGTGTCACATGGAGCAGGGACTGATGGGACCTCACTGATGGCTGAGATGATATGAGTTGCCTCTGCTGAAGCCTCTGGATGGGAAACAAATATCGAAGGCACAGGATGTTGGTGGCTGCATGTGTGTGATTATATGTGTCAACAGTCGCATGCACAGACTTTTCAGAAGCCCTTACTCAGATTTATGTTTTGCAAGTAATGAGATCATTATAAACACTGAATGTCTGACACTACAGTAAAAGATTCAGTTTTGAGCTCTCAAGAATAATTTTTATGGTAAATACAACTTTTGGGGATTCCTGAGTTACATTTAAACAGAAAACTAAAAAAGACACCTATCATAGAAATAAATACAGCTAAAGAAAAAACAGTAAAGATTGTGTATTGTTGTGGAAAAGGGTAAACCCACACCTTACAGATTCTTTTAAAAATTACTCAAACCTCTGACTGAAACTAAGGGATTTAGTCATAATAATTATCTATTCATAATCATTTGCTTACATATTCAGTAGATCTATTTTCTGCACTTCAGTTTCAGCACAGCTTCACCATTAGAATAATTGTGTTTATGGCATAACTATATGTAGTGGATGGCATTAGTGTGTAATGTTTTAAAAGCTGCACAGGACAGAGTGTACGCTACAGTCTACATTCTAACGCTAAGTCTACTAGTACCGTCAGTAATTAAAATTCATTCACAGTTAATCAGCTGATTATTTTCTTGTGAACAATGGAGAATACAAGGGGTTTACAAGGCAAATACAAAAAGTAAATTACCTTGTTATTAATAATTAGTTAAATCAGACATAAAGCAGACAATAAACTAAATGTAAATACACAATCCATTTCTGAATATAGTTGCTGCTTATGTGTGCTGCCTTTAATTCTTCCAGCTCTAAAGTCTAGTAAAGGCACTGGGAACACAGTACTCTACAGGGAAGTTCAAGTACAACATGAAGATAGCTTACCCTGAGATATTTCTGTGGGCGCACAAAAACAAAGTGCACAATTACAAAAAATTCCATTTTAGCAAGACTAAAACATCACTTATACAATACGAATGCATTTTATGAACTTATATTACGACTCAATCTTTGTCTTTCTCTCTCTAGGGTCCTTAGGACTGTCACCTGAAGGCCAGTGTGTACTTGTTCAGTAAAACCCTGAAATGTGAGGTACAATCCACCTGAAATTAGTAAAACTAGAGCTAGCAGTGGAAAAAAAGCATACTGGCCCCTACCTCTTCTTTGCCAAGGAAAAGAATGAGCAACTTGAAAATACCTAATTAAAATGATGTCACTGACATCAGCACAAAGCCTAGGCCCAGGCCTTCTTTTGCAACATCCCAACACAACAGTGTACTCCTTTTACCAATCTGCATGCCTATCTGTAGGCAACAGGAATAAACATTTAACTGTAAAATGCTGGGAGAAAGTAAAACTACCAGCTTACAAGTTTGCTTTGACTGCACAGATAGGGATGTCTTCATGCTTTCATTTAAATGAACTATCACAGCTTCTTCTTACATGTTGTTTTGTGTGGACATCTGTGTACCCTGGAAAAGCATTACAATCTCTCCTAACAGCAGACCATGAGTCACTAAACAACTGTAGAAAGTTAAAAAGAGAAGCATCTTCTTCACAGGAAGTAGCCAGGAAAAGAAGGAAAACAACAAAGAGATTAAAAATGATATAAGAAAAGCCAAAAGTAAGCATATGGACAAAGTAGACAAAGCTTGGAAGGGGATCAAAAACATGTCCTCAGTTACCCAGAGAAACTGTGACAATGACCGGAACCTTATTAAAATTAAGGGCATAACTGATGTTGATCTCCCCAATACTTGTAAAAAATTCTTCTTCTTGCTTTGAAAAACATGACTTTTTGGAAAACATTTCTCTCACAGGAGAGGCTCCTTTCATTCTCTGGCTCCCACCTTTATCAACCAGGAATGTGTTAAAGGTCTTCTAAAATGTGTCAACACTAAGAGGGCACATGGTCCACATCATATTTGTGATTTTGTTGGCAGACTTTTCATTAGTTTTTAACACGATGTAGCTGCATCTTTGATTAAATAGACTTTTGGATGATTTTAAATTGCCCCACCAGCTGGTATTATGGCTCCTAGACTTGTTGACAGGCAGAGAGCAGGCTCAGCACAAGAAAGTGTCATAATGTAATGGTGAAATATGTCACATCAGATAAATATCTCAATATCTAGTACTATTTTTGACTGTCACCTTAAGTTTCATGTAAAAAACACAGAGGCCATAGTGAAGCGTAGCTGACAGAGAATTCACCTTCTTCACAAACAAGATTCCTTCTCCGTCAGTCCTGTCAGCCTCTGCCGTTTTTAACCAATCATTTATTTAGAGTCGCCTGAGATATTCTTTTATGTTGGTTTTACAGCCTTACGATAAAACACAGGAAGAGTCTGAACAGCATTGTTCAAATCTGTTCCAACATCACTGGAATAAATCAAAACCAACAAATTCTTGAGAAAGCAATATGTATTCTGGCTACCCATGTTCTGGCAGGCAAGTTCTCTCTGCTGCCATCTGGCCACCATTTTGCTGTATCTACATGTAAAACAGATACTCCAACTCATGCATTCCTTCTGCTATTTGTCTTTGAAATACTTCATGGGCAGCAATGCAATATTGAATTTATTTAAATGTTATGTACTGAATTTTATTTATTATGAGATGTGTATGGGTATGTAGATGTGTATGTAAATGTATGCATAATTATATGCATAAGTGAGCATGTATGTGGGTGTGCACACTTTGTTGTGTCATGTGTAGCCTACATCAAGCTGCTTCAAATCAATTGCCCTAAGTGGAATTATTACTCAGTAGCACAATGAAATGAGTGGCTGTCATGACAGCAGTTGCTGAAAACTCAATAAAGTACCTGGGTGTAGGATCGGAGTCCTGATCAAATCAGAGACTTACCCTCTAAGCTCTGTGCAGGCTGTGCTGGGACGGGACTGGACTCTTTGGCTGGACTCTCTGCAGCCTCCTTCACTTTCTTCTCTGACTTGGCTTTGGATGCCTTCACTTGTTTTTCCATCATAGAGGGTGGCTGAGCTAATTCCATCTAATCAGCAACCATTTAAATGAAGAAGTAAGAGAGAACAGCATTATGTTTTTCTGTGAGGATGCATATCACAATCAGTTCGGGACAAAATCATAGCTGTCAACAAAAGATATTATTTAGATGTTATATACAGTACAAACAATATTTATTCCAATTTAAAATGCAATGTAGTTTGGACGGTGTAGAAATCGTGCTTAAACAATGACAAAGTACAGTCAGTGGCTTCCAGGCAAAACACAGAGTTCAGTAAAGAACTATGGGATTTCAATTATTATTACATTTTGGCCAATACAAACAATTAAAACATGCCCAGATGAGGCCACAGTAATGATATCCAAATAATATAGCCAAATGTTGTGTTTCCTAGCTGTGTTGAAGGGTGGTTTTTTTCTGTCACAACCTCACATACTGACCTGTTTTTTGACAGGGAGGCCAACATCTTGAGATGCGGGTCCCAAAGCCAGACCTAACAGCAAGTCTGAGTATGGCACATTCTTCTCAACAGCTGCTCTGAACTTGGGGTCCCATTTAGCATAGAGTATTGTACCTCCAATGCCACCACTTACTGTCAACAAGCCAGTAGCAACCACTTTGGTAGCACCACTGTGACAGAAGAGGACAGGATAGGCATGAATCTGTTATGGCAGCATGTGATGTGACAATGTCTTGGTATAATGGGGATGGCTATGTGGTAAATAGTCTGCACTTCATTACTGTACTGTATGTGTATGCTGGTGTATTACCTGGTCTCTCCTGCCGTGTAGTGCCGGCAGTGTTGCACACTGGTTAGAGGGTTTCTCCTGCAGTTGTTCTAAAGCAGCAACAGCGGGAGAGATGGGCAGTGAGAAAGAGAAAATGATCTATATTAAGCAGACAGCTAGTTTATGAAATGCTGCTACTTCATATTCACTGAATATTAACTTAAACTAACATTGTTTTCATTCAGTCTTTTTTTTTTTTTTTACAAACAGCAACTTTGGGGTGGTACTTTATGCCATATGGTCACACTGCGCAATAACTAAAATGGTATGTTCAAATTTGTCATGAAAAACAACATGAAGTTATAAAAGATCCCACAGGTTTCCAAAATAGATTTTTCTTTTGACTAAATCTAAAAAAAGAAACAATAAAACAAAACAGTATGGCTTTTAAAGTTGTAGCATTTCCACTCTAGGTTTAAAGTATTTTTCACTCTTGGAGTTTCCCTCTAATTCCTCTTCATGTAGAACAGAAACATGAATAAAAAGCCCCCAAAAAAGTCAAATTACTTTTCTTCATCTACTTTTACGATGGTGTACCGTCTACTTCACTCAAAAACGCATGAAAAACACATAGAACCCAAATGTAATAAAATGAATATCGGCCTCCTCTTCCTCTGTGACAGCAAAGACTGACTCTCTGCCATACTCATTACTGAATTCTAACTGATCCTCACAGTCACAGAAAGGGTATGTTGCCATATGGCAACACAGTGCGGCAGAAGGGTTTAGGACTAACTACACATCACACTAGACCAAGAGAAAGGAATGAAAGACTTCAATAACCTTTGAAATCCGCCTGGTGGTCAGACCTCTGTCACAATGTCCCTTCCTTTTTATGTGGTGCAGCTTCATACTTTCGATAAATGAACACAACAGTAAGGTGTTACAGCTAATTTCATTGTCTGGTATATTTTTATTTTAACGTGGACATCTTCTCTACAGGGAAACCCTGAGAACCACCGTGCATGAACAAAAACTAAACTGCAGTGATCCACTAAGTCAATAAAGAATACAAGTCAGAAAAATGCATAATTAAAGCAGTACTGGGTCAGGGAATTTGCCAGGTGGTTACATAAAAAGCATTTTCAGAGACTTATATCATCACTACACTTCACATTTATTTGCTTCAATTAAACTTAATCTGGGTGCAACAAATGTGAAATGGTCGTTTTTCTGTTCATTCAGCTCAAGTTACAGGACCACTTATCATAAACGTAAAGTATGTCAATAGTATTCATGTAAAGCCTTCGTTAGTAACTCCTCTGGTTTCTCAACCACTTCTCCTTAGCCTAAAATGATCCTTTAATATGTTATATGATTTTATGATTTTTTAATATTATTTCTTGATTCTACCATGATTGGATTTGCTATATTATTTACTCAGTTTGATCATCATTCATCTAACCTTATGTGGCCTTGGGGTCATAGACAGTATGCGTTCATTATCTGCATTGCTATGGAAATGGGAATAGCTGGACTCCCAGTTTCTGTTTTATCCTGTTCCCATGGACAGTTCGTCACTGTTATGAATAACTGAATGAAAAGGGAGTACAGTGCTCGCAGTTCCTATCTTATCTGTACTCGGTAGTTTCTGTGTTCAGCAAAGTTCTGCATGAGCGTGTCAAAATAGATGCACACCTTAAAGACAACACACACACACTTGTTTAAGCACATTTCAGTAAATCCACATGAACACTGTGTTACCCAGGATTCCCTGGGTTACAACTGGTTGGTGTGTTCACGTCAGACATAACTGGCCAATGAGACTTGGCTGCATGCAAGTCCAACCTCTGTACGAGGCGGGCCCAGCCTAAGAAGATTTATGTACATCATTTCTAGAATTCCGGGCTCGCTCTGACTGAGACCATCCGTCACTCCAAGCCCAGCGTGGTATCAACTTTACCTGTGACCTAAATAAATCCTATATCGGAGAACTGAAGAATTCTCTGATTCATTCTTGAGCAGTCAATAAAGAACCTTAAGAAATACAAAAGCTACAGTTCCACATATGAATACTGAGAGGCGTCCACGGCAATGCTATTTGGTAGAGTCATCGCTAGTTGATGTATTTTCAATTTTAAAATTGCATTTGCAGAGTGGGGCAGTGGTCAGCACTGTCATCTCACAGCAAGAACATTCAGGGCTTGAACCTGCTGGTTGGCTGGGGTCTTTCAGTGTTCGCATGTTGTCCTTGTGGGTTTTCCTACAGTTCAAATACATGCATGGTAAGTAATTCATGGTTCTAAATTGGCCTGAGGCATGAGCATGCATGGTTGTCTGTTTCTTTGTATTGGCCCTGCAGTGGCCTGGCAGGCTGTCCAAGTTGTGACTGCCTTTTACCCCAGTGTCAGCTGGGACAAGCTTAGGGCTGCACAATTAATCGAATTTTGATCACGATCACGATTTTTGCTGCCACGATTAAACTAACCTGATCGTCGGCGATATTTACATTTAAAATGCGGCTCTGCTGCAGATCTAATCAAGCACTTTCTTAATCAGTAGTCAGACGAACACCAGGGGGCGAACACATGCTTGAGGCTTTATGAAGCTGCCAAAATAACAAGGGAGGGCACCTGCAGCGGCAACCTGAAGTCACTCGGTGGACTGGGACTGATGAGAGTCATGTCAACAGAAGAAAGTAGGAGCATCATGGTGAGGAGCTACTGCCTCAAAACGGATCAACATCCATTGTCTGGACTTGTTCGGATTCAGGGCAAATGACGTTAAACAAGAACAAGTCATATGTAAAGAGTGCGGCAAAGTTGTGTCTGCCCTGCAGAGTAACACTACTGATCTGTTCAACCACCTGAAAAAAACATCACAAACACAAATACGAGGAATGCATGAAGGCTAAAGCTAACGCTGATTCACAAAATTCCCGTCCGTGTCCAGCAGCAACCCAGACAACCATGACAGCGAGCCTGCAGCGGGCAACACCGCATCCATCTACCTCCCAAAGACACGCAGAAATAACTGACGCAATATCGTTTTATTTGGCCAAAGACGTGTGTCCACTAAATACAGTGAGCAACGAGGGCTTCAGAAAAATGGTCAAAACACTGGACAAGAAACGGTCAAAACGATCGCAATAAAAGTTAGCTAGCTAGCAAGTTAGCAAATCAAACCGATCTTTATTTATAAAGCAGGTTAGTTCTCACCTAACCTGCTTTATAAGGTCAGGTGAGAACCTTATAAAGCAGGAGGTAGACATGAAGAATCTGGGAACGATGCTCTGCTGCTGCCGGTTGACCCAGACGGCTGCAGATCATCTGAAGAATCTGGATCAGGTTCTGAATTCATCCGATCCAGATTATTTAATTATGTTATCATTTATTTTTTCTTATTTAAAATTTCATTTAGTGCTGAAAACTGTTCCTAAACTGTATTGTTTGCTTAGTGCAATAAAAATACAGGTGTTTTTCTAACATAATGAATAATCGTGATTAATAATCGTGATTACAATATTGATCAAAATAATCGTGATTAGCATTTTGGCCATAATCGTGCAGCCCTAGATAAGCTGAAGCCCCACACAACCCTCTACAGGATAAAGTGGGTTTAACTGACAAGACAGATGAAACTGCATTTGATATGGATTTGAGACACACTACTTAGGTAGTTGAACGATAGTATCAGAGGACCAGTTACATGCACAGAGTTACAGTTTGACCGATTTGTAAATATACAGGTCTGGTGTTTGTGTGGGGGTGCATGTCAAACAATTCACTCAAAGAGAACTCATGCAGAAACTACAGGAAAGGAGGCAACAGCAGCGGTCCATTTTTGAGATTTGAACAGCACATCTCATTTGTATCAATAAAAATGCTCAGCAAACAAAATGTGCTGCAGACAGCTGATCAGCTGACTAGTCAGATTAACTAGTGATGTTCCACTTCACTTAAAAGACAGAAAAAATGTTTCCTCGTAACTTTCAGTGCCAGTCTCATAGAGACAGTATCACAGTGAGGGACCGTTTAAATGTCTGATGGTTTCCTCTCACCATGTTAGTGTGACATGTCCTGGTTTGGGTTTTGTGGGGGAAGGGGCTAAAGACAGTTTCACTTCGGTGGGGATTTTATTCTTTTCAACTGGACTACTGTATCCCAATTCATTTATTCTGCTCTGCATTCATTATCTGTAACATAACACAGGCAGGTTATTGCTTCATGATATATATTTATCGTGCAGTGAAATAGGACTGAACAATGAATCGATTTCAAATGAAGATCCCAATGAAACGTCATTTGCAAATGCAACGACTGCAGCTTGGGATGTGTGTTCTGCAGGACGTCTGAGCCTGGACCTAAACTCTCCTGTTCATGGTTTGACTGGTTCTCATCATTCATGCCATTGATGCTGTCTTGTGTGGTAATGCCCCTTCACGTGTTTTTATCCAGTACACCATGAATACTGGACTGAAGCTGGACTTATATCTGGACTTGTATTTGTCTTGTAACATATCGCAATTCAATAAGTAATATCTGACAGGCAAATCGTGATTGTCCAGACTGTCCAGTCCTGCTGGGGAGACTACACACAGTGGGAGGAACTTGCAGTAGCCGCTTTGTACCACAAGGTGGAACTAGACGTCCGCGTTGACTGAAGTGTACCGAGGGCCTTTCGGTTAGACCTCACATTACTTCAGTTATAGCGTATTACTCAGTTCTCCCTGATAATCTGCAGTGGTGACTTCAAATACATGTACTCGGATTCTTTTCAAACATGACAAACAGGGGAAAAATATTTACGAATGTAAAGAGCAGATTTGCAAGGTGCTATGAACAACACGTTAACGTGAGGTTAAAAGAGAAGCCTCGTTAAAAGACCTGCAGGAGCTTCCACACAGCACACAGAGCAGCCTCCGTTAAAGAAGACTGCATCACAGAGAAGCTAACTAAAATTAGCAGCATTTTAAAAAGTAGGCCAAAATCATAACAATGAAAAACACAATTACTAGTGGGTAGGGAAATAAATAAATACAATTGGAGAGGTTGACAGCTTCTATCTTCTATTGGTGTGTATGTTATATATTTGTGAAACCGCAGACCCGTCTGTCATGACCTCTCCGCCACCAGTCAGGCTAGCCTCGTTAGCTTGCTGAGGATCCAAACTCGCCATCTGTCAACGGAAGCTAGCAGCTAGCTCTGGCATGCACTGTTCCCCATGGCTCCTTCTGTAAAGCCAACTTTCACACAGTCGTGTTCAAATTAAGATGTGACGTTCGATACTGTCTTAAGGTTAACAAGCAAACCTTGTGCACACTAAAACCCACTGTAACACCTTGAGCCAGGCTGTGGGTCACAGAATGCCAACATGGTAGCTGACGTTAGGAGAAGAACAGTTAGAAGTCTTACCCGGGCCGTGGCATTAGCCCCTCTCAGACAAGCCCTCAGCATGGTTCTCAGTGACCGAGTTCTCAATTCCTAATCAGTTTAGGCTGCACAAGAGCAGTAGTTTGGATATTCTCTTTAGTCCTCCCTTCCTCGCCTTCTTCCCGTCTTCCTTGTATTTGATGTAGCTTAACCGTTTGCGTGCACGACACTGCCTCCCTCAGGTCACGGTCCCATCCAGCATGCTCACCGTCTTTCACCGGGAGGCTGCACGGCTCAGGGTCGTAGCTCCATGTGACAGAAGATTGACCGCACTAAGACTGTGTGTCCACTAGGTTTCTTTATTCTCAAAAAGCATGATATTGGTGGTGACCATTTCTTAAGTAAGTGTAGTGAGTAGACGACCTAATTTGGCAATACAGCTATGATGTATTTGGACAAGGTAAAGAGCCAGTAAGGTTTAGGCCTATATGATGGCCTGCTTTCTGGGTCAAATGAGAAACTATGATGGCCACCTCTCATTAATAAATACAGTTTCAAGGTTGCATATTTTTCAGTATCTGCAGTGATTCTTACAGTCAAGAAAAAATACAAGTCAAAACTATTCATGAATGAGCAACTGTTAGAGGTAAAGTGCCAGCTGTAGGCATTAATATATATGGAAATGAGAATGGCATCCATTGGAGAGATGCAAGGTGCAACCCACTACTGACCAAAAAGAACATAAAGGTTCATCCTGCAATTGAAAATAAATATCTTTGGGGATAACATCTTGTGAACTGAAGAGTCAAAGGTGGAACTTTTCATAGAATGAATGCAGTATATACACACACTATATTGCCAAAAGTACTGGGACACCCCTGCAAATAATTGAATTCAGGTTTTCCAATCACTTCAATTGGATTGGTGTGGGCTTGTTTTTCAGGAGTTTGGCTTGGCCCCTTAGTTCCAGTGAAAGGAACTCTTAATGCTTCAGGATACCAAAACATTTTGGACAATTTCATGCTCCCAACTTTGTGGGAACAGTTTGGGGATGGCCCCTTCCTGTTCCAACATGACTGCCACCAGTGCACAAAGCAAGGTCCATACAGACATGGATGACAGAGTCTGGTGTGGATGAACTTGACTGGGCTGCACAGAGTCCTGACCTCAACCTGATAGAACAGCTTTGGGATAAATAGAGCGGCGACTAAGAGCCAGGCCTTCTGGACCAACATCAGTGCCTGACCTCACAATTGTGCTTCTGGAAGAATGGTCAAAAATTCCCATGAACTACCTCCTAAACCATGTGGAAAGCCTTCCCAGAGGAGTTGAAACTGTTATAGGTAAAAAGGGTGGGCCAACTCATATTAAACCCTACGGATTAAGAATGGGACGTCATTAAAGTTCATGTGCGTGTGAAGGCAGATGTCCCAATACTTTTGGCAATTTAGTACATATTATATGTACAAACATATATATATATATATATGTGTGTGTGTGTGTGTGTGTGTGTGTGCACATATAATATGTACTAAGCTATTATATGTACACACACACACACACACACACATATATATATATATATATATATATATGTATAGGATATATATATATATGTGTGTGTGTGTGTGTGTGTGTGTGTGTGTGTGTGTGAGTTTTTTTTCTTCCCACTGTTGCCAAGTGCTTCCTCAAAGGTATTCCAAATGAAAAAATGAAATGTTGGATCTGTTGGGTTTCTTTGTATAATTTTCCTTAGGTGTTCACAAGTGCCCTGAGATCATGTGAACTAGTGCTATATAAAAACAGTTGACTTGAATGAGCAGCCTCTACAGAACGTCTGAAACGTCTTTGCTGCCTATTAATAAACACATACATATATACATATTTATATATTATTACACACACACGCTCATATATACAATTCAATTCAATTTCATTTATATAATGCCAATTCACAACACATGTCATCTCACAGCACTTCACATAGTAAGATACAGACCTTACAAATTATACACAGAGAACAGAGAACCCAACAATCCAAAGTTTCCTTTGGGTTCCCTATGAGCAAACAATCAGCGACGGTGAGAAGGAAGAAAAAAAAACCTTTAACAGAGAGGGGGAAAAAACCCTTCTGACAGAACCATGCTCAGAGAAGGTGGCCATCTGCCTCAATCGGTTCGAGTGACAGTGGGGATGAGTGGGTGGGGATAGCAGGATAGCAGGTGGAGAACAGACAAACAATATAAAGAGAACAATGAACATTCTGGAGGTTGGTGAGGCCAGAAACTGCAGATCAGAGACGTGTAGCTGCAGATCAGAGACATCCGTGGAGAGAACAAGCACAGAACACAGAACCTCAGGAGAAACACAGAGTTAGTGAAATGTAATGGTGATATATAACAGTATAGAGAGAGGAGAGGAGCCCAGTGCATCATGGGAATCCCCCAGCAGTCTAAACCTATGGCAGCATAACTGGAGGACAGCTCAGGTGATCCTGAACAGCTCTAACTATAAGTTTTGTCAAATAGGAAAGTTTTAATCCTAATCTTAAAGTAGAGAGGGTGTCTGCCTCCTGAACCCAGACTGGGAGCTGATTCCACAACAGAGGAGCTGATAACTGAAGGCTCTGCCTCCCATTCTACTTCTGGAAACTCTGGAACCACAAGTAAACCTGCAGTCTGAGAGTGAAGGGCTCTGTTAGGATGATAAGGTACAATAAGGTCTTTAAGATATGATGGAGCTGGTCATTAACAGTTTTATATATGAGAAGCAGGATTTTAAATTCTATCCTGGATTTTACAGGGAGCCAATGAAGAGAAGCCAATACAGGAGAAATCTGATCTCTGTTACTGGTTCCTGTCAGAACTCTGGCTGCAGCATTCTGGATCAGCTGGAGGTTTTTAAGAGAGTTATTGGGACATCCTGATAATAGCCTTTTAGCCATTTACCTCTGGTCATACGTCTCAGTTTATATTTGTATTAACTGTTTCTACGTGTTTTTTCCTTCTATGTCCTCATTTACCTTTTATGCTGCCTCTTGGCCAGGTCATGACAACTGGTTCTCAATTGACATACCTGTTTAAACAAACAGGGAATTACAATTGTCCGTAGAAGTTATAAATGCATGGACAAGTTTCTCAGCATCAGAGACAAGAGGTTTCTGATTTTTACAGTACTACATAGATAAAAGAACGCCATCCTACAGACTTGTTTTATATGCGAGTTAAGGAGCATATCCTGATCAAAAATAACTCCCAAGGTTTTCTCCAGTAGAACTGAAGGCTAAGGCAATGCCATCTAGAGTAACTATCTGTTAGAGTGTTTCTGAGGTGTTTAGGGCCAAATACAATAACCTGTTTTGTCTGAATGTAAAATTACAGGTCATCCAGGCCTTTATGTCCTTCAGACGTGCTTGGAGTTTGACCAACTGATATGTTTCATTTGGCTGCATAGATATACACAGACGTACACAGACACACACACACCCCTCAGGGCAACCATCACTGTTAGAACAATGACACATTCTAAAGTTTGTTTGTTTTTTTTATTTGAAGTCTTCATCATGAAAGAAACAGCAATAAGAAATGTGGCTACAACTGTATTAAAAAACAAAACCAAATCACAGCCAAATAGAACTGATCTGCAAGTACTAAATTGAAACGTTTCAGTACTTCAAAACTGTAACAAGCTTAGAAAAAACCCTTGCCAATGAGTCATTAAAAGGAAATACCTTGCCTCTTTTTCACCATCTACTTTTAACTAATAAGAGGAACATTTGAGTTCAGCCAATTTCTATGTATTTGAATTCCATTTAGCCAATACACACAGGATGCAATGTCACATTTGCATCTAAGGGACATCAACAAACCTGGATGTCTGCTCCAGCATGCCACATATCAGTGCATCAAATGTTTTTCTGAACACCAAACTGTAAACCATTTAAATGGGCTGAAGCTTGGTTAAAAATGCAATTGTAAAATCTTGCCATAAAAAGATGACTCCCTGAGCAGATTAGTAATCCGTAAAAGGTACCACTTTATGGATTAAGAAATACCATACACTGAAAAAGAAAACTAAGGGTAACTAATGATTACGAGCCAAAGATACAGCAGTGTGAAGCTGTGTAGCCTCATTTCTCCAAGCAAATCCAGTTGATGGTACCTGGAGCAGAGGCGTTTTCAGAAACAGAGCCTGACTGTCAGAAGTCAGTGTCAGAGGAAACAGATGAACCATTCAGAAAGTACGTCAACATCTTGCTTTTTCTTGGAGAAGGTCATTGATGAGCTATGCCATGTCAGGTTCTGCTGTGGCTTCTGTCTTCTGTACTTTAACTGGGGTACCCAAACAGTCTTCATCCTGAGCAAAAGAGCACAAGTAATCAAGTTCAGTAAAGTCTGTTCATAAAGGGCTGTTTTCCTCTGGTGATGCCACACACCACCTACAAAACTTTAACAGATGAACTCTCCTTGGAAGTCTTCTTAATTCAGTTGTCAATATTCTCAGTTCTCAACGTTTTCCTGTGTAACAGAAATGTTCCTTTTATCTAAATAACGAAGACTTCTGTCCAGAAGGACGAGTTTTTACAGTAATGTGCTGATGTCTGCTAATGACCATGGAGGTATGTATGTGATGTGGTCCTCAGTATAAGAAAACGGAAGACAGCTTTGAGACAGTAGAGTTTAGGTAGCTGTGCAGAGGATGAGTTGTGGAGGACATCATTTATTAGTTCTATATTTATCATCATATGCTGAACTCTAACAAACACTCTGAGTCATCTTAAAAATTGTATTAGAATTAATTAATTTGAATTGAATCAAGTGTACACACGTCCTAAGAGATTCATTGCCATCATCAGGAAGTCATGGACTTAACCGCCATCTGCTTTGTTAAAATGTGCACAGCCTAAAAGGATTTGCAAGTGGTTCAACTGTTAGAGGTTCACCATCATGATATGATCACACAACATTTTCAAGATGTGAGAACAGGAAAACGAGCGTATGTACGGCGCTGCCATCAACTTCACTTGAAAGTGCATATCTCCCACTTTTTTGATGTTGATAAATGACGGAAAACTGGAGATATGACGTTCTGGACCTATGTGAAAAAAGTGTGCGTAAAATGTAAACATATGAAATACATAGTGCAGGCGGCGTGTTTCTTTCAAACATGTTTTTCATTTTACAAAACAGAAAAAAACAGAACGGGTGAGGCATGGTGGTGTTTTTTATTGTAAGAAATATTTTGTAATTTTATATTTTTTGTGTTTTTGGCCCCAATATGTTCATATAATTGGTCAAAGTGAAAAAATAATAGACCATATAGGTGGTGATGTGCTGGAAAAAAAGACACCAAACATGGGCCTGGTAAACACGTTTCAGTGTATTCAGAAAGAGCCAAAACAGGCCTAGAACTCTAAGGGTGAAAATAACTCTGATTCATTAAAAAGCCATTAAACACCAACTTCATGTCCACTGTTTCTCCTGCAGTCACAACTGCACTCAAGCGTGAGTACGAGCACGCTTTGGTTTGAGCTCCAAATGTACTACAACACTGAGGAACAGAAATTAATTCAGCTCACCTCCACTGAAAGGCTGTGGGTGGCGAGAGAGACTGGGGCATTCTGGGAATCTGTCAGAGTTGGGAAGTCCAGTTCAATGTCCATTACATCATTAAGATCCAGCTCCTCACTGCAGGAATAAAAAGGAAATCCAATGAGCACAGCCTTTAGCAGACTGACACTAAAGAATGTGAACAAGTATGTACACTAAGTGTTCTGCTAACAGTCAAATATTACTTTCTCACATGTTATTGAGTTCTTTGTCTTTGCCGTCCTCTGTGGGGGGATCCCAGGCATGCAGCTTGACCTTCCACAGTTTGATCTGCTGGTCCCAGGAGCGACGGCTGTACTTTCTGAACTTGTTGGGAGTTTTTGGGTGAACGCCTGGCTGACGCATGTGTCTAAAAAGAAAGAATGGAAATACAGTTGTTAGTTTTACTAATGTAATGAATATTTGAACACTTGGGTCTTCATCTTTTTTCTGCAGTAATGTTCTAAGTGCTCAGAATAATTTCATAACTCTAGAGGCTGTAATTATATTTGTGATGACCTACTTTGGAACCTCCTTAATGTATCGGTCATAGGCCAGTGTGTTCTTCCCATAGTTGATCTGTTTTTGTCGTCGTAGCAACACAGCTTCATCAGTCTCCATGTTTTCTCCCTCTCTGGAGTCACAGCTGCAGCAGACACACAGGTTTATCCACTTTCTCACATGCCAACAATAAAAAAGGTGCAACAGACAGCTATTTGTGTTAAATGGAAACTCAGATAATAGTGTGCCTCCATCCCTCATGAATCAAGACTCAGACTACAGCCCTTTTCAGCATGAATACACTGCTGGCTCCACAGTGATGGAGAGCCACGGTACACAGGCAACATTTGTCATACACACAAAAATGAACAACTCATCATGTGACATAAGGACACTTGGATCCCTGTCCATTCAATAATTCATGAGGTCTCCATGCTAGGACAGAGCCCAGGTGGCTGCAAACTAAAGGAAATTGGGAGACCTGTGCAGAATTCAAAAAGGAAAGCAACAGATTGCAGCAACTAGAGGCAATAACTGTATAATAAGCGAACCATATGTATGCATTTGGAGGTCAATATTCATCAGTTTATGAATTCAATGGTCAGACACAATATATGAGGAAGAGCGATACCTCCCAGAAGAGCCAGACGAGGTCTTTCTCTCTCTCTGGGTGACCTCTGCACCCAGTATTCTCCTCCTGTAACTGAACAAAGTGTAGGAGGTCAGTGAAGTTCAATTTTAAGAAAGCCAAAAAAAAGTATATGCTTTCAATTACCAGCAATAAAACTATTGAAATACAGTTTAATTACCGTTGCATGTCCCTGTGTACATCCCTCCTCATCTCATCATCCTCCACTTGGCTGCCCCAGTCAGTCTGTCTACCACAGCGAGACACCGGACCTGTGCTCTCTGGAGTGGTGAAACTAGGGAGAAAGCACAAGGGGGTTAATTGCCCAGTGAGCCCAGTCGTGGAATATGCACACAGCATTCTGCAAAGACAGAACCAGTATAGACGGACAGAGCTGGTAAGAACTTCATGGATACTTTGATGTGTTGGTGTCAATTCATCTGCCGAAGGCCAAGCAGATGTTCTTGACTCTGTACAGCCAAGTGGTACAAGTTGCTGGTGAGCTTTCCAACATTTATATCAATCTCCAACCAGGCTTCCCCACTTTAACTGTAATTTGTAAAACATATTCCTCAATGTAGAGGTCCAGAGTGTCCTGGACTGGCAATGGAAATCCTGGTCTCATTTGCAAAGTAAGAAAGTAGTACTTGTATTTCTTCGCTGGCTCTGTCAGTCTGTCCCTGTCTGACACGTAAAACAAGCCATTTAGCTGTAGTGTGCTGCAAAGATAAAGTGGTCTGTGGAATAGAGTGGTACTGACATTTAAAATGCTCTGGACTCATAGAAAACTCTATTCAAAAAACAAAACTGTGACATTACAGCAAAATCATTTGATTTCATCATGAGGGTATCTGACTTAGTGCTCCCTAACTCACTCTTTTCCAACACCATTGTCTGAGTGAACTGCAGCCACCAAGCAGGATCGACACTGGCCTGCATGTCAGGCATTTAGGAAACACATCGATAAGATGTTCAGCACAGGACGTTTTTCGTCCTTGATCAGTTTATAGCAGTGATAAAATGAAGATATGTTCCGATATCTGTATTTTGTATATATCAAGTCACACTCTATTTTCACATCAATGTAATGCTAGGGTACACAATTAAATCATTTGCTGGTTTGACCAACTGAAAAATTGGTAGCACCAGTGCTACCAGTGAAAAAGTTAGTCTGGGACCCTGTTTAGTGCAGCTCATTTGAGCATGAGCATTATAGATTTGATAACAACAGGCAGGCCTCTAGAGCTTTTGTTGTCGGCTACATGAGGCTTAAACTGTTCAAACTGGATATTCATTTGTTTTAATGAGCCAAATGGTTGAAACTTTTTTCTGCTCAAATAGCAGTCCCAAAGGCTCATTGGGTTTGATCTGTCTTATGTCATTCGGTTACATATGTAAAACTGCTTTTAATGCGGGTATATACTCTTACCTTGCATGTCTTCCCTCTGGGTGTCTGGAGCTGCCACCAGTCTGTCCTCCATTTTCCAGATCACCACTATCTGCCTCATTGTTGGCCCGCAGGCATCCATCGATCCCCCTCTTCCTGCAGTGGGACCACCGAGAAGGACCGATGTTCCTGTGCAGAGGGATGCAAAGCAGATTTGGATTTCAACATTCAAATATGGTAGTCCTTGTTTTAATAAGTCTTTATTACACACGTCTGAAGAGAGGTCACAACCCTGAGAGAAACAAGCCAATAAATGACTCCAGCACAAAATGAGAACATAGGCATTCAAACAACACACAATGTGGACCAATGCAGTGTTGATCTGAAGGCTACATGCAACATATTTTATGTAAATATAACTTGTTGGATACAGCAACAGATGCGACTGCTCTGAACAAATGTAACAGCTCTCTGGCTGCCTGCATAGGAAACTAGTCCTCTTCTTTACTGTGTAGGGCACAGGTGTTTTTGAGGACAGATGATTAAAAGAGTCTTTGGATTTCAAAAAGGCATAGCAGCAGAGACTGTTTCAAATTGCCTCTGGATTTTTTTCCCCCCAAACTTAATGATCTTCCAGTGAAGATGAAAGCTTGAACT
This sequence comes from Dascyllus trimaculatus, assembly GCA_024666655.1. Lineage (NCBI taxonomy): Eukaryota > Metazoa > Chordata > Actinopteri > Pomacentridae > Dascyllus > Dascyllus trimaculatus. The sequence goes on from CM045457.1 coordinate 2,610,520, forward strand.
GAATGTATGAAATCAGACGGTGAGATAAGCGCAGCCCTACTTCTTCAGGCTTGTTTAGCGGAAGAGAACCCCATCTGGCCCTCCTGCCATCCACTTCCTTCTTCCTACTGTGTTTTGAAAGACTGTTTCCGTCCTGTCTCAGAATTGGGGTGAGGACACTCTGGACTGATGTGCATTTCCAACCTGCACTTCAGAGCAGGTGTATCCCTCCTCCTACCTGCAGTGAGCCAAACTGTCCCTCTGACTCCAGCGTTCATCTAGAAACAGTCCCCACCGGGTCTCAACCGTCCATGTATCTGTTAGCCTCATAGTTAGAATCCAAAGCGGTGGCCAAGTGCACTCTTTAACCCAGGCCTCTGTGTACCGCATCATGCTCCCCCTTTTCCACCCCACCAACAACAGAATAAATAACTCCTCAGCCTTAGCTAACATCAGATATCAGTGTTAGGAGAACAGCTGAGTGAGGAACATTTTGCAGCGAGGCCACCATCTAAACCACCAAGGCTAGTGACACGAACCGGCAGCGAACAGCACTACGACCAGCAGACTCACAGAAGTCGTCGCCCATCAGCTTCAGAAATGTTTTGTAGGCTTCAAGATGACTTCACAAACACGGTTCCAAACATTAGCTAACTCTGAGCTAACCTCACACAGCGGCCTCCGGAAAGTGAACAAAGACAGAGGCAGCCCGGAGCAGCAGCTGTGACAACAAGGAGACTACGGAATCCAGCACTGACCTCTTCCCGTGTTCGCTGTCGTCAGCACCACGATGCCGGCCTCTGGTCCAGTCAGACATTTTCTCGACAGAATGGTGAGGTTTTCTGTGCTTGGCTAAGAGTCTTCAGAAGCTTCGCTGTCTCCAAGTACCCGCCAACTCTGAAAGACGCGCGGCCCCAAACAATCCGAGGAGTCACGTGGCCGGAAGAGGCGGTCTCGTTCAGTTGAGTTTCCCTCTTTCGAGCTGATTTTCCCTCTTTCTATTTATGAGGAAGTGAACTCTACATTGTGGACAATAGTCAGATACTTCGGTCATGTGATCAGGAGTGATCTTTGTGATGATGAGGAGACAGTATTTTAAATTATTTGCTCAAGCTAATATGCTGACATGTAAATTTAGCGTGTGTACTGACAAGGTAAGAGTAACCTTGTTTAAAGCCGACTGTATGCCACTGTACACTGCCCACTTGTGGTGTAATTACAGCACAGCCAAATTTAACAAGCTGCAGGTTGCATATAATGATGCACAGCGTTTATTATTGAAGGACCCACGGTGGACCAGTGCCAGTCAGCTGTTTGTGCTAAATAACGGGTCCAGTCTTAAGAATAGAATAGATGTTTATTGTCATTGCATCTCTGCAGTGGAATTCTGGTGGCACTTCCAAACAATTATATAAATAAAAAAGAAAGACAACAACAACAACAGTTATAAAACAACTAGTAGCTTTAAAAAACAAGCAACAGACATTAAAATTAGATTATTAAATTATTATTAAGCTGCTTAAGTTAAGTGAGGTAGAGCAATTGCAAGTATGTAAACAGACTGTCTTATTTATTGCACATATAGTCCATTTCTAGATTCCTGTGTTTGTGAGAGGGGGGACGGGGTGGGGTGATTGAGGTTACGGCTCTGGGGAAAAAGCTGTTCCTTAGCCTATTAGTCCATGTCTTTATTGTGCGGTGCCTCTTCCCTGACAGCAGAGGAACAAACAGGGAATGTCCTGAGTGGCTGTTGTCTTTGCAGATGGCCTGTGCTTTTCTCTGCAAGCGCTTAACATACACAGAGTCCAAGTCCGGGAGCTCAGCTCCTACAATCTTCTGTGCAGTCTTCACCACCCGAGACAGGTCTTTTCTGGCCTCTGCTGTGCAGCTGCTGTACCACACTGTGCAGCCATGGCAGAGGATGTTCTCGATGGTGCTTCTGTAGAAGTTTCTGAGCAGCTGTGGAGCCAGACCAGCCTGCTTCAGCTTCCTCAGGAAGAACATCCTCTGCTGGGCTTTTTTTTAAACCAGGTTGTGGGTGTGCAATGTCCATGTCAGATCCTTGGTGATGTAGGTGCCAAGGAATCTGACTGAGTCCACTCTCTCTACCTCTTCTCCGCTGATGTGTAGTGGAGGGTGTGAGACTCTCCTGGTCCTCCTGAAGTCTATGATGACCTCTTTTGTTTTGGTGGCATTGAGGACCAGGTCATTGTCTGCACACCACTCTGTGAGATGTTTGACCTCCTCCCTGTACCAGGTCTCATTGTTGTCCCTGATAAGGGACACTACCACCGTAGAGTCATCTGCAAACTTTATCAGGGTGTCTAATAACAGCCTAATGCTGTTATTAGAAATGTGTGTATAAATTTATGAACAGACTGGAGCGGTCCAACAGGTTTTATTTAGACCTAAGGAAAGTAGTGTCAGGTACACATCTGGACTTTGAGGGCACTGGAGACAGTCTTTATATGGGCTATAGTACTCTAGTTTATTGTTGTCTGTGTTTGTATTAATGGACCTAAGTTTCTGAAATGAAGAAAGAAGAATATACCGTATGTATATATGATTGGAGATGGATAATATGGAGATAATGTACATAAACACACATTACAGCATAAGCATGCTGTTCCTATAAACTGTATATACACACATATTTCTATTTATTGTATTTTTATTTTTTATTTTTACTTTTTTAACTTTCATCTTTACTTCATTTATCCACTTTTATGAATACCCTTGATTGGGTTACACACTCATCTGTATTCTTTGCTCTGGTTGTAGTACTGCTCTGTGTGCCTTGAATTGCCCCCTGGGGACAAATAAAGTTTTTGGAATTTGAATTTGAATACCATGAGGCTGCAGTGAGACATGTGAGGCACAAGTGACGCAGGAGGCGCTATTTCCCAGACAACAGATTCCATAACAACCAGGACGCTTCGTCCTGATTGGCTGCAGCAGCATCCTGTGTCTTCAGGCCTCCTGCAGATGCTATTTTAAACCACACTTCCTTGTGAGCTCTGGATTAACAGGCCATCTTACGAAAGGCGTAAATCAACACGAAGATACTTTGCTGTCCCGCTCAGTGAATTTTTTCGATAAACGTATTAGGTGCTGATGAAAAGCAGTTAGTTGGTGTCAAATGGTAAGTCCGCTGCTACAGCTGGGGGATTCTCTGATTGCTAACAGGTTGAGAAGCTAATAGTTTGTCTTTTCTAAGTAAAGACACGTAAGTGGTCAACAGGGTTGTTCTGTTGCACCGAGATGCACGTTTGGGCGCAACATCTAATTGAGAGTAAAGTGAAGCCTTGACATTGAGGAAATTCTCCCATAGATCTTTGTAACATGTGAAAGGTGACAACGTGCGCGTGTTTAGAGAGAATCAGCTTTAGAAAAAGTGAACTCTGGTGAAATGACTTGATTTGCACACAGATGGGATCAGTGCCACTGTTATCATCATGTCTCCGAGCAGGACGAGCAGTCTGCCGAGTATAGGAGGTGTTTGTTGTGCAGTCTTGGCTGTCTAGGATCAGTAATGCTGAACATGGGAGGGTACATGCCAGCTGTTTGCCTACAGCTTTAGTAAGGCGGTAGAAGAGAAACCTGACAATGTCAGCTCCCCATGTGCGGATTTAGTGACAGACAACACAAACGTGTTCCTGGGTTTGGAGAACTATGCCTTGGCTGTGTTTCTGTCATGGGGCCAGCCTGGTTGTGATTTTAAAGGACTCTGAGAAGCTGATGAGGAGAAGGACTCTGATGTGCTGAAGTGACTAAACTGATTGCCAACATACTTATTTTTCTTGTTGTATTATTGTTTTTGCCGTGCATGTTTTCAGTCCCCATTTGTTGCTTTATACACTTTATGCCAGTTTTTTTTAGCCCTTATAAATAGTTTTCAGGCAGCTGTGGTTCTAGTCTTCCTGTAAGAGCCAGAGATGAGCGTGTGAAGCAGATCTCTTTCAGAGTTCTCTCCCTGGAGAACCTGCTGCTGGATGGGAGTTCTGGCATCCTTTCTTCATTCAGGCATGTTCTCACTGGTATAACCCATTTTTTGTATCCCTGAACTACATCTGCCAGATAATTGCATTGAAAAATACAACTTTTTTTCTCAGAAATATTGTGATACTTGAAGCATATAGTGAGATAAACTGGAGGAGTAAGAGTAAGTCCCTCAAACTGGTCTTGAAGTGCGCCTTCATAAATTTCATGAACATCATCCAACATGGTGCCCTCTGAGGCAGACATGTTTGCTCTCTTTTTAAATTTGAATGCCACTTTCAGATTTGACATTTGCACAGCCTATTTGCAGAACATGCACTTTATAGTTCATATTTACATGGTTTTATTTTTATTATATTTCATTTGTATATACTGTTTTTATACGTTATTGCTGGGAATCTGAGCGGACAGCAAAGTAAGAATTTCATTGGACAGTACTGGGCACATGACAATAAGAGCTTTGAATCTTAGGGTCTTGAATGTTGTGAAAGTTACTGTCATATATTATGTCACCTACATACAGCTGAAAAAAGAAATACAAGGCAATATCTCAATATCTTTTGGTGGTCTGGCTGCTGTCTAAGTTATTGTTCAGGTTGCACAAAAGCAGAAATTTCATCAAGGTCTAAAATATTAAGCTCTTTTAGGAAGAATGTTCAGCTTTGACATTTCACATTATGGAGGTAGACATTACATAACATAATCTCACACACACACACACACACCATTATTCGACTTCACAAAGGCCTCTGGGGATTCTGAAGATGTCCAACCCCCTGACAACACTTCTGATGGAGTGTATTAGTTCCTTTCTGCTCTAAACTATTATTTTTTTATGCTGTCCATTCACAGTTTAGTTGCTTTGCATGAGATGGATCTCAACCACCCAGAGATACTGAAAGATCCTGGTGGAGAGCTAGATCTGACAGCAGGTGACGCTGACACACACATGCTTTGAGCAGACGATCACATGACATTTACACGACAATTTGTTTCATATGTCTAATGATTGGGGGTGTTGTTTGTCTCTCTCTTTCAGACTGGGAAAATTCTGAGTCCTTCTGTCCTGAAAAGGAGCAGGTTAGTTGTATCTGACCTGGCTGGTTTTAGACCACTTTCAATCCCTTACCATTCCTGTAAAAGGAGTCTAAAATGCTTATCTGTGGCATATCCACAGTGAGTTGAAGGCTGTTTGAACCATTAAACCATCTGAAGTATGTGCACGGTCTTGGTCTCTTTTAAAAGGTAACACTGACGTTTTGCTCCAACAGCCAGAATCATTGTGCTGATTAATCTATTAATGATTAATAGATGTTTAAATACTCCGAAGTGGAGTGCTTCTAAGTCTGGCTAAATTTTTATTTTTTCAAACAGATGCCTGCAGATGGCTATAGTTGGGAACTATTAGGTAGAAGACACACTGGGACCACAACACGAGGCCTTGTCTGTAAAAAGTATGAATCACCCGTGGAAGTTTCCCCACTTTTACATTTACAAAAAAAGACTCCTTCACACTAAAGTGAAAAACTAAAAAAACTAAAATAAAGTAAGTGATTGCACAAGTATTCACCCTCTTCAAGCCAGTATTTAAAGTGACTCATGTAATTAAGACAAGTGTGGCCAATTAGTGCTAGAAGTTGCACAATTAGTGAAGAGGAGGTCGTCTTAGTGCAATAAATATGTCTTATGTGATGGAAGTACGAGGACACCGGTATCTGGAAAGTCAAGCCATTGTTGAATCAGTACATTTGGCTAGAATTACACTGTGATGACAAAAGAACTCTCCAAACAACTCTCTGAAAAGATTATTGAAAAGCATAAGTCGAATGGATGCCAGAAAACATCCAAGTTACTGAATATTACTTAAAGGCCACCAAGACATCTATGACTCTTCTGAAATGGTGAAAAGCTTCAGCAAAATGACACTGTAATCAAGGTTATTGAAAAGCACAAGTCAGGGGTTTGATAGAAGAAAAATTCCAAGTCACTGGATATCTGTTGGAGTACAGTTAAATCTATAATTAAGAAATTAACACAATGTGGCAAATGTGTAAATCAGCCTAGAGGAGGCCGTTCCCATAAACTGTATGACATGCAAGAAAGAGACTAGCCACCAAGATACCTATGACTTCTCCAAAGGAATGACAAGCTTCAGCAGCTGAGGTGGGAGACTGTTGTTCACTAATCAAAGCTTTATGGGAAAGCGATAATCACTGTTGGAGGAAAGCTCATATTAAATCTGGACTAGAGTTCACCAGAAGACATGTGGAAGACTCTTAAGTAAATGGGAAGAAGGTTCTTTGGTCTGGTGAGACCAAAATTTGGCATTTGGCCATCACTCTAGATGCTATGTTTACCCAACATCACACACTGTGCATAATTGCAAACACACCATCTCAACCATAAAGCATGGTGGTGGCAGCATTATCATGTAGGGAAGCCTCTTGGCAGCAGCCTAAAAGGGTTATAAATGTAGAGAGTAAAGTGAATGCAGTAAAGCATAGGGAAATCTTGGAGGACAACCAGGTTCAGTCTGCAAGAGAACTGTGACTTGGGAGAATATTTGCTTTTCAGTAACCCAGTGACCTGAAGTATACACCTAGAAGTACACAGAAACAAGGGGGATTTTTGGGAGTCAGAGCCCGGAGCTCAATACAATCGTGAAATTGTGGCTGGACTTGAAAAGGGCTGTTCACTTATGATCCCCATGTAACTTGACAGAGATTGAGCATTTCTGCAAAGAAAAATAGGGTGAACTGCAGTCTCTGGATGACTGAGACCTATCCACCCAGGCACAATGCTGTAAATGCGATCAAAGGTGCATCTACTTAACAGTGACTTCAATGGGGTGAATACTTATGCAGTCACTCATTTTTCATGTTTTATTTGCAACACTTGAAATTATTTTGTGGAAAGTTGTTTTCACTTTGACATGAAAGAGCCTTTTTGGGGGGTAAATTGTTGTATTGACCATGATTCAATGTTGAAAAACAATAAAAAGGGAAAACTTTTAAGTGGGGTGAATTCTTTTGTTGGCATTGTAATAGGATTACAAGGCCACTAGGCTTGAATGCTTTAACTGCAGTCACGGTTATGGGATGTAATGAAAGGTAATAATGATAATAATAATAATAATAATAATAATAATAATAATGCATTGGTTTTATATAGAGCTTTTCTGGCCACTAAAAGACACTTTAAATTGCATTATTCATTCACTCCATACTCCATGGTGGGAAACTACGTATGTAGCCACAGCTGTCCTGGGGTAGACTGATGGAGGCCAGGCTGCCAGTCTGCTCCATCAGACCCTCCAACCACCACCAACCACTCACTCTCACACTGCATTCAACCTCTAGAAGCCCAACTTTATGCATATAGAAAAAAAACATAACAAATGCTGATGTGAAAAAGCAGGTCATATAAGAAGTAACACAGCAAGTTACTCACATTTACATATTTTACACTTTTGACAGACTGTTGGTAACAGACCAGTCATTGTGGTATCATGACTGGTCTCAAAACCAGACTTCTTGTCTGTTGCTCGGAGATCCAGACAGCACTGGCGGTAGTTGGTATCTTGATGCAGACACTTCCTTGCTCTTGCTTAAAACCTCCTCATTAAAGCAACATATCCTCATATCATAGGTTCAGAGGCTATATGACACACTCATTGGTACAATCAGTTGAATTGGCTTGGCCTTTATACAAAAGAGGAGTGGCAGCAATGCAGACTCTCATTGCCTATTGTAGAATGTGAAGAGGACAGGTCATGCTGCAGTGGCTATTTTGAAATAAAGATTTCAGAAATATTTAGATGCCAGCTAGCTTTATGATGGACAATATGTGGAAGATTAGGCATATCAGCTGGCAAATTTTGAAGTGATGCACCGGTCAATAATATTGTAACATTTTCTTCCCTGTTTCTCATTCAGAGGAAATGTAGTTCCTGGACGGAGACAGAGGATCTAAGCACAAATGGTATGGCATTTATATATATATATATATATACACACACATACATGTATATACATATGTGTGTGTGTGTGTCAGCAGCACATAAAACATGGCAAAGACTGACTGGCAGTTTTTATGTATTGTGAGAAAAGAGTATCCATCAGCAGGACTCTTAAAAACCCACTGTGTTTGTATGCATGATTTCCAGAATTTATACAGAAAATTCTTTTTACTTCAATTCACTTGCATACTTTTTTTTAGGTACTCAACACTTATGATCCCCATGTAACTTGACAGAGTTACACTGGAGATCGCTGGCTCCAGTGTCTTGAAGCACGTTCTATTGTTCTTCACCATTCAGCCAGAACATTAAAACCACATGTGTCCTCTTGTACTGCTAAAAGAGCTTGACCCACTGAGACACTGACTCCATGTGACCTCTCAGGGTGTCCTGTGCTGTCAGACACCAAGAATAACATCTCAGTGTCTGACAGCAGCAGATCCTTAAAATCCTGAAAGTTACGATATGGGGCCTCCATGGATTGGACTTGTTTTTCCAGCACATCCCACAAAAGTTTGATTAGACTGAGATGTGGAAAATTTGGAGGCCAAGTGAACACCTTAAATTCCTTCTTATTTCTTAAACCATTCCTGAACAATGTTTTGAGTGTGGTAGGGAGCATTACCCTGATAAAAGAGACACTGCCATCAGGGAATACTGCTTCCATCAAGGAGTATACATGGTGTACAACAATGTTTAGATTGCTGCTACTAAGTAACATCCACATGAATGCTAAGAACCAAGGTTTCCCAGGAGAACATTGGCCACAGCATCACACTGCCTCCACCTGCTTGCCATCTTATCATAGGGCATTATGCTATCATCTCTTCTCCACAGAATGATGCACATGCACCCAATAGTCCACATCATGCAAAAGAAAATGTGATTCATCAGGTCACCTTCATCCATTGCTCCATGGTCCAGTTGTGATGGCTGTGTGCCCATTGTAGCTGCTTTGGATGGTAGACAAGGGTTAGCATGTGCAGTCTGAGCAAAGGCTCGCACTTGCCTTTTTGGTTTTTCCAAAGTCAGAGGTCTGGAATTGTTGGCTTGAACCTAGGCAGAAAATATGTGATTGCCAGAGCCAGACCCTGATCCTGATGATCATGAGATTTTCACTACATTCATTATGGAGAATGCAGACTCGCACCAATATGGGCAACCAAACAAGGTTCAAAGCCACATTCTCCTCTAGGTCCATCATTCTGTCTGTAGAGATGCAGCACTTACCTGTAGGAAGACAATCTTAGATTCTCACTTGAAACCTGTTAGATATTCTTCACAAGAAGAAGGGGTTGTACAGTCAGAGTAAACTTAACCATCTCTGTAGGATTTTGAGGTGAACAATTTAAAAACACATTCTGGGAACATGCATGAGACTTTCATCAGTTTGCCCAAAGTTAAAGTCAAAGTACCTCTTTATTAGAGAAGGGCTTTTTGTTCTTGTCCAGAACACAGGCCAGCCGGAGAGATGCTTTAGTTGTTTTTGGCAGTTTTGTCATAGATCTCATATTTCGTTGAATAATAATATATTCTAAACTGTTCAAGTTTTGTTGTCCTCATCTCTGTGTTGTCTAAAAGCTGCTGGTAAAAAAAAGGCTGTATTTGGTGTTATAATGATTATATATTTCCATTCTTTGCTGGATTGAATGTTTGAATGCTTTGTTTTATGTGTAAATTTTGACAGCAATGTCTTCATGTCGTTTGCGCTGCACTCTGCCTGTTGTTATGCTATTCCTTGCAATTACTTCAACAGTCACCATTCTGTTAGGCACATTCCCCATGTGAATGCTGGGCAATTACATCACAAATGTCACAATAAAAATCCACAGGCACATGATATACTATAGTGGAAAAATTAAAAAAAATAGAACATGATGAAAAAGTTTAATATTTCCATCAGTTATTTAAGACAGTGAAAATGTAATGTGGTCTGGACTCATGACATGTAAAGTGTAATGTTTCAAGCCTCTTTGTAGTTTTAATTTTGATGGTTTTAGTTTAGAGCTCATGAAAGTCAGAAATCCAGTATCTCAAAATATTAGAATATTTCATTTTGAGTTTATGTAAATTACTATTCAAACCGTATAAATACAATGTATCTCTCCGTGTAGTTCAGTACACACAATAACAATAATGGGGAAGACTGCTGACTTGAAAGTTGTCCAGAACATGATCATTGACACCCTCCATGGAAAGGGTAGGCCACATAAGGTCAATGCTGAAAATCACGAAGGATGACAGCACACTGGAGAGAATTTTCAAGAAATGTCAATTTAAGAACTTTGGAGAGCCTCACAAGGATTGAGGCTTGTGTCAGTGCATCAAGAGCTACCAAGCACAGACGTTTACAGACAAGGGACTACAACTGTCGCATTCCTAATGTCAAGCCCTCCTGAACCAGAGATGTCGGTGTCCTACCTGGGCTAAGGAGAAAAGGGACTGGACTGTTGCTCAGTGGTCCAAGGACCTCTTTTTGGATAAAATCAAGGTCCTAGAGTCTGGAGGAAGAGTGGAGAGACACAGAATTCACAGTGATGGAAGTCCAGTGTGAAGTTTCTGCAGTGTGTGATGATATGTGGTGCCATGTCATCTGCTGGTGCTGGTCCACTGTGTTTTATCAAGTCCAAAGTCAGTGTACCTTTTTTCCAGCAGGAAAGCACATGCCAAAACTACCACCAAACGGTTTGCTGACCATGAAATCACTGTGCTTGATTGGGCAGCCAATTCATCTGACCTGAACCCCAAAGAGAATCTATGGGGGACTGTCAAGAGTAAGATGAGAAACACCCAACCCACAAATACAGACAGGTTGAAGACCATTTTCAAAGCTCCCTACCCTGCAATAACACCTCAGCAGTGTCACAGGCTGATTGTCTCCCCGCTGCATTGCATTGATGCAGTTTTAACTGACCTTAGGAAATATTCTAACAATTTCAGGTACTAGATTTCTTATTTTCATGAGCTATAAGCCTTAATTATCAAAAGTAAAACAAAACAGTCTTCCATTTGTCAACAGCCTAGGTTGGTAGTGCTTTTGTAATCATGAGGGACCACTTACTTTCCTGGCACACTGACTAACGTTGAATGTGTACCTTTCAGGTTACTTGTCACAGGGATCCATCTCCCGTTCGTTGCAGCGAGCTGAGGTTTTGTTTAGGAGCACCTTTAATCCCAGTCTGAAATGGCTGTTTCATGGCCGCAGTCAAGACGAGGAAGAGGAAAATTTTGTTGTCGCTCACAACCTGGTATCCCGGTCCTCTGCACGTCTCCTGCATCTTCAACAAGCTCTTCTTACTATGACACCCCAGTGGCAGCTGGTGGGTGGGCCACAGATGGCATCTCCCCAGGTGAGTTCCAGCAATTGCAGAGAAGGTGGATTTCAACAGCTTTAGGGAGAACATGAAATAAATAAGTGAGTTTATTAAAAGAAAAACATTGTTGTCATGAGGAGGCACTGCTGTTGTGTGTGATCACCTCATTAGATTATCTTTAGTTTCCTCTGTGCTCTTTTACAGTGATTATGATGATTATTGATAGATGTCAAGCAGTTGTTCTGAGGAAACAGGTGACACTTGTTTTTCTGAGATGTGTGTATTTTAGGTACTCATTCATTCTATATACTGTCATGAAAAAAGCTGCATGGAAATTATTATTATTAATTGGTAACTATTTTGACATTTTTAGGACAAGCATTGAACTAGGACTTTGAAACAGCACCTAGAAATATAGGTGATGTACCAGAACAACATTAGAAGGAACATTAGGTTTTTCAGTGATCTATTTAACAAAGATATAAGAAGATGTACTATTCCTCTGTGGAAAAATTAAGAACACCCTTGGCCCAAGTTTCAGTTTCAGTTTATTTGCGACTTGCAGTTAAAAATACCACATTGGAAAAGAGGTGGAAGTAGCTCAAGTGCCCTGTCAAAACATTCATACAAAACACAGACTCACAAACAGCTGCCAGTAATCAACATATGATAAAAGTCACAGTAAAAAGGGTTAGAGTTAGACAAATATCGAGCAAAACGGAAATGCCCTGTCAAGATGCTTTATTTAAAGAAATGCCTACAGAGGAGTCGAGTGATGTATCCATAGGTATACTGGCAGCTATCAACAACATGAAAGCTGACTTTTCCACCAGTTTTGATGGAATACTGGTGAGGAAAGACAGTACCGACTGTGCAAAGCGAGTCACGCAGGCAGAAACTAGGATCTCTACAACTGAAGACAACGTCAAAACTCTACCAGGAAGAAATAAAGATTTGGATAAAAAAAGTCCTGGTCCTGGAGGCAAGGTCACGGTGCTCCAACCCAAGACTGGTCAGTCTACCTGAGGGAGCGGAGGGCAAAGATTCGTGAACTTTTCTAGAGAGCTGGGTCCCGCAGGCACTGGAGCTGGCATCACTATGCACCAAACTGACCGTGGAGAGGACACATAGAGTCGGCTCAGGAAGAGAGACCAGTGCCTTACCCAGGGCACTGATAGTGAAATTCCTGAAAACCAAAGATAAAGAAAGCCAAGATGAAAAAGAAGTCCTCTAAAAGAACCAGCAGGTGTTTTACCAGGACATGGCAGCAGGAATTTACAAGAAGCACAACGAGTAGTGTAAAATGCTTGAGTTGATTTTATTTAGAATTGAAGGCTAGAGATGCACATATGTTTAAAAGGGCTGATGAGGTTACAGCATTGCGTGCACTGGACCGACTGATATCTTGGACTGCTCTCACAGACTGTTAAGGAGGCACTAAGCCTGACATAATGACTTAGTAAGAAGCTAGTATTTTTCCCTAAAGCAAATGAATATTATTTAACTTCAAGTTCTAGAAATTCCTGTCCTTTTAATTTTTTTTGTTGTTTTCTAAGAAATAAGTGTGATTAACTAAATTAGACAACTTTGGCTACTCGGTCTTTGCCCTAGACTGTGTGTATATATACAGGGTGGAAAAAAGTATTTGGTCACACTTAAAATTTTAGTCTCAAATATTATCATAAAAGATTTGTGGAAAAATCTTTTTTGTGTTTCTAAAGGTGTGGCTGCATTAGACAGACACAAACAAATACAAATGATGCTTTTTTGTTTCATGTTCACAAGAAAAACTAGCAAAACTAAATTCTTGACAGTTTCAATATGTCAGTTCTCAACATTGTCAGTGTCAAAGTCAACAAATAATTACTTCCTTCCCCAAATTCCCTTCTGTATCAAGACCCCAGTTTGGTTGGGGACGCTGCCAGTTGGCATGTCAAACAAAAATAGCTGGCGGATAATGGCTTTGTCACCTTCCTAGAAAAGCAAATCAAATTTTATTTTGAAACAAATACAACAGAAATCTCTGCAAGTATCAGATGGGAAGCCTGTAAGGCCGAATCAAACAGCTGCAGAGTGAAAGGTGGATCACCTCACTACAGAATGACCCAGGTGAGACCATCACAGAACCCACCGAAATAAATGAATGAATTAGGAAATTAGGGTTATTTAGACCTCAGAGGCAACTCATGACAAATCAGAAATACAGAGATTTTTAGATGGAATCCACATGGCCATCTATCAGAAATACTCTGGGACGATTTAGATAAAGATATACAGTGGCAAAAAAAAGTATATGAACCTTTTGGAATTTCATGGTTTTCTGCATCAATTTGTCATAAAATGTGATCTGATCTTCATCAAAGTCGCAGGTATTGACTAATATAATGTGTCTAAAATAATAACACAGAAAAATTGGATCTGCATGTTTTTATTGAACACACTCATTCAACATTCAGAATGGTAGAGGAAAAAGTAGGTGAACCCTTGGAATTAATACCTGTTGACCCCCCTCTACAGCAATAACCTCAACCAGGCTTTTCCTGTAGCTGTGGATCAGACCTGCACATGGTTCAGGAGGAATTTGAGCTGGATTAAGTTAAGACTTTTGGGAAGATCTCAGCCTATAAGATAAACAGATCTAAAACCTGTAATCATGTGCTACTAAACCAAGCAGAAAGGAAAAACCCATCTACAGAAGCCGCTCAATTTAAGGTGGTCCACCACTTCTCATACTCAAATTGTACCACATCTTGACAATATTGTAAAAACTAACTATAAACCAGTAATGAATTAATAAACTCAATATGCAGACGGAGTTCTATACCGATGTCTTTAATAGGGAAAATAAATACCCAAATACCAGTACACCCAAAGGTCTTATTACTGGGCCTGTACCCAGCTAACTTAAACATTCAAAGAAAAGTTTTTGAGAGATAAGCTTGTTTTTGGCTAAAAGAGTCATAGCTCTATCATGGAAAAAGGTTGGTAGGTGTGAGGATGGGGAACTCAGAAACACACTGGTTTGGGTAGGACAACTATGGACAAATGACTCCAGCCAGAGAATCAGTTCAACATCATCTTCCTGAACTTCAATGCACTTGTTTCAGTATGTTTAAGCTTCACTGTTCCTACATGTGAGAAGGTCACATCTTGAGCCTCCAGATACTCTTCAATAGCATGGATGACTTCATAATCACTCTTAAAATGGCAACCACACAAGTGGGATTTCAGTTTGGGAAATAAATAGATGTCAGACGGTGCTGGGTTACGATGAGTAGGGTGTGTGGGGTAACAGTTCAAAACCACATCTGGCTGCTTCTGCCACTTGTGCTGCATGGATGGATGCATGTCGTGGAGAAACAGCATGTCAGCCTTTAGCTTTCCTCTCCTTAAAAAAATGTGACAACAAACATTTGAGTTTTTGAGGACAGTAATATCAGGCTGTATGGTTATGATCCAAAATGGGAGTTATGCCCCTTGTAACCAGATGATAAGAAATACTCTCATGTTACTTTCATTAGTAAGCACTTTATAGAGGGAGACAGTTACGTTTGCTTGTTTAAACATTTTGAAGTCAAGAATTGCCATGGGATGTACTTATTTTTTCACAACTGTAAGGGATACCAATGTTTTTTTCTTTTTTCATGTCTCTGGAATATTTCTATTGTTTGATGAAAACATGTACAATTTTTGAGTGCAACATGAAACACAATGGATAAAACATAACACTGGGTGTTTGGCCATAGCTGACATGAAGAAACATGTACACAAAGAACAACATCAGGCCTGAATGTTTTAAAGTTGCCCTATTTATTTGGGTTGAGAGCGCAGACTATCCATGTGTAGCAAGGCATGAATCTGCACGTCTTTGCAGAGGATATATCAATAGGTGGGGTTTTCAGCAATACAAATTGTATAAATAATTGAGAAAAATGAGAATATATGTCATATGTTGTTGTGACTAAGTCCATACTCTCCCTCCTCACCCTCCCACATATGCCCATCCTCCCACATCTCAACCCACCACCCCCTATACTGCCTCCACCACATCAGGCCTGTGTTAAAGGCCTTCCAGGTGAAGGTGGTGTTCTCTTCCTTCCCTCTTCCTGCTGCCTGCAGGGACACTACAGAGCTCTGTGGACGCTCCTGAACCAGCGATCCTGGCTGGTCTTCATACACGAGTACAGCAGGAGGGCTCGCCTAGCAGCAGCATACATAACCAGAGTGAGCCGTCTGTTGGAGCATCAGCTGAAGAACTCACACCTGACACCGAACCAGGTTAAGATAACTGGAGGAACAGTTTAAATGTTTTTACAAGCAACAAATGCAAAATAACATTAAATGAAAGTACTGTGTAATGTGAAATTCTGAGAATCTGCATCTAGTTGTGCAGCTTTTAGCAGCTTCTGATATGGTTCCCAGCTGGCTCTCTCACTGTGCCTGTTTTTTGTATTTTATTATAATTTATTGCCTTCTTTTTCAGAGGGGCAACAGTATTAATTTATGTACGCAGTAAAGCTGCAGTACCATCAGTGAGATTATCCACCTGTGTGGAACTAACACTAGAGGAGCTGCTCTCTCTTATGTCGGCATTGAAGTCAATAATAACGGAATCATTTCCTTAAATTTAGTTACTGCAGTATCTGCTGTAATGGAACTTTTTGGTAAGTGCTCCATAGTCCATTATTGTAAATTCAAAAGTTATTAAAAAATGATCAGACAAGATAGAGTTTTGTTGAAAACAGATGTTTAGTTTCTATGCCATATGTCAAACAAGATCAAAAGTGTGATTAAAACTGTGAGTTGGTTTATTTACATTTTGAGAAAACCAACAAAGGCAATCACAAATGACACATCCAGGCTACACCATCAAATATTCAGTTAAACTACATAAACAGTACCTACAAAAATAGACAGTGAGGTGTCACGCTATGTTTTTTACTACTGCAGTAGCACAAATCGAGAACCTCTTAGTAACTACACTGTTAAGTGTAGAGACAATAAAATATCAGAATCCAGATATTTTAAGTGCTTCAGCATCTTCAGATTTAGCAAGTACTTGGTCATAAACTTTTTACCATATGCAACTTTATATGTAAAGCACTACTGAGTTACTGTTGTGATATTTCACAAATAGCCAAAAAATATTAAGCTACTGGTGGTCGGGTGCATTAAGAAACTTTACTACAATCCACTGAGTAATGATTGAGCAAGTGACAACTGTAGTTTTATGAACTTTTTTCTTGTTGTCCAAAACCTTATTGCTTCTAAAGAGTAGTTTTTAAAAAATGTGTGACCACTTCTGTAGCATTTAATATTTAAGACCTTTGCTTTATTTTCAGCAATTAACAAACAGTATTTTTTTTTTAAAAAGAAAGAAAAAGAAAAGGTAAGGTACTGAAAAATGTATACCTTGGTATTATAGCTTAAACTCTGTTACTGGTGCATTGCATAGGATACCGCTAGTGCTTATTTACAAACACATGCATTTTCCTCTCTTTTCCAGGTCCCATCCAACTGGTCTCCATTCAGGGTCGGTCTTGGTTTGCTGAGTCAGGAACTCCGGGTGCATCTCAACCACTGGTCTTGTCTTTTCTCCAAAGTCCAGTCTGACCACTATCTGAGACACACTCAAATTCAGCAGACTTATCTGCTGTTGGAAATCAGACAGACTTTAGACTTACTTGGTCTGCAGGCGCTAATTTTGATGGAACATTATGTGTATGCCATTCTGTCTGCTATAGCACAGACTGAACTAGACTCTGTACCAAGAGAAGTCCTGGAAGATGTTTTAGCAGGTGCAGACCTGTATAACCAGGCAGTGGAGGAGCAAAGAGTGCAGCACAGTGCTACCCAACTGAGGACTGCATTATTAAAGCATGCACATTATTCCACATTGGATTTTAGTCTTCCAAAGATCAAAAGGCATCATCCTTCTGCATTCTCAGTTAAAGAGATAATGGCCATTTTAGCTGTGCATCATGCAAAAGTGGCAGCCAAGCAGCTGCAGAACTGGGCATTTGAGCAGAGCTATGGTTGTCAAGTCCACGCCAGCCACGAGGTGTGCACATGTTCTGATAAGTGCCTTAGTCAGGTGCCTAGGCTCAGCTGTGGGATGTCCACACTGAAATCTGAGTGGACCTGGGAGCAGCTGCAAAATGCTTACCTAATTTCCTCTCCTCTTTTCTGCAATAATCATTCCACTGTACAGTCATCTTTTTGCCCTTCCTGCAATAAATCTCCTCCTGTTTACATCCCTGACATTCATTTGGACAGTACTTTCTTGGAAAACTGTCATCCTGTTTTAGCAAAGTCCAAGTCTGTCCAATGCAGAAAAGAGGGCTCTAAAAAAGACCAAACTGGCCAGAACCAAACATACATATCCCACTCTGGTCTCAACCAAAGCCATGTTGAAGGTTTGGCTTCAGGGGAACCGAATCAAGAAAGGAAAACAACGTTTAAAAACTGTAAACTACTACAGACTGTCTCACCCCCTTCAACCACCTTCCATCATCTCACAGCCCTGCCTCTGTCAAAGGTTTGCCAATTGGAACATTCCTCAGTACAGCTACTTTTTCAGGTGTTTTTTTCCTCCAGTGACCTGCTGGCTCAACTGGTGTCACATACACCTACACCAGAAGGACTAACTGAACAGCCACTCCCAACTACAATGCCTGATGTGTTAAATGGGAAGGCGGACTCAAAGACTTTATGTGATCCTCTCATAAGTACAACTGATCCAGTGAATCAAAACAAGGACCAAAATGAGGAAGGAACTCCACAGAAACGGGGGGAACTGAATGCCACTGGAAGGTAAGGTCAAGATTACCAGCCACGAATTGTTGGTAATCTACTGTGTTTTAAACAAACTGCTTGTTGGAACCTTTAAAGTGGTCTGACAATGGAATAAAACAAATTAGTAACTTGCTGAACAGATAATCATGGATAAACATGTTTGTCTTTGCAGAGGTGGAGTGGGGTATAAACAGAACACTGTCCTTTTTTGTATTTTGCCTTCCCCTTAAGATGACAGAACAAATACAACAACTTTTGACTTTGGACATGTTCAAATGACACTCAATAAACAATAGCTTGTTTTAAGCATATCCTGATCTTAACAGCAATTGAAATAACATTTTAGGCTTTATTGTTTTGTTTTCTTTGCTCCCAATCAGATTTGAGTCATTTATTATTTAGTATCTGCTCAAACCCAGTACTATTCTTCTAGATATACTTCAGACATTGTAGATAGGATAGACTATAGCATGTGGTTGCACCACTACCTCTTTCTGTACTGTACCCTGTGTGGAAGGCACTTCCTTGTTGGAAAGCAGAGAGCATTTTGGGAAGCTAAGCTAAAGGTAAAGGAGCACTACAATGAAGACTTCAATGAGGCCTACTCACCACATGCCAAAGAACAAGCTGTACCTTGAAATAAGCTATTGTGTTGCACTTACCTTACAGTGAAATGACTGATGATGGTCCCTGTTAGCTGTTTCATGTGTTAATGATAAGATGCAAACCAGTAACATGGAGTAGATCAATGTAGGCATCAGTCAGATGTATGTTCCTGTGATTAGATCTGATCCTGACTGATTTTTAGGATCTGGATCAGGACATCCCTAGATTTGATTATACTAATGTCAGAATTTGTGTTTGTGTTTGTTCAAACTAGGTCTATCATGTTTAGTGCAGTATGGCACTGGGTTTAAATTGTAGAGACTAGAAGTGAACTGAGTTTTTTAAGTGCAGGGGGAAAATCTGAGTCAACTTAATATTTGGTCTGAGCACCCTTAGCATTTAAAAAAGCGCCTGTACACCTGAACATGGTTTCTCAAGGTACTTGTCAAGACTGTTGTTCTTGGAGAACGTGCCACAGTTCCTCTGTAGATTCAAGACTAATTCATGGTTGCTGTGTCCATGTGCACAGGCCACTAAGCAGACTGTGGATGCCGACCCGGCTCTGTTCATACTTCAGTAGAGCTACACCAGTCTGCTTCGTGACTAGTTGCATTTCTCCTAATATCGAACACAGAAAAGCACACGAAAAAACAGAAACCAGCCCTGTAGCACCATATCAGTAATAATCCCTAAGATGTGCCAGGCACAGTTTGTGAACAAAGCAGAGGATTTCTGGAGAATTTATGATTTCATACTGTGTTTGGGCTCCGTAGATTAAAGCATGTGCAAACAAAGCTTCTCTGAAGTCCAGCAGCGACTACTTTGATTATCCATTCATCAGACCATCCCTCCATCCATCCATTTTTTTCCACTTATCTGGAGTAGGGTTGTAGAGGCAGCTGATGATGCAGCTTATTCCAGACGTCCCTTTCCTCAGCAACACTTTCCAGTTCTTCCAGCACAGCCCACCACTGCGAGTCTTGCCCGAGTCTTTGCTTCTGTTGCTTCGGTGGGTTGCGAGGCCTGCAAGCTGAATAGCTGCGTCCGGGACTCCTGATCTCCTGATCCAGGTCTCAGTAATTATATCACACAAGTGTCCTGAATGAGTGACCGTGATAATAAACAAAGCCTCAACTCATCGATTTTGTTGTTGAGAGACCTGAAATTGGTGACAAAAAGAGGAGGGGCAACAAAAACAATGATAGATGGATGTGGACCATCTCCACCATGGCAGATTTTGAGGGGCAAGCTCTGCGCACAGCTGAGTCTTGTGCGGTTGGAGGATGTATCTCTTCAGGACAGTGTCGGGCAGCCCTCCTTTGTGACATTTCTATGGACAAGCCCCGCCCTTTGGTCCCTGCTGCTTGGCGCTGCTGCATTTTTGATGCCGTTCATTCCCTGTCACATCCCAGGGTTAAAGTTTCAGTTAAACTGGTAGGTGCCAGGTTAGTGTGTCCTGACCTCAGAAAGGACGTTGGAGTGTGGGCCTCTATGTGCATGGCGTGCCAGTGCGCTAAGATACAGCGTCACGTTACAGCTCTTTTGGGGCCATTTCCCATTCCTGAAAGGCGTTTCGAGCATATTCACATGGATCTAGTCGGCCCTGTCCCCTGGCCCATGATTTTACTCACCTCCTTACCATGGTATACAGAAGCGCACAGTGGCCCGAGGCAGTTCCCCTGTTGTCTACTACTTCTCCTGAGATGGCCCGGGCATTCCTCTACTCATGGGTGGCGTGGTTTGGGGTTCCTTTGGACATGACATCTGATAGAGGCCCCCAGTTTAACTCTGAGCTGTGGAATGCGGTTGGCTGGGGGTTTGCAGGTTAAACTTCACCAAACCTCTGCATACCACCCACAGGCCAACGGATTATGTGAGCGGTTATACCGTACCATGAAGGTTGCCCTCTGTGCGTCTTTAGTGGACACTAGCTGGGTGGACAGACTGCCGTGGGTGTTGTTGGGTCTGTGTTGTGCCCTTAAGGAGGACCTGCATTCCTCCTCTGCTGAGCTGGTTCTAGGTCAGACTTTTAGGGGTCCAGGGGAGTTCCTTCCTGGGGTCTCAGGTTTAGGCCCTGTTGTGGGTGGGAAGTCTGGTTTACAGGGGGAGTTTTCTCACCTGTTGCAACAAACCAGGTGAGAAAACTCTGCATCCCTCAGTCTTACATTCCCAAGGACATCGTATTGGCCAAGTATGTTTTTATCCAACATGATGCACACTGCTCTCCCCTACAGTCACCATATGACGGCTCCTATCGGGTATTAGAAGTTGGGCATACGTTTTTTCTGGTCGAGATGGGGACGAGTCAGGATCTCGGTTTCTGTGGATCATTTGAAGCTTGCTCATGTGCTCCAGGATGACCAGGTGGAGCTGGCTCACTCTGTACACTGGGGCTGCCCCCCCGACCTTACCCCTTTGCCTCTTCCTGTTGCGCCTCCCAGGCCTGTTAGGCATAGTTGCAGGGGTAGGGAGGTTAAGTTGCCTAAGCAGTATACTTGAAGTTTCACACTATGCATTGTTGTTTTTTTCATGCTGTTTCATGCATGTTCTTGGCTTGCAGTATTATTTTGTGTGTTCTGGGAGGGCCTGTGTGGCGACACTATTTTGTAGGTTTCACACACAAACTTGTAGCTTTATTCTGAAGGGAGAGTTTCTGGTGAGGAGCGGATGTCTTGAGTGGTGATCTGGTGCTGCCTTTGACAAGTTTATGGCTGTTGAGCGGAGTCCAAATAAAATTGTAGAGACTCAAGTATCTTTTCATCTCTTTTTCTTCGACTTCCAAAATGTAGGTATTTGGCCAAAGTGATCATAAATATGTTTGGAGGAGAGAAGGTGAAGCCTTTAATACCAAGACCATGCATACCATCAAGCATAATGTGGTAGTATTCTGCTCCAGGACTGGTTTGGTGCCAGTGGAACTAGTGATTTACAAAGTAAATGGCATAATGAAGAATGAGGATTACTTCTACATTCTTCAGGAAAACCTAGAATTGGTCTTCCCAAATATAAAATTTGTTTTATGTATATTTTTGACCAAGCAGATTTTGTCATATATCCAGGTGGCCTATAATACATCTCTGAAAAAAACAAAATGCGTAACTGTTTTTTCTTTGTTTTTTGTGTGACAAAGATGCTTGGTTTTTAACGATTCCATCATAGAAAATACAGTGTTACAGGGGTCATTGCAAACTCAGAACTACTATGATATGCATGGTCTTTACCAGTGTATGTCAACTTTTGTTAACGACTGTAGATACAGCACTTAGTGACAAATAAGTGCTTTCTGATGTAGCTGTCATGTGCAAAAGCAGTATCATGAGTCAAAAGAGGGTTACCAACAGTTTAGGTACTTAACTAGCTGATCCATGTCTCCTGGTCTAAGAGAATTTGTGTTAGAATATTATCTCTGTTACATACACTTTCATCATCACAGGATGATAGCACTCTAAGAGACTGTCTGTGTCTTTCAGCTCAAGTTTTCAGAGGAATGGAGACTCAGAGAATGGGGAGATTGCAGGAGCAGAGGGGACAACAGTGAAGCCAGAGTGTGTTCGGTGGCCTCACTCGGTACAGTGGTCAGACCTTGGCCAATCATTGTTGTTTGCTGATCTTCTTGAACAGTATCATACTCTCATTTGGAGTTTTTGCAGCAAAGCCCTGTGGCTACAATTGCATGTTCCACATGAAAGTAACACTTTAGAAAGCATCAACTTTCAAGACAACCACATGGGCTTCAAGATTCTGCACAAGATTGGTCAAGCTTCAGCATCAGGTAAGAAGATACACCCAGTGATAACTTCATTAGAAACACATGTACATTTGTGTATTTAGGCAATGGTCCAATCGCCACTTATGTGGTTATATTGTGTTTATGTCATGTTCACATAATACAGATGAATTCCGACTCTGACTCTGATCGATTATTGGTGGGCTCAGAATTTGGAGTCAGCAACATGAATCCATAGACCCAACCAAGTCCAAACTACTGGTGGTTGTGCAATAGTGTGGGGAATGATTCATTGGGGCACTTTGAGCCCCTTAATACCAATCAATCATTGTCTGAATGCCACAGGCTGTTTTAGTAAATGTGCTGACCCTGTACATCCTTTCATGACCACAGTTTACCATTTTCTGCTTGCTACTTCTAGCACAATAATGCACCATGTCACCTATTCATTCAATTCAATATTTTTTATATAGCGTCATTTCACAACATATGTCATCTCATAGCACTTAACATAATAAGGTAATGGCATTGCAAATTTTAAACAGAGAAACCCAACAAATCCGAAGTTTCCTTAGAATTCATTTTGAGCAAGGCACCAAAAAACCTCCCCTATACTGGGAAGGACAGGAAGGCTCAATAAGGGCAGCCGTATGCCTCGACTAGTTGGGGTGGGATGGGAGAGTGGTTGGGGTGGAGATAGCAGATGGAGGACAGACAAACAATACATAACTGAACAATAAGCACTTTTGAGATTGATTAGACCAGTGGGACTTGATTTTACAACAGAGTAGCCTAATAACTGAACTTACAGATGTGCTTTATGTGTAAGTTGAACGACACATCCTTATCAAAAATAACTCCAAGGTTTTTTACAGTAGAACTGGAGACTAAGGTAACGCCATCGAGAGTACCTATCTGGTCAGATGGTGTGTTTCTGAGATGCCTTTATGTCCTTCAGACATGCTTGGGGTTTTATTAACTGATTGATTTCATGGAAATGTATGCAGTATGTTGGAGTTTCAGTAGAAATCAGCTGGACTTCTCTTGTAGGTTCTTGGATATAAGTCTATAGCTTGCTAAAACATTTGGATCCAGAGTAGGCTTTTTCAGCAGTGGTTTTATTACAGCAACCTTTAAAGTGTGTGGTACATGGCCTGTTAATAAAGACAGGTTGATGATGTCTAATACTGGAGTGTTAATTAAAAGAAAGATTTCCTTAAACAATCTAGTGGGGATGAGTTCTAACAAACATGTTGCTGGTTTAGAGGAGTTTACTATCGGCATGAGCTCTGAGAGATTTACAGCAGAGAAGTAGTCCAAGTATAAATCTGGTCCTATGGACGCTTCCAGAGCTGCTGCACCTACAGACATGTTCAGGATTTTTTTGTCTGATATTTGAAACTTAATTTGAATTCAATAAATTTTTTGACTTCATTCAAAATTATTTGAATGAAGTCTTCACTACTGAGATCTAAAGGAACACAAGGCTCCACAGAGCTGTTACTCTTTGTTAGTCTGCCTACAGTGCTGAACAGAAACTTGGGGTTGTTCTTGTTTTCCTCGATTAAAGATGAATAATTGACAGTTCTCATCCTACAAATTGCTTTTTCGTATGTGATTAAAGATTAAATTCTTCTGAATTAGTGGAACACCAATGCCTTTCCAGTCTCCTTAAAGTCTGCCTTAAGATGCACAATTGTTAGTTATACCATGAAGCTACTCTTCTATGATATGATTCATTGCGTTCTTTTTCAGAGGGGCAACAGTATCAAGTGATGTTTGCAGTAAAGCTGCAGTACCCTCAACCAGATTATCCACCTGTGTGGGACTAACACTAGAGGAGTTGCTCTCTATTGTGTTGGCATGTGTCATTGAAGTGAATAATGATGGAATCATTTCCTTAAATTAAGTTACTGCGTTACCACATAAATATCTGCTGTAAAGGAACTTTTTGGTAAATGCTCCGTGGTCCATTATTGTAAATTCAAATGTTATTAAAAATGATCAGACAGAATAAGATGTTCAATTTCTATGCCAATATATCAAAACAAGATTGAGGGTGTGATTAAATCAGTGAGCTGGTTTATTTACAAAATGAGAAAAATCAGAACTTTTTTTCGTTTTCCAATTTAGGTGCATAAGACTAAGTCTAAGGCTTTTAAAGGAATTATAACTAAGCTTTGGTCTGAGTTTGAGTGGAAGGTTCCTGCCACTCCTCTCCCTCTGTCTAGTGTGATTAGATTGTACCTCATTTGTGTGCTGCTTTGGACAAAAGCATGTGCCAAATGAATACATGTAAATATAATAGTGATTATTGTTTCTATATTGTTTGTGTTGAGGCCGTCAAGCTTATAAACGTTTCCTACATTAGCTGTTTCTTACAAACAGGAAAAAAATTCCATCTCTAAGAAGCTGTTCTTATCTAATTTTTATGATCATCTTTCTGATACTTCTGGGTGGTTCTGTTTGTTGTAGATCTGGTTCCAAAGGAGTGCAAAGCCATGCTGGACAACTTCAGTCTGTATCTGTTAATCATGACAGCGCATGCTCACTGGGACTACGGTGAGTGCACAAACTTTTGCATGTAGACTATTATTATACAGTTGTTAACAAAAGTTTACAGAGGACAGATGGGTTTAAATGATTACATCAGAAAAAAATAAAAGTTATAGGGGTTGTTATAGGATTGAAGGATTCAAGGACTCAAGGTTCTTTATTGTCCTACCAGCACCCACGTACATATGAGATGGTACGAAATTGGCAAGTTCAAAAATAATAGTAAATATATAAAAATAAGAAAAATAGATAAAGGAAGACAAGTAAAATGCCAGCAATAAAAGCAATATATACAAGTGTTTACCAGTGGTAAACAGATAAATATACATGTGTGCAAAGCTGTTCTGTGAAGCAGATTTTAAAAAGTGTCTGTAGTTGCAGGTAGGTGGGCGATAGTTGTAAGGCTTCAGAGAACCACCAGAGTTCAACAGTCTAACAGCTTCTAGAAAGAAGCTGTTCCTCAGTCTGGTGGTCCTGCTCTGGATGCTCTAGATGCTCTGGATGCTCTACAGCCTCCTGTCTGAGGGGAGAGTGGCAAAGAGTGAGTATGCAGGGTGGGTGGAGTCCTTCATGTAAATGTAAATGTCTGTAGTGGTGGGTAGGCCGCTCCCCCAGTCCTCTGTGCAGCCTTCACCACCCTCTGCAGAGCCTTCCTCTCTGCAGCAGAGCAGCTGCCGTTCCACACAGTGATGCAGGAGCAGAGGATGCTTTCCACCACACATCTATAGAGACTGACCAGGACTGAGCTCCCAAGTCCAGCTTCCTGAGGAAGTTAGGCAGGAAGTGTTGCAGCTCCAGGTGAGGTCCTTGGTGAGGTGCACGCCCAGGTACCTGAAGCTGGAGACCACTTCCACAGCTGCTCCTCCAATGTGTAGTGGAGGGAGGGTGTACCACCATCATCTCCTTGGTCTTTTTCACGTTGATGCAGGGATTGTTTTCTCTGCACCAACCCTCCAGATGCTCCACCTCCTCTCTGTATTTGGACTCATCGTTGTTGGTGATGCCTCCCACCACTGCTGTGTCACTATATGACAGCTTTGGTGTTTTGCAGACCAGTCATATGTCAGCAGGGTGAACAGCAGGTGGCTCAGCACACAGCCCTGGGGGGAGCCAGTGCTGAGGATGATGTTGAGGAGAAGATGTCGTGGATTCTGACGGTCTGTGGCCTGTTGGAGAGGAAGTCCAGGACCCAGTTTCTATGGGAGGGGCTCAGTCCAAGTGTTAGTAATTTCTGCACCAGGGTTTGTGGAATGATTGTGTTGAAGGCAGAATTAAAATCAAAAAAGAGCAGGCGGACGTATGAGTTTTTGCTCTCCAGGTGGGTGAGTGCTATGAACCATTAATGAAATGGCATCATCAGTGGAGCGGTCTTTCCTGTAAGCTGTAAGTATTGATGGGGGTCCAGAGTGACATCGATGGAGGCTTTTATGTGGGCCATGACCAGCCTCTTGAAGCACTTTGCGACTATTGGGGTGAAGGCTACCGGCCGATAGTCATTCAGGCCTGTCATTGTGGAACTCTTGGGGATGGGGATAACAGTGGTGGCCTTGAGGCAGGTTGGAACAGCTGCCTGTGACAGTGAGGTGTTGTAGATGTCCTTCAACACTGCAGACAGCTGGTGAGCACAGTCCCTCAGTACCCGCCCTGGAATGTTATCATGTCCGGCAGCTTTGCATGGGTTGATCCTCTGTAGGGTCCTCCTCACTTCTGCTGAAGTCACGCTGAGGGGGGCTTCATCCCATGATGGGGGTGAGTTTGGTACTGGGAGGGGTGTTGGGGTTCTCAAAGCTGGTGTAGAATTTGTTGAGAGTGTCGGGCAGAGAGGGGTCCCTTGGACATTGTGCATCCCTGGTGTTATAGTTTGTGATGCCCTTAATGCCCTTCCACATGCTCCGGGGGTCGTTGGTGGAGAAATTACCCTGGATTTTCTGAAGATATGTGTCTTTGGCCCTCCTGATGCTTGCAGTCAGCTTTCTCCTAGCCGCTGTGAGTGCTGGTGCATCACCCGTCATGAATGCAGTATCCCTGGCTCTCAGCAGAGTCCTGACATCTGCATTCAGCCAGGGTTTCTGGTTCGGGTAGATGGTGACTGTCTTGGTGGTGGTAACATCATTAGTACACTTGGAGATGAATCTGAGGACAGAAGATGTATATTCCTCCAGATCCACTGCTCCCTCACATTCAGCTGCCTCTCTGCAGACCTGCCAGTCCGTGCACTGGAAGCAGACTTGTAGCACAGAGGCTGCGTCACTGGGCCACACAGTGACGGTCTTCTGTGTCGGTTTAGTCCGCTTCAGCAGGGGACAGAAGGCAGGGACCAACAACATGGAGATGTGGTCGGAGAGGCCGAGGTGGGGACGGGGGATATGGTGTTATTTTTGTGCCTCATTTACGAGCAATTAATGTGAAGTTTTGAGCACATAAACATGCGTATTGCAAGAACTCAAAATTATCTTTAGTGTAAAAATTATAATCCAGTGAAAAACAAAGCAGTTTGAGCAAACAATTATCCATAACGTGCTCAAGAAGTTATTTTTCATGCTTGCTGAATACACATCAGTGTGCATTAACAATATTTTTCCTCAGTTTTCCCCGCTCCTCGTGCGCTTGTACTCTCTGTGTTGCTTTCGGTCTTGCACTGCCTGTGCGCTCAACTCCGCCCGCTCAACATGACACAGCGTTACAATGTGCCACACAGTCAACCAATCAGGAGTTGGACAGGGCAAATTCTGATTGGCTGTTTTGGCATCCAATTGTAAATAGGTGATGGGAAACAGCTAGTGAAGGCCAGTACTACCAAGTACGTACTCCTGAGGATGGGAGTGTGTACTTGGTTAATGTGCAATTGGAATAGCAGCCTACTTGATGACGTCACCACTTCAGCTCCTCGACTCAGATTATTTTTACTGAGAAAAATCTACAAAATGGAATAAGATAAAATAACACAGCCCTGCCTCTTTACGTTTTAATATAAAACAATCAAGATTTATATATTTTAAGCTTTGTAAGATCATTATACACTGTTTATTTAATGTTTTAGAGGCCTTGGTTTTTTGACAGCTGTAGTTTGTGATGCAGTTGAACTGAACCATCTTATTGTCAGAGCCACTAAATAACTGAAGAATTACTAAACTTGACTTGACAGTTTTAATATTGTCATTACTAAAATACATTAGCTTTCATTCTACATACATACCTGCTGTTTGTCCTCAGACATCCACCCATTAATTCTGGCTTCAACAAGTCATATCAGACAATTCATATTTAGAATACTGTTGAAAAAAACATGTAATTATTGAATTTGATTTAGGAGATTTAATTTTATAACAGAACTAAAGTCTCTTAACACAGATAAAAACTTTTTGCTTCTCCCCCTCCTGATGTTCTGTAGCCTTTAGTTTCCATTAACTCCATCAGACTGGTCCAGATGCTGCAGAAGGTCCACAGATGGAGCTGCTGATGTTCTATCTATGGAGTCTCCATCAGTCAGTGAGGATCTGGGTTTCTTCAGCTGTCCTTCAAATAAAATATTACTCAATGTTATTTTTAATGCAATTACAGTCATAAGAATAGAAGAACTCTGTACTGCATGTAGTCAAGAGACAAGACAATAATTCAGAAGTACAAAGTCAGCGATTGAGGACAACACTAAATAACAATATAAAAATGATGGACAGTAAAAAATATACTGTGAGGCCAAAGTGTGACCGTTAGATACCCATAAAACTACCCGTTTAACCGCTACAGAACCGTCAGAGCCAGCGGCAAATTTCAGACAGTCTAGCTGAGCTAAGGCTGCTCTCAGTGGGCTACAGTGAGCGCTGACCTTCTGGTCATAGCTGTTTGACTGGGACACATCTCCGAAATCGCTGGAATATTTTTAAGCAGGCTTTATCTGGATAAATTAACCACAGATTTGACGCTTGTACAACCACTTTCTTGCCTCAAATAATCTAAAAACTACATTTTGTTTCACAATAAGAGGAGTATTTACAAAAAAACTTGTATTACCGTTGAAAGTTTTCTCCTCGGCTTTTGACCCTGGTTGGCACGAAATGCATTATGGGATACTTTGCTACCCCGAGTCCACACAAGTCTGGTCCCATTGGATACTGAAACAGCCAGTCAGAATTTGCCCTGTCCGACTCCTGATTGGTTGACTTTGTGGAGCTCCGCCCCGAACTGTTGGATTCAGCCAACAGCATGCTGACGTTGAGCCAGGTTGAGCTCTGCCCTGAACTGCACATAGCAGTCAGGGGCACTTGGTAAAACCTGGGCAGAATGTCCATCAGCCTTACATGGTTGAAGTCCCCTGCAACCACGTAGAAGGCCTCCGGGTGCTTGTTCTGAAGCAAGCTGAAGTTATTGTGTAGCTCCTTTAGTGACTCGTTAGCATTAGCACCTAGAGGGATGTAAACAATGGTGATGAACGCTGCCATGAAATTATTAGGCAAATAGTGTGGCTGGCATTTAACAGTCAAATGTTGTATTGCCTCAGAGCAGTGACTCTTGAGCAGGTTACAGTTTGTACTCCAACCTTTGTTAATATACGCACAGAGTCCGCCCCCACAAGATTTCTCCGACAGCTGGTTATGGTCCGCTCAGAAAAGTTGTACACTGTCAATCTGGAAGGCTGAGTCCGGCATGCTGTTAATTAGCCAGGTTTCCGTGAGACAAAGTACAGCAGAGTTCCTCATCTTCTGAGAAACCCCCAGCCTCAGACGTACCAGGTCCATCTTGTTGTCCAGTGAGCGAACATTTGTCAGGAATAGTGATGGGATCGGCGGTCTTTTTGCTTTTAGCTGGGTCAGCAAGCCGGCTCGCTTACTCCTCTTCTGCTTCCAAGTGCACCGCTTCCTCTTACCTCCTAACCTCTGCACTCTGCTTCGCCATTCCGATTTCCACAGGAGCCGCAGTCTGCCTAATGTAGCTTTAAACCCAAGTGAAGCTGTTATAACTAAACTGTACCTGATGCTGATTAGTTCGGCTGAGCTGTACATCACATGTATATCTATCAATGAATTGGCCCTAAAATTGCTAAAAGTGGAATTCTTCCTTGGAGCTCAAGAAGCTGTGCTGTGTGCCATCTTATCAACCACCATCTTATAAACACAAGACCGCCATGATATGCGTGGTCTCTACAGTGTAAGTAAACTTTTGTTGGTGACTGTAGATACAGCACTTGGCAACAAATTAAAAAAACAGATTTCTTCTGGAGCTTTCAGATGTAGCTGTAGCCCCCTCCTCCATTAGAGAAAATTAAGAATTATTGGAGCCACTGGACACTGTCTTGTGTATACAAAAAAGTGTATGTAAACTTTTGTTCACAACTGTAAATGTTCTGGTGGCAGGACTATTGTTGAAACAGATGCTTTACATTTTTATTGTAGTTTTTTTTTAGACTTGATGTTGTGTTGGTCAATTGATATTCAGCTGACACTGTGATACAGTAATAAATTCCAGGTAATAAACATGGATACTGATGTCAGAGCAGTGCATTACATCATAATGTGTAAACAAATCTTAACTTGAGGTTTATGTATAAACAAACACTTTTTTCTTAATCAGTATATTGATGGAGCATTTCTGTTATGTTATTTTGTCATTATGTCTCTCTTTTGCTGTCTTTCTCTAGTGATGTGCAGCAGTTTAGGTTCTGCTCTGAAAGATCAGTGTCTTGCAAATCAAGGGACCAACTTTGTGATGCCAACATCTAAGCCAGATGGAAGTGTGATGAATTCACTGACCATGGAGCACTTCCTACAGCTACCGCCACCTCTCCTCTCATCTCTGTGCTGTCATCAGTTAAACAGCGGGGCCTTAGGTAAAAATAGTTTGTGCTCTCCACTGTCACATAAGCAACTCCAGCAGCATACCTTAATACATAACATTACCATATTTATCAGTCTCTTGATTTTTCTTTCACTGAATTGCACTAGTACAGCAAAATACTGTAAAATCTTTGGTCGTCAGTCCAAAACAGTGGACCTTGAATTCAGTTCAGTTTCATTTAATTTATTTACCATTTTATAACATAAGTCACCTCAGAGGAGCCTGCTAACTGGAAACTCTGGGAACCACAAGTAAACCTACCGTCTCAGAGCAGGACTCTGTTAGGATGATATGGTACAATAAGGTCTTTAAGATACGATGGAGCTTGGTCATTAATAGTTTTATATGTTAGAACCAACCTCCTGTGGACTCACCATCCGCAGAGGAAACCGTAGGGGCCGGGTGCAGTGTGGATCGGCGACAGTTGACGATGGGGCATTGGCGACCCGATCCCTGGACAAAGCTTTTAGCTGTTGGGACATGGAACATCACCTCGCTGGGAGGAAGGAGCCTGAACTTGTGAGGGAGGTTAAGAGGTATTGTTTAGATATTGTTGGGCTCACCTCCACATGAGGCTCGTGCTCTAGAACCCAGCTCCTCGCGAGGGGCTGGAGTCTCCACTTCTCTGGAGTGGCCCGCGGCGAGAGGCGGAAAGCTCATGTGGGCTTTCAGGGATTTTAATAAGTGTACATGGCACCAGGACACCTTAGGCCAGAGGTCGTTGATAGACTTTATAGTCATGTGATCTGATCTCCGACCGCGCGTTTTGGACACTCGGGTGAAGACAGTGGCTGAGCTGTCAACCGATCACCACCTGTTGGTGAGTTGGATCCACTGGTGGGGGAGGAAGCTGGACAGACTTGGCAGGCCCAAACGTGTTGTGAGGTTCTGTTGGGAACGTCTAGCAGAGCTCTCTGTTAGTGCAGTCTTCAACTCCCACCTCCGGGAGAGCTTCGCTCAGATCCCGGAGGAGGTTGGAGGCATTGCATCCGAGTGGACCATGTTCTCCACCTCCATTGTCAAAGCTGCTGCTCGGAGCTGTGGTCGCAGGATCTCTGGTGCCTGCTGTGGCGGCAACCCCCGAACCTGGTGGTGGATACCAGAAGTAAGGGATGCTGTCAAGCTGAAGAAGAAGTCCTATCGAGTGTTGTTAGTTCATGGGACTCCTGAGGCAGCTGACGGGTACTGGCAGGCCAAGCGTGCCATGGCCTGGGCTGTTGTGGAGGCAAAAAGTCAGGTCTGGGAGGAGTTTGGGGAGACCATGGAGAAGGACTATCGGTTGTCCTCAAGGAAATTCTGGCAAACTGTACAGCGCCTCAGGAGGGGGAAGCTGTGCTTCACCAACACTGTTTACAGTGGTGGTGGGGAGCTGTTGACCTCAACTGGGGATGGAAGGAATATTTCAAGGATCTTCTCAGTCTCACCGTCACGTCTTCCGCTAAGGAAGCAAAAGCTGAGTTCTCAGAGGGAGGCTCACTCATCACCCAAGCTGAAGCCACCGAGGTGGTTGGAAAGCTCCTCGGTGGCAGGGCACCAGGGGTGGATGAGATTCGCCATGAGTATCTCAAGTCTCTGGATGTATAGGGACTGTTGTGGTTTCTGTAACATTGTGTGGCGGTCGGGGACAGTGCCTCTGGACTGGCAGACCAGGGTGGGGGTCCCTCTTTTCAAGAAAGGGGACTGGAGGGTGTGTTCCAACTCCAGGGGGATCACACTTCTCAGTCTCCCTGGGAAGGTGTATTCCAGAGTACTTGAGAGGAGGATCCAGCCGATAGTCAAACCTTGAATTCAGGAGGAACAATGCGGTTTTTGTCCAGATTGGGGAACACTGGACCAGCTCTATACTTTCCATTGGGTGCTTGAAGGTTCATGGGAGTTTGCCCAACCAGTCCACTTGTGTTTTGTGGATTTGGAAAAGGCGTTCAACTGTGTCCCTCGTAGCATCCTGTGGGGGGTGCTCCGGGAGTATGTAGTCCGGGGCCCTTGGCTAAGGGCAGTCCAGTCCCTGTACGACTGGAGCAGGAGCCTGGTTTGCATTGCCAGGAGTAAGTCAGACCTGTTCCCAGTGCATGTTGGACTCCGGCAAGGCTTCCCTTTACCACCAGTTCTGAGATCCCGGATACAAGTGATTGAAATGAGCTTCCTCCACAGGGTGGCTGGGCACCCTTAGAGATAGAGTGAGGAACTCGGCCACCAGGGAGGAGCTCGGAGTAGAGCTGTTACTTCTCCACATCAAGAGGAGTCAGCTGAGGTGGCTGGGACATCTGTTCTGAATGCCTTTGGGACGCCTTCCTGGGGAGGTGTTCCGGACATATCCCACTGGGAGGAGGCCTTGGGGTAGACCTAGGACATGCTGAATTTTGTTTCAGTTGGAAAACCACAGCTTTTCTTTTTGACCAGTAACAACATTATATAACTCTTAACAGTTGTGACCACTAATAGCAGTACTTTCAGTAGTAGTTTTACCTGTCATACCTACTCTATGCATGTTCAAATATTGGCCATTAATGCAAAAAAAAATCATTTCATCTTTTTCTCATAAGTGTGTTGCAGACTGGGAGCATACTTTACATTTTTTAAAGCACAGGAAACAGATTCAGCCTCTTGCAATTAAAATAAAGGTTTTATGGTTGGTGGAAGCAGAAGCATTGACATTTTTTGACCAAATTTACACCATCATATAACTGGTTTGTCTTGTCCTGTCAAAGCAGGGTTGTGCCATTAAGGACCATATGTACATTTCAATGAGCCCGCAAAATTTCAGGACTATAGCTATATTATTTCTGAAGTTATGACACTTCAAACATTGTTCCACAGATTGGCACAAAGAAATCAATGTAAAAATCAACATGACCTCACCCCTCTTTAAGAATTTTTCAACTCAAAAACTAATGTTACCTATGATGATGTTTTACTTAACATACAAACAGAAAAAAATCAGACTGATATGAGATGGTCAGGAGTAAAATTTAGTTTAAATTTGCTGAATTGAGGTGGAATGACCCATGTGCAACATTACTTCCTAAAAAACCTGAGTTCAACAGATGGACCAACTACATATGAAATGACAGTGTTGTTCCACTTGTTCTTTTTTCTCTGTTTGATGTGCTGTTGATCCTTTAGCTGAATTTATACAGGCCCAGTTGAGGTAGCCACGGGCTCTAAGAGCATTTTTGATTTTCCCTTTCCTCAATCTTTTCCCTCTGCCTTGATAGGTGCATTCTCAGCCCACTGCCTCAGATGTAAGTATGCACGTGAAAAGTAGGGTGACATCAGTTGATACCATAGTTTCATCTTGGACAAGTTTTACTTGTTGACAAAATCTGTTGAGGTTTGGGTGTTCTGTGCAATATTTCCTACCAGAGGTACTAAACTGGGGTTGAGGTTTTTTGCAATTTTGTCAGTGACTGAGTTAATACTGCTGATGGTGGGTCTGAGTGGTGCCTATTCGATGTGTGTCTTTGGAAGTCCATATATGCTGCCATGGAGTCAAATGAAATGAGTCCAATGAAACTGGAACAGCCATCCCTAAACAGAGTTTGATTTGTGAAAACAGGTATCTAAAATGTTTTGTACCAAATCAATTAGTGCAATCAATCAAACTTAGTACAGTTCAAAGTGTTTCACATCTGACAGAACAGGCAGAGTGTTCTGAGTGAATATTTAAGTAATCTTTTCAGTTGCTTCATTGAGCTATTTCACAGAATTTGAAAACACCAACTTTCAACCTGGAAGCAGATTATCTCTTCATAATGGCACCCAGGGCCATTGAAACATAACCCAACACAGATTTAATATGAAGCCCAGCAACAAAACACTACAGACAGAGGCTGATTACACCCCCACTCTTTCTGCCCACTCTCCCCAGGTCCTCTTATCCTTTTCCCCTCCAGGTTCACTCTTCGGAGACAGACTGCTGGCTTGGTGTTAGCTTCAGTGCAGCTGTCTACAGTCTGGGTCATGTCCAAGGCTTACCAGTTCCTCTCTTCATGGAGCCTCAATAAGTTCCTGCTTATCACACAGGGGGACTTAAATGTAGGTTACTCATTTATCTCAACCACATGACTAATGGGTCATTCAATGTCAAATCATCAAACGTTTTAGAATAGTTTCAGCCTGACCATCTCCGATTTACCTGATGTTTTTATAGCATAAAATATGGGTATTGATCAAGATGTTTGTGAAAGTTTAGCTTGATCAATATCATGTACTTTCCTTGATATTTTTTCAAAGCTGCCAGTTGACCTATTTTTTACTGTTTTTCACACATTTAAATTTGTGGCTATGTTTAAATGACAATATCTCAGGACCTATTGAAAATAAACATCTGAAATGTCTGCAGTTATTGCTCATCACACCATTGACAAGTAGATCAAGCTTTTCAAATTCAGTAGATCCTGAATTTCCTTTCGGGTATTAATAAAGTATATTCTAATTCCAATCAAATAATCTCTGATTATGGGTTTGGTGAGTTATAAATGAAGTTAAACAAAAATAACTTTTTCCATTTTTGTGATCAAATATTCAAAATGAAAAACAGTTTTTAATTTTATTTAGTTATTTGGTGAAACAAATGACTCAGAAAATATCACTAGTTGGCTTCAGCTTCATCAGTGTTTTGTTAATGTGTGCTCAAAGGTGGGCTGTTTTTTTTCAATAATCCAGATTCTGAATCAATGGTATTTGGAGAAATAATGGAAAAATTCAAGCCTGAAATCTGAGGCAAGCATAGCCTCAAATTTCAATGTGCAAAAAAACATGGTGAAAGGGGGATCACAGGGAATCAGAAAAAAATATCTCTGAAAGTATTTGATATGTGAATCTGAAATTTCACAGATACCATTTTAAATATGCGTAGTCTATGATAAAAAAAAATCATGCAAATGAGAGATGGTTAATTAGAAGGACCCGGATGCTTTGAGATGGAATAAACCTTATGTTCTTAAGTTGTTGAAGGAAAAAGAATTACATTACAGAAAAGGTCTTGTCCTGATGCAGACATGTTAAGAAATGTGCAGCACAGTGAGCTTGGAGAGTATTTACAATGCTTTGTAGGCATATTTTTGTGGTGCACACGTTATTCATAGAATAATGTTGTCCTCATTAAGTCTTTAAATAATTAGCAATATTACATGACCAAAACCTACAATAAATATACCCTAATAACAACATTAAATACTTTCATTTAAAGAAAAAAACTTAAGAAATGGCCTTTCTAACTCCAAAATAGACAGTCATAGTGTAATGTCAATTTATTAAGTGCCTGTGGCTCTCCTTGGAGCTGTATGTCTGTTCAGGATCCAGTACTCTACTTGTCTACTTGTCTTAGCTCAGTTTTAGCCTTCAGCTCTAAAATCAAATTCTTATCAGTTTGATCAAGTGTGTTTATGATGTGTTTTTTCTTTGTCTCTGTAGATGCTGAGGGAGTCATTAGAGATGGTGGTGCACCAGACAAAATACCTGGTGATGAATTCAGACAGTGACCACCATTCCACACTCCGCAACCATAACCAGCTTCTGCTGGGG
The DNA here is from genome assembly GCA_024666655.1 of Dascyllus trimaculatus. Lineage (NCBI taxonomy): Eukaryota > Metazoa > Chordata > Actinopteri > Pomacentridae > Dascyllus > Dascyllus trimaculatus. The sequence goes on from CM045457.1 coordinate 2,646,872, forward strand.
CAACAAACTAACACACTTGACAGGGCTGTGTCTGAGCTGCAGGTAGCATTCAGATGACTTGGCTGCCATGTGCATGTTTTGTTGGATGTTCCGTTTCTGTCATTCTGATTGCATAATTATGGCATAGTGCAAACCAAAGAATGTAGATGTCATGTGATTGTAATGCCACTTCTCTATGTCACCGTCCATCAGACCTTCTCTTCTCTGGTACTGAAGACCTTCTCCAGTGACTGCAAGCGGATGTCAGGGGAGATCTTTGAACGGACCATGCCTTCTGCTGTACACTGGAGACCCAGCCACAGGGCAGGTACTGATATCTGACTGTTATTGATAGACAGCATATTATATAATCTCAGCCAACTGATGTTTTTGATACCTTGATTCCCGATAATTAGATAACTGGACTGTTATGGACTGTTATGTAATTGAGCATAATTTAGGTTTGCATGGCATTGCCTCCATACAGCATCATCCTCATGACGAGCTCACCACTCAGAATATTTTTTACACTCCATACACTCCATCCATACACCCTGATAAGCTCTGCCTTGCTGTTCTTTTTAAGCTACAGTCACTGAAACTCAAAAATTTCCTACAGATGCTTCACAATAAAAGTTGCAAGACAGATGTGCCCTCTGAGTGTAAGGTTTTTAATCTAGAAAAAAGACACAGGCCAAAAGTCTCCAGTTTAACAGCAAGCAACAGCAGTGACATTACTCAGTATTTTAGCTCATGCTAGAAATCTCATAGACAAAGCATTTTTATTGAACTTAAAGGTTTGTTTCGGCCTGGTGTATTTGCCATTATTGTGACTATAGTGGCTCAATGAGACCTCTCCACCTGTGCTTCAGGGAGATGAGGAGTCACACAAAGCAGTGCGTTTATCAAGATGATTAGCATGAGCTTTCCAGAAAACACGATTTTTACATCAATCCTTTAAATATTTGTTTTTAGTCTGACCAAAGTGAACACAAGCATTAGCCACCTGAAGCAGCCATTTTGCTGACTGAATTAGGTATTTCCATCCAGGATACTTGGCGGCTGTTTGAGTCGCTGCCATATTCATTGACGCATGCAGGTGCAATGGTGAATTACCCTGTGAACTATTATGGTCAACCGCATTTTTTCAAACGGGGGTCCAGAGACAAGAAGCTACTTAAATAGAAAAATGAGAGATGGAGGCACAAGGTATCAGAATGTTCTGAAAGACAACCTTGGGAAACTGGGGGGAGTTTCTGCGCTGACTGCTCTGCTGTGAGGAGGCAAACTTTGGCAAAGAGTGGAACCTTTAAATGCCAGGCTTGAAAAGTCTGTGTCTAAGGAAGAGAGTAATTCAGACAGTGTCGCAATGACTGAATTTGCAATTTAGCACTTCTGAATGTGGTTTCACTGGCTGGACCAAATGTTCAGCTCTTCATGTTGTCATTTATAGCTACAACAAATTAAAAGTCATTTCATGTGCTGGATTGTAATACATCTATTATCCACCATGATACAAAACAGGCCATACATCCGCATATACACGTATACTATGATACGAAAGTCCGACTAGGTTCATTTCGGTGAGACTAAGAGCAAATGTTTAAAATGATTAATGTGGAAAAACTGCTTTTTGGGAAAGTTGCATGGAGCTCTTGATAGTTGTGTTATGTCTTGTTTCACTGAATTTTTTACAACAGACATGAATGCAAAGTTAGCATGACACTTATACACACACACACACACACACACACTGAGTGACAGAGGGGGTCAGAGGGGTGGGGGATGTTTGGAGTGGGGATAGCAGATGGAGAACAGACAAACAACACATAAAGGATTCTCCTTGAAATTCTAGCTTTTTAATTTTACCTGTGTTTAGTAATTGTGCATGTCCCTGTGGGTGTACAGGTTTTCCCAGCAGTCCCAGCGAGTATGCATCTCTGGCAGCTCAGACTGTAATTGGTCAAGTTTTAGAAGGTGTAGCACCATTGTCTGATGATGCCCGAGTCCAAGCACTCAGTATAACAATGACAGCTTTCATGGAGGCTTGGATGGAACACATCCTAAAACAGAAGATCAAATTCAGGTATGCTTATGGTCATAGCATTAAACATTGATTTCACTTCACTATGTTATCCAAAAAATTGAAGACACCATTTAAAGCAATGATGCCAAAAAGTAATGTTGGCATGGAATGCAATTTTTTCTAACTATCATCTCAAGAATGCTTTTAATGCCAGGTTTCATGACTAAGTATCCATCATCAGGACACAGTATGACAGTGTTAAAATGTAGAATAAAGTTGAAAATACAAAATGTGCGTGCATGTGTGTTTTCTGCTGATCATATTCACTGAGACCTTTAGGCAGACCTCTGAGCAGTGTTGTTTAATTTTGGTCCTCAGTGTACATGGAGCTCTCCAGCTGAAGCAGGACTTCGACTCTATCAGAGGGATAATCCAGTCAGAGAGATACGGACTGTCCACTGAACTCCACCAACGACTGCTCAGTCTCCGGTATTACAGTCTGTGTTTTGTTCTGCCTTTTTATTAACTATTTATAGTAAACTTCACCTCTTTGTAATGTGATTTCAGTTAATTGACATGGACCCTATGCTGAATACATAGGTGTTGCTCTAAATCTGAAATTGAACTGTCAGTGTTCAAGTAAAATTGGAACAAACCAATCTGCATAATTGTAAGAAAGATTCAAAGTAAGCCTGTTCTTCTGGGAAAGTTTCACAGCTGTACAAAATACTGCAAATTTGTGGCATATTTGCTTTAGTGGGGGTTAGTCCCAGATTCCAATAAAAAAATGTGAAGCAAAGCACTTTAAAGCACTTAATAATTTTGTGTTTAGAAATAAGTTTTTGACTATTGGCCGCTGAAATAACTAAAATATGCTGACATAATATGCGTTCATCTAATATGGAAATTCAAAGGCTGAGAACCATTTTAACATCTATGTTGATCATTTTTCACACCACTTTTGGCAAGAATGTTGAATCTTTTTTTTCTTTCTTCAGGGTTTTTCAGCAAGTAGACTCAGCAGTGGTGTGTCTCCTCCAGCAGCCACAGGCTAAACCATACCTACAGCCCAGAGCCTGGGAGCCTTTCACACGCTGCTGTGAGTGTCACATTGGTCAGTCAGGAAGTCAGGAGCATATTTAAAATCTGAAAAGCAATCTACAGGCATGATCGTTTCAAGTAAAACTAGGTCTTTTTTCATGTTTCATGTTCTCTGCATCAGTTTCTCCTGCAGGATTTAATAAACTTCACAAGACTTTTAGCACCCTTCTGACAACCTGGCCCACTACATCGAGTTCTGGCTGTGGTTATTAAAGCAGCTTTGTCATACCTGTATCCACTGGCAAATGACTTGAAACCTAATGATGTGTTTAATTTGTTACTGACTTCTGCAATGTACTACCGAAAAACTGCTGGTTTCTGTCACCTCTCTGGTGTTCCCATTGCCAATATTCATTATGTAAGACATTCAGATACAAAATGACATAAGACAGCATGCTACCTGCAGTCACTATAGTGTTTGGTTTGTCTTCCATCCATCTCAGCTGCATGTTTTTTACACACTTTGCCCACGTTTATATCAAATAAGAAATGTATTGCTGGCAAAAGGTATGTTCAGCTGTTTGAAAGAGTTGATAAATCCCTTTAATTTAAACATATGGCATTGAATAGTGTGAGCAGTACAATTTAATATGGGTCTACTTTAGTAACTGGTTTGATTAAAACGTCCAGAGAGGCTAATGGCAGTAACCTCTTTGTGTAACTATTCAGGTCCGACCAACAGCAGCAGGGACAGCATTGATACTTCAGTGTCAAGCAGTATAACCAACCTGAGGTGTATGGAGGGTGAGGACGTGACTCAATCTGATCCCTCACTTGTGACCTCTCACCTCCCTCCAGTGGACCCATCCTCCCCCACAGAGCCCTACCTTGCTCCAAGGTACATTTCTACAATGTCTCACAACCAGACAGTGATTTCTTAGTGATGTTTCAGAATGGACTCACTGTCTGATTCTCTCCTTAAAGTAGCAGGCGTGATGGAATTCAATAATAAGAAGTGTCTTTATTTTGTATTCCTAGTCTAGCGCTGGGTGCTGCTCAGCAGGAATGGCTGGACTTGAGGATCCAAAGCAGTGCTCGTCGCTGGAGACTGCCAGGACTGCACTGTGTCTCTAAGTCTGAACCCTAAACACACTCACTTCACATGGATCTTTCTGCATCTTTAGTGTCAACAAAAAGGTTAATGCAAATATCCAGTAAAAGCACAGTAGTATTTTATTGTTGTTATTTTTGCAAATCAGAATGTGATAGCTGTGGAGGAAACGTTTGAATATTGTCAAAGTTATTTATTAATTAATGTGAAATGTCTGTATTATCAAACATATTTGTTTTACCATTTGTATGCAGACCTATTTTCATATTGCTGAATCCAGTTTTTTAATGAATATATTTAATCATCACTTTGTGATTGCATTTCTTCTGTGGGCATGGTACATTCCATACTTATCTGTATGACAAAGAATTAGACGGGAGTTTGTCTGGAAGTGGTCACATAAAATGCACTACTTTAACAGTTTTGGAGCTCCTTAGCTCATTTGACAGGATTGGAAGAGTTAAAGTCAAGACTTTATGACTGAACTACCACGTTGTCTGCACTCTGAACAATACAAACTCCCAACAGTTCAATGAGGTAGTAGTTTGTCTAGCAAAAGGTAAAGAACACAGAAAAACAGGTTATTTGTACAAAAGAGTGTGCCTGTTATTATAAGATAACATGACACAATATGCGCAGCCACACTGACGGGATAAACTGCCAACATCTGACCCAAGATAAAAAAATAAATAAATAAATTAGGTGAACATCCAGGTTGTGTAACCCACTGGCAGTAATAAAGTGCAAAAACCCCACAGAGTAGGGATGAATGTCTGCTGGAGTGGAGCTTCTGTAATATTAAATCGTGTTGATGTGTACAGTGAGCACTGGTCTGAATGAGACTTTAAAAAATCTTTTGTACTTGTTGATTCAACTTCCTCCCTGGTGCCAAACATCCATCCATTATCTATACACCGGTTATAATCCTCTGCAGGGTCGTGGGGGGGCTGGAGCCTATCCCGGCCTACTCGGGTGAAGGTAGGATCCACCCTGGACAGGTTGCCAGCCTATCACAGGGCCACACATAAAGAGAGACAAATAAGCACACTGTCATTCACACCTACGGACAATTTAGAATAATCAATTAACCTCAGTATGTTTTTCGACTGTGGGAGGAAACCAGAGAACCTGGTTTTATATATATATATATAAAGTGAAGGCTCTGGAGTGGCCGTCTCGGTCTCCTGACCTCAATATCATTTATTCACTCTGTCTCAAATGTGCTGTTCATGCAAGACAGCCAAGGAATTTACAGGAACTGGAGGCTGGGGGCTTTGTGCCAAAAAGAATGGGCAGCTTTACCATCTGAGGAAATAAAGAGCCTCATCCACAACTACCACTAAAGACTTCAAGCTGTCATTGATGTTAAAGTCACCGCTGTAATGACTTTATCCGTACTCAGCACTAAATCAGCTAAGAACTCTGAGAATCAGATAGAAACTCAGAGTAAGGGGCTGGTGGTCGATATACAACAACTAACAGAACTGGTTTCTGTGTTTTCCACTTGTAGTGTGTGAGACTAAGACTAAGGCCTTCGAACAAATTTTATGTTTTAGTCTCTGATTGATTAATACGTTTCAGTGGAAATTGCTGCCACTCCTCCCCCTCTGCCTGAACTACTAGGTAGATGAAAGTTAATATGACTGGGGGGTTAATTCATTCAGACTGACATAATCTTCATGCTGCAGCCAGGTTTCAGTGAGACACATTAAGTCAATGTGGTGATCTGTTATCAGATCATTAACTAAGAGAGATTTAATATTTAATAATCCACATTTAATTATCTAGGTTTTTGTTTCTGATTAATTTCTATTAATTTGGATCAGGTAGTTCAGCCCTTCTATTGTTCATTGGAGACTTATAGACAGTGGGTGGTCTGGGGGCAGACACAGGTTGGAGGCTAAAACCAGGGCCGTGTTCAGGAAAATCCAGAGGACAGGAATGCAGCTTGAAGAAGTAGCAGAAGAAGACAGCTGCTAAAGAAGGACCTCGAACACTGAACGCGTGGACTTGAACAGTCCCTGTAAAGACTTGGTCTGTACTGGTCTACACAGCCCAGGTTTACTACCTAAGATTTAGAAGGTGGGAGTCAGCGGTTGGTGGCGATAGCGCGTCGAATGGTGGCAGCCCCAGTCAACATGAAGAAGAAGAGGAGGAAGAGGAAGAGGAAGAGTGCGAGCTCACATAGCCGAGATAAGTATGGAGAACCCGGAGCTGTCTTTTACTTTGGCCTACATCGTATTCTCTCTCTGCTTCGTGTTTACCCCTAACGAGTTCCGTTCTGCCGGGCTGACCGTCCAGAACCTGTTTTCGTCGTGGCTGGGCAGCGAGGATGTGGGCTTCATCCAGTACCACGTCAAGAGGAGCAGCGTCACCGTCCTGGTCCACTCCGCTCTGCCCCTAGGTCAGCCCCCCACACAGCAGGGACTGCGGTCCAGCCGGACTTGGTAGAATAATGCCCCATTGCCTCTTTAGCTAGAGTGTGTAGTGTTTGTAGCTTTGTCCAGTTCGACTGGTCGTGCTAGCTTGTGTCTCTCACTGGTACCGTTCCTGCTGCGGGTCCAGCATGGGGCTGTCACACGGGTGAACTGACGGGGACTCGGTGTGTTTCGCTAATGTCCATGTTGTTTTTCATCTCTCCAGGTTACTACATGGGAATGTGTATTGCTGCTCCAGAAAAAAACCTGGGCTACATTCACCAGGTCAGCCTGTGTGTCTGGACACATCACCACACACCATGGTGCTGCTTGTTCTGTTGCCCACATTCATAGCAGGTCCGTCTTGAGATGATCAGTTAGCTTTATTGTGGAGCTCCAAAGAGATAGTTGGGTGGACATCCCATCCTAAATGTAGACAGTGCAGTGCAGATTTAGTAAACATTTAAAAAGAAACTGTAGAGTATCCATGCTCAGGAACCAGGGGTACAGTAGGGCTATGGAGGGATGGGAATAAACTACTTAAACAAGACCTCAATACATTTAGCCCAACACACACACACACACACACACACACACACACACACAGGGTTTCCCCCAGAAAACTTGCTAAGCCCGGTGGTAGAGAAGCCCACCGGCAACCCACCGTGTTTTTGTAAAAAAAAAAAAAAAAAGTTAAAAATTGACAAGAATTTTGAAATTCTATTATGTGTTATTATAAGCCATTTATTAACAATACTTAAACGTAGAGTAATTAAAAGGCACAATCTTTAAATATAGTTTTAACAAACACAAAAAAATACAATTAAAATAAATAATATCAATTGTTTTCACTTAACTTAAATCCTAGTGAATCTTAAAACAAGCCGTTGCTGGTCACATTTAAAAGTAAAATAAATTAACATAATTTAAAAAGTGCAAACATGGCCAAGGGGTAAAACCAGGGAACTCAGAGGCTCAACAGGTCTGCTGTGCTGTGTGACCTGTTCTACTTGTTGCTTCACATGGTTCAGGTTGGATCAGTGCATCAATCCATCTGGGTTTACCATACTGGGTCTTATAGAGCCATCCACTAAATTTAGGGTCAGCTAACCATTTTGGATTAAATCCACTAGTTGGATGTTTAACATCGCGGCTCGCAGAAGGCTGCTCCGACGACGTGCTAACATCCGTGCTAACTTGTACTTGCTCTGCCTCATGGAGCTGCGGCTCGGTCGGCTCGCCGGGGATGAACTCCCCTTGGCCTGGAGGTGAACAAGTGGGTTCATCGTCTCCTCTAGTGCTCCTCTGACTTCGGAAAAAGTTCACGTATCGAAATAAAATGTCCCCATTTCGCTTTCAACCGTATCCACAGATGCGATTGAAAGGTCTGTATACCGTCTTTGCTGTCACTGTCTTGCATAAAAAACCTATTTAAAATAAATAAACAAGTGATGCTTAGCCTGGCGAGGGGGCAAGGAAAGCCTGGCGGCCCACCAGGCGTATAAGCACTGGGGGAAACCCTGCACACACATATATATACATTATGCCTCTGGCTGGAAACATACTCTACATTTTTACAGCTCCTGTTGGCACCAACAGGAAAACCTATTCAGCCCATTAGGGTGAAGAGGAAAAAGTTTTGTGGTTGGTGGAATATCAAAATAGAAAAATCATGAACATTCTCTTTACCAAGTTTGCACAATCATATGATTGGTTTTGCATTATTCTATCTAAGCAGGCTTGTGCCATGAAGGACCTTATGTAAATGTCAATGAGCTACATTATTTCTCAACTTGGCCCTCCAAGCATTACTCCACAGATTGCCATGAAGAAAACAACAAAAAGAACTTTATAAATCTGAACTCAACAACTGTTACCTGCGATCCCACATTTTCAATGTTTTACTTAATAACATACGTATGCACAAAAGAACAGACAGACATGAGATGGTCAGACATGAACAGTTTGGTGAGATGAGGCAGAATGCCCTCAGACCAGCTTCACTATCTCAGTGCCAGTGGAAGTTGTGAATTCAAAGCATTAGATATTTTCTCAGTTTCTCTCAAGTGTTTTTATGTCTTCAAACACTCAGACTGCAAAGATGTGTTCAATTCATTGATAGCCTTTGTGTTTTCACTGTGAAGACTTCTATCAGATTTCCTCTGTCAACCACAGACAGATTTTTGAACTTCATGTCATGTGGAGTGAAGGAGGCGCACTAGTGAGGGCTAAATTGCACCTGAACCTAATCAGATCTTCCAAGGAAACACAAAGCTGCAGTTTACTGTCTCCTCCTGTGATGAACCGGCTTTTCACCAGAGTCTGTGTTTAGTTATGAAAAAAGCAAACTTTTGAGTTACTGGAGCAACTGGTACTGGTTCAAACTGAAAATTAATTGTTACCGGTTAAATCAGTGACCAGTGAGAGACCTTTAATGTTGGCATGAGTCTCAGTTCTGTTGTGTTGTGTTTCATCAGGTGAGTGAAAGCTGGAGAGCATTTCTCCTCCTCTCCCTCTGCCTCCAGTTGGCCAGCTGGACACTCGTCATTTACTGGTCCCGCTGTCACTGGCACAATCATCCAATTAGCCGGGCGCTGCAGGCCCATGTACAGTCTCCTCACTCCAGCTGGGGCTCTGTGGCAACCAGCATCAACACTGAATTTAGACGCATAGATAAGTTTGCTACAGGGGCGCCAGGAGCCAGAGTCATTGTTACCGACAGCTGGGTGTTGAAGGTGAGTTAAAAACTTTCTTCTGTGTGTTTACAACAAACAAATCTTACAGAGAGAAAAATGGGCTTGTGTCACAGATGTATATTTGTGGAGAACAAATGTTGAGACAAAAATCAGTAACTACAATGTTGCACTGTACAACAAATTATCTATAGTTTACCAAATATCTGTAAAGTCGTCAAAATGTGTAAGTGTGCTCACACTATTCACTAAATTTAACGTGTGCCACCAAGATTTGACACTTAATGGAAATGTCATGGCTTCTGCAGGGCTTTGGGGTTGATTTCTCCAGATGTGATGCTCTGTTTAAATAATGCTGTTTAGTTGTTTGTACATACGTATGTGATCAAACCTCTCTCTGGTGTCACTGAGCAAGAGCATTCTGAAGTTCTAGATGACTGACAATGCTTTACCCCCCATGGACCAGGTAGACTGAAGTCACAACTCATTATTAAAGAACATCTAATATCGTTTGGGGATGCATGATGGGAAATGAAACTCCATGACCACCATTTTAAATCCATTTCTGTAGGGTTTGTGAGTATTACTAGTATTATTCTGATCAAGTTATGATCGGTTTCTTTTTTGAACAGTATTTTTATTAGTTTTTTTTTAGATAAACAAAAAAAAACCCAACAACAAATAAACAAAAAATACAAAAGCAAAAACAGAACTGGGCGTACAAAGGGCAGCAAAATACAATGTTGCATCGCCAAAGCATCACAATCCAACAAGTTTTCAAGGTCGAGGTGAGTGGCCCACTGTGGGCATGTTAGAGTGTCTGAGCAAGACGATGGTGCAGAATTTATTAAGATTGTCCATCACACCGTATGGGATTTTCTCCATATGTAATAAACTAGTTAGTTCCATTAACCACGCCTTGAACTGAGGCACAGTGTCCTAATTCCAGAGTCTTAAAATCAGTCTCTTAGAGATTACCATTCCATACATGATAGTGCTTTGCACCGAGAGGCTGTGGTTTTGTTGGGACACAGAATATCCAAACAATGCTATCTCTGGCTCAGGACTAAACTCACAATCATACATTTCAGAAAACCACTTGAATATTTCACACCAAAAGTTATGCAGTCTTGGTCAGGTCCAAAAAAGGTGGGCTAGAGAGCCCTCAACAGATCTGCACCGATCACATGAGGAGGAGACTGCAGGATCAATTCTAATTAATTTAACTTTTGAGTAATGTAGCCTGTGCATCACCTTAAAGTGAATTAACTGGTGCCTAGCATTAATGGAACAGGAGTGAAGTCTGCTGAGGCTTCCCCCTCAAACGTCATTATCATCAGTCTGCAGCCCAACTCTTTCTCCCAGGCCGCCCTCGAACATTGTGTACTAAAGTTAACATGTTCATGGAATATTTTGACAAAGTTTGAAACCAAACCTTTGAAGTCAGGTGGTCCCAGTAAGAGTGAGTAAACCCTTTTTCCTCAGAGAGGTTTTCAAAACGAGGCAAACATTGGCAGACATAGTTCCTGACTTGTAACTTTAGATGAAGTTTTCTGTAGATAAAGAAGTGTGTTGCTGGGAGGGAGAACTTGTCTTCTAGCTGGGCAAAGGAGGCAGTTTTTTTATTAATGTACAGATCTTTTAAAGTGACTATGCCTTTTAACCTCAAGCTGCATCTGAAAGTGATGGAGGGAACGCATGATTGTGATGAATTGGAGTGTGAATGGAAGTACCTGGCAACTTACAGTGCTTTCTTAATTTGTAACCAGATTTTGAGACCGTTTGAAACTATCTGGTTGTTCACCTTTGTGCCTGGCAGGCTGAATGTTGAGAAAAGGAGTGCTGGCAGCAAACTATTTATGATGCCTTTCTTTTCAATTGCGACCCAAGCAGGAGTATCAACTGAAACTTCCAGGTTTTTAACCTTCCTGCCAGTAGTCAAGAGCCCTTAGATTTGCAGCCCAGTGATAATGCTAGAAGCAAGGTAGCCCTAATCATTCCATATCTTTTGGTTTGTATAAGTGAGTTTTTGATACCCAATGGGCTTTGAAACCCCAGATAAAAGGCATGACTGCCAACTCTAGAGATCTGAAAAATGACTTTGTTGAGAAAATGGGGAGGTTTTGGAATAGGTAGAGAAATCTCGACAACAATATCATTTTGACAGCATTTATGCAGCCCACCATAGAGAGGAGGAGGGTGCGCCATTTATCGATATCCCCTTCCAACTTATCCAACTTTTTAAGAAAATTCAATTTGAAGGTTAACCAAGGATCTTTTGATAAAACTACCCCAAGATACTATAGTTTTTTTTGTAATTTTCAAAGGAAGATTTCCAAAAAACTTCAGCATCAAGGTTGATGCCAAGAAACATAAATTCACTTTTTTGCCAAGTGATTGTCTACCTGGGAATATTACCAAATGAATTTATGAGGTCCAGCAGAATGGAGGTAGACTGTTCAGGTTGTGAGAGAAGGACTACAACATCGTCTGCGTACAGGGAGATACGGTGGTCCACATCACTGAGCCATAAAGGCGTGACAGAAGGATGTTGTCTAATACTAATAGCAAGTGGTTCAATAGCGATTGACAAGAGCAGAGGGCTGAGGGGACAACCCTGGCTGGTTCCCTGGTGTAGGGAGAATGGAGCTGACTTTTTTTGATTCGTCAGAATGGAAGAGGAGGGGTGGGTGTATATTATCTCAATCCATGAAACAAACCGGGGGGCTGAATCCCAATTCCTCTAATACCGTCCACATATATGGCCATTCCAGCTGATCGAATGCCTTCTCTGCATCTGAACAGAGGGCAGCAACCTTTTGATCCTTGTCATAGTTATGGTACAGTATATTCTGTACCATAACTACAGAATATAGTTATGACACTGAAAAAAGAACATCTATTAGGGATAAAGCCAGTTTGGTCAGCATGGATAATAGAAGAAGTGTGTTTAATCTGTTTGCTAAGAGTTTTGTAAAAATTTTCATGTCAGAGTTCCGCAATGCAATTGGTCTAAAAGATGCAGGGTCTGTCTCATCTCTACCCTCTTTTAGTATTAAAGAAATGTTGGCCTCATATAAAGTGCTCTGAACTTTCTGAGATTCACAAGAGTTGATGAACATTCTCAGCAAGACAGGAGCTAACTTCTCTGCATGTTTTCTATGCCAAAGCCATCTGGGCCAGCACATTTACCATTAGGAAATGATTTTATTGTGTCCAGGTTTCTTGAATAGTGATCTCTGCATTTAATGACTCACATGCTCTGTCACTCAATTTAGGCAGGTTCAGACATCCCAACCAGTCTGAGATGTTACCCTTTGCTCATGAATTCTATCAACAGCTACAGTGCTTTGCAAAAGTATTCGGCCCCCTTGAACCTTGCAACCTTTTGCCACATTTCAGGCTTCAAACATAAAGATATAAAATTTTAATTTTTGGTCAAGAATCAACAACAAGTGGGACACAATCGTGAAGTGGAACGAAATTTATTGGATAATTTAAACTTTTTTAACAAATAAAAAACTGAAAAGTGGGGCGTGCAATATTATTTGGCCCCTTTACTTTCATCGCAGCAAACTCACTCCAGAAGTTCAGTGAGGATCTCTGAATGATCCAATGTTGTCCTAAATGACTGATGATGATAAATAGAATCCACCTGTGTGTAATCAAGTCTCCGTATAAATGCACCTGCTCTGTGATAGTCTCAGGGTTCTGTTTAAAGCGCAGAGAGCATCATGAAGACCAAGGAACACACCAGGCAGGTCCGAGATACTGTTGTGGAGAAGTTTAAAGCCGGATTTGGATACAAAAAGATTTCCAAAGCTTTAAACATCTCAAGGAGCACTGTGCAAACAATCATATTGAAATGGAAGGAGTATCAGACCACTGCAAATCTACCAAGACCCGGCCGTCCCTCCAAACTTTCGTCTCAAACAAGGAGAAAACTGATCAGAGATGCAGCCAAGAGGCCCATGATCACTCTGGATGAACTGCAGAGATCTACAGCTGAGGTGGGAGAGTCTGTCCATAGGACAACAATCAGTCGTACACTGCACAAATCTGGCCTTTATGAAAGAGTGGCAAGAAGAAAGCCATTTCTCAAAGATATCCATAAAAAGTCTCGTTTAAAGTTTGCCACAAGCCACCTGGGAGACACACCAAACATGTGGAAGAAGGTGCTCTGGTCAGATGAAACCAAAATCGAACTTTTTGGCCAAAATGCAAAACGATATGTTTGGCGTAAAAGCAACACAGCTCATCACCCTGAACACACCATCCCCACTGTCAAACATGGTGGTGGCAGCATCATGGTTTGGGCCTGCTTTTCTTCAGCAGGGACAGGGAAGATGGTTAAAATTGACGGGAAGATGGATGGAGCTAAATACAGGACCATTGTGGAAGAAAACCTGTTGGAGTCTGCAAAAGACCTGAGACTGGGACGGAGATTTATCTTCCAACAGGACAATGATCCAAAACATAAAGCCAAATCTACAATGGAATGGTTCACAAATAAACGTATCCAGGTGTTAGAATGGCCAAGTCAAAGTCCAGACCTGAATCCAATCGAGAATCTGTGGAAAGAGCTGAAGACTGCTGTTCACAAACGCTCTCCATCCAACCTCACTGAGCTCGAGCTGTTTTGCAAGGAAGAATGGGCAAGAATTTCAGTCTCTCGATGTGCAAAACTGATAGAAACATACCCCAAGCGACTTGCAGCTGTAATTGGAGCAAAAGGTGGCGCTACAAAGTATTAACGCAAGGGGGCCGAATAATATTGCACGCCCCACTTTTCAGTTTTTTATTTGTTAAAAAAGTTTAAATTATCCAATAAATTTCGTTCCACTTCACGATTGTGTCCCACTTGTTGTTGATTCTTGACAAAAAATTTATATTTGTAAATCTTTATGTTTGAAGCCTTAAATGTGGTGAAAGGTTGCAAGGTTCAAAGGGGCCGAATACTTTCGCAAGGCACTGTATATAGAATTCCCTGATGTGATCATTTATGCCCTTGGAATCAATTATCAATTTCCCAGGTTTTGATCTGATTTTACGTATGGACCTGCTGGCTTGTAAACCCCTCAGTTGTCGAGCCAGTAATTTCTGGGGTTTGTCTCCCAGTTCAAAATATTTTTGTTTTAGTTTAAACAATTGGTCCCGCATCTGGACCAAGAATATTCCCTAGTGTCAAAGTGTTTGAGGAGGATTTATAAATAGTTTCCAAATGTGTTAGTTCTTTTTCCAGTTCTGAAAGGTGTGTTTTTCTTTTCTTTTTTCATCAAGGTTTCAAAGGAGATTATATGTCCTCTAATTACAGGCTTAAAGGCCTCCCATAAGGTGGAGTCTGTGACCTCCAAGTTATCATTGATTTCCAGAAATTCTGAAATCTGAGAAGAAATGAACTGATTGAATGTTGAGTTAGAGAGTAGAGAAGGCTGACTGCGTCAGTTATACTGCTGTGTACTGTGGTTAAGGTCGAGGACCAAAGACATTGGAGAATGATCTGAAATTAAAGTATTGTGATATGTGGCCGACAATGTGTTTGATATCAAATTAGAGTCTAATAAGAAGTAATCAATCCTTAAATAAGATTTATGTCTCTGTGAAAAATGGGTAATCTCTAATTGTAGGATGTTGAAGTCTCCAGATGTCAACTAGGTTCATGGAGGATATCAGGTTGTTTATGACAGTGGAGGCAGTAGAAGGTAACTGATTGGTTTGAGCTGATCTGTCTGAAAAATGATCAAGTACACAATTACAGTCACCGCTGATAATCATGTGTGTACCAGAGGAATTGGACAGTAAGGACTTCAAGAAGGGCAGGAAAAAATGTACCCAAGGAAGGCAGGTCCTATTAAAACTACATCAGTCATTCAACAGTTCACATTACTGTATGTGACGTCGTTGTCTTGGCCGAAGTTGCTTCCTGTGGCAGACGAGCACCTTCCATGGCGGCTCTGCCACCATATGTGTGTGAATGTGTTTGTAAATGGGTTAAAGGGAAACACTGTAAAGCTTCTTGAGAAAGGTAGAAAAGTATATTAAAAGTGCAGACCATTTACCATAATTGTTGTGTTGTGTGTACAGGTTGTTGCGCTTCCTCTAAATAATCAGTGCGGCTACGATGTATTGATGTAATGGTAATGTTAATCTACAGCTTTTCAGTTGAAGAGCACAGACAGAGTGAAGAGCAGGACAGAAGGAGCTGCATGTTCAGGTCTATTAAAATATATAAACTCTTGTCCAGTAAACCTTACCAGACATATTCAACTATCCTGCCTTCATCAAGTTGTGTCCTTTTTTGTAGGGTATTGTAAATCTGGCAAAAAAGGAAATAATTAAATCAATTTCATTCCTGTGTCTGACCATCCTGGTCTGCTACTAGGTGACCACCTATCACATCTACATGGCCTTACAGAGTGAATGCCATGTGACAGTGACAGACTCCAGACAGCATCAGCTGAGTCCAGACTCTGCCTCCCCTACAGAGATCTTGACCCTGAGAGTGGACAGCATCAACCCTGCTGTCAGACCATTCAATATCAGGTGTGTGCGTCTGTTTTTGCTTCTCAGTGTGTTTTCTAGTTGTTCGTACATCCATCCATACGTCTATCCATTTGTACATCTATCCCATTCTCTTAGACGTGTGGAGAGAATCACTGCAAAGTTAACACAAATTCACTTTGATCAAGGATGAATTGATTTTGTTGGTCAAAGGTCAAGGTCACTGTGACATAACAAAACACATTTTTGGCCAGAACTTAAGCATTTATTTACAATAAAATTTCACACAAATATCTAATAGGGAAACATTATAAAGTGAAAATTGCACATCCATTTAAATCACGTCTCTTTTCAACTGTTTCCAGGCTCAACTCTACAGAGTATGCTGAGCTGAGGGAGAAGCTCCGAGCTCCCATCAGAAACTCTCCCAATGTAGTAATCCACCAAACAATCAGTGAGCTCTTCCTGGAAACATTCAAAGCTCAGGTGGACCTCAATCAGCCGTATACACTCCCCAGTGGACAGGTGCAGCCGATGTGATGTAAAGCTCAGCATAAATTATATCCACCAATTCACAGTTGAAGTGTAAAATTAATCAGAGGAATGTCCGCTCTGCACACAGGAGGTGGAGCCCTGTATTGGCTGTATGCAGATTCCAGCAAACATCAAGCTGGTCAGGCTGTGCCATGCAGCAGGTAAGAATCTGCAGGCGTGTTTTTGTATGTGTGTGTGTGTGTGTGTGTGTGTGTGTGTGTGTGTGTGTGTGTGTGTTTTGGGTAATGTAACTGTGTCTTTGTGACTGTTGTGTGTTACAGGAGCTGATGATGAGTCGGAGTGCCAGCAGTGTTTCTGCAGACCCATGTGGTGTCTGTCTTGTCTGGGTCGATGGTTTGCCAGTCGCCAAGACCAGCAAAGACCTGAGACCTGGTTGTCCAGCAGAGTACCCTGCCCTACCTGTAGAGCCAAATTCTGTATACTGGACATCTCTTTGGTCCAGTGACTAGACAGAACCAAAACTGACAGCTCCAAACTGACATTTTCTCTCGGAATAATGTGGAGATGTGTTTTTATGCAATATTCAGCTACAAATGTCTGCAGGAGGAATTGACAGGACATTAGGCTGAACTTAGCTATGTACTTGCTTTTTCTGTTCTTTGAGTAAGGAGTGATAATTTAGAGAAATAGTCTAAAAACATTGGTTTGAAATTAAATCAAGTTCAAACCAAGGGTTTTGGGAAATGTTTTTGCTTGGTGTGTTGCTCCAGGGTTCAAAAACAAAGCCAACACAACGTGCCAAATGTGCAGTTCCTTGGATGGCCATTAGAGGCTGGCTTCAAAAGCAAGTTAGTCCCCCATGTTCCAATGCCTAACTTTACAGCAGATATAAACACGTTTACAGCCTGGTACACAACACAGTTTTAATCTTGATAGCTTATTTCCCAGTTCATGGCAACCGTACAAGGGGAAAATTTTACAAACTCATCAATTTAAATTGTGTTAAGGATTAAAGTTATGCATAATTAAGGCCTTGGCAGCTTTAAGTGACAGCTGGGTTCCATCACATAGACATTTATATGGAATATAATATAATATAATTATACCTCAACTCCACTCCTGCGCCACCTCTTTGCTCAATTTTAATTAGCTGGGAGTTGCCTAGAATTCAACAGTTAACAGTCAGTGTGTTTTATCCACAGTCAGATAAAAGGATTTGACTTAAAAAACCATGAACCAGCAGAAGGACCTGGAACCAGTCTGATCCAAAGCAGCTTCAAATCACACATTACAGGACTTAAAGTATCTGCTGTTTGCCGGTCACCACAAGGCTTGTTTTAGTGGCACATGAACGGCTGACAACATACTAGGCAGGTGATCATGATGTTTTGACTTGGTGTATGGCTGCCTTGCTTATTTATTTGTTTATTCTTTTAAAAATGAAAAATGTTTATTTTTGCATACCTTTTGGCAAGGTTAAATGGGCCTTAGAGGTCTGGAAACTGCTGCATTACTGTATTGATTTGCTGCCACATGATTGACTGATTAGATTTGCATTAAATGAGCATTGGTACAGATACACCTCTCTCTTGCTTGTGAGGACAAATGGGTTCGGATAAATGCTGATCTACAAAATCTAGAAATGTGTGGAAGTGTTCCCTGTATGTCATTTGTATTCGTAAAAAAAGAAGTCCATAAAATTTTAATTTATTTGAACAAAAAGCACAAATATCTATCGATTTAAAAAAGTTAAACCTGTGGTTCAGATACCAAATTCTGAAGAGGTTCACAGACTAATGAGTGTACAGCAAATAATTTAAAAAGGGTTGTCATTTCCAGCTGTTGCCCATGTGAACAAAAGTAAATAAAAAGGATTCTTGGTCTGTTTAGTCTACTTTGTATTAACCTGCACCACCAGATGCATATACAGTATTAGTGCCACTAAACTAAGCACACCCCGTACAATGTCATTAAATCTGAAATGATTCAAATTTGTATCATCTTACAATGATTGTTATTTTGAAGCTGGAGTGTATGGTATTTGATCTCATGTATAATTTAAACGTTGCAGGTTGGATAGACTCTTTTCAAAATACAGGCCCCAGAGGACAACTGCGTAGGTACAATGTGTGGGAGAAATGATTAAGTGTATAACCATTTAGGCCATTTGGACTATAGGACTAATAGGCATGTAAAAACATATAATGAATGATGCGGAAATGTAATGATCACAGTCAGAGAATTGAAAGAAATAATGTTGAAAATGAACAAGGAAATAGAGCCTGGTGGAGTAACGTGAACTGCCAGCCCTGAAACATTAAGGTGGGAGTGTGTTGATGGGTATAAAATTGTGAAAGAGTGAAGGCATTTATAGAAGGCACTATAAAAGCAAATCTGTTGACCAAACTACTGAATGAAAAGTGCACTCCCAGTCTCAAGAAGATTGGCACGAGAGGAAATTCCCAACATGATAATGATGGCAAACATCATGCAACCATCACACAAGAGTTTTTAAAAAGGAATCCAGGTTCTAGTTGTAGGATATACCTGGTCAGGTTGTTGTCACTTACAGGTACTTTTGAAGAATTTTAAAGTAGAAGGCAGAGCAACCAACCTCTTCCAATGAAGAACAGCAAAGAAAAATATGGTGAAGAATAGCAGAACATCAAAATTGGTATCATCCAGCACTGTCATCAAACATAAAGGCAAATGCAGGGAATTGTGTGTAGTTTTTGAAAAAAAAGTGTGTTCTAGAACTGCAGTGTGAGCATAAAGCAGGAATTGTGCTTGTAGTTTAGGAGAACTGGTTCAGGGGGTCGGTGCCTGAGTTACATGTTGTGGTCACTGTGTCTAAAGTACCAGTATTTGTGTGTGAACAATTGATAAAAACTGTAAACAAAAAGAAAAATCCATGCCGCCTGACATGACTCTACAGTCATTCCTGGTCTGTCCAGGGGTTAGGTTCCAGAACTCCCCCACTTATTTTATTATTTACATATATATATATATATATATATATATATATATATATATATTAAGGCTTTAAAAACCCTCCCCACACTCTTATAAGCACTTCCTCTGCTCTTAAACCTTTTTACATTCTTAAACCTTCCATCAAGTGAAGCTTCTACAGCTGTGTCCGATAATGGAAGTAGCGATGCAGCGATCCACTTGAAACACCCACTTCAGAAAAACTTTGCCCAACACCAAGGACGTCCAGCTGCCTACTGGGAAACTGATGATGATGGTACAGGTAATCCTACAGACTGTCACCAGTTCTCTGACGGTTATTGCCAGTAAACACTCACCGTGTGGGACTGCAGGTTCTGGTTGGCTTCCATCACCGCCAATCAATCAGAGACCGACTAGCTCAAGAGGAAGCAGCCTTAGCTGCGTTTTCCATATGTGTGTCTACTCATCTGCTGTACGCTACGTAGTTTATATACAATTTAAAAATCCATGATGCAGTGAGACTGTGAAAAGTGAGCTGTGATATGACGAGGAACTACTGTACTTGGCCTAACATTTAACACTGGGTCATAATCAACTTAAGATTAGTAAATTAGTCATGGAATTCCACAGGGTTCTGTGTTAGGACCAGTACAATTCACCTTGTACATGCTTCCCTTTATAATATTTTTAGGAAACACTGCATAAATTTCTAGTATGCAGACAACGCTCAGTTATATTTATCTATGAAACCAAATGAAACCAATCAGTTGGTCAAACTCCAAGCATGTCTGAAGGACATTAAGGCCTGGATGACATGTAACTGCCTTCTTCTAAATTCAGACAAAACTGAGTTTATTGTGTTTGGTCCTAAACACCTCAGAAACACACTATCTAACCAGACAGTTACTCTAGATGGTGTTGCCTTGGCCTCCAGTGCTACTGTGAGTAATTTGTAATATCTAGGCTAATCTAATCTAATATTGTAATTCCTTATTTATATTTATATTGTAATTCCTTACAGAGCCTTCAGTTATCAGCTCCTCTGTTGTGGAATCAGCTCCCAGTTTGGTTTCGGGAGGCAGACACCCTCTCTACTTTAAGATTAGGATTAAAACCTTCCTTTTTGATATAGTTTATAGCTGGAACTGGCTTAGGGTCACCTCCACCATCCCTCAGTTATGTTACTATAGGATTTTCCACGATGCACAGTAAAACAGAGCAAAAAAGGGAGTAAAAGCCGTCACAAATTCAGGTTAACTTTTAGTGAAACACGTATGTTTATATAAACTAAGAAGAACCAAGACTTTTTATGTTTCAAAATTATTTATTTATTCAAAATTTAGACATTAGTATGGCCATTCTTTGCTTTCATATTGGTAATTCTTTTACACATTGATTGGTACCTTTTGGATGTTTGGGACCCATAAACACAGACTAAAATTAGCATGGCTCACAGTTAATGAATTAAGATACTAATGGTTGTAAAAGTAATATACAGTATATATGTACAATTAAGACCAACACATTCAGTGAGTCAACAGAGATGAGTATTCAAAAAGTGTGGTTGATGTAAACATTGTTAACTCCAACATATTTATTTTGGGGGAAAACAATTAGGTATTATAACTTAGGTGTTGGAGATCATGTCAGAAGAGTCTCTGTCTGACATGATCTCTCCATCTTTCTCCATTAGAAGAACATTTTTCACTGTTTTAAAAATAGATTGTCATAAAAATAGTTGTCATCATGATCATCCTTCTATCATAATCATTATCACCACCACCCCATCAAAACCATCATCATCATCATCATCATCATCATCAGTAGCCACCAGTCCTTCTAGGTTTGGGGTATAGGTATAATAGAAGCAAAACATACTAGTCATGGTTTCCGGTTGATCTGCATTGCATTTGTGTTACACAATGTGGTTCTTCTTCATTACCATTTTTTATTGTAGTGCATATTATTGTCTTCCACAGAAATGGATCTTGGCCTTTCATCTTTATTTGTTTATCACAGTACAACAGATGATTGGGTCTGTCCTTGGCTGAGTGACTGTAGTGCATCAGGCCGCAGTGAGAAGAGATTCTGGTGACTGCAGTCTGAAAACATCATACATCCTCTGGCATTCTTCCAACCTGTCAACCAAATAAACACATTTTAAAATAAAGAACACAATCACTGTGGAAAAAACAGAACACACTCAGACAACATTTTATTTCTGTGTTCAATTTTGGGTAAAAAATCAGTTAATTGCATTTTACATGAAACACAATCAATGAATCAAAGTCATGGACTGAAAATTCTGATTTTGAGTAGAGCTTATCCTCTGTGTCACACAGAAGATAAGCTTGGCTATTGATACTAGACCTAACAAAAGACTGACGTCTATGGTTCCATCACGTCAAACATCCCCTCAAATGAAAATTAGGTTGATGATATGTAGTATGGTGCTTTTATATGCTAGAAGACAAGTCATGAGCACACTAAAAGTGGCATGGCTGAGCATTTCCATCTTGAAACTGCAGTGCACTGATGAACGACCCAAAAGCACAGATTCAATTCAATTCAATTCAATTCAATTTTATTTATATAGCGCATATTTACAACACAAGTCGTCACAAAGCGCTAAACATTGTAACAGATTTAGACTTCTGGGATTTCATATGTAATAAACCAAAGGAAACAATTCGGTCTACTGCGGAGTGGGGCTTTCTATATCATTAATACACTTTAGAATTGGTCGAATTACACCAGCATTACAACTTGCAATTGTGTTGCATAAAGTACACTGTGCATTTACAGTGTTTGGCAGAATCATAGTTGAGCTGGTGTGCTCAAGCTGTCGCAGGTGGGGAGGTTTAAGTACAGAGGAAGAGACTATATGGGTCATTACATAATAAAATCAGTCAGTGCCTTCCACCTGATCTCCTCAAAATCAGCTGCTTTAATTCCTGGATTGAACAGAATCTCAAATTTTCCATGCTGCAAGTGTGAAATATGTCTTTATTAGGAAAGTATTTTGGCACAGAAGGAATTATGGCTGGAACAGAAGCCTGGTGTGAAAATGTCAAAATAAGTTTTTCAATTTGCTCTAACTTGTTTGCCCATCCACCTATCCCACGCTGTTATATGGCCCTTGAAAATTTACCCAGCACTTTCAACAGTTTTCTCTCGTGAAATTTCACACATCCAAAGTACCAGTGCTTGTTTCTATTACTCCACCCTGGATACCTCAAGGGCCTGTGACTTGAAAATATTCATAGCATGAATGTACAATTTAGCACGGCTTCATCAACCATACTGTAGTTGTACAAATAAACAGCTGATTCTGAGGGTGTCAGGTGGGAACTTTTTCACATTGGTTTGGTTTTACATGGAATGACCCAAATACAGTAGACTGACACATTCTAGAGAAAGCAAAGGTGTGATTTCATCTAAGCCCTTTGAAGGTAGGACAGGGTTACTGGAGCAGCTTCATGGATAGTTTTACAGTTTTTCAAGGCTTTCTAAAACAGCAGCCAGTTGCAACTCGTTTGGCTTTCTGTAATCACAACTTCTGTCAATGCTGGCTGGAAAAAATCCCCTCACAATTCCATGATTTTAATTTAGAGATGGGGGACCAAATCCATGGTCTTTGTTCTGAGAAAAAAAAATGTATTTACATGTCTGAAGTTCAGACCTCAAGAATCGGAGTTAGACCCGTCAATGAAATGAAATACGATCCAAGGAGTCCAGTGTAAGGAACACATTAATATGTCTAATGTTTAATATGTTAATATGTGGCTTA
Organism: Dascyllus trimaculatus; assembly: GCA_024666655.1. Classification (NCBI taxonomy): domain Eukaryota; kingdom Metazoa; phylum Chordata; class Actinopteri; family Pomacentridae; genus Dascyllus; species Dascyllus trimaculatus. The sequence continues at coordinate 2,669,877 of CM045457.1, forward strand.
CTTGAGCACTCACAGAAGGAAACCATGGTGGCATTTATTTTTACTTTACTTTTTACTTTTATTTTACTTTTCAGTAGATACCAATTAGAACAGTTTAGGATCCAATGAAATGCTTTAAAAAACATTTTCTCCCATCTAGCTCTGACCTCTTCCCAAAATGTTTTAATCTTTCTGCGCTGCCTAACACAGTGAGTCAGTGTTCCTTTAACCTCTGTGCATTCAGTGCATATATCTGGTATCATTTTTATTGAACTGGTTTAGCTTTGCAGGAGTTACATATGTTTGCATTAGTCAGTTATAATGAATCAGTCTGAGCTGTGTTTATTGTCTGAGTATGAGTTTCAGCACAGGCAGATTTCCACTCTGCTGGAATTCCACTTTCCTTCCAAGCTCGTAGCTTATATTGTGAGCTCTCAGAGCTGTCCTTTAAGTTGTATGAATTTTGAAAATGTTTTCAGTTCAGATTAAACTTATGCTTCAGTTGTTCAAAAGACATCATAATATCAGAATGTGATGGAAACACATCTTAGATCTTTTCAAGTATTTTATGTGAATGTAGCATCAGCTCTTCCTGGGGTAAAAACCTCAGCTGTGCAGCCCAATAATACAGCAATGAGTCTGGACATTTTAACCCTCCACGATCAAACGACAAATGACAAATGTAGCCTTGCTGTTCTATTGTTCCAAATGAATCCAACAAATACTTTTATAATTTTCAAAAATAACTTTGGTGGTGTTGGCAGGGGAATGTTCTGAAAAAGATTTTAAAAAGCTTTGGTAAAATTTTCATTTTCAAAATATTAATTCTACTAACTACTGAAACAAGTAGAGACATTATCTGTCAACTGAATCTGCAACTTCTTCCGTTACTGGTCCATAATTGTTATAAAATGTTCAATCAGTCAAATCATTGTTCCATTAATCTGTAAGTGCGATCGTACAGCATTTGCAAAAGGTTCTGTTGCTAACGTGAACAGCAGTGGGGACAATGGACAACCCTGACGACAGCCTCTTTTGATGTTAAAAGTTTGTGAAATGTTCAGGTTTGTCAGGTTGTCTACATTTTGCATTTTATAAATCAGATGGACCCACTTTCTAAAACTCTGTCCATATCCAAATCTTTCCAGAACATCAACCAGACATGGCCACTTGACCCTATCAAAGGCCTTCTCTGTGTCTGATGACAGGAGAGCTGTATCTGGAGTTTCTGTACTGATATTAATGTTGCTTAGTACTTCTCTGACATTGTGGAAACCCTGCCTTCCAGTTATAAATCCATTCTAGTCTCTATCAGTATCTTCTGGCATTAGATTTTGTATTTGTTTTGCTAAAGTTTTAGGTAATATTTTGAGGTCAGAGTTTATTAAGCTTATCGACCTCATAGTCTCACATTTGTTAAAGGGTTTCTCTGGCTTTGGGAGTAATATATTTAGAACTCCATTCATAGGTGGAAGGTTCTCACTCTGAAAGGTCTCTAGAACATTTCCAGCAGTGGGTTTAACAATTTGGTTTCAAATTTCTTACACAAATCTATTGGAAAACCATCTGGTCCTGCCCTTTTTCCAGGTTTCATACAGTCAATTACACTTCCAATTCCTTCTGGTAATTTCTAGATCTAGTTGCCCTCTGGCTTCTTGTGAGATGGATGGTATAGGTAACCCATCTAAGAAGGTCTTCAGGTCTGTTAGGTCTGTCTTAATTTCTGTGTTGTACAGTTTTTCATAGAATGTTTTGTAGGCACCAAAGAATCTGTAGTAGTAACATTGTTGTATGTAAATGAGGTTTTTGTTTCCATTTGTTTTATTTGCCATGCCAGTAGTTGACCAGCTTTATTACCTTGTTCATAAAATGTTTGTTTGAGTCTTAAGAGACTTGCAGCTGCTCTGGAGACTGTTAGCTTGTCATTAGGGGTGTAGCAGTACACTGAAGCGAACTGAACTGTTACTTCCGTACCGAGGTGTGTTTGCTGTTTTTGGGACACTTTTCTGAAAAACGTATTCTTAAACGATACTAATTTGATCCTCCAAACGTTGCCTCTTTTGTTGTGCTTTGTTAGAGTCAGAGCTAGTGTAGCTTATTAAATGTTCCCTAAGAAAAGCCCTAAATGATTTCCACCTAATACTGGCAGAAGTTGGAGTTGTATTAATTTCAAAGAACTCATCTATGTGTTTTCCCAAATAGTCTATAAAGTTCTGTAGCCACTGGTGCTGAAAGTGCCATCTCGGTGGGTCTTTCACCAGCTTAGTATCCCCATACACTATACAGCATGGTGCATGGTCTGAAATTACAGTGCTATCATAGAAGCAGTTTTGTATTGTGGAGTGTAATCCCACAGATAGTAAGAAGTAATCGATACATGAGTACGTATTATGTGTTCTTGAGTAACATGAATAAGCCTTGCTATGTGGTTCCAGTTTCCTCCGTATGTCTATCAGACCCAGTTCTTCAGTAAAACGTTGACTAGTTGTCCTGCATTGGTTATGTGACTGACCATAGTTTGTAGACCTGTTGAGGATTGGATCCAGTGCACATTTTAAATCTCCTGCTATTATGTATTGCCCTGAATATGTTGAGTGTAAGACACAGATTTGTAGAAAAATCTTTGCAAAAACTTGGATATTAGGACTCCCTAGACTATTCTAATGTCGTGTTTGTGGGAGAGTCTAATGAGTGTATCAAACGGATTTAAATTGGCTCATAGGAGTCACCAGCTGTAGTCAATTGACTCACTCACAATAATGTAAGAGGTCATGCCATTATCACCAAAACCGGTGCTCTCTCCAGAATAATGTGGCGGTCGGCCTCCAGTATTTCTGTGATCCATTTTTCCAAAAAGGAGAATGGCTCTGGTCCTTTGTCGCCTTCCAAAGGATAGTTTGCTTGTTAGCTATACTTTTGTTGTGGCTTCCCAGGATACCAGAATTTGTAAATCAGCTATGTTTCGTTATTCAAATTTTCTCAAAATAATGAGGTGAAAAAGAGGTAGGCTGATTTTATGGAGAGTCGTGTTGGTCACCACTAACACCCACTTCTGCAGTGACTTTCTTCTGAGACAACTCTGATTTACAGAAAATCCACAGTAACTGGTAAATAGAGCCAAACTGGCTATTTCCCTCCCAAGTCTTCATTCTCTTCACATTGTTAGCAGTACATGCCCACCAATGAATGAAGTGTAGTATAGTAGGTAACGCAGTCCCCAGTCGCAAAGTGACAACAATACTGCACACATCTAAAGCACACATTTGTGATTGATATCTAATGTGCTTAATTTGGTTAAAACAAAATCCTTTTGCCTGGTTAATAAAGGTTTATTTGGGTGGTGTGTAAGCTGTCAATCAGCGCCTTCAACAGATATGCCTGCAACATTTCAGAGAAGAGAAAACTGCTGATTCATTCTCTATTGTAAGAAAAAAAAGAAAAATAAATGTTACAAATGTTTTTAATCATTGAAATGTACCTGGTTGTATAATAACAGTTTTCTGTAGTGGAGCAAATTCAGAATATTAGTAACACACAAAGATGTGTTCAGCAGCTAAACTCTGTGATATGACATGTAATTATGTAAAAGACATGGAAATATATTTTTCTCCAGCCCTGACCTGATATTTGTCCTGCTGCTGGTGTGACCTCAAGCCTGCAGTGGTGTAAAATCACAATGCAGTAAAAAAGTTGTTTTCCTGCTCGCTATGTGCACAGACTGAGTGGCTTATACGCGCACATTTCACCCTCCACCCACCCCCCTCTTTCTGTCTTTCCACCAGCTGCTGCTGTCTGACAGGCTGATGATGACTGTGTTTTTTCCCCTCCTTGTTTCAAAGTATGTTGGAGCAGATGGCCTGGAGAGGCATAGTGGGGGAATGTGTTGGAGAGACTGCTGGGGAATGTGCCAAGTGTGTGTGCATTGTACAAAATGAATGTGTGTGTGGTGTGTGGTGTGTGGTGTGTGTGTGTGTGTGTGTGTGTGTGTGTGTGTGTGTGTGTGTGTGTGTGTGTGTGCATGCATGCGTGTGTGTGTGTGTCTGTGTGTGTGGTTTCAGTTCGCGTGCCTTCTCACTGCCCTCTGCCCTTCATGGCGCCAGCTCCACTTCCCTTCCACTCTAAACATCTGGCGTCTGGGACTTTCAGAGCACTCACACACACACACACGCATACACACATGCACAGGCACACACACACACACACACACACACACACACACAGAGGCATGCACACACTGAGAAATAGCCAGCCAGCAAGGAAAAAAGCCCTCAGCTAAAAGAGCAACATTAAGTTGTGAAGTTCGATGTGAGCTGTACACTGTGACTGCGCCTTACAAATGAAAGCCTTTACATCCACGGTCGCTCACTTTGAACCATCAGTTTCATAACCAAACAGGTGTTAATGTGTTTATTGGACTCTTTTTGACCATGATGCTCTTGTCTGATGTTTCAAATATCACAAATATAGTGTATTTTGGCTATATATCAACTGTTAAAATGACCAATGACTAACGAATGCTTTAACACACACAGACACATACACACACATATACACACACACACACAGTGCTCTTTATATGGAGAACCAGCCTCTCCCTATTCCACTCACCACTCTCTCCTGAAACAGCTTAAAGCTGAAATAACTATGGTATGTTAGTAAAAGACTGTTTATGTACTGATGCATCAAGCAGCTCACTACAACAGCAATAAAGCAGTGTGCTAACAATCAGGGGCCTCAGGTAAGAAGAGTCTAATATTGTGTCCACACAATAAAAAAACCTGCTTCACTTTTCCTTATATGCACATTTCACATGGAATACAGAATACTGTACATTTTCATACACATTTTACATAAGCTAAATATATTTGGAGTTCAATTTGTTTCCAAAAGTAGCGCTAGAAATTTCTAAGAGCTGCCTTACACTTAAAGTGTACTTTTTAAAACTGCCACTATACCATGAACAACATGCATATAGGCTCTGTTGTCATAGTAGCAATCTCAGACAATTCCAAATACAAAACACCTCTTCAGGAGACTTATGTTTTGTGAGGTGTGTACATACATATATAAATATATATATATCAGTAAATATGTAAATTATGACGCATGGACAACTGATGCTAAGGAGTTGTTAATGGTGAGTGTGTATTTAAGTAACTCATTCAGAAATTTAGGAGCTTTTGTACAAATGTTCTCATAAAACATTCTTAACTTAAAAATGGATTGTTATTAGGAAACAGAAACAGGACTAAAGATAGTGGAGAAGGGATTATTGTGCACACTGTAAAATCTCAAACAGTTTTCAAAATAGTGTGGGCTGCTGAGCAAAAAATAAAGGCAAAATTTTAAAAAAAAAACTGTAAGAGGGCCTTAGGAGCTTCAGTAAAAATCAGTGAGAGGATGAATTACCTGCACTGTAATGGCTCACGTGATACATGATTACATTAAATTTTCACAACAACAAAACTGTGTCATAGTCTTAAAGTTTCTGTCTCTACACTACTCTAATGTTGTTTCAATATAAAGCCACTCATATTCCTAGTGGTGGTGAGTATGAAATGACTCTGTTGCTGTACTGATGAATTACCATGCATATTATACATTACATCATTTAGCCACAACATTAAAACCACCTGCCTACTATGGCCATGTGACCTCTGGGGTTTTCCTGTGGTGTCTGTCACTAGCACACTAGCAGTGCATTGAGCTTGTTTTGGTGCATCCTGTGAGTGGAGGCCATGTCAGCACCTTAGGCTCTTCATTGCGTTCTCGAGTCATAACTGAGCAGTTTTTCAAGTGTGGTACAATACATTGTTCTGTGAGGGGAAGGCCACAGAGGACTGTCATTGTCATAGGGATTCAAACTTGGTCTAAAACTGTGTTTGGATGGGTAGTACATGACAGTAAAATCCACATGAATGCAGCACCTAAGCTGCTCACACACACCAGTGCAATGTGGAATCAGGGTTTCCCCCAGTGCTTTATAAGCCTGGTGGGCCGCCAGGCTTTCCTTGCCCCCCCGCCAGGCTAAGTGTCACTTGGTTTATTTATTTTAAATAGGTTTTTTTATGCACCAAAACAGTGATAGCAAAAACAGTATACAGAGCTTTCAATCGCATCTGTGGATACGGTTGAAAGCGCAATGGCAACATTTTATGGTCGATACGTGAACTTTTTCCGAAGTCGGAGGAGCACTGGAGGAGACGATGAGCCCACTTGTTCACCCCCAGGCCAAGGGGAGTTCATCCCCAGTGAGCCGACCGAGCCACGGCTCCATGATGAGGCAGAGCCAGTGCGAGTTAGCACGGATGTTAGCACGTCGTCGGAGCAGCCTTCTGCCAGCCGTGATGGTAAACATCCAACTAGTGGATTTAATCCAAAATGGTTAGCTGACACTAAATTTAGCGGATGGCTCTACCAGACCCAGTATGGTAAACCCAGATGGATTGATGCACTGATCCAACCTGAACCATGTGAAGAAGAAAGTAGAAGAGGTCACACAGCACAGCAGACCTGTTCAGCCTCTGAGTTCCCTGGTTTTACCCTTTGGCCATGTTTGCACTTTTTTATTTATGTTAATTTATTGTACTTTTAAATGTGACCAGCAACGGCTTGTTTTAAGATTCACTAGGATGTAAGTTAAGTGAAAACAATTGATATTATTTATTTTAATTGTATTTTTTTTGTGTTTGTTAAAACCATATTTCAAGATGGTCTTTTTTTGGAAGACTCTACGTTTAAATATAGTTAATAAATGGCTTATAATAACACATAATAGTCATAATTTCAAAATTCCACTCAACTTTTAGCTTTTTAAAAAAAAATTTTATCTTTTTTTACAAAAACACGGTGGGCTGCCGGTGGGCTTCTCTACCACCGGGCTTAGCAAGTTTTCTGGGGGAAACCCTGGGAATGATCATCTCATTCCACATTACACTGGAATAAGATGATCGATATTCTTTGCTTCAGCTGGCAGTGGCTTATACTGAATTTATGAGAAGAACAAATGAACATGAATGTATTGTGACTATTCATGACCCACGCCGACGGAGTCGGCTGTGGGTAGGGCGGTCACGGTCCTCTGTCTGTCTATCTGTCTGTATGTATGTATGTCTGTCTGTCTGTACGTGGGTGTGTGGGTGGCTATGTCCACACCATAACTCAAAAACAAATAGAGATAGGACAATCAAACTCAGCACAGATGTTCATCTTGACCTACCCTGGTCACCCATTAATTTTGGGTTCAAAAGGTCAAAGGTCAAGGTCACAGGGCTTCTTAGTGCAAAATCCCCTTATAATCTGCTATATAAGCTTGCAATGATGAACTCTGGTATATCTAAGGGTAGGACTACCACATTGCACCTGTTGGCCTTGAACTTGACCTTTAACCTTGAACACACAGCTATCTGTTTGTTTGTCTGTCTGTCTCTCTGTCTGTCTGTCTGTCTGTCTGTCTGTCTGTGGGTGTGTATGTCCACACCATAACTCGATAACAAATACAGATGGGATAATCAAACTCAGTACAAATGTTGATCTTGACCTACCCTGGTCACAAATTAATTTGGGGGACAAAAGGTCAAGGTTACAGGGCTAACTGCCATGTTTAGGAAGGTATCCAATGTGGGTCTGCATTTCGCTTGAGTGCATTCTTAGTTTAAAATTAAATGTGGAGCTGATCAGAAAAACAGGGAGCCTCTCATTTCTCTGTAGCTGGGCCCCTAACAACTACTTGACAATGTATGCTATACACAAAATAAATGCAGTCTTACCTTTCTCTTCTTGCTCCTGCCCTCAGCCTGCAGGGTCCTGGTACACTGTTCCACACACTGAGAGAAGCTCAGACTGCTGTGGTCTGAACTGTAGTCCAGCTCAGCTAATTGAGCCAGAGACAGGATATAGTTGCAGGCAATACGTAGTATGGCTAGCTTGGAGAGCTTCTGTCCATACGAGTAACATGGCACCTGGGGAGAGAGAAAAAAGGAGGGACATGAACAATAGTGGAGAAACATGATGAAAGAATATACTGAGTGCATTTGACTTCAAGGGAGATTTGTGAGCCAGGACCACACCATAGATGAGGTGCACACAATTGTTTATTAAGTCAGATTTTAGTGTGATGTTGATTTAAGGTAAATCAACTTGTTGGTGTCTTGTTGGTGTTTCAGAATAAAAGGGCTCTCCCACCAAAGGAGTGCCTATCTGTGATGTGAGAAAGGCTGAGCTGAGGATCAGTGGCAGCTCCCAGGCAGGTAGGTAGTTATGCCAGAGTGAGAGTAAAAACATAAGACATAAAACATCAAAGTCTTTTATTTTAGGACAGGCATCCCTATCACAGTGAAGGTGTTGGAGTGTACAGTGCCTTACAAAAGTACTTGCCCGCCTACAGAAATCTTCTATTTTTGCATATTTGTCACACATAAATGTTCCAGATCATCAAACAAATAATTATTTAAGACAAAGATAACTCAAGAAAACACAAAATACAGTTTTTAAATGATGGTTTTATTTAAGGAAAAATGTCATCCAGCCCATCTTGCCCTATGTGAATATGTAATTGCCCCCTTAGCTACCAATCTACCAAATGACCAAATTCATTTGGCAGTTGGGTTCAATCTCACAAACTACAACCACATATAATTATTGCCAGGCTTGTCAAACCTTAACATCACTAAATAGAACCTGTCTGCTATTGTGAAGTAGCTAAAGGGTCTCAGAAAGCAGCACATGATGCCACATTCTAAAGAGGTTCAAGAACAGATGAGAAACAAAGTAACTGACATTTATCAGTTGGAAAGGGTTTCGAAGCCATTTCTAAGGCTCTGGGACTCCAGAGAACCACAGTGAGAGACTTTATCCACAAATGGAGGAACATGTGGTGGGCCTTCCCAGGAGTGGCTGGACTACCAACATTTCTCCAAGAGCGCATCGGTATCTAATCCAGGAGGTCACAAAAGAACCCAGATGAACATCAAAAGATCTGCAGGCCTCACTGGCCTCAGTTAAGGTTCGTCTACATCAGGGGGTCACCAATCTTTTTGAAACTAAGAGCTACTTCAAGGGTACTGAGTAGTACGAAGGGATACTTGTTTGATACAAACTTCCTGAATAACAAACTTGAAAAGATCACCGTTTCTTCTTCTTCTTTTTCTTCTTCTTCATATTATTATTAATGATAATAACAATTATATGTAAAGAGACCGTCTGATCATTTTAATGGTAATTATTCCTTACAATTATTAGTAACAATGATTTCCACAACAATGATGTTAGGAAGCACAGATATATTTAAACATGCAACATTGTATATTTCTGTTAATTCTGTTCCAACATTTGAAAGTCAGAGGTATCACATCTCTGAAATTTTTGTAAATATCTGTCTTGACAGTTTTGTATGAATAAGCACATTTATAGCATTTTGTTCAAAATCACACCCGTTATATTTTTGTACAAATTACCATTTCTAACATTTTTTAGGAAATTATTAACTGTCATGTCTTCAAATCATGCTTTGTTTGTACTAACCACTACCTTTGTAACATTTTTTGAACAATTCCTGAACTCTGTCCCATGTTTGATCAGTTATGCAAGATTAAAAAAATCATCTCTTCCACATTTTGAAATGAATCCTATTACTTTAGTACTAATCACCAAATCTGTAGCATTTTTTAACAAATCATAGCAACAACCCATGACACTTTTTGAACAAATTATTTTTCACATTTCTGTGCAATGTCATGGTGTTTTGAATGAAAGCATGTTTTATCTCTTTCTTTGGCTATAAATGTCTGTTAGTGGAAGCCTGGCACTGCATTCTGTTCACCAGTGTACTGTAATCTGATGTATAATTTGACACCGCAACTCTGAGAGAGTCTTGTAGATGTACCTCAGTAAGGCGTGTTCTGTGTTTGTTCTTGATGCAGTACATATGAGAAAAGGCTGATTAACTAAGATAAGTTGAACTAAAAAGGCAGGCAACTTCCATAGCTGCTGTGGATGCACCATTGTTCTGTTCTATGTCCACAAGGCACCAAAAGTTTGGTGCAGACTGATGGGTTTTGGAGTGGAGGTCATTTTGCAATGTTAGGATTTCAATCTCCACCTATCCAACATCCAAGCTGGAAATAGCACTTAGTTGCTCAGCAATGCATGCCACGTCTACCTGCAGGAAAGGATTTAAAACGAATGACACACATGGCTTAAATTGATCAAAGCCACAAAACCTGTTCTCAAAGTCTTGACCCCGTCTGTCTATGACTTGGGAGTTCTTTTCCACAGCTTTGTAAAAAGCCCCAGATGCAAAATCATTGTCACTCAACTCTGACTGTATGGAGGGAAAGTGAAGCACTTTTTTCTCTGTAAATGCACAGAGAAAATGTTCATTTTTAGCTTTAAATGCGTTCACAGCCCTTATCATGTCACCAACAGTCTTACATTTGCCTTGCAGCTCACAGTTCAAATGGTTCAGCTTCCCAGTGATGTCCGTTAAAAATGCAAGGTCAAGTGTCCACTCAGCGTCCTCAAGCAGCGAGGCGTCTTCCCCTTTGGATTGCATAAATTCTTTGATTTTGCCCACAAGTGACAAAAACATTGCAAAATCCGTCCCCTGCTGAGCCATCAGATTTCTGTGTGTAGTAACAGGTCACCATGTTCAGCTGACAGCTCCTCCAGTAGCACCTTGAATGTCCTGTGTTGTCTGGCTTTGGAGCAGATGCCATTTATGATCGTCACGACAGGAGTCATCACATGATCAGATCCAGTAACTTCTGCACATATTGCCTGCTGTTGAATGATGCAGTGGTAATGCAGAAATTCTGGGAAGTCTAGGTCACCTCTACATCGCACATTGAAGCTTGCGTGTCGACCCATCATGGAGGGAGCCCTGTCTGTCATCACTGAAACAAGCTTTTCTAAAGGTACATTTTTCTCCATGAAGAAACTTTTTACCACGTTGTAGATGTCAGTTCCTTTTCCTTGTCCACTGCTTTTGGTGATTTTATCACCAGACTCATGAAACAAGACTGCTGTTTGCCCAAAGCTCCCTTTAAGTCCTAGGCTTCTTCTGTCCGTAGTGCAATACCAGGTGGGTAGTTAGCATGGAAGCTTTGTGATGGGTCAAGTAGTGTCTCTCCACATTGTGCCGCTTTGCCATCGCAATAGTCACCTCGCAAATGAGACACACACATTTTTCTTTCACTGTCATAAAAAATAACTCTTCTATTTCACTCAATCACAGTGAAAATAGTATTTTCTCTTTCACTTTTCTGCCACGTTTGGGGGGTAAAAACACACCTAGCAACCCATCATGTCAGTGCCTGCTGCAGAGAAGAGTGGCATGGTGGTTTGACATGCTATTTTCAGAACAGGCTTCGCAGGTAACTCACGTGGTCCCTGTGGCCGATCAGGTGCCCGCTGGCAACATGTTAGCTACCTCTAGTCTACATGATTCCACAATAAGGAAAACTCTGGGCAAAAATGGCATCCATGGGAGAGTTTCAAGGTGCAAACCACTACTGACCAAAAAGGACATAAAGATTTGTCCGACATTTGCAAAAAAAATATCTACATGAGCTTCAAGACATTTGGAATAACATCCTGTGGACTGATGAGTCAAAGGTGGACCTTTGTGGAAGACATGGGTCTGTTACATCTGGTGTAAAGCTAATACTGCATTCCTCAAGAAGAACCTCACACCAACAGTGAAACATGGTGGTAGTGTGATGGTTTGGACCTGCTTTGCTTCCACAGGACCTGGATGACTTGTCATCATTGATGGAGCCATGAATTCTGTTCTCTATCAGAAAATCCTCCTGGAGAATCTCCACCATCAGTTCATGACCTACAGCTCAACACAAATGGTTTATCCAGCAGGACAATGACCCAAAGCACACAAGCAAGTCCACCTCTGAGGGGCTCACAAAGAAGAAAATAAAGGTTCTGGAGTGGCCGAGTCAAAGTCCAGACTTCAGTCTAACTGAGATGCTGTGGTAAGACTTTAAAAGAAGTTCATGCTGGAAAACCATCTAATGTGACAGAATTAAAACTATTCTGCAGAGAAGAGTGGACCAACATTCCTCCATGAGGGGGGACAATTACCTTTTCTCAGGGGTGATATAGGTTTTCAATAATTCTTCAATAAACCATCATTTAAAAACAGCATTTTGTGTTTTGTGGGTTATCTCTATCTAATATTCAATAAATAGAAATATAAGTTTGATGATCTGGAACATTTAAGTGTGAGAAATGTACAAAAATAGAAGATTTTAGGGGCAAATACTTTTGCATGGCACTATTAGTGTTTAGGCTTGTGCATGCATTGTTATTTTTGTGTGTGTTTCAGTTTGAAGTCTGACCTGCTTCCTCAGGGCCTCAAATGCAGCACTGATGGTGTGAACACGGGTCCTCTCCCTGGCATTGGCTAGAAGCCTCCTGGTCTGTTGGATAGCTTTGACCTCTGGAAGACGCCCAGGTCCTTCAGCAGTTACCCCAACCCGCTTCCTGGGAGACTCCTGGGAGCAGCAGACAGGAGAGGCCCACATTGTAGAAGTATGATTGATTACATTGATCACATTGATTAAAAATATGTCCTTGTCATGTAGGCATTTTTTGTCTATTCTTTTTTAAAGTAAACAAAGCACACCATTATTGAGCTTGTCTCTAGAAGGTTTTTCACCCACATGCCACTAAGACCTAGAAGACAGCAGTTCATTAGTCTACACATACCATGGTAGAAACCATAAACAACCTCTGTACTATAAGCTGAACTACAAAAATCATGATGTAACACTGATACCAATTCATTTCTGTAATACTGTTCTTTTTATGACTTAATGACTATGTATACGCACACACATATATGTGTGTTTTATACAAATTCATACATATCAACAGTTCAACACCAAGAAATGAATTTTACAATATAAAGAAGACAAAAGCAGCAAATCCTCACAATAGAGAAAACAGAACAAGTCAGTGTTTGTGTTTACTTAAACAATGAAATCACTTGATTAGCAAACTTGATACTGAATAATTTTCTGTTGAGAGATTTCTTTAATGAACTGAATGATCACTTTTATTTGGGCTTTACATTTAGTTTTAATTTCTATACATTGATATTTCTTTTAGGTAAATCTTTTCTCTTTTGTGACACTCCACATATTTACCTTAGGTGAAGGGACCTGGTGCTCTACAAGTTCATGAGACTGGGAGGACTGGGAGGCTCTGGTGACAGACAGCGGCGCAGACTGGCCTGACATAGAGGCGTCCAAGGAGAAGGCCTGGTGGCTGGGTGAGTGACTGCTGCTGGTTGATGTTGACAGAGAGAAAGCGGGGTGGAGGCCTACTTTGTGTCTGTTGGAAAGGGGCTGAGAGATGGAAGTAGGCCAGTGGGAGATCTCTGGGTTAGAAAACGGAGAGACAGGTAACTGGGGCAATTTGGAAGTCCCATTAATACCAATTCTCATGTCTATGGCACCGCTATGAACTGGAGTCACACCGTCTTCTGGTAGTCCTGACAGAATCCCTGTGGTACTGGCCATCACTTCCTGTGACATGATCAGCTGCCTCTGGAGTGGGGCCAACTTGCTAACATTACACACCTCCATACGAGCATCGTCTACCGTGTATACATCAGACATGTCCACTGGGTGTGTTTTAATTTTCTCAGCCTCAGGGTTAATGAAAAGCCTTTTAGGCTCACGGGACTTCCTCTTGAACTTCTTGTTAGTGCCTGGCACAGAGATCAGTACTGGATCTTTGTTGATGGCTCCATTCCAGGTGTTATTCAGAGGAAGAGGATTCTTCATGTTGCAACAGTTAGTGTATTGAAACAACAATGTAGTTTTAACAACAAAAGGACGAAATGGAAGTGAAACTGAATTGTGTGTATCAGTGACAAAGTCTTAAAAACTGTCCAACAAAATGTTTCACTTCCATAAAATTTCTTTCACTGTGTAAGAATGTGAATCTGCTTTATAAGCGTTCACCTCCTGGATATAGAATCACCATCACTGTCAAATGACAAAGCAGACTTATGAGTTTCAGACACAACTTTTGGTAAAGCTCTGAGTTTTGTTCAGTGAATCCAATCACAAAAACAAAACTACCAGACAAGCCTCTTCTACTAACAATGCAACACATGCAGTTCAACTGCACTGAAAAAAAGCTGTGCAGCCATGTGTGTTACTTTAATTTCACCAGCAGGTTTTCTGTGGCTCCACTCTGTCTGCATAGCAGCATCCTCAATAATCCACATCAGTACACAAAGCTGTGTAACATCTGCTATTCCATACAAGTTGTCCCTCTGGATTTAGTGGTGCAGGAGGCTTTTCCTTAGCTGTAAAGGTTTCTTTTTGTGAGAGCAGTCCAGGCATTTGCCTCAGAATTGGGGTTGCTGTGGAGCTGTCTGAGCGTGGCTCCAGTCAGTCTGCATAGCAGCACTGTGAATAACCCACACTGATACACACTGTGCACAGATATGCTGCAGTGCAGCTGCTGTACGTAAAAATGAGAGCAGCACATGAACAAGACAGCAGTTCTTCAGAAGCCGAATGACAATTCCACATGCAATCACGCTGGCCAGTCATGACATATGGAACAGGTCTGAAACAGCTCTGATATTTTACACAAGGTTTCAAAGCATCCAGGGAGGGGGCAGAATCTCACTGGACTAGTTACTTAGATTAGAAATAAACAAAAAACAGCCATGAGTGTCAATATATTCCAGAAACAGACAATCTTGATCTTTCCGGAGTAACAACAGGGACTTTTCTCAACTCCACCAAAGTTGTGTGAAGAAGTGTCAGCAGCAGCTGGCGATGTTCCTCCTTATCAGTCCATCCCTCAGTGAACTTCTGGGCTGCTTCTTGAAGAAAGCTCCACAGCTGCGGTGCACATATTTGGCACTCTGGGAACTGTCTTAACGGGAGACTGTGGATTCAGAAACGTCTTATCCAGATAGAGACAATTCTTACTTAGTCCACGAGCCGTAGTTCTGAGTTGACACAGTCGATCAGCTCCTCTGTGTCGCTCCGCATGTCTGCCACCGAACCCTGCGCAGCCTCCACTGACGGGGCCGTTAGATCAGCGGTTACAAAGCACGGGGGGCTCGCGCTCCTTCAGCTCCACTGGCGTCTGACTGGCTGGAGCTTTAAGGCACGCGCGGGCCCGCGCTCACGCACAAACAAGAGCGGATTTCTATTGGTCCGTCTGTGCGGGGCAGCGCAGCCACGGACCGGGGTCCGCTGCAGCCCGTCGGCTACCTGGAACAGCAGCGCCAACTGCGGGCTTATGAAAGGAAGTCACACTCTGGTTAAACAGATCCCGTGTTTGGACGAAGAGACACAGTAACCCCAGGTTGATGACCAGCACATGGGAAGTGGGATTCATCTGAAACAGCTCATACGTGCTTTAAAGTGCCACAGCCTGACCTGTCAGTGATAACAGACTGTGCATTCATTCATGTCATTCAACCTTTATTCAAAACTAAATTGCAGAGGAGAAAGAAAATGAAATGTGTAGGAATACATATAAAAACTTGGACAACATTTAATTAAAAAGCAAAGTTAGTGAAATGATAAAAACAGTAATTCGAGTATTTACGAGTATTAACGAGTGAGCTGACTCAAGAACAGCTCAGACTAACATGAGATGAAACTAAAAGCCTGAATTTCCCTAAGCATAAAAATTAGTAAAATTTTGGATTGTTCTGCAAGTTAGTCTACATTGAAGTGAAAAATGTTGTTTTTATTCTCAGTAAAAACAGTAGTCACCTGCAGTGTAATCCATCATTTGAGCATGTATAATAAGATCACACACTGAAGTGAGTCATGAGGTAATGTAGGGGGTAACCAGTATGAGCCCTTTAAAGAAGTAAACCAAGTGTCTATCATGTCTTGTGGAGAGTGAAGGCAGTCCAGCCTTATAGCATACAGCCAGCAGTGATGAGTATTGTAATTATTACCTGTAAAAAATCTTAATGCACAGTGATAAATAGTGTCCAAGGCCTTAAAAGTTTCTGCAGATACATGCATGCATTAAAAGGCACTATAATCCAGTCCTTCTGGAAATGTTTGCCTCAAAAGCTCTTTTTCTAGAACTCAGTGATAAACGTGATTTAACCCTGTAAAAGAAACCAATATGTTGTTGTAGTTCAGTCACCAGGATACACAATATTAAAATGTTAGCCTCTCATCTATCCAAATTCCCAAGTTAAGCTAACATTTGGTTAAAAGTCCCTGGTCCATTTTCACATCAGTTAAACCCCTTTCACACTTGCACTTGTTCCATTCATCTGTCAGCAACTAAACAGGTTGGCTGCATGTGTGAATATCCACACTGATCACTTATCCATAAAAGTCGTGGCGGCAGTCTTACTAGGTTGGACCCAGTAACATTTCCTAGAACTTTCATCAAGTGTGAACTGAGCCGTCATAATAACGGATAGACACGCACAAGCAGCAGCACTTTGAGTTGTGTGAATTTATTAAGGAAGGTGTTTTCCCACATTTCAGAGTCAATATTTGTTCAAAAACATCACAGAGACATTTAGTACACAGGTGCTTTTGATAGCCATCCACAAGCTTTTTGTAAGGTTCAGATTGTATCTTGGACCACTTCTCCTGATAGAATCAGTACAGTTCAACAAAATGTGTTGACTGTCTGGCATAAAATTGTTTTTTTTAGCATAGCCTACTAGTTCTTGATACAGTTGAAATCAGGACTTTGTGGGGACCAGTCTGAAATCTTAATTTTTGGCTAATTATTTTAGGTTTTCCAAAAGAATATGGAGACAATTCTCCTTCTTCATTATTTCATTTTCATTGTGTAAAGCACCAGTTCCACTGGCAGTAAAACAACCCCACAGCATAATACTACCACCACCATGCCTGATGACAGGTATGGTGTTTTGGGGCTGAAGGCCTCTCCTTTGCTCCTCAAAAAATATTTCCGATCGTTGTAGCCAAATAGCTAGATTTTTACTTCATCTGACCAGAGTAGTTTCCTCCAGAACGCCTTTTCTTTGTCCATGTGATCAGCAGAAAACTTCAGTTGAACTTATACATACAGCAATGCTAGTATTTGGTTACATGTCCCTTGGCCATTTTCACTTCAATTAGGTGCTTTTGGTGGCCATCCACAAGCTTCTGGCAAGCTTCTGGTTGAATCTTTGACCACTCCTGTTGACAGAATTGGTGCAGTTCAGTTAAATTTGTTGGCTTTCTGACATGGACTTGTTTCTTCAGCATTGTCCACATGTTCTCAATGGGGTTTAAGTCAGGACTAGCCTGATTTAGCCATTCCATTACCACTTTTGATGTGTGTTTGGGGTCATTGTCCTGTTGGAACACCCAACTGCGCCCAAGACCCAACAATTCAGGCTGATTATTTTAGGTTATCTTGAAAAATTTGAAGGTAATTCTCCTTCTTCATTATCCCGTTTACTCTCTGTAAAGCACCAGTTCCATTGGCAGCAAAACAGCCCCACAGCATAATACTACCACCACCGTGCTTGACGGTAGGCATGGTGTTGTTGGGGTTAAAGGCCTCACCTTTTCTCCTCCAAACATACTGCTGGGCATTGTGGCCAAACAGCTGGATTTTTGTTTCATCTGACCACAGAACTTTCCTCCAGAAGGTCTTATCTTTGTCCATGTGATCAGCAGCAAACTTCAGCCGAGCCTTAAGGTGGCGCTTTTAAAGGAAAGGCTTCCTTCTCGCACTGCAGCCTCTCAGTCCATGGCGATGTGAAACCGACTTGACTGTGGACACTGACACCTGTGTTCCAGCAGCTTCAAAGTCATTGCAGACCTGCTTTTTGGTGGTTCTTGATTGGCTCTTGACCATCTTGACATTTGGGATCTGCTTTGAAATGGTTTAGTGATTTGCTATTTCAGATCTGTGCTGAGGTCCTTAGATTTTCCCATTTCATGTTTGTGGCTGAGTCTAATAAGTGTATCAAATGAGGGATATTTAAATTGGGTCAAAGATGTCAAAAGGTGTAGTCAATTGTAATAACTTGCAGGTAGTTAAGAGACCGGGTCTAAGAGAATGTATTTCACAAAAACTGATCATTCAAGTTGCTGTGTGTATATTTTTAAACCAGCAGGTTTTGCCATATTTCCAAAAGATCTATGATAAATCAGTGAAACAACCAAAATGCATGGCTGTTTATTGGGACAAAGACGTTTCTTCCAGTGATTACTAGAATTTCATAGACAATGAAGAGTTATAGGAATCATTGGAAACTCAAGACTGCCATGATAAACATGGTCTTTATAAGGACATGTAAACTTTTTTCCCACAACTGTACATTCCAACCAGATACAGAGGAGACAAGGTCATCTATAAAAATAGTAACGAGCACAGGCACCAGCAATGGGCTTTGTGGGACACAATTTACAACTTTACCAGACTTTCTAATAGCCACACTGTCTGTCCATGGTCCAACATCCCTCTAGAACCATTTAAACCAATCCTGGGAGGTCTTTTTAGAAGCAACTGTCAAATACATTTGAAAGACCAATATAAAGACGTCCAATGAGTGTTTCAATATGGCGGTTTAGAAAAAACTCTCCTGGTCAATTTTAAGCAACAATTAACAATGTCTTGTTAATTATGAAACCTTAATTATCAGTAAGGAGGGAGGAGGTATGTCTCTTCTTAGCCTTAGAAACTATTATTACTCTTCCCAATCAAAAACTATAGCCTTTTGGTGTGACAGTGGATATGAAGCAGACTGGAAGGAGATGGAGAGCAAATGCAAGGATATTCAAATATGAGCAATGATTGGGGATTACAAAGTAACAATAGCTTATCAAGATGATTTGAACCCCTTCACCTCACTTACCTAACATTCTTGGTTTGAAGTAATAAAACAGTTGAATTTATGGGACCAGGTTAAAAAAAGCTTGGGCTGATTGCATATGACACAGAGTTCAAACCCAATCAAATGGATTCGGGATTTAAACACTGGGTCAGTAACGGCATCAATACCTATTGTAGTATAATGGAGAAGAAAACATTACAAAGTTTTCAGGTACTAAGAAAATAATACAATTTGTAAAAGCACAACTTTTTTTTTTTTTTTTTTTTAGATATTTACAATTCCATCCCTAGTTTTTAAAAGAAATAAGGAAGAGTGAGGCGATTACAGAACCTAATAGAATAATACAATCAATAATGCAGGCTTATGCTGGTAACTCAGAATCAATCATTTCAAAATTTTATCAAGGAATTATCAAAGGTAGAAGGGAGACCACAAGGTACATCAAGGAGAGATGGGGAAAAAAATTAAATGACTAAATAACCAGTGAAAAATGGAAGAACAGGTGTGAGACTACCTCTTCTCCCTGCTGTTCCATGTATTGGCACAAATTTTGTTGCAAGACTTTCGGCGTTTCTCATTTCTCCTAAAATGACAACACATTTTACACCAATGGGCCACACCTGCTGGAGAAGTTGTGGGGATGAAGGGGCAGACTGCTACCACATTTTTGTAGAGCTGCCCAAAAATTCAAATATTCTAGAAAAATGTTTGGAAAGTCAAACAATAAATTTTTGGGCAGAACATCCCACTGAAATGCACAGCACTTTATGTGGGTGATTTACCAGAAGGAATGACAGGACATGATAGATACCTGCTGAAAATATTGATTTCCTCAGCAAAGAAAGCAGTAACTTGTAAAAAGAAGCCCCCAAAAGAAGATACCCAGTAGACATCCTGTTTAGATGTACAAACCACCACAGCTGGCTGCTTATGATGCAAAGGAGCGGCGACTCTACTCTGAGCTTCCTTTGGATTTCCAAGCTCCTCGCCCTATCTCTAAGGCCATGACCAGATACCACGTCATCTGCAAATAGTAAAGATGTGACTGTGAGGTTCCCAAACTGGACACCCTCCTCACCTTGGCTGTGTACTGAGATCCTGTCCATAAATAAGATATATGTGGCGGCTGTGGCTCAGGTGTCGAGTGGGTTGTCCACTGATCGCAAGGTTGGTGGTTCGATCCCCTTCGGCCCCTCTGCATGTCGAAGTGTCCTTGGGCAAAACACTGAACCTGAATTTGCTCCCAATAGTAAATTAGTGTCTTGCATGGCAGCTCTGTCGCCACTGGTGTGTGAATGTGTGTGTGAATGGGTGAATGCAAAAACACATTGTAAAGCGCTTTGGATACCACTAATGTAGAAAAAAGCGCTATATAAGTGCAGACCTTTTACCATTTACCATATATAGGATCGGAGACAAAGGGCAAACCTGGTGGAGTCCAACACCCACTGGAAACCAGGTTTTGACTTTGTGCTGAGGATACAAACACAGCTATCACTTTGGTTGTACAAGGACCAGATGGCTTGTAGCTAGAGCCCCATACTCCCACTGTAGTCCCCACAGTGCCCCCCTTGGGACATGGTCGTAGACTTTCTCAGTTACTTCAGGAACCTCTGCCTAGGACAAACCACAAACTACGAGAGAGGAAGACACTGTTAGTGACATGCAATGGTAGCATATAGTTGTATGGAGAAAGAAAGAAGAGAGTAGAGAGTAAAGTAGAGAGTAGTCATCCCAAATTATGCGCTTTATCAGAGAGGAAAGTTTTAGGCCTCATCTTTACACTCGGTCTCTGTCTCCCTAAACAAACCTGGAGCTGGGTCCACAGAGGGAAGAGGGGGCTGACAGACTGAAAGCTCTGCCTCCTGCTCTTCTTGTGGAAACTCCAGGAACCACAAGTAAACCTGCAGTCTGAGAGCAAAGTGCTCAATTGGGTTAATATTGCGTAGGTGAAAGACGGCCTTCCTTGAGACTTGCTTTATGTGTGAGATAAAAAAAACATATACTAATCACACTCCAAGGTCCCTCACAAATTGTTGTTTCGTGATTTGAACTGATATGGGTTGTCTTGAGGTATGGGTTTTCTTTTGGAAGCTCATGATTTTAGTTTTGTTAAGGTTGACTTCAGGGGTCCAGTTCTGACATTAGTGTTCCAAGAGGTCCAAGTGCAGCTGTAGTCCTTGTTTTGTGGGTTACAGCAACACGTAGGTCATCAGCATAGAGCAGAAACTAGCAAGCAGTCAGTGACAGTGGGAGGGAACCAAAAAAAATCCTAGGATAGGTAGGGGGGGAAATAACCTCCAACAGAAACAGACTCAGGCAAAGCGGCCATCTGCCTCGACTGGTTGGGGTGGGAGTGGAGATGAAGAGGGAGGGGATAGCAGGAGAGGTTGGGGTGGGGTTGGATGCATAGCAGGTGGTGAGGCCAGCAGCTGTAGATAAGACACATGTAGCTCCAGATCCAGAGACATCCCCAGAGAGAACAAGCACAATATACAAAGCATAATATAGATGGTAAATAGAACTGGAGAACAGTTCAAGCTCTTCAATGAAAAGATCTGTAGTTTTCTTGCACATTATATTATATTGAATCAATTATGTCATGAATTTTACAGCCTATAGAAATTTGAGGAATTCCATAATATAATTGCTCTTGTTGAATCAAAAAAAATCCTTTTAAAAATCAATAAAGCATTCAAAAACTTTACTTAACGACAGGAGGCCTCACCGTCTTCTGGAGGATGTCTTGAAAGCTAATCTGGTTTCACCAGATAGGAGAAGAACTGTCAAAGGTAGAATTAGGCAGAAGATCCACTGACTCCAGGCCAGCAGTTAAAAAGCTGTCATGGTGGTGACTACTAGACATGTTGCTAGCAGAGTAGAGGCCAACCAACAAAGAGACGAGAGCAGGCAGGGACAACCTGACTCAAAAACAAAAGCTGGCCAAGGACTATCAAGCTTACAGAAGGCTCACAGGATGAGGGCTAGGCATGTCATGTCACAGGTGACTAGACTGGAAGCTAGGCCTCAGCCACTCTCTATATATGTATTTGCAAATTCTGGATGTACCTTTATGTTGTCTTTGGTCAGCAGTGGTTTGATCCTTGCAACTCTACCATGGATGCCATTTTCGCCTAGTTTCTTCCTTATTGTGGAAATATGTAGATGGAACTTAACTGAGGCCAGTGAGACCTGCAGTACTTTTGGTGTTTATCTCTTATGAGCTCCTGGATTAGAGTATCGATGCGCTCTTGGAGAAATGTTGGTAGGCCGCCCACTCCTGGGAAGGTTCACCACTGCTCCATGTTTCTCCATTTGTGGATAACGTCTCTCACTGTGGTTCTCTGGAGTCCCAGAGCCTTAGCAATGACTCTGTAACCCTTCATTTCATTGACTTTGTTTCACATCTGTTCTTGAATCTCTTTAGAACGTTGCATTATGTGCTGCTTTTTGAGACCCTTTAACTACTTCACTATGCCAGACAGGTTCTATTCAAATGATGTTTAGATTCAACAAGTCTGACAGTGATCATACACAGAGTAGCTGGTAAAAGTGCACATTTGGTAGATTGGTAGCTAAGGGGGATAATTCCTTTTTCACACAAGCAAGTGGGACTGGACAGCATTTCTCCATCAATAAATGAAATCATCATCTAAAAACTGCATTTTGTGTTTTGTGTTTTGTTGGGTTGTCTTTGTCTTATACTAAAACTAGTTTGATGATCTGAAACATTTGTTTGACAAATATTCAAAAATAGAAGATGTCCGTCCGTCCATGGGCAATTCAGAATCGCCATTTAACCTCAGCATGTCTTTGGACTGTGGGAGGAAGCTGGAAAACCCGGTGAGAACCCACAGAGGCACAGGGAGAACATGCAAACTCCACACAGAACGACCCCAGGCCAGGAATCAAACCCAGGCCCTTCTTGCTGTGAGGCAACAGTGCTAACCACTGTGGCAGTAATGCAGGCATTTCTTTCTTTAGGTATTAGTTTTCTCTTTGTTTAGGATTGGGCTTTATTTTTCTCTTTGTTGGCACTTTCCTTCATTGAATTTGGGCCTTTTTCTTTGTTAATAATAGGGCTTTTTTCATTATTGACTCAGGTTTTTTCTTTATAAACCTTGTATTTTGATTTTGGCACACTTCTTTGATGCAGCGATGTGAAAGTGCCATCCTATTATCCAGCAGCTCTCCACTGACACACCTTGATGAGGCCTTTGTTCTCCTGATGTCATTTGCTGATTCTGCAGCTACTTCGAAGGCTCTACAAGTATCGTGTTCTTTCTGTTACATGGGTAAATTCAGAAATTACAGATTTCAAATTGATCACCGCTCTGCCAATTGCTTAATTGTTAACCATTTAGTTTATTGACCTGCATTCTTTCATTTACTGTCTGTTGTTGTGTCATTGTTTTCTTATTGCGTGTTTGTAGAAAAACTCACTAAATGTTTTGTGTGTAATTATCATCAGTGCTACCATGTAGTACTTTGTTGGAACTGGATGTCAATGAAATCAAGGAATAGAACAGAACAGAATTCCTTTCATTGTCATTGCACCTTGTACAACGAATTAATCAGTAATCTTGTCATCCTGTGCATTATAAATAAATAACGGTGCATAAGGTGGTAGTTAACTTGCTAATTCTTCTTAATAAGTTGATCATGCAGCTGATGATCTTCTGGGTGGTGTTGATGATGCTCTGGAGGGCTCTCCTGTTCACTGCTGAACAGCTGATGAACCACACAGGGATACAGTACTCCAGTACTTGAAGGAGCAGTGGTAAAAGGACACTAGCAGCTTTTTCTGCAGACTGTTTTCTGAGGATCCTCAGGTAGCGGAGTGGCTGCTGTGCCTTTTTTACTGCTACTGTGGTGTTTGTAGTCCAGGAGAGTTTTTCCAACAGTGACTGTACCCAGGAACCTGAAGGCAGGGACTCTTTGCAAACAGCCCTGTTGATGGTTAGCAGATCAGGTTCCGCTCAGTTTAAATGATGAGTTCTATTGTTTCTGTGGAGTTCAGGACCAGATTGTTCTCTGAACACCACACTACCAATCTTTCCACTTCATCTCTGTAGCTGACCTTGTCTCCTCCCAAGAAGTCCAACCACAGTTGTCCCCATCCGTA
Source organism: Dascyllus trimaculatus (assembly GCA_024666655.1). Classification (NCBI taxonomy): domain Eukaryota; kingdom Metazoa; phylum Chordata; class Actinopteri; family Pomacentridae; genus Dascyllus; species Dascyllus trimaculatus. The sequence goes on from CM045457.1 coordinate 2,693,804, forward strand.
ACTCTAACACATCATTAAGTTTGCCAACGACACAAAGTCATATGTGTACAGTGAGTAGAGGATGGAGCTCAGCACACAGACCTGTGGGGAGCCAGTGCTGAGTAGGAGGAGGAAAGGTATTCGGACTGTCTGGGGGCAGTTGGTTAGAAAGTGTTGGATGCAGTGACAGGTGAGCTGTGAAAATCATTCATTTTAGATAGCAGCCTCCTGGGAATGACAGCGTTGAAGGCAAATCTATGAAAAGCATCCTCACATAGCTCCCCTGGTGTTCAAGGTGGGTCAGTGCAGTGTGACGAGCAGTGGTGATAGCATCCTCTGTAGACCTCTTGGCTCTGTTTGCAAACCAGTGTGGGTTGAAGGCGAGTGGGAGACTTACTTTGTTGTGCTGCAAGACCAGCCTCTCAAAGCATCTCACAATGAATAGTAATAGTAAACTCACACGGAAGGTAAATGGACCTGCATTTAACTGTCAGGTACCAAGTCATTAGAGCAGTGACTGTCTATGATTATGGCATTAGTGCCCCAGTTGTTGTGGAAGTAAATGCATAATCCCCTTCCCTTGCTTTCGCAGTCTGTGTTTCGGTCCCAGCTGTGGACACAAATCATCTTCCTCTGTGGTTGTACCCACTAAAACCTCTGCAAGGAGCTGCATTGGTATAAAGCTGGATGTCTTCTGGCAGAGTGATGGCATCTAAATATGTCAGCATCATGCCTGAGTATGCACCCTGGTCATTATTCTACTAAAGTCATGATGGCAGTTTTACTGGGTCACACCTATGAGGGTACTTCAAAAAGCTCTTGGCCTCACTCAGAAACAAGGGGCAAGACTCCGATTTTGGGGCACAATTGTAGACTATAAAGCTTTAAATAACTGTCGACAAAAATTCAAATGTTTGAAGCAACCAAAATAAAAAGAAGAGGAAAGCTTTGAGCTGTAATGCTTTTTTTTAGAACGATGTGCCTGCCCACACAGCACAGGCAGCAGAAGAAGCTAAATGTGGCTTTGGACTATTGCCCCTTACTCACGCGACCTGGCATCATCTGACTTCTGTTTCCCAAACTGAAATCCTACCTGCATGGCTTCCGTTTTCAGAAAGAAGATGCATCAGTGCTGTTGAGGAGTACGTGGAGACTAAAGTTGTTACCTTCTTCCATGAAGGGATAGCAAAGCTTGAACATCAGTGGACAAGTATACTGTACTTTAAGGAGACTATGTTGAAAAATAATGCAAGCACAACTTTTCTCCTGTGACCTTTTTTGGTGAAACTGAGAACTTTTTGAAGAATCCTTGTAATAACACTTCTGTATCACTTTTATTCCAGGTACAATTCTGAACTGCACCTAGTGACATTAACAGATAGACATTCACAAGCAGCAGTACTCAGAGTTGTGTGAAATAATTAAGGGAAGACTTATTCCCCATTTTACATCACAGAGAGTCTTTCCTCTGAGTATTTTAAATACTGTTCTTGCTTAAATGACAGCTATTGCTCATGTAGTGCAGCTCTCTCTATCTCCTAGGAGGGTATATCTGGATGAGGCTGTGAGGAACATAACTAGAAAAGATACCTCTGTCTGAATTACAAAATGCCATCACTTTAACAGATTGTTGCTTATGTCATAGTTGTTCCAGAAGGATGGGAAGTGTTGCCAGAGACACATTTTCATTTTGAATTTGTCTTTAAAGCAAGAGTCTGTCATGGCTTTTGTGAGAAGGTTGGATAAGACGAGTTTCCCCTGAAATTCTTCATATAGCACAGCTGAAGTCAAGAAGGGTGCTGCACTGTATTTAAGTCCAGCATGTTGCCAAAACTCAATGGAGGAACGATGACACCTTAAGGATTTCTCTTTGGATAGAGGCTTGAGTTTAAGGTCCAACATTTTTTGGATTAGACATCTGAAAAATAAGGTCTATTATTATTAATATGATAAAACACAGCCGTGATGTCAAAATTAGACGTGGAAGATTGAATAAAATGTTGAAGTAGTGTTAAATTAATCTTTGGGATAACTCATAAATTAGTAGTGGCATTTACTGACAAACTATCATTAGACTCACTGGTGAACAAATAACATTTAGATGCAGCCGTAGACAGCATTATACTCACAGTCATGTCAAGAGAGGGTTATGGGTAACCCAGGAGAAAAGTAGCAGGCCATGGCAGGACACAAACACGCGCTCATGCAGGGAGGGAGAGACGATAAACAGGAAACACGAGGGAAAAGAGGAAAACAAGAGATGCAGAGAAAAATACCGAGGTACAGCCAGGACCATGACACTGAGGAGGCCTCAGCTAATTGAATTCTTAATGTTAACCCAACTCAGTCAGTGTGGAGTGTGAAGTAGTTTGGATGAGCAGTTTATCCCTGATACTGAGAAAGTTGCAAGCAACGATACTAGAGGCCAGTCAATCTGCCCGTTCAGAGCAGGCTTGATTTGACTGGCACTACTCTACTTTTCCATTCTCATAATTCCATTAGTATAAAGGTATCAAATTTAATCAAACTAAAAGCATGAGCTTTTTATTTTTGGTTGTTATTTTGTTTTGTAGATAGGCTTGATAGACTTCCCATAGCAGCTAAAACTTCAAACGTCAAAAACAGTGAAGACACGACCTCTTCAGTGGTAGTTCCAGTCCTGCTCCTCTCAACAGTTGTGCTTTGATCTGTCTGACCATTTTTGCTTTGGGGCCCTCAGCACTTAAAATGATAACAACAACTCCAAACACACAGAACTGAAACACTTTATTTTTGGACCAAATGTTATCACTCTACATATATATATATTTTCTTTTCTTGCTGTTAGCCACAGAAATATGACAGGAGTGAGCTGAAAGATATTTGGTTAAGCACCCTTAAAAGATCAGAACCAGGATCAATGCCAGATATAGCAACAATTTGCTAGCAGCTCTACAGGAAGAATTTAAGATATAATTACATACTTCTCAAAGCCTGTGTGATTTTTCCAAATTAAACTGTAACCTAAACCTCAGGCAATCCAGTACAGAGGATATGTATCCTTACCTTGCCTGCTTTGTCTTAATTTGCCAGAGTGCTGGCAACAGCAGGACTACCCAAATCATTCGTATTGTGCAGCAGCTAAAGGTCTAAAGTCATCCCAAGTTTCATCCCAGACTGTTCAAGCCACAAGGTCTCCAATTTAAATGTCCTAATATACCTTGTATAGTTTGAAATACTGAGAAAACATAATTGAGTTTAAATGTCAGCAGCAGATGGATGCAAAGCAGAACTTGGCAACAGCCTAACTCCCTGCAGTCATGAGAGAGATACTCATACATGAAGGAAAAATAAAAGCATGCATGCTGAACAAAGCCTCTATGACTGTAGAGGGTTCCTTAAACTCAAACTCAGGCGTTAATGGAAAGAAAGACTTGGGACCATCTAAGTTCATATGCGATAAGTGCTTTGCTAAACTCATATCAAGTCATCTCATTCATCTCCATTCCTGGTAAAGGCAAGGGTCTGGCAATACGAGCCACATGACCTGCAATGAGGCCATGTACTGTTTCCTCACAGAAAGGTCTGGGGTGAGGTATATTTTTTGAGGTCAGTCATGATACATCACTGATTAAATAATGCCACTGTAGTGTTAAAAGTGAAAAATGAACCTCTCATTAAATCCCACAGCTTGTGTCAAATTCAGTGAATATCTCCAAACTATTCTGCGAGCTGTCTGCTCTGTGTTCGAGCTGAAAGGGAATCTAGTGTTCGTACACAGCCTTGGCTGTTTAAATAGGAAACAAAGTGATGCAGACCGATCCATACATTATTAGCAAGCTAAATAAACAACATCTAACATATTATTATTCTCTTTTAGCGTTGGCATCATCTTCACCAACTCCTGGGAGAAATATCTAGCTCTTAAGTTGCTAAATGCTCCATTAAATTCACCAGCTAATCATCAGCTCAGTCTGTATAATGTTTGCTGCTGAACAGGAAGTGGACAGAGGGATGCTGCTGGATTGAAGTCGATGACATCAGAGTTGTAGTTAAGAATGATGAGTTAAAAAGAGGCCAAAATGTCCTGCAGAGTTGATGATAACTTTCTGTAGATGTATCACCTTACACGGTCATCTTACCCACTGTTACTGCGGTTTTAACTGCATTGTTTTTAGCAGCTTTAGTGATGGAGCTGTCCTGACAGCTGATGCACACCAGCTCTGATCATGTCATGTGCAGAGGACTCTCACTCTGCTACAGATTTAAAGAGCACATATTCTTCACATTTATAGTTTTTATTATGTACTAGAATATGTTTATATACTTTAATGTTCTAAAAACATGTTATTTTTCCTCATACTGTGTATTGCAGCAGCACCTCTTCTCACCCTGTTTGAAACGCTTCATTTTAGCTCTTGTCTCTTCAGGGTCCCTTTCTGAAAGCCGAGTCTGCTCTGATTGGTCAGCTGGCCTGATGAAAGTGATGTAACAATGGTAATGTATCATAATCCCAGATCTCTGATCATAGGGATGTACCCTTAGCAATGGCGGCCTGCGAGACAGTTGCTCACTCTTTGTTTGAGGACATACAAACGAGCTGCGAGGCAGGGGCTTAGTAAATGTGTTACATAGTGAAGGCGATAAGTAATGGAAAAAAGGCCTGGACTTCACACGAGGTGTTTTTAGGCAGGTGAGTGCTGTCTGGAGGAGAGAAAAACTCCCATTGATGTGGACTTTGGGGTTTGGTTTAGTATTCTGATGAGTCCATGTAGACCTCAGCATTAGAAAGGTAAATCAGACTTGCTGTTGTCTGATCCTAAGTTGGCTCAATAACACAAACTTGCATAATCATTAGGACTTGCATTTTGGTATAAGTTCCTGTTTAAGTAGCACATTATCGACCAATATGGCAACCAAATTTAGGCAAAACCTCGATAGATAATCAAAAGAATACTTACATCATGTCAAATGTACGTTTCTTGTGAAAACTGATTGTTAGTGGGGACATATCAGGACTTTCAGAACCACATTAAGAATCACAGGACAAGAGCTTGCCAGTGATATTTTTTACATCAGAACAGTATTTCTGTGCTGACTAATACATATTTCCTTCGATGACCACTGACAGGGATCAAGAAACAAGGGTTTTCAGATCCCTACCATTCTTAACAAAATCCTAATTACAGTGCAAACATATAAAGGAATGACTTTTTAGTATTTGGTAAGTATACAGAATGGAGTACACATTGTACACGTGTGATTTTATACAATTATGTTTTGATGCATTTAGCTTGATTAGTCACTTCTTGTAGTACCATGTGAGATAAGTCTCAGTGTGTTGGTTTGGGGTTAACAGCCTCTACTTTCCTCACAGTCCTAAAAACAGCAGTACTCTGCTAGATGAATATAGCAAAACTACAATGATGTTTTTATTGCACTACATAGTTTATAGGGGATAATGAGTGAATCAATATTCTCTCTATGCAGACACCATTGCAGCTGGGCTTTGATAGTCCCATCTTTCATGATGGTCAGCACATTGCCTTCAACAGGAATGGAAACAAGCTGACTAATGGGTTAGCATAACAGCAGCCTCTGTTACATTTACTTTACACTTAATTTTTTCTTTTCAATTCCCCCCCAGTCCTAACTTCACTCCAAGTAAATTGTGATGGTAAGATATTGTCTAAAATGCCCAGTGGGTTTAAGAGGAGACACAGAGACTAGAAGGGCACCTTCCTGGTGATCATTCCTGCAGTGTGTTTTCAGTGAAGCTGCTTTGTGCCGCTCTCTGCTGTTTATTCTTGTAACTGGGCCATCGACACACTGGGCAGCAGTGTCTGCCTGCTGCCAACCACATCACAATGCACTGCTGGTGAAAGGCATGGCCACAGGGCAGACCCATCAGCAGCTCCTCACTCACAAAGTTCTCCAGACACACTACACACTCTGAACACTGAAGCATGTCACAGGGCCACCCTGCCCAATCACACTGCTGGCAGTTAGAGACACACTCTGGTGTGAGGCAGCCATCCTTCAGTGCCCTGTCAGCTAATGGTGAGCTTCCGTTCCTATGACAGCAGCAGAGGGATGAAGAAACAGCAGTGCACACATCCTGACTGCTGCTGGGGTTCATGTTCCTACACACAGAGAGCTGTGTGTTGTTGTCCTCATTGCACAGTGATCTCTTGTGCTTTATGGCCCTGTGTGAAGGTCTGGTGGGACAGGAAGGAGGGGAGTCCCTATTTGCGCTGCACTCTGTGTCTGAATGTGAGCAATCGCTCTCCTCATCCAGCTTTCCACCTAATTCGTCCCCCTTATAAAGACCAACAGCTCTGAGCCTCCAGGTTGGCAGTGCTTTAATGTAATCCATGTTTACTAATGGGCGAAGCCAGAGATCAGGGAATGCCAAACGCTCAAATAGGAAGTTGGGATCATCCTCCCAGTCTGAATGGTCAGATGGGAACTGCTGTAGTGAAGCAATTGGGTGGAGCAGATAGGAAGTGTACCAGTCCCACAGACTGGCCAGCCACTCCAGGTTGGTGGTGCTGTCCTCTTGGCTCCTGGCACTACAGCGGCGTTTCTTCTCAAAGTAGTCAACCAACAGGCCATGGGCCAGGTAGGTGGACAGGAAGAGAGCTGGGTGGGATGAGTAGAAGGTCCAGTCAGCTCTCACAAGACTGGCCAGTGTGGTGGTATCAGCGTAACGTAGCAGCTTCAAACTGTAACCATACAGAGTGTCCAGATAGGGCAGCTGAAGGAGAGCCTGGAGGGAGAGATTCATCAGCGGTTAGTGATTAAGTATTAGTAATTTAGCTCTATACTGAGTCAAATCAGTAAGGGTCATTTAAGATAGGTAGTTTGGTACTTATTTTGGTGAGATTAGTTGAGAACTACAGTATATACAGCCGTGCCTGAAACTTTGAAAACTCTTTAGAACAATCTCTATTTCTGTATAGATGTTACCTCAACCATCACTGGATCTTCACATTAATCCCAAAGAGAACCCAATTAAACAAAACAGGCTAAATGTTGTACTGGATCATTTATTTATTGAGATTCTCTGAGTGGCAGAAGTATGTGAACATCTAGGATTGGTCATTAATTTAAAGTTTAAATTAGAGCTAGGAGTTTCCATTCAATGGGATGACAGTCAGGCGTCAGTGGGCACCCTGTTGTATTTAAAGAACAGGAATCTATCAGAGTCTGAGCTTTACAACACATTTGCATGTATGGTTCTCTTTATCCATTTTAAGCCTTTTGTGAATATAAGACGTCATTGGTCATTGGAGCAGAAATAAAAAACCAAAATCTCCCACTGGGGTTGAATTTTGTTGAGAGCTGGTGACTCTGAAGGCCATAGCATATGATTCACATCATTTTTGTACTCATCAAACCACTCAGTGACCCCTCGTGCCCTATGAATGAGGTCATTGTTATCCTGGAAGAGACCACTCACATCAGGATAGAAATGTTTTATCATAGAACAAAGGTCATCACTCAGAACAACTTTGTAATGGCTTGCAGTGAACCTTCCCTCTTTAGGTATAACTGGAGTTAAACAAGGCCACCCAAATGACCCTTATAGCAAAACAGAGCCATCAGATTCCCTCACTGTAGGGGTCAAGCATTCAGGCCTGTACCACTATCTGAGCCTATGCCACACAGGCACTCGACCTATGCAGAGAATATGGTGAGGAATGACTTGTCTGATAACATTGCGTTTCCACATCTCTATAGAACAGTACCTTTTTTTCCCCCACCACTGAACTCTTAAATGTGCATTCATTTTTTGTAATGATGAATGCATATAACACTATACACACTATAATACTAGACCACTCAATGAAATGATTCTGTAAATAACTGTTGACAGACTACTCTTGCTGATGGCTTGATCACTTCCTGCACTGATATTCTCAATCACATGGAGGAGCTGCTCTTCATTTTTCTTGGGTTTCAACCATATTTCTTGATGTCTTTCCTGTACTGTTCCTGCGCATGTCCATGAACATGTGTCATTCAGTCAATTATTGGTGTTAATGAATTCTCCAATAGATTTAGAATAGTAATAGAATAGAAACTACTCTGGATTCTTTTAGTGGTGACCATCTCCCCTATAATGTCTGAGAACACATCCACAGTGCCACTAGTGTGGTTAAAAACTCTAGGAAGAAAAGTTCCTGTTTAGCTTCAGGGCTTGTTTATCCTTAAAGGTGGTCAGTTCTGAAAATCATGCGGTGTAGATGATTTCCTACCATAACAGGAAGCCAGGACACCAGCAGTACAGAGTTGTAGGTTCCAAGGGTGCGGATCAGAACTACAAATCGTTTCACTGTTGCCCCCTGTCCATGACAGAAAATACATGTTAAAAATAAACTCAGCAATAACTACAGGAATAACTACGTCTCTATATTTTCTCCCTCCAGCCTTAAAGTATTAAGATTGTTACAAACAGTCATATATTCAAAATACAACTTAGTATAAGTAAGAGCACAAAAATATAATCATCAAAATGTACTTGAAGTATTAAAATATTTCATTATGTGGAAAGGTCCATTTTTTTTAGCTTATTACTGTACATACAATACACTATACTGTTGATTTATTAAGTCACATTTTAATGTTAAACCTGGTCAACGTAGAGTTGAATTTCAATACTATATTGACTGGTGGGTACTCTAAATTATAAAAATGTACCACATTTAATCAGCTGATCAAATCTTTTCCATGTGTGCAATGGTAATGGTAGTGACCTGTGTAATGAAGAGGTCCATCCAGGCCAGCAAGTTGATGAGGACCAGACTGAGGACAAACAGATCATTCACCTCTGGCTGTACTGAACGCAGGAAAGTATCCATGGCAGCCAAGGACAGGAACTCCCCAGTACTACAAGCAGAATGGAGGAGAGGGGGAAAAAGAAGGGCAAGAAGAGGGGGGAGAAAAAGGAGAGAATAGAAGAGGGAAAAAATAATTAAAATGACACAAAACAGAAATATCATCATTTCCATGTTTAATCATCACCTGTCGCCGTAGCGATAAATGCCTTCAGGCATCTTGAGAATGTAGGCAGGACTCTGTGTCACACCGATCTCTAAAAGGCTGCTGTGGTTGTCCCAGTGACGTACGTCCACAAAGATGAACTCAATCCTGCCAGTGAACTTGACAGACAGTGAGGAGAAGAAGGTTGGCGGCTGGGACAGACGGGCAAACAGAAACATCTTGACCGGGTGAGCAGGATCAGAGTGCCACTCCTCCATTAGCTGCTCAGACTGACGCAAGGTTTTGATTCGTTGAGCCACATGTGAGGTCATCCAGCGGAAAATGTATTCAGTTTCAATGCGACGGCCATTATATTCTTTTAGCATGACTTTGCCCTTTGATGCTGAAGTCTGAGGAACAGACATGATGAGAGTGGAGCGCTGCCAGCCACGTTTGATACATGACCTGGTGGAAAGAACAGAGAATCACTTTATATTGCATAAAAACAATATTACTGAGCAGTTTTCTGCCTTCACCATTCGAATGTATACATTTTATAACTAGATAAATTCTGCAAGAATAAAATCCATAAATCCCGAGTGCAAAATATTCACATCAAATGTCCCCTCTTGTCATGATAATTGTACAATAACTTTATATTTAAAACTAAAACAAGACTGGGTAACTAAACAGAAAAAACACACAAAAAATGTTGTCTGTGTGTTCAATGTCTTGGGCCTGGAACTAGATAGGGTTGATACCAACATTAATCCACAGACACATTATGCCTATACATCAGGTGAGCATCTAAAAAAATCAATTACCACCGGGTTTAGCAAGTTTTCTGGGGGAAACCCTGCTATTGGTGTTGACACATGGAGTTGTTGATTAAACTCTGTAGTCATTTTTGAGGCTGTAGTTGGTGGTGATGACAATACTATCATAGACTGCATTACAGTGACAGACGCTTTGTCCACCTCCTTTGAAAGAATATATATTTGAATACCATATATGGTATGTATATCTGGGCTGATGTCGTTTTTAAAAAATCTTCAGAAACAACAGTATTTTTCTGGTAGGAATGCAACAAGAACGGAAATGTTGGTACCAAATTAGCGCCAAAACTCTAAACACAGGACGCTAATTGCTTTTCTATGGTCTTGCAAGTACCAAAGATGCTGGGGATCAACTGAATACCAATTATCTCATCCAATATTTATAATTTTTCTAGTTACTGGCATTGTTATTATATTAAACTGATTCATGATCAAATAAATTCATTTAAAATTGCACTACTGTGGCTCTGAGGCAGCAACCTCTTTCCATCTGTAGTCACTGTCCTATGGCCTGATCAGGTTAATGCCACCAGTAACAGCCAATAAACACTGTAAGGTACATGTTGTTAAATTCTCATTTACTTAAACATTATATCAGTTTGAAATACTGACCATCAAACTACTTGATTATTACCAATAATTATGATTAAGCCTGAAAAAAATATACTGGTCAATCCCTAACACTGTCCCATAGATGCCATAAGTACCGAAGATATCTGAATAACAATAACAAAATGTGGAATGTCGGCAGAAAGTGCAGCTGCTGCAACATGTCCACTGCATAAACCACTCATTGGGTTGTGTTATGTCAAATAGTAAGTACATGTTGTAGACAATCGAAAGCCAGTATGCGAAAAGTGTCACAGACTGTGTCAAACAGGAGGAGGAAACACCTCAGATGTATCAAAATGTCATCCTGATCTGTCAGGCATTCAATATTACTGTTCTTGTTTGGGGGCTGCACAGTGGCTCTGTGGTTAGCAGCGTCACCTCACAGCTAGAAGATCCCCGGTTCACGTCCCAGTTAGGACGCCTGGGATCTTTCTGTGTGGAGTTTGCATGTTCTCCCTGTACAGCGTGGGTTTTCACCAGGTATTCCAGCTTCCTCCCACAGTCCAAAAACATGCTGAGGTTAACTGATGATTCTGAATTGTCCGTAGGTGTGAATGAGAGTGTACTTGGTTGTCTCAATGTGTAGCCCTGTGATAGGCTGGCGACCTGTTCAGGGTGTCCCCTGCCTTCACCCTGAGTCGACTGGGATAGGCTCCAGTCCCCCCTCGACCCTACAGAGGATTAAGCGGTGTACAGATAATGGATGGATGGATGGATGTTCTTGTTTGCGACATGCAACAGTTGCGTCTGCTGTAGTGATGCTTCACACACAACATTCACAAAGGCTAACATCAGCTTTAGCATCAGCTAGCTCATAACGACAGGCTGCCTACATTACTGTCCTTTCTATGTAGCATTATGCATGCATTTGTGTTAGCACATTTTGTGCTAGAGTTTTTGCTAAAATACACTAAAACAGATTTTTTGTGTCAACTGTGGAATTTCAGTGCCACTGATATTGTGAAATTTGTACTTGCTATAGAAATTGCTGCGGACTGATGTTATACATAATATTAACATAAAGGCTGAGTTACCTGAATGATTTTATTAGTTGTAATCCACAGAAGACAAATGTGTAGCATGATCAACAAAGATTTTGCTATCCATCAACAAATATACAATTCAATGAGTAAACACGCAGTTTAAACTCATGTTAAAATGATACAGGCTCGTAAATGTAAACAGCTTCAGTACAAAAATACATAATGTGATATTTACGTATTTGTGGATCCATTTGTGCACATTTGACAGGTTGCACATTTGTAGATGCAATTTCCTGTCAGTTCAGGTGTTCTAAGTTCTTTGTTCAGACATAGGGTCAAGTAAACATGTTGATTTTTTACCTTGACAGTTTCAGCGAGCAGCTCGAGTGAGATGCTTCTATAGAAGGGCTCCTCGCTCGAGCCTTCTTCTACTTCTTCTAATACAACCACAAGTACTTCTATAACTGTGACTACTATAACAATACAGGTATCCCTAATACCTACTGAAAATCATGAAAACCACCAATTTTACACTATGATACTCATTCTACACATACCAAGCTGTTATCACACTTCTATTACTGGCGATACACTGTCTTTACACATAAAAAGAGGAAGAGGCAAAGTATACTGAATTATTTTTGAGTTTAACTACAGCGTGGTGTACTGCTTTTACTCGAGTACTATTTTTAACTAGTAAAGTTAAAACATTACTAAGTGTACCTAAAATGTAAAAGACCAGTAATAAATCGATTTAAAACACATTCTTGATTTTTGTACTATATGAAAAAGTGCATTAGCTTTGTGATTTAATGCCCAGTCTTTAACTGTGCAGCTGCATTTACATACACTCATAGGTATACTAACATGCAGTGCCTTTACACTTGTACTTTAATGTGATAATTAAAATGTGCTTGTTTTTTTAGATAATAGCTATTATACTAAGTAGAATGTAACCAAATACTAAAGGAGTGTACGTTGTACTTACTGTGATAAACTAAGACGTACACAGAAGAACAAACATCCAGGGCACTGAGCTGTCAACCCAAAACTCACTGGCCGATAGGGATAAAAATTATATTTCTCAGGATGCCATTTAGGTTTCAACATTTGATAAAGGTTCAGTACCAGCTTTATGTAAATGTGTAATGGCTGGAGATCATGGACTTATTTTCTGGGACTGCCCCGTGTGCAGGGATTTTGGCAATCTTCAAAAGAAGAGACTGAAAAAAATATATGTTCCAATGTTGCTTTTACGTGGAGAACCACTTCAAAGTGCTTTTCCCAATGCAAATTCACTTAACTTAAAGACTGAAGTGAGTCCACGCAAGCCAGACATTGCATGCATTTTAGTAATTGTTGATTCCCTTTAGAATCTGTGTTTTTATAGAACAAAGTTTTCCAACCTGTAGTCACTGGAACAATTGAAGATTCCAGTTCTGATCCCAAACTGAGATACTTTTTGCACCATCTTCCCCCAGTTGGACTCACTGAGCAGAGCTTCCCGGTCCTGGGCGATGACCTGCAGGTAAACAAAGGGACATGACAGGGTCACTAAAGTGATACATAATCGGTCAAGGGACATAAAACATCTGATGATCTGAAAACCCAGTGAATTACTTTTATTAATGGTGCCATTGTCACTACAATAATCAAGAACTTCTTAGTGTTAGCACACTGTCCGGCTAATATGGTTAATGGTACCTTAGGTCTGACTGAAAGCCCACAGATCAGAGCTCTGTGAAAATGGTACAGTTGAGGGACATTCAGAGATGATGGAAACTTCACTACTGATTTGAAACCAATAAACAAGGACTGGGTGGGTTACTGTGTTTTCATGTCACCTGTTGTGCTTCAGTGTGAACTAAGTAGGGATGAGCTTGTCAAGATGTTAATGGTGCTACAGCCGGTAGTGCTTATCAGTCTGGTACTTTAACGGTACTTTCATTGGTACCATTTTATTCATTTATTGTTTTTTTTAGAGCAGAATTAAGATTGCTTTGTTTTTTTTATTACGTACTGCAAATAAATGAACATTCTTGAGCAGTACTCTGCAATAACTTCTACTTATTATCATGTGATAATTCAAATGCAAATACAAATATTTTTATTATTTACAGCAAAAAAAGTATTTTTTGATTAAATGACTTAATAGACATTAATCCTGTGGTAATAGGATGATCAGAGCCTTTCAAGTTCTACTCACAAAATAAAAGTTTGCAGGGTCTTTCCTTAAACTCTCCAGCATTATAGCAGAACTGAAAGCTTCACCATGAATGGACATTAAGTAACTGTCAGCACACTCTGTTGATAAAACCTCTTTCACTCTTTACTTCTGAGTATCGAATAATGCAGGACTTTGACTCTTTGACAGTATTGTTAGTGTGTGATATCAATAGTTTAAAGAGGAAAACAGTTGAAGTACTTCTTCTACCACAAAAGCAACACTCAGTTAGAGTAAGGGTGAAAATAAAGTCAGACCGTTTGTCTGCAGCCTCCAAATCACCAAACTCTGCTGCTCTGTGCTCTGAAAGTGAAACTCAAATTCTGATCGACTGTTTAGATGATACTCTGAATTTCCCATCGCTAGACCTAAGCACAGACTAGTGTTTCCATCTGTTTGCTTCTGTCCAGCTGTTTGTGTTCACATCATTTGTATTTTAATACAGCCAAACTCCCAAAAGTTTTACGCATTTACATATTTTTCTGTTTCTATTGTCAGACAATAGAATGAGTATGAAAAAGTGACAGAAATGCATCTCATTAAGATTACATGTCAACCAGCACTTAACTTCATAGCCATTTCCAAGCTTCTGCTCTTCACCGCTGAAATACTAACATTATAACTGCAACCTAATCTGACAAGCTACCATACACATCAGTAAAAACAATGGCTGTGATATTTCCATCAAGAATGATAGTGTAGAGAGACAGTCCTCGTCTCACACAGTAATTCACATCTGTGTGAGCTATTTTGCTCTGTGCTGTCAATCACAGATGCAGAGAGAATCTAATTTCCCATTTAGAACAGACCTGAATCCAGGGGTTGAACAGTCATGGTAAAATGAACCATCTTTTCAGGATTTTAAGTTAAATAATGAAAAAAAAAACACATTCTGGGAACATTTTCTTTAACTTGCTGAAAAGGAGTGAAGCACCACATTATGTAATAATGTAATAAATTTTAACCTCATTGTGTAATAACGTTGCATTTTGTAATAATCTGACGCATTTTGTAATAAAATTCTTGGACACAATATGTAATAAACTTTGCTGCATTTTATAATAAGTTGTTACATGTTGCATCAGTTATTACAAAATGAAGGTGCTGCACTTTTTATTGACTTTTTATGAAGAAAATGCAATAATCTGGTGCATTAAGTAATAAACCACTAAAAAGGATGTCTTAATTAGAAAAAATCATGATCAAAATGTGTGCATTTCCCATGTATTTCAATGAGAGGTTCCAAGCTTTACAATGGGAGGACCATTTAAGTTCTTAAAGTAACAAGTGTAGGTACTTTTCTGATGTGTTCAGAGAGTTAATCTCCAAAGTAATATTGTCTAAGTCTACTACAGTAGACAATTTCAAATGTATTGTGAGCAAGAGTTACTTTTTTCTTTGCCAGGAAAAAGAATGTTGAGAAAAATTTGTCAGCACCTGTCTGTGGGCTACTTTTCATTCATATCCAGTATGAGGGCTTGTTTCACAACCTTCAGTAGCCTGCTTTGCATTTTCATGCCAAAACATGGAAATAAAACCAATTTGACCAATGAAACATCTGATTAATTTTTAAAATTAATTCTTATTTATGATTCATGGTGGTATGTTTAAAGTCATGTTGTTCTGATGGTATAATGTTTTTTTCCAATTAAGACATCCTTTTTGGCTCTTCCAGTCATTGCCTCTGGAGGTACCCCAAAAACAGTTTGATGAATGAAATGGATGGATTTCAAGGTTCATTTGGAACAGTAGAAGACCCAGGATACAGTTCAAGACACTGCAGCTGAAAAAAGAGAGGGGAGGGAGAGCCTTACCATGCCTACAGGATTACTATTATGCTGCACAGTTGTAACGCTTAATATGCTGGTGTGCCCTAAACTATGAATCGAAATGGAAGTCCTTGGAAATTACACAGATAGATGCTCCAATACAATCAATATTAGGAAATAAAAGCCAAGCTAAAAGACATTATAAGAGCTTGAAACAATGGACTCAGTTCACTCTTAAGCTGTGGTTCAAGGTATTGAGGAAGCAACAAATAGAGGAACATTCAAGGGTCTTCAATTGGGTAGCATATGATCCAGAATTTGAACCTGCTAGGTTGGATGAGGTCTTCAAACAGTGGACTGGGAGAGGTACCACTTCCTTCTGTTCACTCACCTCAAACAGTGAATTTCAGAGTTTTAAGACAATTTCAGATACATTTGGATTGGAAAAGCAGGATTTCTATAGATACCTGCAAGTCAGATACTATTATATTAAGAAATTACAAATCAAAGAGGAAAACAAATTCAAATGATTTCTATATTTCATGATGCATACCAAAAAAAAGACAATTAAACGTTGGTCTCAAGAATACAGTTGTGGTCAAAAGTTTACATATACTTGTAAAGAACATAATGTCATGGCTCTCTTGAGTTTCCACTTATTTCTACAACTCTGATTTTTCTCTCATAGACTGATTGGAACAGATACTTCTTTGTCACAAAAAACATTCATCAAGTTTGGTTCTTTTATGACTTTATTATGGATTAACACAAAAAGTGACCAAATCTGCTGAGTCAAAAATAAACATACAGCAACATGAATTAGCAATTTTGGTGACTTAGAAAGTTGTGTCAGTGAAATGAGCTTCATAATGGCCTCTTAACTTCTTGAGAGTGATTATGAGTGACTACAGCTGGTGACGTCTCTGAGGCCATTTAAATGGGGCTCATTGGATAGAAACGGCCACAAACGCTACAATGGGAAAGTCAAAGGAGCTCAGTACTGATCTGAAAAAGCGAATTATTGACTTGAACAAGTCAGGAAAGTCACTTGGAGCCATTTCAAAGCAGCTGCAGGTCCCAAGAGCAACAGTGCAAACAACTGTAAGTATAAAGTGCATGGCACTGTTTAGTCACTGCCATGATCAGGAAGAAAATGCAAGCTATCACCTGCTGCTGAGAGAAAATTGGTCAGGAGGGTGAAGAGTCAACCGAGAACCACCAAGAATTAGAAGCTGCTGGAACACAGGTGTCAGTGTCCACAGTCAAGCATGTTTAGCATGGCCATGGACTGAGAGGATGCCGTGCAAGAAGGAAGCCTTTGCTCCAAAAGCAGCACCTTAAGGCTTCACTGAAGTTTGCTGCTGATCACATGGTCAAAGATAAGACCTTCTGGAGGAAAGTTCTTTGGTCAGACCAAACAAAAATCCAGCTGTTTGGCCACGATGCCCAGCAATTTGTTTGGAGGAGAAAAGGTGAGGCCTTTAACCCCAACAACACTATGCCTCTACCGTCAAGCATGGTGGTGGTAGTATTATGCTGTGGGGCTGTTTTGCTGCCAATGGAACTGGTGCTTTACAGAGAGTAAACGGGATAATGAAGAAGGAGGATTACCTTCAAATTCTTCAAGATAGCTGAAAATCATCAGCCCGAAGGTTGGGTCTTGGGCGCAGTTAGGTGTTCCAACAGGACAATGACCCCAAACAAACATCAAAATTAGTAATGGAATGGCCAATTAAGCTTTTAGAATGACTTTCCCAAAGTCCTGACTTAAACCCCATTGAGAACATGTGGACAATGCTGAAGAAACAAGTCCATGTCAGAAAGCCAACAAATTTAACTGAACTGCACCAATTCTGTCAAGAGGAGTGGTCAAAGATTCAACCAGAAACTTGCCAGAAGCTTGTGGATGGCTACCAAAAGCACCTAACTGAAGTGAAAATGGCCAAGGGACATGTAACCAAATATTAGTATTGCTGTATGTGTATTTTTGACTCAGCAGATTTGGTCACTTTTTCTGTTAACCCATAATAAAGTCATAAAAGAACCAAACTTGATGAATGTTTTTTTGTGACAAAGAAGTATCTGTTCCAATCACTCTATGAGACAAAAATCAGAGTTGTAGAAATAACTGGAAACTCAAGAGAACCATGACATTATGTTCTTTACAAGTGTATGTAAACTTTTAACCATAACTTTATATGGAAGTTACAAGCCTTGAAAAATTACTCTACGATACACATCAAACAAAAATGGGAGAAGGAGTCAGAAACATAAATTTCAGAGGAGACCTGGATGGAAATATGCGAGACTCAAGCAACCACTGCAAACTCAAGATCGTTCAGAGAGTTCGGCTGGAAGAATGTATTGAGATTCTTTATCACTCCTAAAATAACTGCACAGCAAGCAGGCACACACAGCCAGGGCTTCTGTTGGAGAAAATGTGGAACCTCAACGGCGAATCATTTCCATGTCTTTTGGGCCTGCCCAAAAATCCTATCATACTGGGGGGAGGTGGCTAATGAGATAAACAAAATAATGGGAGTGGAGTTAGTTTATTCTTTTGTTACTTTATATCTTGGTAAAATACCTGAAACACTCCCACACAAAGATAAATATTTATTGAAGATACTTTTGGTAAGTAGCAGGAAAGCTATAACCCAAAAATGGTTGCAGATTGATCCTCCAACATTGGCCCAGTTACGTGGGATAGTGAAAAAAAAATCTACTGTATGGAGAGACTTACTTTTGTTTTAAGACTTGAGTTGGAGAAATGTACTGAGCAATGGGAAAAATGGGTTATGTATGCACTCTATTTAGAATAGTACGACATGATGTATGGAGAAAAATGTTAAATGTAACACCCATATAATAAACACCATTTTGGTGGTTTATTAAATAACGCACCAAATTATTATATTTTCTTCATAAAAAAGTGCAACACCCACATTTTGTAATAACTGATACACTATGTAACAATTTATCACAAAATGCGGCAAAATGTATTACTGTGTTCAAGAATTTTATTACAAAATGCGTCAGATTATTACAAAATGTGGTGTTATTACACAATGAGGTGAAAATTTATTACATTATTACATAATGCGGCATCATTGCATAATGTGGTACTACAAGGAGCCTAATGTGGGACCTTTAGGATGCAAACAACTTTAAAATTTCCTTCTAGTGCAGTCACAAAAACCCCTGAACATTGTAATGACAGTGGTTCTCCTGGACCAACCCAGAAAAGAAGGACCAAGAGCTCCCTCTGCTGCATAGGAGAAGTTCATTAAAGTTAGCAGCCTCAGAAATCAACAATTAACAACAGCCCAAATTAGAGCGCACATCAATGCTTTCTCGAGTTCAGGCGGTAGACACATCTCAAAATTAGTGGTTGTGAGGAGACTGTTGCAAAAAACACTACTGAGGGAGAAAAAGAACCTGAGTCGAGAAACTCAAGACATGGTAATTTTACCAGTGGAAAATGTACTTTGATCTGATGAGTTCAACCTTCAGATTTCTGGTTCCAGCTGCTGTGGTTTTGAGAGACACAACAACGGTGTACAGATGGTATCTGTATGTGTGGATCCCAGTGTGAGGGATGCAGATGGAGCTTGTGACGCTGCTGGAGATATACATTTAGAAGTCACAGTAACACCTAATCAGCACGACGCTGCAACATTCTTCAGTGGTACACCATCCCTCTCTGGTTTAAGCTTAGTGAGACCATTGTTTTAGGACAATGAGCCAAAACACGCTTCCAGGTTTCAAAAGGTCTGTTTAACTTAGAGTGAAATGAGATACTTTGGGAGGAGAAAAGTGAAGGAAAATCAGTCAGCATGTGTTCATCATATATGGTAATTCCTTCAAGGCCATTGGAAAAGCTAGCTCCAGGCGACAACCTCATAAAGTTGGCTGAAAGAACGAGTGTGTTAAACAGTTAAAACAGACGATGGTGAAGAATGGAAAATGTAGAACATTTTTTGTTATTTAATACGTTAAAACGTGTTGTTTATGTGGTTCTATAGCCTTGATGCCATTAGTATTTCTGTACAATGTAGAAAAATAACAAAAAGGAAAAATTTTAATGACTCGGTGCGACCAAATTTTTAATTGGTACTGTGTTGACTGGAATAGAGATGCTCTGAACCAGTCCCAGAACAAAAAAAGACAAAAGTTCAGATATTAAATGTGGAATATGCAATCTAAGTGGATGTTTTCTCTTTTCCCCTACATGTTTTAAGTCTAAAAACATCCCCTTTATCACAATGCAAGCCCAATGCACACACACCTGTAGATGTCCAGACTGTAGCAGTTAAAAAGAAACTTTTGGGAGGCACTGTCAGACTTACACCAGTAAGCACCAGTTCTTTGTGTTTCCAACACCTAAGCACTGGCTCCAGGTTCTAAAAACTTGTGCTTAGCAAGCACCAACTCTTTGCTGGGCCAGAGCTAAGCACCGAGTACGTCAGGGGCTGGGGGTGGGGTTATGGTGACCAACCATCAACGGTGGAAAGGGACACACAAGTGGTAATCTGTGTCCTTTTTCCTCCAGCACGTCCCTGGTCTGATCACAGATATATTGGAATGGCTCCCGGGACACACTGAAGTTTTGCACAAACTGTTGTACACTGAAATTTGGTACAATTGTGTCCCGAAGCCGACAGATCTGCATCTGCAGATGTGCCAGCAGTGGGTAGCAGTCAACAGGCGAACTCTGCGGACCTTATAAACATCTTTATAAAGATGTTCATCTTTATAAAGACAAGATGTTCATCTTTATAAAGACAAAGATCGATACTATCATCAACATATTGTGGAGGGCTCTGTTATTTGTTTAATCACCATGTAATTGATACAAGTGCAGACGTTCTACAGTGATGGAATGCGTGCCTCCAACTTGACTCCTTGCCAATTGAAAAGCAAAGAGGTTCTTAGGAAGAACCAGATTTGAACCAACTAAGTACCAGGACTAGCACCAGCATCAATGCAGCAGAAATGTTTCTGTACCCTTCCCCAGATCTGAGCCTCAATACAATCCTGTCTCGCAGGTCTACAGACAATTCCTTTGACTTCATGGCTTGGTTTGTGGTCTGACATGCACCGTCAACTGTGGGACCTAATATAGATAGGTATGTGCCTTTCCAAATCATGTCCAATCAATTGAATTTACAACAGGTGGACTCCAACCAAGTTGTAGAAACATTTCAAGGATGATCAGTGGAAACAGGATGCACCTGAGCTCAGTTTTGAGTTTCACAGCAAAGGGTGTGAATACGCGATATTTAAGTGTTTTATTTTTAATAAATTTGCCAAATTTTCTAAAAAACATTTTTCACTTTGTCATTATGTAGTGTTGTGTGTAGAATTTTGTGGAAAAATAGATTTGTTACATTTTGGAACAAGGCTGTAACACAGCAAAACGTGGAAAAAGTGAAGTGTTATGAATGCTTTACGGATGCACTGTAGTAAGGTAAAGACCTAGCACATTTTGTAATTTATATTTAGTTAGGCTTATGCAGAAAAAAAGAACCAAATATAAATTTGCCCACCATCCCCTTCAAAGCAGTCCCCTAGTGCAGCAATACAGCACTCCCAGCGTCCTTGCCACGCTCCATGGAAGTCCTGTTCAAAAAGCATGTTAAGTACCATCTGTGCTATACTGAATCTACCCTGCAAACCAGGCTGAAGGGTAATTGGATACTCATTAACTTGGATTTTGTTTTGGTGAAGAGGAGCTCATAGGGAGCCATCAGTTCTGGTAAGTTGGGTAAGTGGGGAGAATGACTGTGCTGGTGTGGCCAAATATTCATCATTTTAATGCACTGAGTGGGGGCATGTTGTCATGATGGACCATCAAATATATCATGCTATAGTTCAGGTTGTTTGTGTGGAATATTCTCCCTCACACCAGTCTGGACATTACTGGAGAAATCAAAACGCATGTAACAAAAGTTCAAATGTTGATTGTGCTACTTCACACAGAATCCTGACTCCCCAGAGTTACTACTCACATCTGTTGCACCCCATTCATGTGCAACAGAAACCCAATAAGAAACTTTTTCATCTGTCCTATTAGCTGCAGACTGTAGCAGATGGTGAGAAGCCATTCTAAGAAAAAGGATAGAATATAGTACCTTTATTATCACTGCTTAATAGTACAATGAAATTTTATTTTTTACTTTTTGGTGGTGTAACTGAAAACTAAGAATCTTAAAGGCTATGTATGCAACCCAGTATAAAACACTAGACGTCAGAAGAACATCAACATCTTGGACCAAAGCAAGCAGGCACACTTGCCACACCTACAGTGCCGTGCAAAAGTATTTGTCCACAGAAATCACCTCTGTTGCTTATTCACCTGAGTTTTACTTTATTCTTTTTTAACAAAAGGCTGTTTGAATGTTTATGATAGCCACTAATGTCTCCAGGAGCCTGAATGGTGGACGCTGGTTTTCCTTTTCTTACTCAAGTACCCCCCAAGCACATTAAACTTCATACCAGACTATGCACGTTTGCTGCTTGGTACTAATAGCCAGGGACTAAGTCCCACTGTTCTACTATTAACGTTAGGTAGTTATGGTCCTTACTGTTGTTTAATGTTGCATGTTTTGATCCTTCCGTTCCTCGAGGATCTGTCAGGAGTAGGGCTGCAGCTATCGACTATTTTAGTAATCAAGTATTCTAGATGGATGGATGGATGGATAGAAACTTTATTAATCCCTTGGGAGGGTTCCCTCAGGAAATTGTGGTTCCAGTAGTGGTATAGCACCGACAGTACAATAGAACAGTGGATCAAACACATAGATCAAAAATAATAAATTAATAAAAACTATTACTAAAAAACTTATTGCATAGCAGGAAGACAATTGCACATATATTGTAAATTGATTCTATTGTTTTTTCTGGCAATTAACCGAGCAATCTTTTCTGTCTTGTCTGTCTCCATCTCTATTTTGCGCTTGGCATGCACGTTACAGCATCAAAAGCAGAAGTGAGGGTGTGCAACAGAAATAATCATCTGGGCAGAACACAGGCAGACATCTGTGCTGTATTGTGCATATATGCTATAGTATAGAGTGGATTAAGTGAAGCCTCGAGGCAGAGAATTTTGCCTTGTGGCATTTTAGTAATCAAATTGCTCAAGGAATCGTTTCAGCCCTAGTCAGGAGGCGAACCCAAACTCAGATACAGTTGTAGCAGCTTTTCCTTTTTTTATCCCACTCCCTATGGTTTATTTATTCTCTTATCACTGCTCCATAAGGTCCACATGATACCCGCAGTCCATTTGCCTCCGCTGCCCATCTGATATTTCCAGCTATCAGTTAGAAGAGATCACAGTATTAACTTACTGTATTATTGCTTATTTTAAGTGATGAACAAACTAAAAATTGGTAGTTATAATGTCAGGGGTATTCATAGTCCAATCACGAGAAAGAAAATTCTACGCCAACTAAAACAAATTAACTGTCAAATACCATTTCTTCAGGAAACCCACTTATCAGATGAGGAACATGGAAAGCTAAAAAAGTCCAGGGCAGACAAGGTATTTTACTCTTCTCATCTTCGGGGAGGGGTGTAGCGATACTTACACACAGAAAACTTAACTGTACCAAACACTGGTACATAGGGATATGGAGGGGAAATATACTTTAGTTAACGGAGTAATTGATGGTATAGAAGTGTCTCTCATAAATGTGTATGCAGCAAACAAGGACGAACCTGGTTGTATTAGGACACCATTTAATGAGCTAACACAGTTCAGCTTTGGTTTGCTGCAGAAGGGAGGACATCTGAACTGTGTACTGTCACACCTAATAGATAACCAGTCTCACTCTGAAATGTCCCTCTCTAAAATGAGCAGAATGCTCAAATACCAATGCACAGAAGCGGGTTTTGTAGATACACTATACTAACAAAACTATTGGGACACCCCTCCAAAAAACTGAATCAAATTAAATCAAATCAAATCTTATTTGTAGAGCACTTTCCATACATTGTGTATCACAATGTTCACACATTATATTACCTTGACCAAGTGTTTCAGCATTAACAAGGATAAAACTCTCCAGTGTCTCGTCAGGCAAAAGCAATGGTTCAGATGTGTTAAAAACAACCTGATGTTGCGATAAAAGACAAGTTCTTATAGCATCAATTTTACTTATGAAGTGGTCTGCAAAGTCCTCACATAGAGCATCCGTTAAAATCCTGGAGGACTTATTAAAATCTGCATTAGTTAGAAGGTCAGTGGTGGAAAAAAGAAACTCTGGGGTTGTTTTTATTGTCTGAAATAAGTTTGGAAAAGTGGGAGGCTCTTGAGTGTTTGATTATGTTATTATAGAGTTTGAGTTGTTCACAAAGGATTTGGTAATGAGTAGTTAGTTTGCTTTTTCACCATTTACGTTCTGCACTCCTGTATTGTCTGGAAGCTGAAAGACGCTCTGTTGTCGCTAAAATCTCCTGTTTAAGTTCACGGTAAAGTATGAAGAAGGAGTAAAACAAGTGGACAAGACCAAAGCCGTAAGAACGTGCAAAAAATATGGCGTTTATTATTTGTCATAACTCTGGTTTTACTTGTCCTATCCACACAATTCAGAGACTGGTAGATAGTTTGAAATCCACACTTGCAACACAAGTTGAAACGGAGACTCAATAAGGCGCCTTGCTGCTAATTGATCATGTCATTTTGACGAGTCGGTGCATCCGTCAACTCCAAAGGGATCCATACTGAACCGCACTGAACCGAACCATGACTTCCGTACTGGAGTATGTACTGAAACGTGACTTTTGTGTACCATTACACCCCAGTTCATGGTTAACCAGTCCCTCCAGGAATTTGCGATGTTGCGATCGCAACAATTAACGCAAATTCAACCAATCTCCATGAATTCTGCGAGACCTTGCAATTTTATCCAATCACCGCGACTTTTCCACAATTTTGGCCAGCCTCTCGTGAGTGCCACCAATCACAGCAGTCCCCAGCGCAAACGTAATGTACGTACGTCACCAAATTCACTTCCTTGTTTATGGTTTGAAAATGCAGACATGTGCGACAGTAATGATTCTCAGTTACCAACAAAAATAACTGCTGAAGACCTGCAAAACAATTCCCTGATGTTCTTCACGAAAGCAGAGGTAAACTGTTTTGCACCCCATGACACAAACAAAAATCATCGACTGACAAACACTTTTCTACATCTGTCACGAGCACTGAAAGAATGAAGGTAAGTTAGATTAATTAACTGACGTGACAAGCTGTGAGCGTGTGTGTGAACACGTGTGTTCCAGGATGTGAAATTAACTTTTTAAACTTTTAAATTTTTTAATGAATTTTACAAAAAAATGCAACTTTTTAGCAATTTTTTACTGTCTCCAGCAATTTTATTGCAACAAATACGCTTAAAACATTGCAACTTTCATCGCAATTTTTTAGAAAAGCTGCCACAAATCCAGGCATTTTAGGAGCAACAATCTTGAAAAATGCCCACGAAATCCTGGAGGGACTGACTAACAAAGCAACAATGTTTGTTTGTTTGTCTGTCAGGAAGATTACGCAAAAACTATATGGCCAAATTTCCTTGATCCTGGTAGAGAGCTGGAGTATGGACAAAAGGTGGTTTTAATAAATTCTGGTTCAGATCTGGATCACTTTCTTTAAAACTATATTCTCTTCAGATGTATTAAAGACACAGTTATATCTGGTCTCATAAATATAAGTTGAGTTTAACCTTGGAAATTAGTTAAATTTTTATCATTTTAATGAAAGTGATGTCCGCAACAACTAAAAATGGGGAGTTGCTATTGGAATATTTTGGACACCAATTTGTACTAATAATACACTCAGCATTGGCTCCCCACAGTGCTGTGTGGTGAGCCTCATTCGCTACTCACTGTATGACTGTACTCCCATCCATGACTCTAACACCATCATTAGGTTCACCAATGACATGAGTGTGTTTAGACGTATCTCAGTAGGAAACGAGTCCACCTACGGAGATGAAGTCCAAAGACTGACAGTGTGGTGTTCAGAGAACAATCTGGTCCTGAACTCCACAAAAACAAAAGAACTCATCATTGACTTTCAACCTACAGGAAAAGTTGCTCGTGTCCTTTTTCTGCTGCTCTGTTGAGAGCATGCTGGCTTAATGCATCACTCTGTGGTTCATCAGTGGACAGAAGAGCCCTCCAGAGGATCATCAACACCATCCAGAGGACTGTCAGCTGCTCTCTGCTTTCTTTGGAGGACTTATTCAGCTCTCGCTGCCTCAGTAGAGCAGCAAACACTCTTAAGGACCAATCCCATACTGTAAAACATCTGTATAACCCACTACCCTTTAGGTCCATCAAATCACAGACAAACATACTGAAAAACAGCTTCCACCACAGAGCATTAAGAGAGCTGAACTCTTCCAAACACTCTGTCTGGACCTGAGTGCCTACTAGCAACTTAACAACTACTTTATGCACCTTGTATTTATTTATAATGCACTGAGATGTTATTGATTAATTTTGTTGCAAAATGTACTATGACAATAACAGGAATTTTATTGTATTATACTATAACATTCAGTGATGGAGTTGTTAGCATGGGATTTTTTTAAATCAGTGTATTTCACCAGGGTGTCAAAATTCAGAGCCACTTGTCACATTTCCAGGAAGACAAATTTTAAAAAAAATATATATAATGAATGTATTGAAAATAATGCATGAATACAAAAAAGGTGATTTTCCTGTTTTTGAAAAATCATGTCCATGTAATCATGCTCCCCTAACTACAGGTTTTAACATGATGTTGCTGAGTGCTTTTACCTGAACCAGCCAGATCCCATCTTTAGTGTCCTCCACTAATTCATAGAAGTGCATCTCTCCACTAAAGTGTGTGGTACTGGAATCTCCAGCGTCTGTCTGCTCCTTCTTTTTCTTGATGGCTGAGTACAGCTCCCCTTGTGTCAAGTCCCCTAGGGGAGAAAAAAAGCGCCACAATTTGAAGAGGTATAGGCAGAGGTATAAATCAGATGTTCTTCGTGCACAATACAGTTCCAGTTCAAAAAGTGTTATCTTTTCCATTTAATACATTCATCTGTAAAACTCCTCCTTTCTCTTTCTGTTTGGGCTTTGAGCTGTATGTGCAGTTTGTTTTCACATTCAGCTGATCAGGGGAGATTTTTTTTCTTTTTTTACCTTGAACTTCATTTACCAAAACTCATCACAACGAATAGCCAACCATCATTCTATATTTAACTTTAGTGTGACGTGGAAATACAAAGCACAAACACTGGGAATAGACTATAGAGTAAAATCTGCTTATCATTCACGCTTCTATTTAATTGAGCCAATATCAAAAAATGAAAAAGTGATTTTTATGATTTATGAGTCTGACGCAAAAATAAACTAGAAAAGCACTCAGAGAGTGCATACCTCCAAGGAGCTTCAGTTCACCCCCAACACAATCTCCCAATTCACATATTTTGTATGGAACGTTACAGATACAAATGTAATTACATACAGTTCAAATGTCCTACCAACAATGCGGCCTTCACCTCATCCGACCTAATGAACAGGCGTGGCCTCTAGCGCGGCAGCTCCTAACAGCCTCCCAGCTTCTTAGACAACCAGAGATAAGAATGCCGGCCCAACCGTGGGTATGTCGCTCAGGAAGGAAAGAGAAGTCCGCCATTGTTGCCGTTTGTCGCGTGGAGCCCCAAAAACTCATGTGGTCACAGGGGGTTACCCCAAAAACAAGAGTGCCCTATGGTGGCTTTTAGATTAAACCACATTTAATTGTCCACCCAGTTACACTTACATTAAAAAAAATCCTGGATCCAGACAGTGATCCAGATCAGTCCCAAAATTGAATCATTTGTTCCTTGTCCCATTTCCTGAAAAATTTCATCCAAATCCGTCCATAACATTTTGAGTTATTTTGAACACAAACAAACAAACAAACAAACCAACGCCGGCCATCACATAACCTCCGTGGCGGAGGTAACTAAGAATTACTAGGCAACATGGTGGAGAGGTGGTTAGCACTGTCGCCTGACAACTGGGAGGTCCTGGGTTCATGGCCGAGGATCTCTGTGCGGAGTTTGCATGTTCTCCCTGGGCCTGCATGGATTCTCACTGGGTGCTCCAGCTTCCTCTCACATTCCAAAGATGTATATCTAGGCAGCCCTGCATTAGACTGGTGACCTGTCCAGGGTGTCCCCTGCCTTCACCATACATAAGTCAGCTGGGATGGGCTTCAGCCCCCCTGTGACACTACAGAGGATTAAGTGGATAATGGATGGATGGATGGATGGATGGATGGATGGATGGATGGAAGATGCCCCATGGTTTTATAATCTGAATTGCATGTATGGGTGTGTGTGGACCTCTGCACAGGTGTGTGTCTATGTGTGCATAGGAGAAACTGGCCAGGGCTTTTGAAATTGTCTATCAAAATCAAGCTTACATTTCATCTCTACATAACAGTTTGGTACACTTGTGAACAAAAGTTTACATGCACTTGTAAAGACAATGTGCATCAAGGCAACCTTAACCTTCCAATGACTCCAAAAGTGCCTAATTTTCAATGAGAATCATTTAAACACATGCGTCTTTGTTGCAATAAGCAATCATGCATTCAAGATGCACAGTTTTACGGCAGCTCCCCCTTTTTTACAAACATACTGTAAAGCAATTTGAGTATCACTAGGGTAGGAAGGTGCTATCTAAGTGCAGACAATTTACTGTGCACAAAAAAATATTATTTAACTTAGGACCTTAAAGACAAAAATGTCCCCATTGAAACCAATCAAAATGACTACTTTTGGTCCCACTACCACTACAGCAGGAAGTAAGCATTCTATGTTACCAGATTTTCATTTTAGAGTCTTGGCTTCAAAATCTTCTTTACTACTTTCCAGACACCATACTGTGTCATTTTTTCCTATTTTGCGTATGGCACAAATACATGCTTTTACATCTTTCTTTTTCTGCTATTACATAAAGCACTGCAGGCCCGCTGAATAAAAGTATTCACACAAGTAAAATGGTTAGGGAGTGTTGGTAAGGGTGTCAGAGTGTGATCTGTATGTCCCTTTCAAACATGGTACAATGTTGGCTTAATCTATCTGGTAAACTGACAGCATTCTGTCATGCCCCTTTGAGACATGAGTCACTTTCCATTAATGTTCCTCACAGCTGCATTCAGATATACCCACTACAGACACAGATGACGCTATTTTACACGCCCGAATGGGCCGCCCCAGTAGTGATGTATAATGTATAGGCTTGGACACTTGTTTATATTTTGCAGCACGGCGGTGGGCAACTGAGTGTATTAGAGGAGAAATGCAGCTGTACATGTGATAGCTGTTTAGGGCACTAGCGACAACAATCATGTTTCTTAGTGAGTTGTAGAAATCTCAAAAATGCAAAAGAGAAATGCGCAGACAACCCAGGGAGACACTGAAGGAGAGCAGAGAGGAACACAATGCTGTGCAGTGACAAAGGAGATTCTACATGTGGTTAAAGGCTGCCACGACCCAGTCGTTTTTTGTCAGAACCAAAGAAACAGAGACCGAATGACCTAGTATTCTGGTCAAGTGCCCTCCAAAAATGTGATGAAGAGCAATCAAATCAACAGTTTTGCATGTTATGCAGCTTGTTTGGTTATGTGCTGTAACTTATGGAAAGTGCTCTGTTTATATTTTGCAGCATGGCGATGACCTATTGAACCTGGTCAAAGACTGGGTATTGCTTTGTGATGGCATGCTCCACCCAGCAAGTGCCATAGTATTAGCTGCTTGTTACATGTTGGACTTTCCAGTGTGCATATTTGTATGACATGTAATAGCAACGTTAAAAAAAACCTTTCCTCAAATCTTTACAGTTTTTTAATTTACTGCATTTACTGTTGTGGATCACAAATTCTGGAAAGTTGTTCACACTGACATTTTACATACGTTGCTTGTTTCTTTTAACTGTATGGCAATAAACATTTGCACTATTTTCGTGTCTTTCACAGCTTTGCTGACACATATGCTGGGTGGCTTGGGTGAATCCATGATGCCAGAGTTTTGGTCAGTTCCTTATAATAAGCTACACTAGCTCTGACTCTAACAAAGCACAACAAAACAGGGAACGTTTGGAGGATAAAATTAGAATCGTTTAAGAATACGTTTTTCAGAAAAGTGACCCAAAAACAGCAAAAAAAATGTACTCATTTTGAGAGCGGAGTATGAAAAGTAGGGGTGTAACGGTACGTAAAAATCACATTTCGGTACGTACCTCAGTACGAAAGTAACGGTTCGGTTCGGTATGGAAGCTTTTGGAGTCGATGGACATGCCTGCTCGTCAAAATGACATGACTGATTTAAGAAGACGTAGCAACAAGACTCCTTGGTGTGCCTCTGTTTCAGCTTGTGTCTAAAGTGTGGATTTCAAACTACCTACCAGTCTTTGAATTGTGTTGATCGGCCAAGTAAAACCAGAGTTACGACAAATAATAAACGCCATAATTTTTCTCATGTTTGGAGCTCCTTACAGCTTTGGTCTGGTCCACTTGTTTTACTCCTTTTTCATACTTTACTGTAAAACCCAAGTGATCCCAGACGGGTGATTTTAATTACAGCGGAGCGTCTTCCAGCTCCAGCTTCTTGCTGTTAGCATTAACCATCCCATTCACTAACCATACGTCACAGACGCGCCGGCTGGAGAAAAAAATGGTCCGTCACATGCCGTGTTCCACTGGAAACTCCTACTTGTCTTTAGTTCTGCAATACTGAACAACTGTGAGAAGGAGAAGGTCCGCCATAACTGTGGGCACTATGAGGTTCGCAATTAAAACTATTCTGTACATCGGCCATTCTTAATAGTTTTAAAATGTTCGTACTGCAGTACACCTCTGTACCGAACCGAAAGTGCCTGTACCGAACGGTTCGGTCGGTGTACTGTTACACCCCTAATGAAGAGCTAACAGCCTCCAGAGCAGCTGCAAGTCTCTTAAGACTCAAACAAATATTTTATGAACAAGGTAATAAAGCTGGTCAACTACTGGCATGGCAAATAAAACAACTGGAAACAAAAACCTCATTTACATACAACAACGTTACTACTACAGATTCTTTGGTGCCTACAAAACATTCTATGAAAAACTGTACAACACAGAAATTAAGACAGACCTAACAGACCTGAAGACCTTCTTAGATGGGTTACCTATACCATCCATCTCACAAGAAGCCAGTTCTATTTAAAATGTCCAAAAAAAGATTTCTGGAAAAAAGATTTCCAGAAATTCATCAGTTTAGGACAGGCCCAGAACATGTGAGTCAGGTTATAAGGGGCTTGTGCACACCTGTCACATCTATCCTCCAGCTTGCCTGGATAGAGCCTAGAAAGTTTAGCCTTACTGTAGTGGAGCCTATGGAGTACTTTAAATTGTATGAGGCCAAGTCTGGCACAGTTGGAGGATGAGTTGACCCCCCTCAGAGCTTTCTTCCAGAAATCGTCTGAAAAAACAATCTGCAATTCTTCCTGCCATTTGGTCCTGATCCTGTCAACAGGCAATTAGTCCGCTGGGGAGAAGAGATTAAAATAACAGGAGACATGGCCCTTGGACAAGGTGTGAGCCTCACGTAGCAGATCAGCACCACTGGGCAGGGGGATTTGGAGAACTGAGGGGAATGAATTCTGGCAAAGTCCCAAAGCTAAAAGTATCTGAAGAAGTCAGACCTGTTTAGTCCAAAAGTATCACATAATTGGTCAAAGCTGGCGAACTGGTTGTCTAAGAACAAGCTACGCAGGTGTTGAATTCCCCTTTGGGCTAAGCATATAAATTTAGGGTCCGAGTGGCCATATCTGAATGAGAAATGTCAGGGTGCTCCTTGTAGTACATAGTGTTATTTCTTACAGTCTCACCATGAGTATGAATAAACAGAGACACAATGATGGCAGCTGCTTTGCAAAAGTAGATGTACCTGAGGCTACAATTATTGACAGTTTATCTAATATGCCATTCATGCACCATCTCATTTACAAGTAGAGCCTGAACTCACTTGATGTGTGTCCACTATTATTAACTACTAACACAAACACCCCAGCCCCGACCTTTACCTGATTTCTCTACCAGCTCACTGACGTCCCTCTTCTCAGCCAGTCCGGAGTATCCCAGCCCTCGACACTCCAGGATGGTCTTTAACTTCTTGTAACTGAGAGTTACTGGATCCACAAGCTGGCTAGCAAACATACCAGTCTCATACCAAACCACTGCCTCAAAAATCCTCGCTAGCATAAACAACACTATGAAATACAAGAGAAGGAAGAACAGTTTCAACCACATCTTCCAGCTGGACGTGAACGCGAAGAGAATTTTTCTGTAAGCAGCAGACAGACTCGGTACCCGTTCACAGCAGCGTTAGATAAATATCTACATGTCCATCAGACCTCCACCGTTTGACCGCCCGTAGCTGGAGAGATATCCCCTCACCGTTCTCTTCTTTCACCAGCAGCTAACATTCATGAACCCCGACTACTGTTTAGCTTAGCATCGCACGCAGGCCTCGGTGCTCGCTCAGGCACAACAAACAGGCCTCGACGCACGCGCAGCAGGTTCCTGCTAGAGTCAGCAGCGCGTGCACTGTCGCGGTGCTCCGCTCGTTCACGGCACCAAAACGGCAACGAGGATCTGATTGGATCGGATCCAGCTCCGATCAGCTGCTGGACAGTCACATCCGTATTCTTCTTCTTCAGGGTTTTCCGGCCTGTAAAGGCGCTTTACTGCCTTCCTCTGGCTCTAATGCGCCACTGTCGTCTGACTCTCTCACAGTCTTGTAATTAGTGGGCTAGGTTACTAAAACTAAACACTCATTATCTCCCACTAGCGTGTCCAGACACTAAAGCAGATAACTCTAACTTCACTCCTCCTTGCCTCTGGAGCTCTGCAACCATTGCCTTTTTTTCTCCTCATATCGCATGCTTGAAATCAGGACATTTTCCCTGTTCATTTTTTTCACTGATAATGAAAAAGGAGTGCGGGGTAAATAGGGGCCCATAGCCCCGCCATAGTTCTCCTGCTGGTCTAGGCCTTCGTCAGGCCTTTTCTTGAATAGAAGTGGTATCAACCATCATGGACAGACTTCATTTTACTGGTGGGGGGAAAATTAAAAGAAGTGGTTTTGAGGTGTGTTGGTGTAACATTTTGACAGAACAAAATCAGCCTCTAGTTTTTTTTTATATAGGTTACTTATGCAAACTTTTTTGTGCTTCTACAAAAGTCATATGAAGGGTTATCCATTCAGAACCAGAGTCAGCTTTAATGGCCAAGTTTGTACACACAAAGAATTTGGCTCTAGTGAATATTTGCTCTGGATGTCCAGTACGGGCAAAAAAAGGACACAAAACAAAATAACTTAGTACTAAAATAAGGTAATAAATAAATAAATAAAAGCTATATAAACATCTTGACCACCAGGACGCCATTAACTTGAAAACAAACAAATAAACCTAAAAGTAGGGAAGAAGCCCCCAAATAACACTAATGATCCTTCTCAAGTCTTTCGCAGGTAATTTGCATCTTCTACTCTCCACACGTTTCTTGTGACCCTGTTAACTATTTGCAACAAAACGTTTGATTGTTTGGCGATCACGCCTCAATAACTCAGCTACTTCTACAGTGCTGCATCCCTCTGAACGCAGTTTTCACTTTTAGACTTTCCAGAGTCTGTTAAATCTTTCTTTGGCCCATTTTGTCTGAGGTACAGAAGCTTCCTAATAATTATGCACACCTTGATCCAGGGTGCTGATCACTTTAGGCCACACCGTCCCTCATTACACAAAGACACATCACCTGATAATGCTTAAATCCAATTAGCATTCAAGTTTATGTGGCTTGGAGTTGGAAAATATGCATGGAAATGACAAAAAGGTCAGGATACTTCTTTGCCTAATAATTGTGCACGCAGCATAGAGTCTGCTTTTGAATTGATTCCGTCCAGGTTTAGGGTCATTTTCTCCATCCAGCTGAACTTGGCCCTGGTGTGTCCTCAGGGATGGAGGACAGTTTGGTGGAATGCCTCTCTTCCAACTCATAATCCACGAGGATAGAGCAGGACCAAGTTGCAGTCGTGGGTTTCCCACCCACTCCCTCTCCTGACCCTGGACCCTTGCAATTTTGAGGGAGAGGAAATCAATTATGGCAACAACAACAACAAAACAATTTTCAGCAAAAGTTTATTTATTAACGTGCATGTTTAAAACAAATACAAATTCAATTTGCAATCACATGTACATACTTTGTGGTGTTTTAAAAATAGTCAGTTTTTTTTTTTTTTTGGCCTGCAAGGGGGTCACCTTCCCCAGAAGGCAATTCTCTCTAAATTTGTCCTAATCACGGGGAGAAAACAAGAGAAAAGGGAAACCCCTATTAAAGATGTTGACGCAGGAATGCAGACTGGAAAAGGGATTGGAAAAACTGATACTGCATCACAGATTACAAAGTCCTAAAAGCATTTACTTGAATGGCCACTTTTGGTTTAAAAAGTAATGACACAGCTTGCATGACGACAAGAAAACCTTCCAACCTCAAAGACCTGAAGATGATTGCAAAAGGGGACTGGTCCAAAATCCCACATTCAACAAGCTTGTTAGCCAGTAGAAGAACCATGTGACTGCAGCTGTGGTGAATACTTTTGGACATTGCATTTTTAGAAAAATTTAACAAAAAAACAATATTGAAATAGTTCAGATTCATCTTGAACACCTCTAACACAATGCCTTACAGTTCTTTGTCACTTGTTTATGTCACTTCCAGCCAGAAGAAACCTTTTCATTAAAAAGGCGGTTATTTTCATGGGCGGAAAATAAACAATGAATGTAACTTTGATAGTTAGAGAGTTTTAGGGGTTAAATCAGCGACCAGAGAGGGACTTTAACTGGGGGCAGTTTTTCCTACGTTTGGCTCAAGGGGACAGATAAAACTTGATACAAGAAGTTCACTAAGAAGTTGAAGGCACTTTACTGGCCCAAAAACACAAGAGTGATGAATGAAGAGACTGCAGTTGAATTGATGTGCCAGCACTTTGACACTGACAGCACATGTACAGTCATTTGGGCCTTCAGAGAGTACAGAGAATCAAATGGAAAAGACATCCCTGATAAACTGAAGAAACTATTTGTTGCTGTCAGCACTCCTATACTCAGAGCTGACCCCACCCAATGTGGCGCCCCCTCCATCGGCGATTAACATATGCTTTTAAAAAGAAATCAACAGCATTGTTTTGTAGTGATGTTAATTAGGCATTACGTTACATTTGAATCAACGTGAGCTTTTCCATTTTAAGTGGTAATAGTCATAACTAGTTTTAATATAATTATATTGACTGTGAATTTTTCCCCAATTTTGTGGCGCCCCCTGGAGGCCACGGCACCCTTAGCATTTGCCTGTATTGCCTATTGGGCCAGGCGGCTCTGCCTATACCAGCTGATGATTGGAAAATTATTTTCTCAGATAAACACACTGTGCACCGTGAACTGTGCATCTCTGCACACATTCACCATACTGGAGTTGCTCGCTCTGAATCTTGTTTTACAGAATGTAGCTGTAGTAAGGTTTTAATTCTGAAGAAACTGCATTACACAGATGTGCAACTTGCACAGCAGTGTGTATTATATCTGTAGCACCATTTTACTAGTGTAGTTGGTTTTTAGAATCAACTCAAAATAGATTTATGTGATTTTCATTGATAGAAAATCACAGAAATCTGTGTACTTCATTAAAAAACAGATTTAAAGTCCACCTAACAACAGATTTTTCTTTTGAGCAGAAATAATGTCATTAGAGGCATCCTTTCACTGCAGGATATGAATAGATATGAAAAATTAAGCTGCTTGCTGAAATGTCAGCAACAATATATAAATGGAACACAACAACATGGCACAGTTAACACATGGATAAAAGAGCGTGAAAGCAATGCAGCATGTTTGAAACACTTGAAAAAGGAAGATACTGCTGTTCTCATTTTTAGTCTGTATTTATCAATATTTGGAATATATGCTGAACTTGTTATTTTGCCATTTGCATTGTACCTATGGACACAGATACACCAGATTACTTTCATAGCGAAGGAAACTTTCTCAATCATTCAATTCAAACCACACTGATACGGGCTACTGAAACCCATGATGGAACTCAGCCAAGTGCTACTTGTGTTTTTCCTGCTATGACATGTCGAAGTGTCTGCTGCAAAATGGGTAAATATTAAATAGTGTCTATTGACAAATAGTGTACTAAATGTTCAGACTTCAATTTTCAGAAAATAGATTTGCTTGAGTTGTGTAAACTATAACCGTGAACATCTAGCCTGCATCAAGTTCTGTCAGTTTTACAGCAATTTTGAGATGATATAGAGTAGAAGTTCAAATTGTATCTTCATTTTAACTGCTACACTTAAGAGCAATAGTGAAAGTTGAATCTGAAATAATTGAAATGGTAAATTCCTTTAAAAGTTTAAAAATCTCAAAATTGAATATATTTGAATTTACTAGTTGCCATTGCTTCAACTCAAATCTCATAATACATTTGTTTCTTGCTTCACAGGTTTCATTTTGAAATCACTTTATCTTTTAGATGTCAAAGCTGTGTGGAACCGGCAAAGGTAAATCCTAACACTAGTCAAGCAAAGCTCCCATGTCACTCGGTAGGTTAGACTTTTTTAAATATCTGGAATCATACAATTGACAAAGTAAATGTCGAAGTTGAAAAAAATGACTTTGAGATGAAGGAGGGCGGAACAAAAGGAAGCTTATCTCATGACACTTACATACATTGTTCTTTTTACTGCTGTGGTTAAAAGATACGTCACAGAATCTGCCATCTCAGCTACACATTAATGAATCTTAATGCAGTCTGACACCATTTTACTTTGATCAGTTGTCCTCTGGACACCCTAGTCAATGTTTCTTTTAATAGTGGCTTAAAGAACAATGCTTTAAAAATAATGGATTAATGATAATAACAAAGCAAAATAAATGCTACTTTAACTTTCTTTAACTCTCTAATCTAGCTCATTTCCAGCAGAAGGCAGCAGGTTTCAGCAAAAAGAAGAGAAAAACGATTCTCACAAGGCTGAAAACTTTATCATGAGAAGTTCAGAAGGTAACAATATGTCAGATGTTACACTTCCTTGTCATTTTGCTGTCTTCAAGTGTCAAAAAACAAATGTAGTTATTACCTACACAGTCGAAGTTGTCCCCCTCAACAACTCAGGCCTGGTTAACTGGATGATACCAGTGTTTGCCATTTTAGTTTAACACTTAAGCCACTTTGAGCAGTTACTTTGCCAGAAATACAACGTAAGATCAACTGGTGTACCTGGTTACAGTGCAGCCAAACAGCCATTTTGCAACCATTATCTGATTTCATGCTGTACGAACTAGTTTTGCTTACACAGCAGGAAGGTGTGATTAAACTTTACTTTTGATTAAAGTTGGGATTTCTCTGTTATCAGTACTTTGTAAATGGTCAGCACTTAAAGTGCCTCTAAAAAGTATTCAACCCCTCATGGAAATTTTCAACTTTTATTGCTTTTCAAAGCTGAATCATGGCAGTTTAATTTGGCTTTTTGGAAAAGAATTTACAAGAAAAGGCTCCTCAATTTCAAAGTGGAAACAGAGTTAACATAGGTGCAGCCAGATGTCACACAAGGAATTAAATGGGGCTCATCTGTGTGCATCATGAAGAACTTTCTCAGCAATGTAAACGGTACTTAAAAGCATATGTCAGGGTAAGGATACAAGAAAAAAATCATATCACTGAATATCCCTTGGAGTACAGTTAGATCCAGCATTAAGAAATAAATGGAAAATGGCACACAATTGTATAAATCAGCCGAGAACAGGCTGTCCTAGTGATGAGAGAATAGTGTGGAAGGCCAAGACACCATTTGGTTCTCCCCTTAAGGAGTACCAAGATCTGGGGCTTGGATGAGTGCAAACACTGCACATCATCGCAAGCACATCTACCCAACTGTGAAGCATCCAGATGTAAGAATGTTTCTTGGGAGCAGGCTCGGCTAGGCTTGTAAAAGTAGAATGCAGAAGAATGTAGCAAACTATAGAGAAATCCCGAACGACTACCTGATGCAATCTGCATGAGAACTGTGATTTGGGAGAAGATTTGTATTCTAGCAGACAATTACTTGAAGCATACAGCCAAACCTACACAGAAATGGTTTTAAAACAACAAGGCGAATGTTCTGGAGGAGCTGATTCAGTCATCAATGCAATTGAGAATTTGTGGCTGAACTTGAAAAGGGCTATAATTAATGCTACTAAATACTGATTTGAATTCTTGTCAAAAAGCAAATAATATTGACCGCATGACTCAATGTTGAAAAGAAATAAAATGGTAAAACTAGTTATTTATGGCCACCAACCTAAATGGTCTCACAATATTTAACATTCACCCATTCACAAACACATTCACATACCAATGGCAACAGAAGCATGCAAGCTGCTTGGCTGTCATCGGAAGCAATCTGGGTTTCAGTATCTTGCCCAAGGACACTTTGACTTTGAGGTGGAGATGCCGGGGACTGACCTGCCAACCTTGTGATTAATGGACAACCACCTCTACGACCTGAGCCATGGGTCACTGTGGGTAGAGTGGGTAGTCTTTACTTGTTATTAATCATAAAATGTATCACTCTACATTTATTATTCTCATGTAATATCAGCATAATACAGGTGTGTCTGTGTGTACAATGCAGAGGTCTTCATGGTAAGGGGGAGAGGTGGAATATTAAGGAACATGCCAGGTCTGGTCATGAGGAGCAAATAAAAAACAGGAGAACAAACACTGCTACTGTCAGTTACCACCAGTTTATCCAAATGAAATCAGAGTCCTGAGTGTTCCTTTGACACCCACATACTGGCAGGAACATGATACAGCATTTTAGATACTGCTACAGTTTCAGTCACCTAAATTTGTTTGGGTCCACCAGGACACACACACTTATCTTGTAAAAGCAGGAAACAGTAGAAATTACAAATAATTACAAAGTGGCTGTGCTCAGTTGACACTTCATTATGGCGAATTTATAAATCTCAGATATATCCTGTCACAGAAGGAGAAAGCTTAACTGCTTTACTACATACTTCGACTTGGAGATATTGCCTTTTCTTATGATTAGCCACTGGTCCTGGTGCTCATACAGGAAGGAAAGGGCTTCAGCGTCCCATGGCTAATGCAGGTTGGGATACTTCAGGCAAAATCTGTTAAATGCATCATATATGGCCTGTCTGGAAATAAAAAAAATATGCAAATCATTCTAAAATGATAACACAGGAAGCATGACAAAGAAAAGATCATACACAGAAGTATGTCAAGCACAGTGTGGGAGTTTCCCATCTCTAGTCTAAATTAATTCATCCCTATTCATGTACATGAAGGTAGGTAAGAGGTGCTGAATCAACAGCACTCTGACATAGTGTCAACAAAAATTGAACAAAACTATGTTTGGAAAGGTCAACTTTATGGGGAAGCAGTCCTAGTTTTTACAGAACACTGTGTTTATCACTATTTAATAAACTTCACAGAAAACTTTAATATTTTAAAAAGCTAAATGACCAAGTGCAGACACACTTGGTCATTGGTGGTGGTGTACAGTTGATACAGTAGATACACTTCGACTGTGACAGACAGAATCTATTCTGTCTGTCACAGTTGAAGTGCATCTACGATAAAAATTACAGATCTCTCCATTTTTTGTGAAAAAACTTGCAACATTAGCAGTGTATCAAATACTTATTTTCCCCACTGTGTGGATACCTCCATACTGATACACTGACAGGAATGCTGCCCAATACCCTTAGAAACTTTGCACTATTTCCATTGTTAAGGACAAATAATTAAAAAATGGCACCTGCTGGAGCTATTCAACCATTTAGACCTGTCACAGCACTTAATTATGGGTCCCAAATAACATAAGAAGTTAACTCTGAATAAATATTGAGACAGTACAGCAACATATTTCCTGAATTCTGTCTGATTTGACAAGGACTGATCCACAAGCGTCATCTTAACATGTCGTAAGTATTTTAGTGGAATAACCTACAGCTTGTTGTTTCTCTGCATCTATGACATTTAATATTAGCAGAGGTGCATGTCAGTGGGAAACATTAGGCCTGATGCCTGAATGTTTTAATTGCTGAATATGTCTGTCTGAGATGGGTTTTGCTATTAGTTCGTCTCTAGGAACAAACAACGTTGCCTCCTGAGAACTGTACTACGAAGGGAGATTAGTGAGTTTAGCAGGTATGTTGAGCCTAAAGTCAGAGTTTTCAGTATCACGAAGGTGGCTCTCTTTTAACCGACTAGATCACCATTGTAACTGATGCTGTGGAGCTAACCAGGTCCAGAGTAGGTTATGTTCAGTTTTGGACTGAAATCAGCTGTAAGAAGCGTCTCCTTTTTACCAAATCGTTTCACCTGTTATCTCTGACTGGAGCTTTAAATTTTGTTGTGCCAACTTACACAAAGAAACCCCAGCTATGTCAAACTTCGTAGTACAGCCCTCTGCTCCTGCAAAGTGATTGTTTTTTGTTAATTATTCATTGTTTAGGATTTGGGAGAATATAAGGTATTCATAGTCAAATTTGAGTTCAGTCTGAAGTCACACTCATGATTATAGACTCAAGAACAAGTCATGTGACCTCTGGACTTTACTCTGTCTTATTTTGTACAACTCATTGCTATTGGGACAAAAAAGGAGCAATAAAAGTGTTACAAGCTAACCCTTGTACTGTCCGTTTAAGCTTATAAAATACCAACGTTTCCATTGAAGAAGTAAGACAACAAGGGAGTTAAAAATATCAATTGTGTGTCTCTATTTATATATTCACAGACTGTGTTTTCATGTCAGCAGTGCTTACTTAAGCATAAATCTGATACCAGATTTCAGACACCTATTTCAAAAGGCTTTGATTTAGTAGTTTACCTGAAGACATTCTGTTTAAACAGGTATGCACTGATGTGCCCTCCATTCAGATATCTGACTTCACATTCCGGCCAGATCTCCTGCAGACTGAGGACGCCTGTTCGAGGAATGTAGGCATCCTCTTTGGCCTGGACCACAATGATGAGACTAGTGTCTACAGGAACTAGGGCAGAGGGAGGGAAGGACATGTTTATTTGTGTAAACATGTTGACATTGAGACGCATATAATATTCAGGTGCACTGTTATCTGAAGGACTGAACCCATAAAAACAAAAAGGCAACTTTCATCAATTATCTTGGCTGTCAAAAGTCAAAGTCTGGGAGTTGTCCCAAAACTTTCTCCAGTTAAATTTGAACAAATCTGAAATGTCCAAGTCCATCACAAATGTACAGACCCTGTCATGGTCATCATTGTGCTTCTCAATTTTTCTTTTGTTCTTCCTTTGTGTTTTATAAATGTTTCCTTTTCCTTGTGCCTAACCTCCCCCCCCCCCTTGTCTCCCTCTATGTACGGTATGCATTTCATGTCTCCCTTTTTATTTACCTTTGAAGTTACTTTATTTGGGTCTCTGTTGCTTTTTTGTGTGTTTTCCTATCTTTTTGATTTTCTGTTCAGCCCTCAAAACATATGTCTGGCATGGGGAGAGACTTGTGCCCAAACACAGTAGGATATCTATCACACACACACACACACACACACACACACACACGCACACAAATGATGCATAGTACTCTTATCTACTAAAATAATTTAGGTACAGTAATTAGGATTGCTTCATTTTCTCAAACATGCTGTTTATAAATTAACATTCTTGAGCAGCACTCTGAGCATCGCTTTGGACAAATCACTATTATATACAACAATTTGATAACTAAAATGTAAAATAAATATATATTTACAACAATCCTTGAACAAATCACTTGATAGACACTAATGTTGTGGTGATGGTAGCAATAGAGGACTGTGGACACAGTGGCACAAGTTTTACTCACTAAATAAAATGTTCTGCATAGTGTTTCATGAAACTGTCCAGCATGATATAAGAGTTAAAAGTGTAAGGTTAGCGAGAGATAAACTCCAAGTGAAGCAGTCAAACTGCATGTCTTTGCCTTTATGTAAATCTGAATGTAACTTCTGCTGGATGTTTCGACAGACTCATTGTGTTTCTGCTCTTACATGTAAACAACTTGTTACACTTGTGGCAATGAGCACTGTCTGCATCAATTCTTGTGACTACTGGACGTAACTCCACTTCTACATGTGTACATGCATAGCCCTTTAACAGGCTACGCGATCAGTTAACCCCTATTGAGGCCTCATCACCTTGAGACAGATCATTTTGCACTCATTGCCCATTCAGGGGCATCGACCAGTACAGTGACACCCCCTGAACAGGGCAGCTGAGGACATGACCACCAACATGAAGTCACATCCCCTGGCTGCTGCTGTGATGAGGTCAAGGACAACATGCTCTCAGTCAAATCACCATCGTTCTGTTTGAGGAAGTGGTTATGTGGGTAACAAGAAATGTTTGGCCACAACAAAGCTGCTGGAACACAAGAGCCAGTGTCCATAGTCAAGTGTGTTTTACATCGTCATGAGCTGAGAGGCTCCCATGCAAGGAGTAATCCTTTCTCCAGAAAAGGCACCTTCATTCAAGCTATAGCTTGAATGAAATTTGCTGCTGATCACATGGACAAAGAAAAGGCTTTGTGGAGGAAAGTTGTGTGGTCAGACATAACAAAAATTGAGCTATTTGGCCACAACGACCAGAAATATGTTTAGAGGAGAGAAAGTGAGGCCCAAAACCACAACAACACCAAACCTACTGACAAGCATGATAGTGCTAGTATGATGCTCTTGGACTGTTTTGCTGCCAGTGGAGCTGCTGCTTTGCACAAATTAATCTAAACAATGAAGAATGAGGATTACCTCCTCATTCTTAAGGAAAAGCTAAAATCATCAGCTTGTAGGCTGGATCTTGGATATAGGCAATGATTGCAAGCACACATCAAACATGGTAAAGAAATTACAAATTAGGCCAGAAAAAAGACAAATAAAATAAAATGGACTCCCCAAAGTTCTGTCTTAAACACCATCAAGGAAATGTAGACTTTGATGAAGAAACAAGTCAGTGTCAGAAAGTCAACAAATTGAGTTTAACTGCACCAATTCTGTCAAGAGGAGTAGTCAAAGATTCAACCAAAAGTTTACTAGAAGCTTGCAGATGGCTACCAAAAGTGGCTAGTTGAGGTGAAAATGGCCACAGGATGTTTAACCATATATTAGCATTTCTATATGTATATTTTTGACCTAGCAGATTTTGTCATATTTCCAGGACACCTTTAATAAATCTCTAAAATAAACAAATTGCATGATAAAG
Source organism: Dascyllus trimaculatus (assembly GCA_024666655.1). Classification (NCBI taxonomy): domain Eukaryota; kingdom Metazoa; phylum Chordata; class Actinopteri; family Pomacentridae; genus Dascyllus; species Dascyllus trimaculatus. The sequence goes on from CM045457.1 coordinate 2,736,526, forward strand.
ACAAAGACATGTGGGTTTTAATGATTCCATTATAGAAAATCCTGATTTTTAGGGGTCACTGGAAACTTTAGACTGCTATGGTCTTTGCAAGTATATGGACACTTTTGTTCACGACTGTATGTGTTTGTCTACATGGATGTCTTCCAATTACGTGTTGGATGCATTACAGCAGATGTAATTTGTCATGTAAGAATGTTGTTTGATATGGTTGAAGATAGCGCAGAGATAATGTACTCATAAACTGGTTATCCTAAAACCTATATAATTTTTAATACCTGACAAGTCCCCTCTCTCATTGCAAAGTGTTCAAGTTCAACAAGATATTCAAACACAATGAGAGCAGGGAGTCTGTTGCACGTCCTTTTCATGTGGGGCAAAAAGGGCCATGAGGCCACTGACGAGAGCAGTGAAGCAGCTGCTGCATGCAGCTCGGTATCGGATGGCCTGCATCCTGAGTAACTGGAAACAATTAGATTCCATCTAACAGAAAGCTTCACTGTTATTGGATCGGCCTGCCTTGTGGTGCTGCACAAGCTATATATACCTGTGACATATTTGAAGGCCAGCCTCTTTACCTGATTGACAAAGATGGTTCATATATAGACTGAACAGTACCGACCCTGGAACTGATCACTGTGGGATTTCTGTCTTACTACTGCAAAAAATGTTTATTTCTTTATTGTTAATGGCAAAACAATACTCACGGTTCAAAAGATATGATTCAAACCAAGGCATGGGTTTTTCTGAGAAACTTGTGGTTCATTGTTTGTTTCCTGGCTGTTGTAGTCGTATTCTGTTTTTGCTTTGTTTTAAAATTTCCTTCTTTAACACGATTAAATCACAAAAAAATTATAAATCTGAGAAACAACTTTTAGTAGTTTTTCCATATTATTATAAAAGCTGTAGTCACATGGGTTGTAAATAACTGCAATGCAGTTATGCATTCATTGGAATAAATATACCTTTAGTTCCAGACATTAAACAGAAACATCATTATTAAAACCAAATTCTGATCATTTAAATGAATCCCTTATATAAGTAACCTCCCTACCCCCTCTCTTCCAGTATTCTATTTTTTAAAAGAAAATTAATTATTAATTTTTCAATAACTGATTGATTGTTAAGACTAATGAAGTATAGTGTACAGTTTTCTATATGCTGCTAGAATTATTTCAAACCACAGACACCAGAAATTTGCATCAAGTCCCTCGGGTATTGGGATGCTATTCTAAGGAACGCTGCTCTTTTAAAATATGTGAGCACTGACTAGAAGTCATTAAATGCTGCGGAAATCTTAGTTATGGTGTTTCGTTGCTAGCTAAAACCTCAGAATGCTCTCTGGTTGCCAGCAAGGAATGCCCATAGTCCAACCGACCAACTTCTCGGGTTGCTGCAGTTTTCCATCTCAGTAAGAAGCTTCACCTGGTGGCATGATGAGGGGCTACTAGGGGCTAATCTAAAACACACTTTGTGACATGCATGTCCTTTGTCTTCTGTCTTACAGGTTAAAATATAAACCATTATATCTGGTGTGCTACTTTCCTTCACTATGGACATACGCTAAACGGAAGGCTATTCACCACAGCACGGACCTAAACAGACTGGCATGTGTAGTAGAATGTGCCAGTGATTAGATCAGCATGCAAAAGTGCCCAGGCAGCAGAACAGTCAGTCACTGAAGTAGTTATTTTCAGAAAACAAACATGAAAAATGATTTATGTAAAAACAAAGCTGCAGGAAGGTCATGCTAGTTGTCCTAACAATTGCAGTTGTTTTGTGTGACTTCTTATTTAAGCAAATCACCAAAATAAAAGTAAAGACTGCAAAGTTACCGTGACACAACGGTCATAATAATAGGTCATACACCATGTAGAACTAAACCAGTGTTCTCCAATGAGGTATGTAAATTGGGCATAAGTCAGTAATGTGTGTTTGATGGCTAGATCACCTGTCATCACAGTCATGTCTCATTTCTTATGCTCTTCACCGTGCTAAAAACACTTCCTCTGAGAAGGGCTAGCTAGCTACTGCCAGTTAGCTCTGTTTTCTGAAGGCTACAGCCAGCTTGACGTTAGCTTAGCTGACTCTGTTAACATTAGTCAACCGCTATCTCATTGGTAAGTTTGGCTGCTAAGTTTTCCTATCAAGTCGTGGGTTTGTGTCTCAGTAATAACACCCTGAGATGGCCAAAAATGAAGGATAACTCGTGTCCTCAGGGGTGCAGCTTCTCTGTGCATGACAAGGACAGACCATGACGTCTGTCTTGAAACTGTTCATGCCAGGAGAGCACTGATGGAGCCCGAGGCATGCAAGTTCTTTTGCCAGTGTCGGCATTCAACCCTGGACAGATAGGTCACATTTCTAGAAAAAGTGGTGGGAAACACCTCGGTTGCATGGTATGACCCAGGCATAGTTTATTGGAGGATGAGCCCAAACGTTTGTCATTGGATCAAAATGTCGCTGTTGCTGCACCAGTCAGCCACCAGGGAATGTGTCTGATGAAGCTTCAGTCTCTGATGCCCCCTGACAGTCCACTGGCGCCTCTCCTTAATGAAAGCAGAGTCACTACAGATTACACACTTCGTGCGTCCTTCTGTGCAGAGCTCTCCCTTGGCAGAGGGATGGCTTCCATGGTTGTGGCACAGAGACACCTGTGGCTGACCCTATCTGATGTCCTGGATAGACACAGGGCAAGGAAGTAGAAAAAACAGTCATCCTAACCCAGGTACTGATTAGAAAAGGGCTCTGGCAGCAGAGACACACTACGCCCCTAATGTGTTGCCGCCCCAGAGGTGCCCACCAATGTCTATTAAAGGGTTCAGTCCCAAATGGCACTGTATTTCCGTACCACAGTTCCCCAGTGCACTCAAATGCGCTTTTGTTGTCTCAGGGAGGCCCCAGTTTGGGTGCTTTAAATGTTTCTCAGGTGACCATAGCAAATGTTCAGTGTTTTCACTTTTCCAGTGCCCCAATAGAGGTGTATTTTGTTCTTTTCATAAACACAATTGCTCATAAGTTGCAACAAATAAAGAATACCCTTGTCAAAACACTGCAAACTAAATAAATCAGAGGAGTCAGGTCAGGCCATTCCCAACCTACGCGCCAGAGGGTGACAACCCTCCACCTACAGTGCTCCAAGTCAGTTGATTGGCAGCACATCTTGCTCAATGGGGTGCATGTACATTCCCTCCATTGGTAGAGAGAACTGTTGCTATGGGCTACCGTCTGTAGGTTTGTTTCAGGCCTCTTCGTTTCTTCTCGGTGATATTTACCATACAAACGAATGAGGCTGCAGCTGCACTGAAGAAGGAAATACAGTGTCCTAAACAAGGGAGCATTTTCAAAGAATTCCACTCAAATGTTTGGCTTAGTGTGACAATGAGAGGGGCCTGGATGTTGGCTTAGTGTAAACTTCACATCAGCCACCCTTTAAAGGCTGAGGCCCACCATTAAATCAAGCATCCCCTCATGGAACTTGTCATTGGTGCTTGAGGATCTGTGTGGTCCTCTATTTGAACCTACCGAGTCTGTAGGTGTGACATTTCTTCATATAAGATGACCCTGCTTCTCACTTTGTGCTCTGCTAAGCGTGTAGGTAAACGTCTTGCTTTGTCTGTGCATCCCTCCCTTCTTCGGAGGGAGCCAAGGTCATATGATGCCCAAATGTAGCGTATTTACCGAAGGTCACCCTGCAGTCTAGCATTTGAGTTTTTGAGCTTTAGCCCCCTACTTTGCATCTTAGGAGCTGAACAGTTTGCATTCCATGTGTCCTGTGTGTGCTACACACCTACTTTTACCGCACTCAAAATGTGTGTTTTGCTTATCTAAGCAGAGGTAGAGCTGTCCAAACAGTGACTTTCCCACTGGATTTTGGAAGCCATCCCCCTGGCTTATGATAGCAGAGGTCTCCCTTTGTCTCACTGTGCAAGGGCACATTCTACCAGGGGCATCTCGGAGGGATGCCTGTGCAGCAGATAGCTGGGTCTAGGTTTTATTGTTGGGATGTGGCATTTGTATCCTTTCTGCTGGTCTACCATGCAATAGAGTGCTGCAGGGTAGACACCAGTTTGGTGGCTGCTCTGCAGGTGAGAATACATGTACCATCTTACAGTATATATACAATACTAAGTGAATCACCTGAAAGGGACCAAAATCTTTTGTCTTTAACTACTGCTTCCTGAAGGAAAAAAAATGAGGTACAGCACCGGGTTGCCTTGCAGTGAAGCTGGGTTCATTGAAGAGCAGCTACTGAAACTGAGAGATGGCTGTGATAATAGGTGCTTGCATGTGCAGGCTGGGTCTCACATATGTCATCAAGGATCATCTGCTGTAAAGGCGCAAACAGAGGTGTGTTCAGTCAGGTCACACAAGGGCGTCCCATACTATATTTGGTCTACCTTTTTCCTCTCCTTCAGGAACAAAAACTTATGGACATAACATTTAATTATGAGGGGTGCAGCACACTAAAGAAACAAAGGAGTTGATCAGTGAGGATGCCAGAACCCAAGGAGAAGGAGCAAGATGGCCCAAAAAAGGGCAGTCCTAACTAAACCTAGATTTAGCAGTCCAAGGTCTAAAGCAGATGAGCCCCCCCAAATCTGCCTACCAAATGTCTGTATTGGGAAAATGGCACAGAGCAATATAGGAAGACAGAGTGGGAGGGCCATGTCAGTATACTGTTCAGTACTGTCCTACTTGGTTCTGTTGTGGCAGCAAAACAAGTATATTTGTGGATTTAGTGCAATACTGTGTTTTTGTCTTGTCACTGTGTGATTAAAACATTGCGCTAGTAAATTTGCTTACAGCTTTTTGAAAGTCTGCTTTTTGGCACAGCACCTTGTAGTGTGGAGGTATCCCAATATTCAAAATAGTTCAATTGAGTTGGGCATCAGAAGATAAAGGTTATTTTTCACATTTCACTTTAAAAGATTTTTTCATAAATAATTAGAGGGATGGCCTGGATAGCTCAAGTCCCTAAGTACAAAACCACACAAAATGGAAGGAACCATAGTCGTCAATTTCTTTTTTAAACTAGGTTCTATACAATGGGATCTATATTTTGGGATCAGTTCATAGTCAGCATTTCCTCATTGGTCAAAACTTCCACAAATCCTGCTTGTTCTTGGATCCAAAACCACTCTCATTACTTTTTTATGTCACAATTTTACAGCAAAAATGGCCACAAACTGTATTAGTCCTGCAGTGGTCTCCCCTTTCTGTAACTCTCACTACTCACTCTGTTCTCCTGTAAGCTTCCTATGTCAGCCACAGCTGAGCTCATAGGTGTGACTACTTTATCACCTCACTTCCTCCCTATGTTACTTGCCAGGTAGAAAAATGGGGCTGTTTTTTCTGTTTTCTTTCCTCTCTGCTGTAACCTGTAGCAGTATATATATCTATCCTATCTCCCTTGTTTCAGTTGTGAAACTAAACATGAGTTTTAGGGAAGTTTGACTTGCCTGGCTGCTTAATAAAACCTACCAGAGAAGTTGGCCATGTGTGTACATTCATCCATCACTCCCTTCATGAAGCTTATAGACTCTTTATGTAATGATGGCCGACAGAGTTTGGCTGAATCAGTCTTCTTCCAGTGTGAGTTATGTGCATTGCAGTTCCTAAACACACAGAGAAAAAAATATTTTTGAAAAAACCTACATGATGATGAAACATTGCTATTGGAAAAGGAAGTAAAAGATACTAAAAACAAAAACAATGCAGTTATATACATACACATATATAGACACACAGATATATAGATCGATCAGGCATAACATGATGAGCACCTGCCTAATATTGTGTTGGTCAAAAATGCTCTGAACCATTGGGCATGGACAAGGGAACCCCTCAGGGTGTCCTATGGAGTCTGGCACCAGGACGTTGGCAGTGGATCCTTTGGGTATTCTGGCTTGTGCAGTGGGGCCTCTGTCAATCAAACTTGTTCCACTGCATCCTGTTGATGCTTGATCAGAATGGGGTGTAGGAAATTTGGAGGTCAAATCAACATCTTGGGCAACTGTCATTTTCCTCAAGATGTTCCTGATTGTTTTATGTTTTTGCCATGTGGTGGGGTGCATTTTCCTGCAGGGGCAGGCCAGTCACATTTGGGATTGCCATTTGCATGAGGGAGTGTGCTTGTTCTGGGACAATTTTTATTTGGGTGTCTAAGTCTCATCAATACGGGTGCCAAAATCCAAGGTTTCCAGCAGGACACTGCATCGTACCAATATGATCAAAGTCATTCACTTCATATATTTATATATATATATATATATATATATATATATATATATACACACATACAACAGAAGTGAAAACACCTCTGTCCAAAACCACTCAAACAAGAACAAACTATTTTAAATTGCATTACTGCCCAAATCACATCACAGACTACAAAAATAAATGCTTTGGAAAGACTATATTAAGAATACAGGCTCAAAGTAGAAACTCAATGCAACAAAACTAAATACAACTTTGGTCACTCACACAAAAGTTAGAAAACATGTAATCACTGAAACTAAACTGAGTACCGCGGTGATTTCTAATCAATCTAACTGCAAGAACATGGTTATAAAGTGAGCTGTGAACAGCAGAACTTTCAAAGTTTTGGATTGATGTGCTGTGTCTGCATCATAGTTCCACAGAATTGCCAGAGGAACTGAAAAATCTGCAATTTCGCAAAGATGGAAAAGGATATAGGAAGAACAGTGAACTAAATTCAGTAGAAACAATTTCAGAATTCAGTCAGTTTCAGAAAGTCAGCAGAAATTAAAAGGTATAGAACAAGTCAGAACTACTTGAAGCCGCAATGGTTGTCCTCTGAGTGTACTTGTCACAGAGAGTGTGAGACCCAGATGCAGACAGAGAAAACTCAGCATACTAGAAAGGGAACAAAAAGGGATTTATTGTACAATACAATGATGAACAGGTCTTGAGGTAGTCTAATGAAGGAGTCAGGGGAAGGGAGAACTAACTAAGGGAAAAGGAAAACCTAATCTGAGCACTAGATGGCAGAGTGGTGAAAACAAGTCTAAAGAAGGAACTCAAGAAGAAGTCTAAAGCTATGGCAGCCACACTGGGCCAAGAAACGAATGTATGTGAAATTACCAAAACACAAGATAGGCTGGAATAACCAGGAAAACACAGTGGATGGGGAAAACTATCTAGGACTGGGTAATACCGAGCTAGAAAAGTTAGCAGTCAGGAATAAATCACACATGTAGAATTTGCACACACAGCACCAGAAACAGATCAGGACTTCCCAAATGGTCTGGTGTACTAACACAACCGAATACACAAAACTGAAATTACTGTAATTACTAATTATTCAAATACACGAAACGCAGACACAGTAAATTACTAATCACTCACATATACAAAACGCTGACACGGCAAAAAGCTATAAACAAAACAATTACACTCAAATATACGAAACAGCGACACAACAAATAACTAATTACTCACATATATGAAACGTTGATGCGGCGTAAAGCTAAACACAAAACAGCTACACTGATATACGAAACACTGGCACGGTAAAGAACTAAACACAAAACAACTTTACTCTAATACACGTATTCTCAACTTAGTTGGCTGCCTGTCTGGGAGAGGGGTCGAGGAAATGCGGACAGAGGAGATGTGTGGCGTGGTGGTCCCGCATGGAGCGTAGGGGGCAAACAGCGGAGAATTGGGTTCAGGCAGGTTCAGACGATCCCTGGCTTCAGCAGGAGCAGGCAGGAAACACAGACAGGAGTGCAGGCTGGGAGCGGCCTGTAGTAAGGTATGCTGTCTGTAGTCCAATGTTGAGTAATGAACTGAGCCTGCTTTATAGAAGGAGATGATTGTTATCAGATGGAGGCACTCCCCACTGCAGGTGTACTGACTCAGGTGATTATCCTTAGGACTGTAATCACACGCACACACACCTGCAGGGAACGGGGAAAGGAAGGAGAAGGAGAGGCTGCCACTAAGCGGAGGAGGTGGAGGCCATGACATTGGGAAATGTGGAATGTCGGATAAATCCTAATGATGGAGGGCAGTTTGAGACACACAACGCTGGGGTTAATTATTTGGTCGATCAAGAAGGGGCCCATGAAGTGCAGAGCAAGTTTCCTAGGTCCTTAGCCCGCAGCCAAACTCTTTGTCCTGGAGTATACGTAGGAGCTAGAGAACGACAATGGTTGGCTTGTGCCTGCATCCTATGAGAAATGCGGAGGAGAAAAGCCCAGGCATGTTTCCATGTTCTCTCACACCTCTGGATAAATGTCTTGGAGTTCTTGATCCTGTGAAGGGAACAAAGGGGGCTGGTACCCCAAGGAACACTGGAATGGGGAAAGACCAGAGGAAGCGTTAATCAGAGAATTCTGCCCATATTCCACCCATGGCAGTTGAGAGCTCCAGGCCAACCAGTTTTCTGAGGTGATACAACAAAGGATCGTATCTAACTCCTGATTGGCCCGCTCTGTCTAGCCATTAGACTCAAGGTGAAACCCAGACATTAAGCTGACCGTGGCACCCAGAGCTGTGCAGAACATGTTCTAAACCTCGGATGTAAACTGTGGTCCCCTGTCTGAGACAAAATCAGCTGGAATTCCATGCAACCTCAACACTTGATTAGTCATGATCTTAGCAGTTTCCTTAATTGAAGGTAACTGAGCCACGGCAATGAAATGGGCTGATTTTGAAAAACAGTCAGTGACAGTCAGAATAGCACTGCTACCACTGGAAGGTGGTAGGCCAGTGATGAAGTCCAATGTGATGTGGGACTAGGGTCTCTCAGGGATCGGAAGCGGTTGTAGAACACCGGAGCTTCGCTGATTGGAAGTCTTGTTCCGAGCACACACATAGAGCAGGTGAGTACGAATTTGCAAGGTGTCCTTTTCCATAGTTAGTCACCACAAATGTTGCTGGATGATGTGCAGGGTATGGGAGGTTCCAGGGTGGCAGGTAAAACAGGAGGAATGAGCCCACTGCAAAATCTGTGAACAGAGTCGGTCACAAACAGATGATTCGGAGGACCATTACCTGGGTCTGGTCGAAGGGCCTGGGCTTGGCAAACCCGGGAATTGATTTCCCAGGTAAAAGTGGACACAAAGCTGGCCTTAGGTAGGATTGGTTCAGGTTCCCCTGGGGAGTCTTCCACTGAAAACTGTCGGGACAGGGCATCGGGCTTGATGTTGCGTGAACCGGGTTGGTAGGTGAGGATGAACCTGAACCGTCCAAAAAACAAGGTCCAACGAACCTGGTAAGCATTGAGCTGTTTAGCTGTTTGAATATACTCAAAGTTCTTATGGTCTGTCCTTTCAATAAAAGGTAGATCCGCTCCCTCCAACCATTACCTCACTTTTCTAAGGCAAGCTTACCTGCCAACAGTTCCTGGTTGCCGATGTCAGAGTGCCTTTCCGTGGGAGATAGTCTCCAGGATAAGAAGGCACATGGGTGAAGCTTGCCATCAGTTGGGGAGCGCTGGGAAAGAACTGTGCTGTCTCCAGTGTCAGAGGCGTCCATTTCCACAATAAATTGCAGTTCAGGATCTGGTTGAGTGAGGATCGGTGCAGAGGTGAAACAGAGTTTCAGGTCCTGAAAAGCTTGATTGGCCTCTTGGGTCTAAAGGAAGTACTTGGTGGTGGAAGTCAGGGCGGTCAATGGGGCTGCAATCTTGCTATAATCCCTGATGAACCTCAGGGAAAAGCTGGCAAAACCAAGGAAGCTCTGGAGCTGCTTCTGGTTCTCAGGTTGCTTCTGGTTCTCTCACTGCGGAGAGTTTGACTGGATCCATTTGTACTTCTCCTCGGGAGATAACGTAACCCAGGAAGGATACTGTGGAGGTATGAAATTCACATTTCTCAACTTTCACAAAAAGATGGTTCTTGAGAAGTCTTTCCAAAACTTGGCAGATGAGTAAGACATGTTCGTCCAAGTTGTGGTAGTAAATCAGAATGTCATCCAAGTAGACAAAGACGAATCTGTTAATCATATCACACAGCATGTCATTAATGAGGGCTTGGAAGATAGCTGGAGCACTGGTAAAGCCAAAAGGCATGAGCAGGTATTCAAAACGGCCTAGAGTGGTGTTATCACTTTGCCGAATCTGAAGGTAAGCATTGCGAAGATCTAGTTTCGTGAAGATGGTGGAGCTGTGCAAAGAGGTGAAAGCTGAGCTAACCAAAGGTAGCAGGTATCTGTTTTTGATCGTAATACCGTTGAGGCCTCTGACATCAATGCATGGGCGAAGTGAACCATCCTTTTTGTCAACAAAGAAGAACCCAGCGCCATCTAACCCAGTGTAACCCTAACCCTAACAACACTCAAATATACAAAATGCCAATACAACGAAAAGCGAAACACAAAAAAATGAGACTCTGATATAAGAAAAGCCGACACAGCTAATAGCTAAACACACAAAAAACTTTAATCTTATGCACAAATTAACCTAGCTGGCTGCCTGTCTGGGAGAGGGGTTGAGGCAATGTGGACAGAGGAGATGTGTGGCGTGAAGGTCTGGCACGAAGCATGGGGGGTGAATGGTGGAGAATCTGGTACAGGCAGGTTCATACTAGGGCTGCAACAATGAATCGATTAAATCGATTCAAATGGATTCTAAAAAGAGGTGGGAACTAATTCGGTGATTGATTTGTTGGGTCTCAATTCGTCGTCTAGTGAACATTCCTGTTAAACACGCACAGACGTGCCACCCAACTACGCTGACTGCAGAATAAAAAAAAGCCAGCATGGCAGAGGTGGCGGAGAAATTCACAGAAAAAAAATCACAATCAGAGTCCTCCAAAGTATGGGAAAACTCACAAAAACGCAAGAAAAAGATGGTGTTAGGGTAATTATATGCCATATTTGCAAAAGGGCTGGACCTGAACATCCGAATATCCAAATTTTCGATCACTGTGGTGGTATCCGAATAATAATTTTAAAATCTGAATACTCGTGCGCACCACCCCTGGCCACAGTAGCCACCATCGCCGTAGCAGCCATAGTGGCAGCAGCCTCGACTCCACTCTACTGTCATGAAGCATTGGTATATCTCAGTCACTTACTGTGTTAATAAATAAAGAAACGAATAATTTTATTCTAAATCATTAAAAATATGTTTTGTTTTTTTATCCGATTCATCGAAAAAGTAATTGACAGATGAATCGACTATTAAAATAATTGTTAGTTGCAGCCCTAGCTCGGACAATCCTTGGCTCCGGCAGGAGCACGCAGGAGATGCAGACAAGAGTGCAGGTTGGGAGCGGCTCAAAGTAAGGTATGCTGTTCGATGGTCTGACGTGGAGAGATGAACTGAGCCCGGCTTTATGGTGGGAGATGATTGTGATCAGATGGAGGCACTTCCCTCCGCAGGTGTACTAAGGTGATTATTCTGAGGGCTGTAATCACACGCACACACATCTGCAGGGAATGGGGAAAGGAAGGAGAAGGAAAGGGACAGGCTGCCACTAACCGGTGGAGGTGGAGGCCATGACAGAACTACAACTTGTACATTTTAGTTGTGAAAAACAAACCAGACTTGACAACGGGAAAATCAATGGCAATCATTGTTCTCTATGGAAGCAAATATGGATCAATAATCAATTTGAAATGTATCAACAGAAATGTTTTTTCTGTTGAAAAAAAACCTCCAACAGAACCAAGACTGCTTCTTCAAGACTGCTTATTCTGTTACTTAATTTAAATGAAAAGAAAAGGACTTTTGAGACTTAATTTTTAAAAGATGGCCCAGCAAAGAGTTCAACTCAATTTGAAATCTCAATTTTAAAATTTAAAATACATTAGCAGAAAGGCCTTTTCATTTCATGGTTATGGCTGCATTTTTGACTCATAAATAAAGTTAATAATAAATCATCCAAAGTGCATTTTCATTTTCTTCTTTAGGTTGCATATTTTAAACATACTCCTAAACCTTGTTTTTTAATCCTAAAAGCCTTCTTAGAAGAGTTGAGGCTGTTATAGCTGCAAAGGGTGGGCCAACTCCATATTAAACCCTACGGGTTAATGGGATGTCTTAAAAGTTCATGTGCATGTAAAGGCAGACGTCCCAATCCTTTCGGCAATATAGTGCATGTCTTCTGACTTTTGAGGTAATTTAAAGAGTAAGGTAGAGCAACACAACTCTTCCAGCAAAGAGCAGCTGAAAAACTGCATCTGTAAAGTAGCTGAAAGTATCTTCAGAAATTTGTGAATTCTGAGGATTGTGTATGTTAATGAAAATAAAGGTGGACACACAAATTGTTGAATAAATTATATACATGGATCTCATTTCTAACTTTTGTTGCCATGAGTTCCTTCTTTGAGGCCTGTAGTTTTAACATAGTAAACCCAAACTGTTAGTTATGAATTTTATATAAGAGAAAATACTCTACTGTTACCTTGGTAAACTGTCCAAGTTTGTTCCACTGTTGTTCACCGATGATGATAACTGTTTTCTCTCTCCAGCCCCAAATCCTTCAAGGCCTCCACCAACCTCCGCTTCTTTTTGTGGCTTGGAATATTGACCAACTTTGTGATCTCCGGACAGGCCTAGCAGATGGTCTAAAGAGTCCACATTTTTCAGAAGTTCAGGCACCATCTTAAAGGAATCAGCCTGACAGATATGGACACACAGACCAAAATATAAACAAAATATACTATATCAGTATACTATAATTAAAGCTAGTGTTAGTTCATGTGCTTGGTAAGGGGGATCTAATTCTTCAGGAGAAGTATGAAATCTGATGATTCAACAAAATATCCCACCAACAGTTTCCACATTTATGGACAATCACTAGCATTTACAATATCCTTATCAAACTGAAACTGTAAATAGCTGTACAACCTAAGCTTGTGCGAAAAATTCAAGCACAGAGGGAAATATATAGATCAGATTTTCAATCACTAAGTAAGAATATGTCCGTGGTCTTCAAAAAGAAGTTAACATACCCCACAGTACTCCAACAGCTTAATGATCTCCTCTTCATACACTGAATTAATGGCATACTGCTTCTCCAGCTCTGTCCAGTTCACTGCTTTACTCAGCACACCCTACAAACACACACACATACACACACACACGATACATAGTATTCATGTAAGGCATTTTCTTACACAGTATGAGCTGGCATGAGGACAGGCACCAGAGAGACAGGGGGTGCAAGTAGAGATATGGGGGCTAAGGAAGAGATATTGAGTGCAATCAGCTGCAGTATCGTTGAATGATGATTTAATTCATTCTTTATTCCTAAACTACCATAATTTAGTTTCTGCAGCTGTACATTAATCAACTTAACTGCCAAAATTGCAGTCAATGCAGAGTTACACAAGAAGCAGATCAGACCAGAACTGACCAAGCTGCCAGCCACATGGTTGAATGGACGATAATATGCAAAATGAGTCAAGTTATGGCAATAAAGACCCCATTATTATACCCCCTTTAATCAATTTAATGTAAGTTTCACAAATCATCGGAATGCATGTTTCAAGTTTTGGCTTAAAATACCACACAGGTGTTCATTCTACCATAGAACACCCCTGGGGGCTGTACTACTACACAAATTCAACATACAGAGAGTATCTTCTCATTATCTGGTTTCAATAAACCTAAAAAACTGCAGCTGGGATAAGTGGTCTCATGAAGCTGGTTATCAACTCAGTAAGTGGACATGAGCATGTTAACATGAAAGAGGTGGAGTTGGCACCAGCTGACCAATCACAAACATGGACAGGTCTACTGACACCAAAATGACATATTTTACCAATGAACAGCAAACTGTAATGTTAGAGAAATACGATTTTAAACTGACAATACAGAACAAAAGCAACACTACTGCTGCAGCACCAAAGCAGGAGGAGAAGCTGCAAAAAACTGCAGACTGTGTATATGTTAAGAGGCTTATCAATATCACAGCCAAATTATTAGGGCACAATTAGATCTGACTATTATTACAATTGTATATTCCATTAAATGAATGTGTTGCTAGATGTATTCCTCTGACATGTAGTCAAAGACAGCTTTAGCTTTATTCTATCAGCTGATACCCTAGCCTTGTTTAATTGTCTTGGGAGAAGCAAAAGATTTACATAAAAACATAATTCAAAGCATTAAATAGACCTCATATCATGGAAAAGGCCACAGATAAGTGCGTACAACTTGATATAGTTCTCACAAGAAGAACAAACTACAATCTTAAATCAATTTTAATATAGAGAAATTGTCAATAAAGCTGTCCTCATTTGTATGATTACTGTTACTGTTGTGCTGTCAGTCATAGATGCAGAGAGAGTTCTCTTCCTGAAGGTGGTCTAAACAGCAGCAGCTCAATTTTATTTAAAGCTACCAACTCTGAAACAGGTCATCTGGCACAAGGATAAAACCATAGGTTGTAGAATCTTGGTGAAATTTGAAGTTTTGAGCTAAACAACTGAAAGACACACTGTGTGGGCACATGAGATTTTCATTAATCTGGTAAAAGGGCACAATAGGACAACTTGTCAGATGAGACTGATTATTGTATATTTTCAATAATTCCAAATAAAACCTATTTTCTTGATTGTTTTTATGGTTCTTACTATGCGATCTTCAAAATTCTGTTACTCAGATTGAGTTTGCACGATTTATCTCATCAAGCTGCAGTTTGACTACATGTTAACACAGCTCTCATCTATGGGGGCATTATTGTAGCAAAATTATTTGTCAATTCGAATGGAGAGTTGTCTATCTGTATTTCAAACCGTGTGTCCGAAGAGAGATTTGTCAATGTGTAAAAGAATTTGTCTATGCGAACTGAGATTTGTCTGTCTGTAATTAGGTTTTCAAATGTGTAAAAAAAATGCTAATCTCTATTAAAAGTTGTACATGTAATAAGATTTGTCCATGCGTACAAAGAGTTGTCAATGCGTACAAAGATATTCGTAGCTGAAAAGTTTCTATTCGGCTTCACATCTGCAGGAAATACAGACAAATCCCCAGTTACGAGTCGTTCGGCTTCACAATTGGCTCTCATTTTTACACGTGATTTTTGCTACACTTCTGCCGTGAGAGAGATTCGTATCTGAAAAACGTCAGGGTTTCTGCTCCCTGACCTCAGGCTCGTTCATGCTGGCTGCGTTCGGCTATGCTGCCCTGTACCCAGCAGTTCCCGTCGTCCGCAGGCCATCAGGGGGCCGCTATCCGCCAGAGTCTTGGAGCGTTCGCGACATTGTGAGGCAGGGTGTGGACAAGATGGAGCCCCGATCGCAGACGGTGAGTACATGTTAATGTTTTGAGAGGCACCTGGCTGCAGACCTCCACTGTGAGGACACCTCCACTGTCAGGACAGGACGTAACGGGTAAAAAACAGAAAAGTACATTTAAAGCGTCCAGTCCAGTAGGTGGTGGTGACGCATGTGAAGTTGGTTTGCTAACCGCTAATTAAATCAAAAGAAGAAGCAGCCATTTAACGAGTGGTTGTGGCCGTTTATCAATATACGCACTTGTCCACGGTACTACCTTGACTGTGACACAAAATGTAGTTTTAAGATTATTTGAGGCAATAAAGTGGTTGTGTAAACATCAAATCTGTGGTCAATTTATCAGGATAAATTCTGCTTAAAAATTTACTCCAACGATGTCGGAGATGTGAGTGTCCCCGTTAGACAGCTACTACCAGGCGGTCAGTGCTCACAGCTCCCCGCTGACAGCAGCCTTAGCTCGGCTAGACTTTCTGAAATCTGCCGCTGGCTCTGATGGTTCTGTAACGGGATATCAGTACTTTTACGGGAATCTAACGGTTGCACTTTTGTTATTTAATGTCCCCGGTCGCCGACTTTGTCATTATATTAGTAATTATTGTGTTGTCTTCATTACCTGTAGCACGTCTTTGTTCTATTCTTATGACTGTAACTGTGCATTAAAAATAACATTTAAGGATTATTCTGTTAGCAGGCATAAAAACTCACAATGTGGCTCATTCTCAAAATAATCACAAGTTTAATATATAAATTAAAACGATATATACTATAGACCAGTGGTCGAGTAGATTATACGTTGTTTACTACGCGATTTTATTTTGTAATGCATCCCGTGCATTTACTGTCCTCACAGTGGAGGTCTGCAGCCAGGTGCCTCTCAGACTCAGGGGGATCGCGGCCCCCTGATGGCCTGCAGACGACGGGAACTGCTGGGTACAGGGCAGCAGAGCCGAACGCAGCCAGCATGAACGAGCCTGTGAGCCTGTGAGCCTGAGGTCAGGGAGCAGAAACCCTGACGTTTTTCAGATACGAATCTCTCTCACGGCAGAAGTGTAGCAAAAATCACGTGTAAAAATGAGAGCCAATTGTGAAGCCGAACGACTCGTAACTGGGGATTTGTCTGTATTTCCTGCAGATGTGAAGCCGAATAGAAACTTTTCAGCTACGAATATCTTTGTACGCATTGACAACTCTTTGTACGCATGGACAAATCTTATTACATGTACAACTTTTAATAGAGATTAGCATTTTTTTTACACATTTGAAAACCTAATTACAGACAGACAAATCTCAGTTCGCATAGACAAATTTTTTTACACATTGACAAATCTCTCTTCGGACACACGGATTGAAATACAGATAGACAACTCTCCATTCCAATTGACAAATAGTTTTGCTACAATAATGCCCTCATACTCATCAACTAGGAAGGAAAAAAACATTCATACGTTTTCAACGAAGACTGGATATGATATCAAATCTAATGCTGCACAAGTAACTAAATGTCTTCTGATCAACCTATATCAGCTGAAACAGTGTGTTACCGTGGTGAATACACTCGAGGCAGTTGACCAGGACAAACAGGGAATCAAAGGGATGGGCTTTGGCCAGTTAGTCACTGCCAGGGACGCCATCTGGAAATGAAAACAGACAAGTGACTTTATAAAACATGTGATCTGTAGATAGAAATAGATTTAACATTGGACCTATATATATATATGTGTGTGTGTGTGTGTGTGTGTGTGTGTTATATATACATATATAGTAAAATATTTTATGTAGTGCTAAACTGTTGGACTATACTGTATGGATGTGATTAAAGACAATCAAAGGGAAAAACTACTTCAATATACAAAACGACAAAATGTTAGCCATTTTGGTGACTCACATATCCTCCCATGGAGATGCCAGTCATTCCAAGTGGCCAGAATCCGTCTCTCTCCAGCCAGCGGAGTAGAACTGTTGACTCCAGAATCAAAGCTCCTCCCATCACAAACAGGTCTGAAACATTCTTTAGACTGGAGCGCCTACAATACTCAAGAAATATGCATGTTTACTTTACAATGGATTAATCCCAGTTTTGAAGAAACAGTCCACTAAAAATCTGTAATCACTCCTTCAATATAACACACCTCTCTGCTGATCTGTAATTTTCAGTATGTTTGAGACATTTAAAATAACACCACAAATAAACCTTTAAATAGTCTGTTATTTTATCATTCTGACTTTTAAAATTGCTATTTTGCTATTTTGATGTACTCTGCATACACAACATCATTTTTATATCAATCCGCAATGAAACTGGGACCCACTTTTTGATGTTCTTCCTGAGGTATCTCCCACTTTTTTCCACAGCCCAAGACTTCCCATTTTGGGAGGGGGAGCTTTTTCTTATCTAGATGAGGTTTTAATGATATAGGGTATTATAATGTACATATTGTAAAGCCTCTTGAGGCAAATGTATGATATGGGGCATATAAATACATTCACTTTACTGAAATATACTATTTTCAGACCAGCACTGGAGAGGTCAGAAATGTGGACATTGAGATTTTTTATTTCTTGCTCTAACTCTAGATTTATATTGGGATCCTTTACAACTCAACTGCAGTGTAAGCTTTGCATTTGATACCCAGTCCATTCTTTGACTATTTTTTTTCAATTTATACAAACCACCACTAAGGCAATGTGTTAAATTGAACATGTTTCTGGTAACCACTGTCTCGTGTCTGTTACAAAGAACATCCAAAACTGTCAAGTACAGGCTTTCGTCCACAGTCACAATGGTGAATAAACTAATTAATACTGCATCGCCAACTGCAGCGAGCTCCCCAGGCAGAACAATATGCCCACCAACACTACAGAAAATACTCAGGAAAGGCTTGAGAAACACAACAGTGCCCAAGGTATTTATATGGCTTCCAGGCTTCCCAAATCAAAATCTGATTGAGAAACCATAAGGTGTGCTAAAAAAGGCCTAATCTGCAATATCATTAGGAAACACTGCATAAATTTCCACTGTTATGCAGATGATACCCAGTTATATTTATCAATAAAGTCAAATTTAATCAGTCAGTTGGTCAAACTCCAAGCATGTCTGAAGGACATAAAGGCCTGGATGACCTGTAATTTTTTTCCTCTTAAATCTGACAAAACTGAGGTTACTGTATTTGTTCCTAAACACTTCAGAAACACACATCTAACCAGATAGTTACTCAAGATGGTATTGCCTTAGCCTCCAGTTCTCCTGTGAGGAACCTTGGAGTTATTTTTGATAAGGATATGTCCTTTAACTTATACATATAAAGCACATCTGTTGGACAGCCTTCTTCCACCTACATTATTTCTGTCGTAAAAATCAGGAACATCCTGTCTCAGAGTGATGCTGAGAAACTAGTCCATGCATTTGTAACCTCTATGCTGGACTATTGTAATTCCTTATTATCATGATGTCCCAATAATTCTCTTAAAAACCTCCAGCTGATACAAAATGCTGCAGTCAGAGTTCTGACAGGAACCAGTACCAGAGATCATATTTCTCCTGTATTGGCTTCTCTTCATTGGCTCCCTGTAAAATCCAGGATAGAATTTAAAATCCTGCTTCTAACATATAAAACTATTAATGACCAGCTCCATCATATCTTAAAGACCTTATTGTACCTTATCATCCTAATAGAGCCCTTCTCTCTCAGACTGCAGGTTTACTTGTGGTTCCAGAGTTTCCAGAAGTAGAATGGGAGGCAGAGCCTTCAGTTATCAGCTCCTCTGTTGTGGAATCAGCTCCCAGATAGGAGCTCTCTGATCTGCAGTTTCTGACCCCACAAACCTCCAAAATGCTCATTGTTCTCTTATGTATTGTTTTCCTGTCCTCCATGGGCTATCCTACTATCTCCACCCCAACCACTCCCCCAACCCCCTCATCTCCACTCTCACCCCAACTGGTCGAGGCAGATGACTGCCTGTCCTGAGCCTTACTATGTAAAGTGTTATGAGATAACATATGTTATGAATTGGCACTACATAAATAAAACTGAATTGATTCAAACTGGCTTAAATGTTCTGACAGATTAGTGTATCCAATATATGTGAGCTGTCAAAAAAGTATAGTTTTGTGTATCAATTCACACAAAAAGGGTTGCAATTATTGATTAATTGAATTATGACATAATGTATTTGAAGCTGTTTTTTCAATAAATTCTGTAGTCTTAAAAATAGCAAAAGATGGCATTTTCAGTTTCTAAGAGTTCATGGTGATCTCATCAACCGTGCTTGTTTTGTCTGGCTAAGTTTAGCTGTCTAGATATCCATTTTCTCCATGTATCCTACATAATTTTAAATTGAGGAGCTCTAATTAAAGAATCTTTTGTAGTTTTTACAACTTATAATTCTGCTGATATAAAATCATTTGAGAGTGCTTTACATTAATATTGGCTGATATATTATTAGATTCATAAAATATTTTTCTTTCTAACTATTGTCTTTCAAATATGAATAGAAATAAAATAGTAGCAGTCCACCAGTCATTTTAATAGTTAAAATCATCATTTTCGGTGCTGAGTTACAATGATGTTGTGTGTGTAAAGCTTCTGTTTTACAATGGAAAAGCTCCCTTTTATCCACTTCTGTCTGAATCAATTCCCAAATTAACAGTCAGTTAATCAGGTCACTAACACTTGAGGAGACATTAACTTACAGTTGGTCTTTGGGCTTACGATAGCCATGTAAAGCATGAGTCAAGGAATAATACAATATTCACAGACAACATGCATCTGATAAAGATAAGAAGACGACACATAGATGACCAGAGTATGGTATTCACAGCACAATATCACTACTGGAAAATATAACACTACAATGTGAGGATGTGAAAGCACTTCAAGTATAATATTCTTCCTCTGCAATTAGTAGACCAGCTCCAGTAGATGCAGGAACAGGATGTGCCTGTGAACATCATAATCAAAGTTGCTATTCAAATTGCCAAGCGATAGAGAACCGCAGCTCATAATGATATTGTAAAAACATTGAAACACAACACCTGCTTCATCGGTCTGGTCACATTCATTGAGCGTCACATACGAAAGCAAACTGGCTCACCAAAATTCTCCCTGATTCACTGCTTGGTAACATACAGGATCCATTATCTGGAGCTGCTGGTGTAAAGATTCTCACTATGTTTAAGTCACAACCTGAGAAACGCAGAATAGTATTTTCACTTTAACATTTATGGGCTCTTCTGAAGGACATAGAGACCACACATCAGATCTTAAAAATGTATGCAAGCTACTCTTAATATTTACAGAACACGTGCATTAATGTGTTCATTAATAGTTACCATGCATTAGAATGCATTGTAATTATTTAAACTCAACAGATGGGATTTTCATGTGTATCTACAGGTTCTGCATTTTTCTCTGAAAAAGATCAGAGGTCTAAAGATTTTTACAGATTCTTATGAGGTTAACAGAAACAAAGGGATTATAGGCAATCATACTATGCTATCACCTCAGTGAACAAGTACTCCATTAACTATGTAAGGCAGTACTAAGGAAAAGTCTTGACCGTGAAAATGCCTGAGGAGGACAAGTTGTGTCCCTGGGAAGCCACCGCTCATCTACTGACCTGGAGGGTTTAGTTCAGTTCAAAGTCCAAGCTAACTGAGACTCGGCACCCATGTTTAAGGAAATGTGGGTAAATTTAAGTGGATCGTGTTCATATATTTTAGTTGTGTTCGTGTTTTCAAAGTTTTGGGGCTTGTGGGACATTTATTGTCCATGATCCAACCCATAAATGTACATGAGGAGGGCAAAACATTAGAAGCACTTTTAAATGAAATGTACTCCAGTACACGACCACCCACTGTGACCTCAATGATACACAATTAGTAGAATTATCACCTTTTTGAGTAATTTTAGCAAAAACTGATAATGCAGAAGCTTCATAAAAGTAGACGTTACAACAGAGCTGTGGTGTTGGATTAGATTTTACAGGTGTGCCAACAAAGACTGCAAGTGTACTTTAGCTGTTAAATCAGGAACAATTCCCTGCTTGTAGCTGACAGTGGTCATTGTGGATTCAGTGCTAAAGGCAGAACTGAATGTCCAGCAGGGAGATTCAGTCTTTAATAATGCAATATTTTTGTAATGGCATCATTTTAGTCTTGAATTACAAGGTACCCAACATATAACATATCACAAAAAGTAACTTTTGTCTTTCCTTAAGTTAGAAATGTCACTGCCGAAGCCAATCCTATGGGCAATGCATCAAGAGGAATTAAGTTCTTAGGCTCAACTGAGGGTGGCTTGAAAGTTGCTAATTTGTGTTAGATTCAAATAATCATACTGACCTAAAAGGTTTCAACAGAATGTCTCTGGTGTATTATTTTCACCATAAGCAAACAAGTTAAATAAAAATAAACGCCATCTTCCTCTGGCTGCAAACCTGTGGTAACAAGTGTTCAGGTCGTGCTGACCTGAACCATCCAGACAACATGATTTCCTGAGGCGCCTTTCCATTTGTTGAGTTGTCAATTAACAACAAGAAAACATAAAAAGAAAAGCAGATGTGAATGGAATATTGAAAGGATATAATAAGGGTTCTCCAGAAGCAGCGAAGCCATTCCTGCCTCTTTTATCATGGGCCTGGCCATCAGGGTCCGCCGACGCCAGAAAAACTACACACAAGTCATAAATACATAAAAAGTATAAAATACAGAGAAAAAAAATCAAGTCATAATCACAGTGATGATTCATGGGCTCTACTGCTAGAGGGTGTTAGGCACCAAATCATGATACTGTATGATCTGATGATAAACTACTTTGTATAGTATTTGCTGCAATTTCTATTTGTATGTATTTATATTGACATCATTATTCATATAAAAATACATGCTAATAAAGAAGACTGTCAACACATGGGACACGATTAAAATCTGAACACCAGCTGTAACATTCATCTCATTCAGCATGACTTGCTTTATAGGGGGTGTTCATTCATATTCAAGTAATGTTGACGCTAAAGGTTTAAGAGCCTTACATGGTCTCCAGTCCCAGCTAAGTGGATGCATACTGGTCTGTTCTTCTGCCACCTCTTAGGAACTATAAACTGGAATCTGAAACAACACACACTGTAAGGACGCCAAAATTGTGGCGTTAATACAACACCTGCCTAAATAAATTGATATCAATAGGAACGTAAAATTTTAAAAAACAACAGCTTTAGTGCACATTGTCCGCCTTGTGGAAGCCCTATCCCGTCAGATCTCAGAAGATAAGTGGGGTTGGGCCTGGTCAGTACCTGGATGGGAGGCCGTGAGGGAACACCAGGAAGCCTGGGTGGATGCAGTGTGAGAGTGAGTGGTTGGTGGTGGTCGGAGGGGCCGATGGAGCAGACTGGCAGCCTCACCTCCGTCAGTCTACCCCAGGACAGCTGTGGCTACATACGTAGCTTAGCACCATGGAGTATGGAGTGAATGAATAATGCAATGTAAAGCGTCTCTGAGTTTCTATAAAAAGCTATATATAACTAATGCATTGTTATTATTATTACATTTTATTGACACACTTTGACCATTTTACAGGTATTTCAGTTGCTTAGGTGCTTGTGGTTGACTCAAACTCAGTCTACAGTAATAATTATTTAGAGTATGAGAACAATGTAGATAGTACACTATTTCTGAGAGAACCTGTTCCCATTCATTTTCATTCTTTAATGTAATTTGAGGAAATAGAAAACTAGAAGAAGTGTTCTGAGCACAGACCTTTGCTAAGGATGTATATTAATTTTAGTCATTTGTGTTCAGTCTACTTTAGTGCACTACTGTAGTGTGCAATAATCCTGGTTGAAGCATCATAACCATGCAGTGGCAGACTTCCAGTCATCTGTGTGTATTATTTACTGCTCAATTAAACTGTAGTTTATATGCTGTTACATGTTTTCTTGTTCATCTGCTCTCTCATTTAGGTAGATACGTTTTTACAATGAATTAGTTCATTCAAAGCAATAATAACTGGATTAATTTAAATAATTAGATCAAAGTCACAGTGTTATTAATGGTTTTAATGGTGTGCAGTAATTTGATGTCTCCTATTAATTATGTAATTTTTTTAGTAGTTACCAGATACCATTTATTAAACAGCGTTTAACAGACTCAAATAGAAATAATTATTGACAAAAATGGGCACGCCATGTTTACCACTAACAGTACTGATTGAGTATAAAGTAATCATTGTAACTAGTGGTGTTTACCTGCACACATGTGAATTCCTGACATTAAGTAGCTTGCAAGTTATGCTGAAGCTAACTTTACCAGTGTGAAGGTTGTCGTTGCATATGTAGATGTTTGTCATATTGGTAAGTTAAATAAAAATATATGACTAAGTTAAGCAGTTACTATTTCTAACTGTTCAGCTCTAAAAAGTGAATTATTTGACTTATATTGAGGGCATGATGTTAATAATAATATTATCTATCGCATTCACTAACTTGTCGCTCTTCAAATTCTTAGTAGAAGTTCACATCTGTCAGAGAGATGCTTTTGCTAAGTTGGATGTGTCAGCCCTTTTGGTCCACACAGCTTTACAAACAGATGTGCTTTAAGGTATACAGGGGCACTGTCAGTGAGGTAAGCAGAACAAATGCATGTTTGACTTTGTGTGTCTACCTTATCCACAAGCTGTGGACCATCGGCATCAGTGTTTGGATTTATCTTTCTCTATAGGTCAGACAAAATTCAAATGTTCTTGCGAGGGAACACAAAACGTATTGAAAGGTAAAACACAGGTAATCTGTAACACCATGTCCCTTTGTAAACTCCTACATCACCACCCACCAACTAGGCACTGAACATGTAACAATGTGAAGACCTGTCCTTAGTGTGATTGCTAAAAACAATTCTTCAACTGGTAATGTCCCCCTTCACATTTGAAGCTATATAATTTGTCATGCATAATAATTCATGACCAAACTAAAAGCTTTATATTTGAGGTAAACACACCTATTCCTTAACAAAATGTGAAGCTGTCATGATCCCTCTAGAGGTTTATTTATAGCTTAGTGGGTAGAGCTACTGCTCCTGCACCACCATTTCAGAACACACGGGTTCTGGATTTGAGTCCAGACATGGTCCAAAGTACTGTTTGAATGCCACTTTAAGAAAACTGAGTCTCTCACACAGGTGTGTGTTGTTTCTAAATAATGAGTGCCAACACAATGCTGAGTTTATACTAACTGCCATTGTCAGTAAGAAAACTGTATTGGGCCTCTGTACTTTTTGTTTTTTTGGACAACTGCTCACAATAGCTCAGTGTATTAAGCAACGCATTATCGCTGCACCTCTTTCAATATGTCTACTCACGGCATCAGTATTGGACTATAATAGTATCATATTTATGGACTAAAATGCTTTGTTGCTAATTGCATTCTATTTAATGTTACAACTCGTTGTTCAGACTTTTGTAATTGCTATTTTCTTAAGCTTTTACTTCACTAGAAAGAGAGCGATCCTTCCATCACAGTTGTAGCATACACCATCATGCTCTCTACCTGGCTTTGACAGCCTCTGGTGGCAGGATTCCCGGAACTAAGTGTTCCAGAGGAGAGATGAAGAACCCATCGTGGATCTGACAGTCAGTGAGATCCTCTGTCTGGGCACAAAGGCAAAAACAAATAACACATTAGATTACAAAAAATATCTACGGTACTAATGAGCAAAGAAGAGAGAGCACCTTGTTTATGTAAACTGGATAGTCCTTAGGCACCAGAGACTTGCACCTCTCTCTGTCTCCAATGATCTTACGAAACTCAAAGATTCTGTAAAAAACAACAAGGAAGAATCAGTTTGACATCAGAACAGATCCAACCGTTTCCCACAACAGCATCTGGATTTGTTGGTTTACGTCACTGTGTTTTAATTCACATTCACAAAAAATATTAAAGTGCGACTTTTACCTCTACTAATTGTTGGCCATTTAAAAAAAAATCCTACAGAAATATTAGGTCCTATAGAGTATGTTTTGGTTACATTCTGTTCACATAATTGCATTCGAACCTATCAGTCTTTGACAGAATTTTTATCTTCTTTCTTCAGTTACTTTAGTTAGATCATTCGAAAAAATTTAACAGTTCTCTTACAGCTCGTCATGTGTAATAACACCATGTTAACACTGTTCTTTTGTCTCAATAACCTTTTTTGACTTAGTATCAGAAATGTGGGCACATTGTTCTCCATGCCATGGCTGCTGTGGCTCAGATTGTAGAGCAGGTTGTCCACTGATCGCAAGGTTAGCAGTTCAATCCCCGGCCCCTCTGCATGCTGGAGTGTCCTTGGGCAAGACACTGAACCCCAAGTTGCTCCCAACGGCAGGGAAGCGCCTTGCATGGCAGTTTAGTCGATTGGTATGTGAATGTGTGTGTGAATGGGTGAATGAGAAACACATTATAAAGCACTTTGGATACCACTAAGATAGAAAAAGGCGCTATATAAGACCATTTACTATGTCATATCTGTACATATCCATATGTAAATTAATCTTGCTCTGTATATTCTCTTTATTTATTATATCTTTATTTTTAGCCTTATCGTAATTTTTGTAATTACTTGTCCTGCCTCTTTTCATGCCTCATCTGTGTCACTGAAGGATCAATAAAGTTTATCTTATCTTTAGGGCTGGACCCAAATATCTGAATATTCAGTCATTGAAGTGGTATCCGGATAATAATTTTGAGATCTGAATACTTGTGCGCAACCCTTGCAAATGGCTACCAAAAGCGTGTAATTATGGTGAAAATGTCCACATTTAATCAAATATTAACATTGTTGTTTGTATATTATTGACCCAGCACATTTTGTCTTGTTTCCAGAAAACCTACAATAAATCTATGAAAGAACCAAAATACAGGATTGCTTGTTGTGGCAAACGTGTTAAATGTCATTCATCACAAAAAATTAAGAGATGTGGGAGTCGGTTTAAAACTTGAGACTGCCAGGATATACACGGTCTTTAGAAGTGTATGGAAACTTCTGTTCATGACTGTAAGTGTGGCTCAGTGATCAAGTCAAGTTAAGTTCGAAGTTATGCCTTGTATCTGTTATAGTGAATGCACAGGCTGAAGCAAACTTGTGTGTTGTGGGATTTGCTTTGTAAGGCAATAATTAGTTTTTCAGACTTGTTAAGTAGGCAGCATTTGCCTGGTAAAGCAGGCTGATGCTTTACCAGGCAGATTGGTGTCACAATAAGATACCTGCCTCATATTTATATTACTAAGACACATCGTTTCGAATTCTGTAGCGAGAACTTGATAAATATATGTTTTTCGGCCGACATTTTGTTTTGCTGTCTGTAGATGATATTAAAACAGATATAATATTGGCAATGTTATTGGTTTTTCTGCAAGGTCTTCATGATCTAGTCATACTTCTGACACATAGGTGGCCTACTCATTATGAATCTGCAAACAGAACATTTTAATAGCTTGCCCTGAATTACATTTTACTCCTTGTGACCAATGTAGCGGAATAAGGAGCAGAAAAGTAACACACAGAGAATCCAAAGAGCCTTGCTCAGAGCTGTAAATTTGGTAAGAAACCAACTAACCCAAAACTCGCACCTAAATGGAACAGATCAGACGTTTACATCAGAATGACCAATCAGCCCTCTTGGAGTCAACAGGACTTCTCCTACCTCCACCAGAACCTGCTAAGGGTTATAAAGTGCCAATTGTGAGGAAAACCAGAGGAGATGGTATTCTTCACTTTGACCTCCTGACCTTTCTCTCCTCCTAACACTCAGAACTTTTTACACAGGAATGAATTGAACAGTTTTAAATCCCGAAATTAAAGGAATTCAGCACCAATGGAGTGATGATGCCAAAATCTGGACTCAATCTGTGATACCAGGTTGATCAAGACCAGCACTAAAGAAGAACACATCGAATCTGAAGTGTTTGTGGAGAAGACACAAGCACCCCTCTTCTTTCTGTCACTGCAATAAAAGGCACAGAGAGATCCCAAGCATTCCTTTTTCAGTCTTATTTTTTTTTATTGTTGAATGTATATGCTTGTATCCTTAGTTTTATTAGAAGTTTAATTTCATATATTCTAAAAGTCTACAATTTGTAAGTTTATTCTTGTGTTTACATCTTTTATTATTATCTCAGGAACCATATAAGACAGGGGTGTCCAATCCTGGTCCTCAAGGACCTGGGTGTGTTGGAAGAGGGAAACATCTAAAACATGCAGGATAGTGGCCCTCGAGGACCAGGATTGGACACCCCTGGTATAAGATAAACATAGTAGGTTTGGTGTCATTCTAATCACATGTTTAGGGAGATCTTTGGCCATCATAGATATTTACCAATTCAATTCATTCATTTAAGAACTTCACTCCAATTAAATACTAAAGGTATTTGGCCTCTGACCTCTCCTGGACAGTGAAGCTCAAGACCACCCCTTGGGATGGAAATATCAATGATTGGTCAGATGCTGATCAAAATCAGGCTCCAAAACATTCTGTATAAAAGAAAGTCACTGGAATGCAACTTAAGCTTTTTACTTGATGGCTTTTTCTTAAACTATGACTTTAAAATGTTTTGTTTTCTATTGTGCAACTTTGGCTTAAAAACTTAGCTTGTTACTTGATTATTTTTACTCGGGCTTCTCATACTATTGTTAAGGACTCTTGTCAACAGCTTAAGCTGAGCTTTGAGTAACTTGAAGTTGGCCTTCTTAAGTTAGCTTTAATAATAAAACAGCACAAACTCTTTCTTTTTAACTATGAGCTTCGACTCTTAGTGTTTTTACTTCGGCACATTTTTACAACACAACTATACCAAAGTGCCTCCTTGTCTCTGAGCCAACTCATCCAGCAGATCTTCACAGCTACACATCCTGCACATCTGATTACTTGCTGATCCTGTGTAAGACTAGATCTGTGTTACACAATTTATACATTTCTGCTACATATAATTATGGTTTTACCTATGAGGCTATTTCCGCTACACCAATGACTCAGTATAGAGTAAAGCGAATAGAAACATGTTTGAAAGAGCACTCATGTGCATATGTGTAAATTCTGTGATTTCATTCTTATACTATTGAGTAGGAGTGGAGTAAAAATTTATTCTTTAAGTAATTTTACCAAGAAAAGCCTGATTAACATTGTCCCTGGACCAGGATGAGACTAGAATGTGACCAGGATGTGATGGATCTTTCAGACGTCCAAGGATCTCTGAAAGATCCTTCAGCTAGAGTTGAAAAACAATTCTGATATTTTTTGCTGTTTTCTGTTGCATTCTGCTCTCCTTCTTCCGTACCTCTTGAGGTCTTCAGGCTTTCCCCATCCCCCAATGAAGAGTTTGGTGAGGAGCAGCCTTCTGTAAAATACATCCAGTCGACTCACACCCATGGACCAGGCCCCAGCATCTATAAAAAAGGGACACATGCTTCATTCAAAGAGTGGTGAAAATATTTCTCTAGTTAGATCTTACAAAGAAGTTAAGAGTGAGACGCTTGTATGTCCTTGCTCAAAGTATATTACCTTCCAGTGCAACAGCTGAAGCCAACAGACAGCTAGCAAAGGACACTACCTTAGAAGCTAGAGAAACTTTTGTTAAGGTTGATGAACTCCACTCTAGCTAAAACAAGACCAAAAACATTTTTATAGGTATGAGGGTTCCAGTCAATTTGTCATAAACAGTTCAGTATGAGATTTGCTCAGGGTAAGACTACCTTTGTTCTGTATACCTTGCCATCAAAAACAGTGACAGACATCTATTAATGTCTACACACAGGGATCCACATTGTGGGAATGGGTTCCATCCAAAATGTTTGGCAGTCTGCTAGTTTTTTGTCTATCAGCTATAGAATGTTGGCAATGTTAACTTTGAAAGCTGGGCAGACATGGTGCAAATTATATTTAAAAGTGTGAACACACTACAAGTTTAAATCATTCTTCCTACAGTCAGAAGTTACGACCTCTGTGGTCACATAGTACAAGTAAAGCAACTGGCCACCATCACCATGTGGTGCTCACATTGAACATAAACGCTAAGACCAAAACAACCAACACAAGGATCAAACATAACTGACAGACAGATAGGTGCTTGTTCTATATGTTGTATCCACCACACACATGTGCAGGATTACTTCCTCTAATTACAGTGTCTCCAGTAGCTCAGTATAATCTAATGTGATCACAATGACTGATCTAAACACCTTTTCCTTGTCCTGTGCACAGATAAGATGTGCATGTAGCATTGCTCATAGTCCCAAAGTGTGCCAAACACTATTCCTCACACCATTACACCACCACCACCAGTCTGAACTGTTGATACAAGGCATGATGGATCCATGCTTTCATGTTGTTTAAGCCAAATTCTGAAGCCACCATCTGAATGTCGCAGCTGAAATGGAGTCTCATCAGACCATCTTCTATTGTCCAATATTTGGTGAGCCTGTGTGAATTGTAACCTCAGCTTCCTTTCCACAAAATAAAGACTTGCATCCTGGCACACACCTGGGACCAGACTAAACATTTGTTGTTCAAGTTTGACAGCAATTAATTTTTGCTCATTTGTAAATAACGGCCTTAAAAATAATTTTACTGAGTGATTGCTTAAAGTTTAAAATTTATCTCAAAACAGAAATGCAAAACTTACAGAGGAATTCCTTTCCAGAGGAATTTAAACAATCTGAACAAGTTCTTTTTTGTTTATATATTTTTCTACCAATATTTCTTAAATGTTTGTACCATCCCCTTTGCTGTAACAATACAATTTTCTCCACTGTGGGACTGAGAAAGGCTTTTCGTATCGTATCATATGGTATGAAAGAAGCAGAGAAGGTAACAGATGACCAATTGCAAATATGGACAGATCCACTGAGCAAACTGTAATATTACACAAAAAAATCTAAATACAGAGGGTATCTTCTCATTACCTGGTTTAAGTAAACCTAACAACTGCCGTAGGGATAAGTGGTCTCATGAAGCTGGTTATCAACTCAGTAAGTCAACTCAGGGTTTGTCCACCTGGACATGAGCATGTTAACATGAAAGAGGTGGAGTTGGCACCAGCTGACCAATCACAAACATGGACAGGTCTACTGACACCAAAATGACATATTTTACCAATGAACAGCAAACTGTAATGTTGGAGAAATAAGATTTTAAACACACAATACAGAACAAAAGCAACACTGCTGCTCCAAAGCAGGAAGAAAAGCTGCAAAAAACTGGCTTATCAATATCACTACCAAATTATTAGGGCACAAGCAGATCTGACTATTATTACAACTGTATATTCTATGAATTTAATGTGTGGCTTAGATGTAGTCTCCTTTCATGTGAGACAGTTTTATTCCCTCAGCTGTAACCCTGGTAGGGCTAAACAGTCTAGTCAGAAACTTAACATCATTTAAAGCTCCTAGGAATTTCAGTAGAAAGCAGTTGGATCTCTCTTTTTGTTCTTGACTTGTTTCACTTCTCATCAAAGAGGCTTCTTCAATACATGAAGAGGGCGCAGATTAAAAATTTCACCCTACTGACTGGTCATCAGTGCATTCGTACAGGGGGCTACTGGCCTTTCCCTCCTAAATGAAACAATTTCTTGACTCCCCGAGCAAGAAGTGGTCTGATGACCCACATGGCTTTGTTCAGACATTTAACATCAATAATGTTTACAGCTGGCATATGAAATGAGATAGACAATAGTGTGTAACAGAAGGAAACAGCAAGAGCACTAAGATTTAGCAAATAAAAGAAAACATCATTACCAGAATGCAATAGTGCCAATAAAGTGTCTAAAGACATCAAATCACGACATGTACATTGCTTTGTAATTCGCTATTGTCACTGATAAAGCAAACAGTCACAAAACAAAGGACGAGATTAAACTAACAAGAACATCTATCAATAATATATGTAGTACTCATCTGTACACAAGTTATCATGAAGCTGAAGTAGAACATCATATTGCAATCACTCAATCTTACAGGTCAGCCACCAACAGAAACACCTGCAAGCCAAAGTACAGGGCATTTTAGCACAGGTTTCTGGAGCAGCAAGCAGAAGATCACAGTGTCCAACAGAGAGGAGCACAGGAATAAATCACAGCAACCTGAAGAAGACTGTGACCGATCTGTGATATAACACAGCATGCAGGTGGAGAAACACACCCTGGAATATAACAGGACTTCTGTTAAAGAGAGAGAGAGAGAGAGAGAGAGAGAGAGAGAGAGAGAGAGAGACGGAAAAGAAGAAAAGGTGGAAGAGCATAAGCACAGTCCAGCTTATTGCACACAATGCGAATTATTTATAACTCAGGCATGGCTTTTCGCCCAACTCAGAGGTTGACCTGTACACCACAGCTACAAGCACACACACACTGACCTCCTAAATGTCAGGCATGCCAGTGCAACCAAATAAAATGTTTAGTCACAACTGACACCTTTTTAGTTGCATGTGACTACAGCCAGCACACCAGCTCCAGATAGTTCTCACATTACTACAAGCTAACATCACAAAAAAGCATATCTTGGTTCTGTGAAACATAGCACAACTAATGTTACCCACCTGTCAAGCAGAAACAGAGCAACTTTCCATTCCATCTTCAGGCCTGTCAACTTCCCCGGTTCTTTCCACCAGGATTTAGGTATAGGCCTGCCATTGGCCGCTAATTTAATGTGGCTTTTTCCTTCCCTGTCTCTATCTAAATGTTACTGTTTTCTTTATGATGGGAAACAATAACAACCTCCAGGTAGCAATCTAAAACAACTGAAAATGAGAAGTTCTGCAAAAAAAATTAGAGGGTGCAGTAAGGAGGACCTGCTTTTTTGAGCAAGACATCCATTGTAATCACTGTGCTTGTCTAACTGCATGCAAATGTTC
This sequence comes from Dascyllus trimaculatus, assembly GCA_024666655.1. Lineage (NCBI taxonomy): Eukaryota > Metazoa > Chordata > Actinopteri > Pomacentridae > Dascyllus > Dascyllus trimaculatus. Next base: position 2,768,619 of record CM045457.1, read on the forward strand.
CACCACAACCATTCCATCCGTCACTATTTTGACAGATAGCCATGGCCGCATCTTTGGCTTAGATCTGCCCGTGATGACTGTGATTTGTTTCAAGAAATACAAATAAACCAGAATGTGTTTCCCCATAACACCATGATAATGAGGCGCAGCCAAACCATTGTGTTCTAAAGCAGGGTTCAGGGGCCACATACAACCCGATTTGATTTTAAGTGGACCAGACCAGTAAAATCATAGCAAAATAATTTATAAATAACATTCTACCTTTGTTTTAGAGCAAAAGTAGATTCTGAAAATGTCCATGCACTTATTTTTGTTACATTTCTTGAGAAAAATAAAAGCAACTTCAACAATATAATGCCTCAGTATCAGGTATCTAGGACTGAACAATACAGTATTTTACTTTAAGCTTGTCGGGATTATTTTAATTTACAGTCTTACAAATTTACAATTTGCAGTTAATGTCTTCTCTGTAATTTTTACTCTTTGCAAAGTCATCCCGAGGGCCAGATTGGACCCTCTGGCGGGCCCCATTTGGCCCCGCGGGCCGTATGTTTGACACCCCTGTTCTAAATAATGGTAAATGGTCTTTCAACCTTAGCGGTACTCAAAGCACTTTACAATGTTTCCCATTCACACACCAACGGTGGCAGAACTGCCATCAGGAGCAGCTTCGGGTTCAGTGTCTTGCTCAAGCCCACTTGCAAAGGGGCTGGGGACTGAACCGTCAAACCTTGCAATTAGTGGACAACCCACTCTACCAGCTGTGGGCCAGCAAAGCCAGACTACGCAGCTCACAACCCTCATCATAACCATATTCTTATATATAACCATCTTATGTTCTTATCCTGAACTATTTCCAGTCAATCTTTTCATTTGAAATTAAGCACATCAGTCAGATTTACATTCCTCTGAAGAATTTCACCGTCCTCCTTTCCTCCATTCCTGTCAAGCAATGTACAGCAAACTCTTGTGTACAATAGTGAAAAGCTAGAGCTTGCTGATGCTCTGTCTTGAGCCGCCAGGAGTTACACAATTCAGCAAGTTTACTAGAAGAACAGCTTTCCTTCTTTCATTTTTTGCCTTATTTTTATCATTTAGACCATAATTAAATCAAGAAAAGATCTGAAATAAAGCCAATCACATACTCTGTTCTTGCTGAGAGGAGTTCAGATAGCACATCATATGACAGAACACTGAGGGCATAATGAAAAAGTCCAAAGCCAAAAAATGAGCACATCAGCATTATAAACAGAGGACATCGTAGTGCACAGAGCAACACGTTTGGTAAGTAGGGTGAGGACTGATGATGAGTTGTTCCATCTCAAATCATCATGTTCTAGAATAACGTCTACATGGCCATGCCCGACTTGCCAGAAATTTTTAAGCCTAAAAAATAGATATTTTTAAAAAGTTGATATTAATTTATATCTTTACAATTTTAGCATGATTTATCAAATACTTGCTCATCCGTGTAACTTCAGCATGTTTGTTGACAATATCTCAGACTATTAAAGGTTAAAGTCTGAAAGTTTCACTGTTATTTCCCATCATGTCATAAATTTCGGAATCAGAAATATTGGACAAGTACATCAAATAGTCTCTGAACATGGGTGAGTTAAGTTTAAATATGAAATCAAATTGAAGCCGTCATGTAAAGTCCCATCTTCGAGAAAACATGAAAAATAAAAGCTGAAAACCTGACGATGCAGAAGCCAACTAGTGACATTAGAAATATATGCAGTGCCATGCAAAAATGTTTGCCACCCCTAAAGAAATCTTATATTTTTGCATATTTGTCACACTTTAATGTTTCAGATCAGATCATCAAACTAATATCAGACAAAGATAAACCAAGAAAACACAAAATGCAGTTTTCAGATGATGATTTTATTTTTTGAAGTTAAAGTGCTGTCCAGCCTACAATGCCCTGTGTGAACCTACCAATCTACCAAATGATCAAATTTATTTGGTCATTGGGTTCAGTTTCACCAGCCACACTCACATATGATCACTGCCAGGCTTGCTGAATCTAAACATCACTAAATAGAACCCGTCTAACATTGTGAAGTAGCTAAAGGGCAGACAGAACAGATGTTAAACAAAGTCATTGACATTTTTCAGTCTGGAAAGGGTTACAGAGTCATTGCTGAGGCTCTGGGACTCCAGAGAACCACAGTGACAGACAAGACATTATCCACAAATGGAGAAACACGGAACAGTGGTGGACCTTCCCAGGAGTGGCCGGTCTACCAACATTTCTCTAAGAGCACATCGATATCCAATCCAGGAAGTCAAAAAAGAACCCAGACAAACGTCAAAAGATCTGCAGACCTCACTGGCCTCAGTTAAGGTCCGTCTACATGATTCCAGAAGAAGGAAGACTCTGGGCAAAAATGGCATTCTTGGGAGAGTTGTAAGGATCAAACCACTACTGACCAAAAAAAATATAAAGGTTTGTCTGGCATTTGCAAAAAGATATCTACATGAGCTTCAAGACATTTGGAATAAAATCCTGTTGACTGATGATGATGACATCTGGTGTAAAGCTAATCCTGCATTCCACAAGAACATCATCAAACCAGCAGTGAAACATGGTGGTGGTAGTATGATGGTTTGGAGCTGCTTCGCTTCCACAGGACCTGGATGACTTGTCATCATTGATGGAGCCATGAATTCTGCTCTTTATCTGAAAATCCTCTTCGTGTCCTACAGCTCAACACAAATGGTTTAAGTAGCAGGACAATGACCCAAAGCACACAAGCATGTCCACCTCTGAGTGGCTCACAAAGAACTAAATTAAGGTTTTGGAGTGGCCGAGTCAAAATCCGGGCTTCAGTCTAACTGAGATGCTGTGCAAGACCTTAAAAGGGCAGCTCATGATCAAAAACCATCTAATGTGGTCGAATTAAAACTATTCTGCAGAGAAGAGTGGACCAACATTCCTCCATGGCCATGTAGAAGACTGACCACAAGCTGTACCAAACATTTAACTGCAGTTTTTGCTGCAAAGGGTGGCCCAACCAGTTTTTTGATTCAATTACTTTGAATCTAATTACTTTTTCACAGGGGTGTTATAGGTTTTTAATAATTCTTCAATAAACCATAATTTTAACAAACGCCTTAAAGACCAATGTCACAAGATGGACTATAAACAAAAAATGTGAGTACATGCACATTTATAATAACTCCTGAAGAGTTTACCTTAAAGCATCCCTTTTTAAAAGTATGAGGGCAATGCACTGAGCTGAGTATGTGATGTCCGAAGAGAATATAAATTACATTAGATGCCTGCATTCTATTTTTTTCTTAGTTATATTTGGAGAGCTGTAAAACTCCAGAACTATGTTCTACTTAGATTAGCCTATCTCACAATACTTCAGTTTTTTGTGGTACAGATTGCCACACCTGCTTAATCAGTTATGAAAGTTCAATGAAAATAACTTTTTCATTTTTGAGATCCAGTATTTTAAATTAGGATTAATATCTATGTTTTGTTACGTATTAGTGTGATGTGCAACTACATATGGCTCAGAAAATATCACTAGTTGATTTATGCAACATATTTTTTTGTTAATTTGTGCTCAAAGATGGAACTTTACATGACAGCAGCATTTTTTCATATTTTAACTTACCCATGATCACAGAATATTTAAAGAACTTGTCCAATATTCCAAATTCTGAATCAATGGCATGTTGAGAAATTATCTTCCTGAAGAAGTCCCTGACATGATGTCATTAAAACATTATCTCAAATTTCAATGTGCAGAAGCTCGTGGGTCGACAGGCAATTTATTTTTTAAAAGATATCTTGGAAAGTACTTTATACATCAATCTAAAATTTCAGAGAAAGCAATTTAAATATCCACAGTTTATTATCTAAAAAAATTAAGCAAATCAGAGATGGTCAAGCAGAAGTCCCCTGATAATTTGAGATGTAATAACCATGATGTAATTTAACTACTATGGGAGTAGTCCTATAAACAAGTACCAGCCAGCACACATCGAGTTACACACATGCACAGGATTACTTAAATATGGTACCTCCAATAAGCCACACTTATGTGAAAACAGTTGATCTACTGACATCTTAGACTGTAATGTTTGTTTGTACAGTAGTAGAACTTAGGTTTTGTATGTTGATAGTCAAGGACTATCTAAACTTGAACCCACTGTAAGTTTCAGCACTCCTAAAGGTATTCTACATATTAAGCACTCTTTGGCAACAAAGCATCACCTGTGAAACATCTATATCAAATATAATATCTAAAGCACGCGATGTGTGAGCCTAGTTTTACCTGAACGCCAACCTTCAATCATGCTTTCACACACCATAATGACACGAATAGAGGCGGGACAAAATGTGAACGGCCGCTGGCTAGATAGTGGCTGACATCACATCCCGTTGGAGACAGTAGGCTGAATGACCCTGATGTTCTTGCCATATAGTCAGTCCGAATGGGGCTTCGGTTTGTGCCAGAATACAGATGCACAAAGAAGACATAATTAAGAATAGTGCAGGGAACCGTGTAGAACGTTAGGTATGGACAAATGGCATTATGACAGTGCAATAGTCAAAAAAGAGCTGGGGACAATGTTAATAAGACCGCGCAGTAACCTTTCTAACGGCAACTAACGTTATATTATGTAACCATTTCAGTGTAAAAGTTTGAAATTCAAAGACGGTACAGCACCCATGAGGTCCGAGATAGCCTGGACAGCAGCTGTCTGACTGCTGTTCGAAGTTCAGCTTAATGCTAGCGTTAAGTTAGCTAACGTAGCTATGTTCGTTCATTACAGACAGACAGTTTCAGACGATGTAGAGACAGATATACAGACGGGGAGTGGGTGAGGCAGACACACAGACAGAAACAGCAGCGTTATACTACCTCAGACTGTACACAAACGTTTGATATCCTTGTTGTGGGTTTGCTTAAACGGCTAGCTAAGAGCCACCGTCCCGAGAGGACAAATGACAAGAACGACACTTCGTCAAGTTACTGGAAGGATTCCTCTCCAACTCTGCAAACATCCGGTCCCAACATTCAAAATAAAGCTGAGCCACACAAACCTGCTCACAGAATCCCAGGCCACCTGTCCAACATTTGACATATCATTAACTGCAGATGTATGTGGGTAAAAGAAATTCTGCTTTTTTGTGCAGTTTTCAGAATAATCTGTATCTGATGCCTTTATAGATAGCCACTGTTGTTGAAGTCTTTTTAAAGACAGAGGTTTTGGTGACTAGCATTTTTTTTTCTTTTTATTGCAACAGGCCTTTTAAAATTAACAAATACATTGGTGTGGATCTTCATTTTGACATTCTTCTTCTTAGGCACAAATTTGCATTGGGTTAGGTGGAAGATAAAGCAAAACCTCCCAAAAAGTCAACTTTCAAAAATGAATTTGAAAATATAGAATAGATCTGTAAATACACAAACATGTTTCACAAATAAAAAAAAGAATATCTATGAAAAAGCATTTGTGACTGTCTTCCAAACAGTCACAAATGCTGTTTGTGACTGTTTGGAACTTTTGAACAGTCATTTATGGACCTCAAGCCTATGCCTGTGGCTTTGCACTTTTCCAGGAGTTTTGGGACAAGGTTTTCACCTGTCCAAATGAAAATCGTTCACCACTCTGCCTCTTTCAGAAAGCATTTCAAAGTAAGAGCATGCCATTTTTCTAATAGCTGTTTTCTAAGGAACCACAGTTAGTGGTCTTATATGGCTTTATATTGACGTTAGCATTGACTATATAAGTGCCATACAGAACATTCTAGATGTTAGTTTTTGCAAAATTAGAAAACGTCCTTTTACTCACAAGTCACGTCTGTTATTTTACAATGTAAATTCAGTCTGGGGAGTGACGTCACATTGCCACAACAGTCTTCGTACCGGTTGATTGACCTACAGTGAATAGTCACTCTGGAAATGTGAGGAGAAAAGGGGGGTAAGAGACTTAAGGAGAGAGGAGTCAAGGCATCAGGCATCTAACAAAATGAGACATCCTCACCTGCGAGCTGCTTTTTTAACGCAATGCCCGTTAAATATGACATGGCACGGCTGTGTCACTTGTCCATTGTTTAGTTATAACATACCACTGTGTTCTTCAATCTCTGTCTGCCTACACAGGAGGTTCCAGCTTGTTATTGTAAGGCAGTTTGAGCTGGCTTATCTGATAATAAAGAGTGGAACAACATCAACTTAGTTGATTAGTCAAATCCTTGTATACACTAGTATTTGTCTAGGTATCACTACACTTTTGTCTTCACTTGAACAATGTGGTTGGACAGTAACCCATCTCTGTACTTATTCTTACTCAAAGAAATGTTCAGAGTGCCTTTTTCTATATTAACAGTAATATGTGCTTTTAATACCAGTAGTTACACTATAACATCACCATGAACTGTAATTCTTGTTGTACAGAGGCAAGAATAATAAGTAGGCAGTCTAACTAACTTAATCAGTTGTCTATACCTCCTTTTTATTCTCTTTTCTACTGATTTTTATGAAAAGGATACGTAAACGAGGATCTGGTAGGGGAGTCATGGCCACCTCATGGGGACCTTTTCCCACTGACAGTGCATGTCTTCAACAGCTGGAAGGTCGGCCAACCTAGCTGGTCATATGTGTAGATATGTCTGGGCTGCCTGGCTCTCACTGGTCTTCCCGTACCTGTTTCAGCATCAATCTGCCCATCCTCAGATTCAGCAGCAGGTGCATCTGTCTGCTCCTCTTCAGGATTCTCCTCGGGTATTAATGCCTCCTCAGGCCTTCCTCTTGGTGTCTCCGTCCTGGGGCAGAATTCCCGTGCTTCAGCATTTAGAGGAGGATCAGCTTGTCTTACTGTTGTCCACACACGATACTCATCTTCACTGGAGCTGTCTGTGTCTGTCCGGTAAGTCTCACATTTGGCTTCCTGATTTCCTCTTGTTGTCAGCTTAGTTTTGTTTCCATTGTTTTTCTCTTTTGGTTTGGAGTCACTGACCTCTGGCTCTTCAACCAGGTAAGGACATGGTAAGAGTAGGTTACGGTGTAACACTCTTGTTCTTCCTGTTCCTAACAATGGCTCAACTTCATATACTGGGCTTCCAGGATCTTTTGTCCCCGTGATGACATGGATCATGTCATCCCAGTAACTCCACAACTTCCTGGGACCTCCTCTTGGTGTGAGGTTTCTTACCAGGACATGATCACCTGGCTCAAGGGTGGAGCTCCATCTGCACTGATTGTAGCTACTCTGTCCTCTTTTTGCACACTTTTTCATGTTTCTCATTGCAATAGCATAGGCTTCTTGCATAGCCTCTCTCCACTTCTTGGCATAGCCAGTGCGTGACTGGTTCTCCTCTTCTCCCCTTTTTGGAAACATTAAATCGACTGGCAGAGTTGGCTCACGACCTAAGAGAAGGAAAAATGGAGAGAACCCTTTCGCTTCATGCACTGTGGAGTTGTAGGCGTGGACCACTTTATTTAGGTGCTCTTTCCACCTCGGCTTCTGAGGATCTTCGAGTGTGCACAACATCCCCAGCAGAGTTCTGTTGAAGTGCTCAGCAGGATTGGCTTGGGGATGGTATGGAGCGGTCTGAAAATGGCGAATACCACAGTAACTTTGGAACTTGTGAAAGAGATTATTTTCAAACTCTTTTCCTTGGTCGTTGTGTATCTTGGATGGGAAACCAAAGTGCATGATGAAGTCATCAAAAAGTTTTCTGGCTGCAGTCTTTCCAGATTTGTCTTTTGTCGCATATGCCTGCGCATATTCAGTGAAGTGATCCACCACCAAAAGTACATATTCTTCACCTCCACTGCTTTTCTCCAAGTGCAGGTAGTCAATTGAGAGCATCTCAAAAGGTGCGGAGGTCTCAATACTCTGGATTGGTGTCCTGATGACACTTTTTCTTTTTACACAGCGACACACCTGAGTGACATAGTGTTCCATTTCTTGCCTCATCTTCAGCCCGAAGAAGCGCTCCCTGGCAAGAGCAACCATACGACTGCACCTAAATGTCCCATCTCCTCATGCAGATGTTTGTAGATGGTGGATTTTAGAGACTCAGGGACAACTAGCTGTCTTCTGGACGCTGTGTCTCTCCAGAGGATCCTATTTCCATCAACCTGTAGGCGGGGTCACTCTCTTATTAGCTGTCTGACAGCTTCATTCTCTGCCAGCTTCTGTTTATGTTTCAAGTGGACATGTGTCCTTTTTAGGACCAAGACCCTGCTTATTGCTGGATCTGTTTTTTGGGCAGTTCTGATGTCTTCTACTGCAGGAGGCTGAATTGGTTCAGAGATACTGCCCTTTTCTGGCAGTGCGTTTGTATTACATGTAACAGCAGAGATCCAATTAATTTTTCCATTTTTTTCTCTCTCCAGAGCTTTTCCGATGGATTTAAAGACCTCCTGCTGGTATTCCCCTGTGCATTCTTGCATGATTTCCTCCATGGGTTTTGGCCACCGAGATAAGAAATCTGCATCTCTGTTTGCTGATCCAGGCCTATACGTGAGAGTGAACCTGTAGTCCGCCAGTTCTGCCACCCAGCGATGTCTGGTGGCATTGAGTTTTGCTGATTTGGTGACGTATGTCAGTGGACTGTTGTCACTGTACACAGTAAAATGAGGTCCATGGAACAGGTAGTCACAAAAGTGCTCTGTTATGGCCGATTTCAGTGCCAGGAATTCCAATTTGCCAGAATGTAGCTTGTAATTCCTTTCTGCTGCTGTCAATGTCCTGGACCCTTATGCTATGACTCTGAGTGCTTCACCTTGTCGCTGGTATAAAACTGCACCGAGGCCTTCTTCTGAGGCATCCACATGCAGTATGAAAGGTTTCTCCAAGTATGCATTTAAATAAAGGTTGAATGAATGTTTAACAATCTCACAATTGTTACACAGTAAATATAATATAATATAATATAATACAATTCTAATACAAGTCTCCAGTAGGTAGTTGTATTCTCAGGAATACCCAAACACACAGATATTTACTACAAGTTCATCAGTTTCACTTTGGTTCATTTTTAAAAATCAGTCGAGCTTATTCATTGAACAAGAGTTCTGCACTTGTGCAAGTACATTACCTAGCTGTGAATGAGTGGGTTTTATGGAGAAAAATTATTTTGATACAAAACAAACAACAAAACGTAAAAAACAGCAGAAATAAAACTGATTTGATTGTTTTAGTAAAGATCCATGCATTTGGGAAGTCCTGAGTATATGACTGGATAATCTGAGATTTGTGAGTTTACCATAAGTGCTTGCAACTTTCTTTATCAGGGATTCAAGACAACAAGCAGTGACTGCTATATACAGATGTGATATGGTTGTAACCCTTTAACAGTAGTCTAATATAGTCAGGTAAGTCATGTTTTTGAAAACATGTATGAAAACTAATGTCTGACTTCTCACAACAATTTGCACATACATGGAGTCTTGCACTAGCAGGAAGCACTATATTCTGTAACATGAATGCCATAACCCAAATTTTACAAATGTCAAGTGCTAAACCAGCCATCGCACCAGCTGCTGGCCGTGGATTGGAGATATTTATAGCCAAGGTTTGAGAGGTGACCTAATGTGTTTTTTTATTGTATGATGCCACATTATTAGGTGTTTTTTGTGATTCTGCTTTGAAATGTGAAATGTTGAACTTCATTAAGTCAAAAGCTGTGCAATGTCACCTTAATTTTCAAGAGAGTCCATTCTGCGAGTGAAGAAATGGATGCTCTCTATTGAGGGCAAAATTGTTCTCCAACTGAGAGACCACTCAGATTTCACTTCTGCTCTGTCAACAACATTGAATATCCAGAGGAGGCTGTAGTACTCATTATGTAACCACTGTTATGACAAGTAAAATACTACTCAAAATTATCAAAGTGATTTTGGTTATCTAAGACAGCAGGAAAACAACAATTTAACTTCCCTCACTTGAATCTGGCAGTTCCAACTGAATTGACAGTGTGGCACTGTAGCCTTCCTGTGATCAGTCTAGGCATCATACCCTGATGGTGGGATATGGTGGTCCAACAGTAATAGTTTATTTTTCTTAATAAGTGCAGTTATGAATTGTTAACAGAAAACTTTTAATTTTCTGTGGAAAATGTTTTACTCCCGGTGGAACTGCTACATTATCGTGGTGGGGGAGTTTGAGTGCCCGAATGATCCTGGGAGCTATGTTGTCGGGGGCTTTATGCCCCTGGTAGGGTCACCCAAGGCAAACAGGTCCTAGGTGACGGGTCAGACTAAAAGCAGTTCAAGAAGCCCTTATGGTTAAGTTAACAACAAGAACCGTGACGTCGCGCATTATGGTGCAGCCAGGGCCCCGCCCTGGAGCCAGGCCTGGGGTTGGGGCTTGTATGGGAGTGCGTGGTGGCCAGGCCTTTGCCCACGGGGCTCGACCGGGCTTAGCCCGAAAGGTTGACATGGGCCCAACCTCCTGCAGACCCACTACCCACAGAGGGAACCGTAGGGACTGGGTGCAATGTGGATTGAGTGGCAGTCGACGGCGGGGGCCCAATCCCCGGACACAACTTCTAACAGTTGGAACTTCACATCACTGGGCGGGAAGGAGCCTGAGCTTGTGCGGGAGGTTGAGAGGTACCGTCTAGATATAGTCGGGCTCACCTCCATGCACAGTTCGGGCTCTGGAACCCAGCTCCTCGAGAGGGGCTGGATTTTCCACTTCTCTGGAGTTGCCCGTGGTGAGAGGCGGCGGGCTGGTGTGGGCTTGCTCACGTCCCCACAGCTCAGCCGCCACGTGTCGGTGTTCACCCCAGTGAATGAGAGGGTCGCATCCTTGTGCCTTTGGGTTGGGGACAGGTCTCTGACTGTTGTCTCAGCCTACGGGCCGAACAGCAGTGCAGAGTACCCGGCCTTCTTGGAGTCCCTGAGAGGGGTGCTGGACAGTGCTCCAAATGGAGACTCCATTGTTCTACTGGGGGACTTCAACGCTCACATGGGCAACGACAGTTAGACCTGGAGGGGGGTGATTGGGAGGAAAGGCCTCCCCGATCTGAACCCGAGTGGTGTTCTGTTATTGGACTTCTGTACTAGTTACAGTTTGTCCATAACGAACACCATGTTCGTGTACAGGGGTGTCCATAAGCGCATGTGGCACCAGGACACCCTAGGTCGGCGGTTGATGATTGACTTTTTAGTTTTCTGTCATCTGATCTCCAGCCACGTGTCTTGGACATTCGGGTGAAGACAGGGCTAGAGCTGTTAACTGATCACCACCTGGTGGTGAGTTGGATGCACTGGCAGGGGAGGAGGCCAGACAGACTCGGCAGGCCCAAACGTGTTGTGATGGTCTTTTGGGAATGTCTGGCAGAGTCCTCTGTCAGCGCGGTCTTCAACTCCCACCTCCGGGAAAGCTTCTCTCAGATCCCGGGGGAGGTTGGAGAAATTGAGTCCGAATGGACCATGTTCTCCACCTCCATTGTCGAAGCTGTTGCTCAGGGCTGTGGTCGCAAGGTATCTGGTGCCTGTCGTGGCGGCAACCCCCGAACCCGGTGGTGGAAACCGGAAGTAAGGGATGCCGTCAAGCTGAAGAAGGAGTCTAATCGGGCATTGTTAGCTCATGGGACTCCTGAGGCAGCTGACGGGTACTGGCAGGCCAGGCATGCAGCAGCCTGGGCTGTGGTGGAGGCAAAAACTCGGGTCTGGGAGGAGTTCAGGGAGGCCATGGAGGAGGACTACTGGTCGGCCCCGAGGAAATTCTGGCAAACCATCTGGCGCCTCAGTAGGGGGAAGCAGTGCTTCACCAACACTGTTTACAGTGGAGGTGGGGAGCTGTTGACTTCAACTGGGGATGTTGTCGGGCAGTGGAAAGAATACTTTGAGGATCTCCTCAATCCCGCCGTCACGTCTTCCATCGAAGAAGCAGAGGCTGAGTGCTCAGAGGCGGACTCGCTCATCACCCATCACTGAAGTCACCGAGGTGGTTACAAGCTCCTCGGTGGCAGGGCTCCAGGGATGGATGAGATTTGCCCTGAGTATCTCAAGACTCTGGATGTGCAGGGACTGTTGTGGCTGACATGTCTCTGTAACATCGCATGGCAGTCAGGGACAGTGCCTCTGGACTGGCAGACCGGGGTGGTGGTCCCTCTTTTCATGAAGGGGGACCGGAGGGTGTGTTCCAACTACAGGGGGATCACACTCCTCAGCCTCCCGGGGAAAGTCTATTCCAGAGTACTGGAGAGGAGGATCCGGCGGATAGTCGAACCTCAGAACCAGGAGGAACAATGCGGTTTTCCTCCCGGTTGGGAACACTGGACCAGCTCTACACTCTCCATGGGGTGCTCCAAGGTTCATGGGAGTTTGCTCAGCCAATCCACATGTGCTTTGTGGATTTGGAGAAGGCATTCGACCGTGTCCCTCGTGGCATCCTGTGGGGGGTGCTCCGGGAGTATGGGGTCCGGGACCCTTTGCTAAGGGCAGTCCAGTCACTGTATGACCGGAGCAGGAGCTTGGTTCGTATTTCCAGCAGTAAGTCGGACCTGTTCCCAGTGCACGTTGGACTCCGGCAGGGCTGCCCTTTGTCACTGGTTCTGTTCATAACTTTTATGGACAGAATTTTTAGGTGCAGCCAGGTGCTGAAGGGGTCCAGTTTAGGGACCGCAGGATCTCATCTCTGCTTTTTGCGGATGATGTGGTCCTGTTGGCTTCATCAGGCCTGGACCTTCAGCGTGCACTGGGGCAGTTTGCAGCCGAGTGTGAAGCGACTGGGATGAGGATTAGCACCTCCAAATCCGAAGCCATGGTTCTCAACCGGAAAAAGGTGACTTGCCCTTTCTGGGTCGGTGTAGAGACCCTGCCCCAAGTGGAGGATTTTAAGTATCTCGGCGTCTTGTTCACGAGTGAGGGGAGGATGGAGGGTGAGATTGACAGGCAGATCAGCCCAGCGTCTACAGTCGCTGTACCGGACTGTCGTGGTGAAGAAGGAGCTAAGCCAAAAGGTGAGGCTCTGTATTTACCGGTCAATCTACGTTCTGACTCTCACCCATGGTCATGAACTTTGGGTCGTGACTGAAAGAACAAGATCCCGGATACAAGCAGCTGAAATGAGTTTCCTCCACAGGGGGGACTGGGCGCACCCTTCAAGATCAGGTGAGGAGCTCAGTCACCAGGGAGGAGCTCAGAGTAGAGCTGCTACTCCTCCACATCGAATGGCTTTGGGAAACCTCCCTGGGGAGGTGTTCCAGGCATGTCCCACTGGGAGGAGGCCGTGGGGTAGACCTAGGACACACTGGAGGAACTATGTCTCTCGGCTGGCCTGGGAACGCCTCGGGGTCCCACCAGAAGAGCTAAAGGAGATGTCTGGGGCGAGGGAAGTCTGGGTCTCTCTGCTGCCCCCGCGACCCGGCCGCAGATAAGCGGAAGATAATGGATGGATGAATGGAAAATATTTTATTTATTCTACTAGTAAAAAAAAGCCACCAAGTGCTGATGCTCAGTGTTATTTTAATAGAAAACGTTTTTATTCATTTTAAAAGCAAGCAGTGTGTGACTACCAATGTCAGTTTCTGGACATATTTGTTGGTTACCCAGGTTCTGTCTGTGACTCCAGAGTCCTTAAAAACAGCCCATTATATGTAGATGGAGTACAATCACCTAACGGATACTGTATACTCAGAGACAGTGGATATCCATGAATATCAGAGCCAGTTACAGTTATAACACCCTACAAAGAGCCAGTGAGAAATCCAGTGGCAGCCTGGTTCAACAGACACAACACAAAGGCTCAATCAGTTATTGAAAGATTGTTCAGCATCATGAAGACCAGGTGGCGATCTGTATTTTTCAAGGCTCTGGAAGTGCATCCTGTTTTGCTGTGAGGATCATTGCATGTTGTGTCATTTTGCACAACGTCTGTCTCTGGAATAGAGACATAACTGAGCCTGTGGAAGAGGCAATAGGGCCAGACAATGAAGGCAGTCAGCTTCAGCCCGACTTGCAGTGTGGTGAGCAGCTGTGTGGACGCATCGCTGTTGCTCTGTCAGCACCAAACAGCACTCCTGGTGTTATTATGACCATGACTGCTATTGAGGAAACACAAAAGACTTTCACATGTGCTTTTTAGTTTAAGTTTCATCTATGGAAAATAGTTTTGATCAGCCAGTGCTCTTTTTTTAAAATCAGTTTTATCTTTCTATATTTCAAACAAACAATTACATTGAGTTTTGCATTGTTACATTTTGTCAGCAGTGTTCTCTAATAAACTTTAAAGTCTCCCCTCCCTCGCCTCTTCTCGCCTGGCCTTTCCAGCAGTACCTTGAACAGCTGCTGACAGAAAACAGAGCTTGCTACACCCTCTCTCTCTCAGCAGCTGCACAGACACCTCCTCCTAAACACCTCCCTGTACATTTGCATGTTGGTATACATTTTTAGTAATGTAGCATTTTTAGTATGTACTTGCGTACTTGTTATTGAGAAACGGCCCATGGGTCAGTCAGATGTTCTGTCTCTCTCCATCCCATGTGTCTCTACACTGAGCTGCTATGCTGAGAGCGCCCCCTGCAGGTTTGGAGCACTTCCGTTTGTAGTGACCGGTTAGGCGGCGTTTTTTGTTTGCAAATGGTTTCTTAGTTTGCATCATTTTGTGCTTTGCATCGTTTCTCTATGTGCAGCGCATTCGATGATGATGCATTTGTCTTTGTTTTTTGCAGCACGTCTTTTTATTTGCACCACATTCCTCTTTTTGTACCTCGTTTAGACTCGTGTTTGACTTTGTGAATTTGCATCATTTCTGTACATGAAGCCATAGACATACATACGTAGACGCCGCATTGAGCGCTGAATCACACGTCAACGTAGCCGCCATATTGGATGTGGCAAAAGAGAACAGAGGAGATGCCTTACTCATGTGCTGCGTGGAATTGTACCAACCGGTTTTCAGTACAAACCAGATCACACGGGAATACCTTTTACAAGTAAGACTGAAAAAATACTTTTGATTGTATTTGGCCATTATAACATAATTTTACGACCAGAATTTGCTGACTTTGCGGCTAAAACTATGAAGTCCCGCGCATAATACTGTGGATTCCCGTGGTGAAACCAGCCTCCTAACAACGAAGAAGTCTTTCCTATTTAACTAAATTGGCCCAAAGTAACCACTATGAATGTTATTAGTTGCTTAACTAACTTTTCACATACTATGTAGGTTTCCCAAAAATAAAGACATCAGAAAGCAGTGGGAAACAGCTGTCAGACGTCAGGTTTCTCAGCTGGTCCGTCCTCCATGCTCTGCAGTGAGCACTTCAGACCACAGGATTATACAGGACAGGTCAGACGGTCAGGATAAGAGATGGAGCTCTTCCTTCAGTTTTCTGTTTCCCAGCACATCTTCACAGGGCAGGTTTATCTCTACATTATAATTTCTATCTGAATTTTCTATATTTTAAATTTCTATATGTTATATATTATCATATAGTCTTTGTTGAATGGGTGCAACTATAACACTAACAATTTCCCCCTGGGGATCAGTAAAGTATTTCTGATTCTGATTTATTCAGAAAACCCACCTGTCACATCTAAGTTTCAGGATCTGGTTATTATAAAAACAGATGTTTAATATTAATATTTCAATATTTATCATCATAATAACAGTGTTACATACATTTGTAGCTGTAAAAACTCATAAAAACATGAGAGAAATACATACGTTGGTTTGGCGCTTACCTTTGTCCTAAACATATAAAGAGTAAACATTTATAATCATCACATTAAAAGTTACATATGTTGTTTTTGATGCCTATTTATTTCCCAGATATATTGGTGTGTGTGTGTGGATGGGTGAATAAAGGCATTAACTTAAATCACTTTGTAGAAAGGCGCTTTATAAAGTTCAGTTCATTTTCTTGCATTAGTTTACGGGGCAGATCTGCCACATCCAATATGGCGGACACGCTGACGTATCGCAGCAACGGGTCAACCCGCTCCATGAGGCGTCTATGTATACATGTCTATACTTGAAGCTGTCTCTAACTGAGACGCATTGGACCATTGCAGGTGGTTTGGCACTTGTCAGCCACAATACTGTTCTCACTCATGTTACGTTTTCAAACACTATGACAGAGTGTTCTAATCGCATAAATCATATTAGTCTTCTTAGGGGGGATCCCTAAAAAATAGCTCATAGAAAGATTATGCACTCTTTGAAATGAAAACAACCTCTTGCTATCTGAAAACTGTTGACTGGTATGAGTGACAAAACTTTTTGCTGAGACAGGTGGAAAGTTTGTCTCAAAACTCTGTAAAACACATGAACTTGAGGTCAACAAATACCTGTTCAAAAGTTGTAAACTGTGCTTTTCATTCATTTGTAAATTTGACACACATGCACGGAAAAGTATTTGCCCCCCTATAGAAATCTTCTATTCAAGCACAAATGGGTTATGCAGCATGGCAATGACCCAAAGCACACAAGCAGGTCCACCTCTGAGAGGCTCACAAAGAACTAAATTTAGGTTTTGGAGTGGCCAGGAGTATGGAGTTGGTCCACCCTTTGCAGCTATAACAACCTCAATGCTTCTGGGAAGACTTTCCACAAAGTGTAGGAGTGTATTAATGGGAATTTTAAAAAATTCTTCCAGAAGCGCATTTGTGAGGAAGCATGAAATGCATTGAAGCATGAAATAGTCCAGAATGTCTTGGTATGTTGAAGCATCAAGAGTTCCTTTCACTGGAACTAAGGGGCCAAGCCCAGCCCCTGAAAAACAAGCCCACACCATAATCCCCCCTCCACCAAACTTTACACTTGGCACAGTGCCAAACCCAGACTGGCAACCGCCAAACCCAGACTCGTCTATCAGATTAACAGACAGAGAAGTGTTCTTGATCACTCCAGAGAACGCGTCTCCACTGCTCTAGAGTCCAGTGGTGGCGTGCTTTACACCACTGCATCCAATGCTATGCATTGCTCTTGGCGATGTGAGGCTTGGATGCAGCTGCTCAGCCATGGAAACCCATTCTATGAAGATCTCTATAACTGTTCTTGAGCTAATCTAAAGGCCACACCAAGTTTGGAGGTCTGTAGATATTGATTCTGCAGAAAGTTGGTGATTTCTGTGCACTGTGTGTCTCAGCATCCGCTGACCCCGCTCTGTGATGTTACATGGCCTACCACTTCATGGCTGAGTTGCTGTTGTTCTCTATTGTTTCCACTTTGTTATAATACCACTAACAGTTGACCGTGGAATATTTAGTATCAAGGAAATTTCACGAATGGACTTATTGCACAGGTGGCAACCTATCACAAGACCACGCTTGAATTCAAACAAATGTTTGTAGAAGCAGTCTGCATGCCTAGGTGGCCATGGAAGTGATTGGAACACCTGAATTCAATTATTTGGAGGGGTGTCCCAATACTTAATATAGTGTATTTCTACAATTTTTACTGTTAGATGACTTATTGTGTACACACTGATTTTCTTGCTATGTGACTTGACTAGTCTTTCATTTTCCAATGACAGAATTAGGTGAATGAACACAAGAACACAAATACACTGGCATCATAGTAGGGTTCAGTCAAGCCAAATTATAAATTTTTATTACGACTCACAACCATTACACCACAGAGGATTGTTGAATCCAACATGAGTTGGCGTTAATCAGCTCAGTGCCAAGCTGCAAAATAACTGACCAATGAATAGGTTTGTTTGACAGTGTTCTGCCTTTTTTTCTTGGTTTGGTGACCTTCTCAAACAAAACAATTTTAAGGATTGGAAATGTGACAAACATCCACTTGGATGACTGATTAGAAAAGAAATGAATACAGAAGCAGGTCAGTTTGGACACACATTTTGTTGGGATGAATTAGCCCATGTTCTGGCGGTTTCCATAACCTTTGCGGTGAGTGTCTTTCCAGTCATCCCAGTTTCTGGCTTTCAGCAGAGACTCCTCATCATCATTTTCAGCCTTTTTCTCTTTTTCTTCTTCTTCTCTCTCCTGTACATCAGTGTCCTGCTTCACAGCTACCTCCCTAGGCATACCCTGGTCAGGCAGGACTCCATGTTTTCTGTGTTGCTCATACCAGTCATCTACTGTCATGGTGGGAAGGCTGGGGTAACCAGCCCCAAACACCTGAGCCTGTGGGTGAAGAAAACACATGCCATTACACATGGTTACATGGAATAATTTGTTAGCTACTCAAAAATGTAAATAAAAAAGACTTCTGTCTGAGAATTGAGGCTGGAACTGGATCATCATTTGAACCCGTATGTTCAGCTGAGTGAGAACTATAAATACCATCATGAGCATTGTTAATTTGCCTGTAGCTCAGATGATCACTTATTCTTGTTTTTATCATCTAGAGTCGTATGCTGCTACATTTCAGGTATATATGTTTATATATATATATATATATATATATATATTAGTGCTGTCAAAAATATTGCGTTATTAACGCGTTAACGCAAATCAATTTTAACGGCGTCAATTTTTTTATTGCGAGATTAACGCGGGCAGGGATGGGTGAGGCGGGGGTATGGTTGGCGAGGTCAAGGGCGAGGTGTTCGCTGTCGGAGTCAGACATAATCTCCTGCTGGTGGTGGTACAACAGCAATATTCTCACTCGCCTTTCTGTCGGCTCCTTTTCCGCGTCCTGAACCGCGTGTCGCTGATGCAGATGCTCCGCCAGGTGACGGCGGCCTGGGGTGCGCGCATGACGATTGACAAGACCAAAGTTATCTGTGTGTGTTGTCAGAGTGAACTGAGTTCTCATCGTAGCATATCCAGTCTGTAATACCACTTGATGGCCAAACACAGCTGACGCGAATTCTCCGCCTCCTCCTCGTATAAAATGATAATTCAAGGGACATTTAGAACAGATAAAAAATGTGCAATTAATTTGCGGTTAAAAATTTTAATTGATTGACAGCACTTATATATAAATATATATATATATATATATATATATATATATATATATATATATATATATATATATAAGAATAGAGCAGTGTAATTCTGCCCTTAATTTATTCAATTTTACTGCATTGACAAGCAGTATCAGTGGAGACAGCAGTACCTTTAATATCTTAACAATATACACGTCCCTAGTGAGGGGCTAGTACAAGCAACAGATTTATATGCACTTGATTATCATGTTATCGTGAGTTTACAGAATTGTGCATATTTATTGGTTTTACATATTTACACTCAGCAATTTATTACACAGCTACTTTTTAATCAAGCTATTTGTGATATATAATTATATTTTCTTGGTATCATACAGTAGTGACATTGTGTGCTTATGATAAACGTCCCTCAGGGGAAAATAGTATTTTATCTTGATTTGGATCTGTTGAACGATTGCTATTTCCCTTATGTGAATCATGGGACTCTTTTACTATCAACTGGCTCCTGCTGTGGTTCCCTAACACAGTCTCACCTGTACAGCATCCTTGGTGAGGATGAAGGGTTTGATGGGATGCTGGGAAGGCCGAGGTGGCTGCTTCACACCACACTGCTTCAGAACATCCATCTTTTTGAGTATCTCCACCTCCTGGTCAATGCTCTCTATTTCCTCTAAACACACAGTGATCCATCTCTGGACATTCACAAGGTAAAAATCTCTGCTGACTTCATCATCAGCCTGTCCACTCTCCACAGCTCTACGCATGTCCACCAATCTGGCTTCCAGCAGCTTTTTCTGGCGATACCGTTCAATCTTAGCTTGTCTCTGTGCTCCCATGGTAACCAGGTCTGATGAGCAGGGGACAGACTGAAACAAAAAAAACATAACAGTATTAGCTGATTCATTTTTAAACTCACTCCAAATTATATTTTCAAAAACTCATTTATATGATCCTTCTTCCTGCCATGGTTTTGCTATTGATCAATCTAACAGCTATTTTGCCGAACATCAAAGTGATTATTTTCCTCCAAAAAAGCAATACAGCTGTTGTTTCTAACCTTTGTGTATGATAATTTTCTCAGATGGTGTCACAGTTGTAAAATCAGGATTTTAGTAGTGCAGAGCAGCAGCTTGGAAATGATCGCTGGTTAACTTTCAACACAAGTGTGAACTATGCCATCACATTAATGGATCGACGCACACAAGCAGTTGAACTTTGAGTTGTGTGAAGTGAGTAAGAAAAGGAATTTTTCACATTTCATCACAAGTATTCATCAAAAAAACATCACAGATGCTTGATACACCGTTTGTGTGCCAAAATAACAACACATCTTTTTCACACACTTTCCTCTACAATTTCAAATGTACTAGGCAACAAAATAAAATGTGCATAATAAAACCTTACTGTGATTAAAAGGGACACTAACAGCTTAAAGAATAATGAAATGCACCACTGATAAATGTAATCACAGTCAAAGTTTATTTCTTCCAGTCTTCTGCAACTATTGCCTCAGGGAATGTTTAATACCTCTGGCATCAGACAGCAGCAGGATCCACATGTGGATCCAAAAAGAGAAAGTTGCACACAATTGCACACAGAATAAAAGCACTGGTAGGTCATTAAATTCTTAGAATTCTAAATTATTGCAGAGAAAGCATGGAAAGCATCTCAGTCCAAGCCAGGATCCCACTGTGTAGGCCTACATGACTTCACATCACAGGTGAGCTGTCACACACAGAATGACACTTTAGTTTCCAGCTAGTAAGGACTATTTCTTCATGGTTTATTACAAACCTGCAGGACTAGACGGCGGTAGGATCCACGAGTGTCTCCAAAGAGAGAGCTGCACGCATTTATGCACGAAACAACAGTAGCAACTTCATTAATTAGTTTAGCTATGAATTATCCCACTTCCTCCCTGGGATTAGACCAAGATGGCGGCGTGATTTGATTGCTCCACACAGCCTTGCAGAATTTAATATAAATCCCCAAGTTATATTTACTAGTTCAACAGCGACCATGTCAAAATTCAAAGCTGAAGACATGGAAAATCGCAGTCGGGAAAGAATCTACGTATGTTTGGCCTCAGAGAGGGAGAAGAGGGAAGCCGACAACTGTTGGAATATGTGCAAGAGATGTTGTCGGGCTGGCTGGGTACTGTTAATCCTTCACACTGGAAAGGGCCCGTACACTTGGCCTGGCAAAACTGCACCAAGACAGAGCTGTCCTCATACGTTTTCTGAAGTACCAGGACCAGGAATTTGTTTTCCGTCGCTCCAAAGTGCATGAGATCCAACATAATGGAAATCAACTCTGCTCCGCCTAAGACTTCTCCGCTGAGACAATGAGGCAGAGACATGAATTCAATGCAGCCAAGAAGCTGTTTATTGATGCTGGCTGCTTCCGAGGCTTTTAACAAAATCCATGCAGAAGAAGAGTACTCCATAATGGCAAGATTCACTTCTTCTCATCGCCGAAAAATGCAGAAAAATTTCATCGTGGCCTCTGAAGAGACGACATGGCTTTGTTTACAAACATAGAATCAGCTGATGCCTGTTGACGATGCACTGAACAATGTCGGAGAGGTTTGTACTGTCGTATCCATGAGCAGGTGACCTTACTCTATACAGCAGACAGAAGGACATTTTCTTTCTTTCTTTCTGTCTCTTTGATTATGGTTATCCAACCTGACTTTAACTCTTTACAAGCTGCCATGTCGACTATCCTCATTTACAGATATGGTACGTGGAGACACTATAATTTAACTGTGCCCAGTTATTTCCGAGGTTTAACTTTAAACTCTGTGTGCGCTAACATAGACAGATAACATGTTGGGTTAATCAGCTGATGTCTTTTGATAGGGCATTACTATAAATATCAGAGAAAAGGACTTCAGAAGTTTGGACTGTATTTTCTGTCCAATGTTACCTTAAATATTGTATGAAGGGCCCAGAAGTTTAATGTTTACTGTTACTTGCTTGAGGTTTATCATTCAACAACTACATGACAACTCATTATAATATTTTGGGCACAGTGCTTGAAAGGAAAGCACGTTTTGAATTAATTCTCTGTCTTGTGAATCAATTATTTTATTATTTTTATTTTTTTAAAAGAAAAAGGTAAACGTTTTAGTTCATTTCTTTTAACTACAGAACTAAGAAAGAACCATTTTTGGTTTCTGTTACCATCATTATTATTAAACTACTCTGCTCTTTGTGTTTGACATGTTTAGCTGCCACTCAGTTAGGGGTATTGTTTTGTGGGTTTTCTGACTGCGTGGTTGGTGGACATCATTCATGGTCTGCCTGGGATAGGTTTACCAGTGAAGCTACTCCTCAGTTATGTGGATCAGCATTAAGTCCTACAAATGTTACAGGTGTTGAAGGGAAATGAAGGAGAGGTGGAGGGATTAGAAGTGTTTGGGGTTTGCACTGTTGTGGGAGGATGCTGTTCAAGCCTCCCCAGGTATGCGTATATGTTTGTATGTGTTTTTTTTGTTGCTGTGATTGAAGTTGCTTGACTTGCCGTATGAGAGAGGTGGCCTTTGTCTTCCAAATCTGCGGTGGTACTACTGGTCTGCTCAATTGCACTCTGCTTCCTTTTATTTTAGCACATATATTCTTCCTTCCATCCATTATCTGTACACCGCTTAACCCTCTGTAGGGTCGCGGGGGGGCTGGAGCCTATCCTCGCCAACTCGGGCAAAGGCAGGGGACACCCTGGACAGGTCACCAGTCTATCGCAGGGCTACACATAGAAACAGACAACCAAGCACACTCTCATTCACACCTATGGATCATTTAGAATAAACATGTTTTTGGGCTGCAGGAGGAAGCTGCAGTGAAAACCTACACAAGCACAGGGAGAACATGCAAACTCCACACAGAAAGATCCCAGGCATCTTAACTGGGACGCGAACCAGGGATCTTCTAGCTGTGAGGCGACGGAGCTACCAACCGAGCTACCAACCGAGCTACCAACCGAGCCACCGTGCAGATATTCTTCCATTTTGGGTAAATATTGAGCAACCAACTACATCAGAACTACCCCTCAAGCTGTACCTATATTCAACAGATCTTAAAACATTGAAAAAAAAAAGACAAAGAATCCTTTTCTTGAAATGTCATTGCATACACACCAGCATACTGGAGACATCCCTGCTTTATTCTGTTTTTCCTATATGGAGAAACAATGATTTTACACTAAGCATGTGGAAATTAATCGATACGAATCGGTATCTAGATACAAACGTGTGCGACGCAAGTGCATCGATTCATTCAGTGTGCATCGATTCAACTGACGTGTGAAAATGTGGATGCATCAGTCGCTGCATGCCTGCATTGGTAAAATCCATGGTTGCATCGATTTTTTCATGTTGTATTTCATTCTATCCTGTGTTTCTGAGGCACACTGAATGCACCATCACTGCTCCGTGTTTTGTTTTTAACACGGACAGAAGTCGGGAAGCTTATTTCTACCGCAACAAAGTTACAACAACATGGAGGTCAGCGAAAGCAGCAGCAAGCAGCGAGATGAGACTTTTGACGCACCTAAAAAGTTCAAATCAGGGTTTGGAACTACTTTGGCTTTTTCAAGAAAGATGGTAAACTTGACAAGACGCAGGTCGTTTGTAAAGAGTGCCGTGCTGCTAAACCTTACTGTACTGTTAAAGTTCTGACGGTGTGATAAACAGGTTCCAAATGTGAGGGAACTGATTCCTGTTCCTTAATGTTGAATCTGGTTCCAAATCCAACCCTACTTGTGAAAAGGCCTGTTTTTTGTTGTGCTTTTTAAGAGGCCAAAAAGAAGCCCTTTGACAGAACCAGGCTCAGGGAAGGCTGCCATCTGCCTCAACCCGTTGGGTTGCGAGTGGGGAAACCAGAGACAAACTTGGCTGTTGGTAATTTGAACACTTTGATCAGCTGCTTTAAGTTTTGTTTTAGCCTGCTAATGCAGTTGTAAGGAACATTAAGGGGAAAATTATCTACATCTGAAAGACTAGAATGCTGTCACCTAAACGGATTGATGCAACTAGCAATGCTTCATGCCTCTTGTCTAAAGGGGGCTCAACAGGACACAAAAATCACCATTAAGTATTTTAAGTCTGACGTCACGGTTTGGTATGTTTTTGGCACAGTAAAAATAAGAAATACATCACGTTAAACTGCTTACCAACACCCCAAAACCCTTTAGGTGTGTACATTTATCCCACTGGCCTGCAGTGTCTACAATGGAGCAGAAACTGAAATAAGCATCTATTTTCTCCAGAGGCCAAATATGTAAAAACAAATTGCACAATCTGGTGAAAAACAGTAAGAATTAATATGTCAAAGCTCATTTAGGTTATTATTGTATTATTTATGTATTATGGGAGCTAAAGTTAAAACTTGTGAATTCCCTCAAAAATACACACCTGTACCAAAATGTACGGCATATGCATAACAAACAAAATTATATATGTATATATTACAAAAAACATGGATAGAAAGGCACGTCCCTGGGGCTGATTAGGGTTGTATCGTTTTGAAATGACCTTTTCATGAGGTCTAACCTCATCTGTTCTGAGAGGTTGTTGATGGTCTTGTCTTTGCAAACTGAATTTGTCCTTCAGCTCTTGAAAACCTTGCTCCACCACAAGAATACAGGATATTATGAAAATGAGCGGATGGCACATTTACACCTTTTCGAGCTGATAAATGTTCCTGGTTTTTATTTGCCATCATTTTAAATTATATATTCGTTAGTAAAACAACTTACCTTGGCTTCGGAGTTTCCATTTTCTGATGCTTCGTCGGGACTTGCATTTGCATTCTTGGGGTTTGGCAGTTCAAACTGTGAGATGTTATACTCCTTACATCTCCTTAAGAAATCCATAAAGTAAGCCCGGGCTGTTTGCACTATCTCCAGTCGTTTGTCTCGGCCGGTCTGCTTCATGTGTAGAGCTCCTAACAGAGCGGGCAGCAGCAGGTACTTCAGGTCTGCCGTGGCTATCTCCTCCACCTCTTCATTGCGGCTGAACAGATCGAGCTGAGCGACCATTCTGGACGCTTCTTCTAAAATACCAACACCGCGTTTAACTTTGACCTGAATACTGTTTGAGCCGAGGGGTTCATTTGTACTGTCGACCTCCTCAAAAATCTTCCAACCACGGTCGAGCAAGTCAGGTAATTTAGGAGGCCCTGCGTCTGTATTTATTTGCTCTCTTACATCGTTGCTGTTGTTACCTTCCGCCATTTTGTTGTATTTTCCGGGTTCCGTCTTCTTCGTCTTATATTTTTGCGGCTAAGCGCAGGTTCGAGGGGTTTTACTGCCCACCACAGGCCGAACACTGACACGACACTTTATTAGGCCACGAAACGCTCACGTCAGCGTCCCAGGAAGACTGAAGCTCACCTCGTCGTTCTGGTACAGGCTTCATGAGAGAAGAGTCCAGCCTCCAGGAGAAACATTAGGCGGTGCCCGTCTGGTGTTGCTGTATCTGAAATGGATGTAGGAATGAAGTGTTCATGTGTTACTGCAGAATGACAGAGCAGAGAGTAAGGTGTAGCTCAGGGACACAATACTGGGTCATTTTGTGAAACTTCCGTTCAAAAATCTAATTCTGAAGCAAAAAGCTAAACATGAACAACGACACAAATAACTGAGAGACAATTACCATCTGCAAAGCAGTCAAAAAATGAAAAACTCATTTT
Source organism: Dascyllus trimaculatus (assembly GCA_024666655.1). Taxonomy (NCBI): domain Eukaryota; kingdom Metazoa; phylum Chordata; class Actinopteri; family Pomacentridae; genus Dascyllus; species Dascyllus trimaculatus. Next base: position 2,794,167 of record CM045457.1, read on the forward strand.
CATTGTATTCATTTTGATGGTGCTAATTGAAAGAACTGCAAAGCATTATGCAGACAATTACCATAGCATCTTAAAATAAAAGAAAGAATGATACATAAAAAACAGCATTAACACAGAGAACTTACTGTCCACATAGTGAAGAGGTTTCAGGAAAGGTAGGAGGAGCACAGTGGAAGCAATAACTGATTTAGTGTCAAGAAAGGCACAAACTAACAACTGGATAGTTGCTGATGTCTCTTTTAATGTGAACAAGACAAATGATCTTTTGTAAAAAGAAGAATTATTAGTTGAAATGGTGTCTACATGATAATACTGTTGGCATTGAATAGGTCTGTAGTTTGGGGGCTTTGTGATTGCTTGGTCTGGCCATTAGGTGGTGCTGTGAGCTTACTGAGTGTCAGTGTATCTGGGTTTCATGTCTAAAGCTGTGTCTTGATATCTTTTACGGTTTTATTTCATTTTTGAAAATTCTAATTTTTTTCCAAGAAAAAAATATGAAGGAAGTGCAGTTAAACTTGTCTCCCAACTTCTACTCAACATAAACAATTCATACATAAATATGTTTTTTCATTTTTGTCCCTCCACCCAGTGTGAGTCTCATTGCTGCAGGACTTCCATGTTTTAATAAATCACTCTCATTATCTGTGAGCGCCAAATTTTTTCGTCTTACGTTAAAATTTGATTGATGATCTGAAATCTGGATATGTGGAGTTTTCTTTGGAGTAAAGGCACCGGGGCTCTCTCCAAAAAAATAACAAGAAACAAACAGAGACAGTTAAGGCACTTTATTATCAGAGACAATCACCTCAGATCCATTATTTTCTCTTTGTACAAGCTGATATGGCAACCACAAACATTTAAAACTTGATTTGATACACAGAGGATGTAAACTTTTATGGCAGGAGTCTTGCAAGTTTGCATACTCCCCCTGATGTACAAAGCGTCATCTTGCCCTGGGTTAAGGCCAATCTCACTTCTTAATAAGGGAGAAAAAACAGGTTAAGAAAATGTGAAGAATTAATTTGCCATTTATGGTATATCGTAACATATGAACAGCTGGAAAGAACAAAAGTATAACCCAAACATTGCTTTCTGTCATTATTTATTTAACTTTTTTTTCATACGAACTGCTTTGTCTTTTTTGGATAGTAGAAACTGAATGGGGGAGGGATATGGCGTTAGAAAGGACTACTTCATAATCTGGCTGCATTTATAGGGACTATGTTGACTATTGCTTAGGATTTCTGCTTAGTTCCTATAAACTAATGTTTTACACAGCCTTTGGTCAACATACTACACGCTTCTCTTGAGCCCTAGTGGAAGATACCACTAAGAACTACATATACCAACTATCAATCCTTAAACACTGTTGCTGTTACTAGGAACCATCGAGGGAGGATTACTAACCAGGCAAGGATTCACTGATGAAAAGTAAATGTGCTGCAGGTGCCTAAACTGGTTTGTGTTGATTTACCAGAAGCTTTGCTTTAAGATTACATAAGCACTGTACTATATACTACTATATTATATACTGTACTATATAAACTGATATAATACATCAAGAGGGTCCTGTCTAATTGCCAGATTTTGACCTCCACTGTTGTAAGACACCAAGATCTTACTTTACAGTGAAACTGAAATCATATCTGGTCTTTCCTATTTTCAATACAGTTTGAAAAGTGGTTTATAAATATACTGTTACTTATCACATAGCAGAAAGGGTATTTGAGCAATATCAGAAATGACCCTATTTCTCAGTGACTGGAGGGTTGTGTCCAGCAGCCTTAACCTGACACACAATTAACAACCTTGCACTGTAGCTTACAAGCAGTGGGCAAACTGTTTTGCTAGCAGTAGTACTGCAGAGCAGAGAGCCTCGACTGAATGAAGCGATATTTGCAGATATGTTTACATGAGGTTTATTGTGCTGTAGCTGACTGACTAATTAGTTGTTTAGCCTGCAAACTGATGTTAGCAGTGTCATTTTCCCTGGTGATGTCTGTTGGCTCATATGTGTTTATGTTAGAAGGAGAATCTGGAAAGAAAGCTGCCTACAGCGATATATTACTTTGTTATAGTTTCATAAATGCGTATATGCTGCAAATAAATAATAAATTACTTCCTCCCAGAGACCCTTGATGCCTGAAGTAACCTCCTAATTTGCCCTATCCTAAAACAGTCTACTATCTTTTTGTAGTCCCAAAATTTAAAACAAAAACAAGATGAGGATTTGTGTCCATCACATGTAAACTAACACAAATAAAAATCAATTAATTTTAGACATTAAGATTTTTAACAAAATTCTAATATCGAAGACATCTTTTGGCACTTGACAGTTTAGAAGGCACAGTGGTGATGAAGGCTCGGTTCTTGGCAAATTAATTGTTTGCTGAGATTTTGTAAAGGCATACTGTGTACAACTTTTATTTCAAAAGATTACAAGTCAAATTATAGTTTTGGAAACAGTTCTGTGGCATTGCTGCAGTAGACAGCACTGTTAACGGCACTTGAGAACTTCCTCTTCTTAAGTTTACACTTGCTTGGAACTGCAGGATTCTCATCGGCCTTAACTCATCAGGAAGCTACAACAGAGACAAGAAAACTTTCAGCCATTAAAAATTAAGGCACTATCCTTGCCATTCACAGTGGATAAAACGGAGTGAATCAATATGAGTGTGTCCATCTGTCTCTACCTGTATGGGTATCCATGGTACTTGGCTCTGAAAATGGACAGCAGCCAGCTGAAGAACAGCATCACCAGACCAATACCTGCTATACACATTACTGACGCACACATACACACATGGAGAGAGGTCGGCTATACATTTATGAGCATGTGTTAATGAACAAGCGTGTTTGTCCATTCATAGTGTCAAGGAACTAGTTACTAGGAACTAGTTACTAGTTCCTTGCCAGTGGTGTCTAGCAAGTCTGGATCAATGTTGGACTGTGGGAATTCAGGGTCAGGTCCTTCTGCTACAGGTTTTGTTGGTTCACAGACTTTAACAGAGCCTGTGGGAGCTTCTGCGGTAGAGACCAGGATGGTTTCAGAAGCACCAGGTTCCTCTGTTGCCTCTGCACTATCTGGATCTTTGTCATGCTTATCTGATTTTGCATCCCCATCACCAACAGACTTTTGCTGTAGTTTGTCATCAGAGAAATCAATGATGGTGACTGAAGAACCTCCTTTATGCTCTGTAGGTGATTTTGGTTCAGTGACTATTTTCTGGTCCTCTTTAGGAGCTTCTACTTCTACTGTTGTGAGGTAATTTCCAGCAGGTGTCAAAGGCTCCTTGGGATCTGTTGCAGGCCTCTTGCAGACACTGTGTCAGTGGGGAAAATAACTATTTGATACACTGCCGATTTTGCAAGTTTTCCTACTACAAAGAATGGAGAGGTCTGTAATTTTTATCGTAGGTAGAAAATCTTGAAAATCACATTGTATGATTTTTAAATAATTAATTTGCATGTTATTGCAATTAATTATATATATATGTATATATATATGTAATTATATATGTAGATTTTAAGTTAAAATACATATTTTGCAGAGCAACACATACTTGTGGCATAAATCCTCTGCAAAAAGTCTTTTTTTAAATTGCTACCTCAGACAGAATACTCTGGCCACACTGAACCAGGTGGAACTAACAGTACTATAATGTCCCTCAAGATGAATTCAGTACAATTACTTTAACAAACCAACAGAGTTGTGTTAGACTGGGATATGAAATATCTGTATTATAACTGCAATACATAAAACTGTGATACGCTGGCTGATGCTCACCTCTATACCTGTTGCAAACTAAATGTTCCTCCAAGCTTTATTTTTCACATTATTGTTGCAGTAGTGACGTGGAACAGATGCTGTGTCTTGTCACGTTACTGGCTTTTTTAGCAGAGTGTAAATACGCAGCACTCCCACTGCAGACTTTTTTTTATTTTATTTTTTTTACCACTAATCCCTTATTATTAATACTGATAAACAATTATTACCATTTACTTACTTCTTTCCATTTGTCCAATTTTAACAGTACTACCACAAAAAACTCAACTAGTTACAAATTAACAGTGAACAAACAGAGGAAGAGATGATACCCCTGTGAGCCACAGGATGGATTTTACTACAAAACATTCAAACAGATAAAAGTTGAGAAAACTGAAAGACGTCGTTTTAACATACAACGTACATGACTGTTATACATGACTGTATAACAAAAAAAATGCAATAAAAGACTGCTCCTGGGTAAGGCACTTTTAACAAAGACCTGGTTCTCTTTACAAACACAGTGAAAAATGCATCAGAGAATAAAGCATTATGCATCGATGCATTGGTAATCAATCAATGCTTTCCCTTGCGGCAATAGTAAAAATCAAGATGCTCAAAGCTAATTTAAAATGATATATGGAACATTTCCATCAAATATCTTAGTATCTTAGTTTTCTAAGATAATGGAAATATCGTAGTATCTTAGAAAACTGGATTGTTAATTCTGTGGGTTTGAACAATATTTGCTAATTGCACAATGTGAATTTCTTTAAATACACTTTGGGCATTTGAAATTACAGCCAGCTTATGTTTACAAGTGACTAAATCTGAACCGCTGTACTATTTTGTGATACACCTATTATTTGTCCTTGTCCACTGGATAAATCAAGATTATTATGTGAGCACACATGAGCAGGAAATTCATGCTTTTGGTTTCTATTGCATCTTTACTGATGTATTATACCCTTAATTATTTAACACCAAGGTGATTATTGCGTACTTATAAGACAGCTGTTAAGCTGATCCTAGAACAATGATCCCATTCCTATGGAGTTTCTCATGTCCTTACTGGTCCCTCCTTAACATGATATCAGCCAAATACTATATCAAGGTTCATCAGCCTGACTTAGGATAATCCAAATTGGTATCTTTCAGTATTTTCTTTCTACAAAAAATCTGTCTTTTCTTTACTTCAACACAATTTTTTTGACAAACAAAAACAAAGCAACATTGAAAAATTTGACAAGAATTCATTTGAATTAGATCAAATGAATTAGATCCATTTGATCTAATTCACAGTGCTAAAGCTTCTATTGGCTTCAGCTGACCTTTAGAATGCTTTTTTGCAGACAGTGCACTTGATACCGCATCAACTGCACATCTTTACAAAGAAATAGCTTCAGGTAGGTATGGAAACGACAGAAAAGCTCCTTCAGTATACATAAACATTGTTCCAAACAAAACACTCAAACATTCGTGCCATTGCCAGCAGCCTTCTCCAGCAGGATACTGTGCCTTGCCCCACCGCCAAAAATTGAATCAATTCAAGTAACAAACTCCCCAAATAGCAATCTGACTGAACATCTGTGGGATGCACAAGAACAAGCCCAATGTCACAGAGGCTCCACCCCACAGGACCCAAAGGATGTGCTTCCAGAATACCAATGCCAAATAACATAGGACACTCCTAGAGGTCCTATGTTCAAGTCCCAGCAGGCCAGAGCTGTTCTGGCGGCACAAGGAGGACTTACATGATATTAGGAAAGTGTTTTTAATGTTGTGGCTAATTGGTGTATTTTTTGGGTGCTCCCTGGTTGCCACATAGAAAATGGTCTTAGTGAGCAGTAAACACTTGGACAACTTCATAAAATGATCTAGACTGACACAAAAAAACAGAAAATGTGTATGTGTGTGCATACTTTTCCTCTTTCCAATGTCCATGTCAGAAGTAGCAGCCTCACATAGCAGCACTATTCCCATGGTAACAGCAGCATCTGACAATGACGTCAAGGTTTAGACAAGTGCATTCAGTTTGCTCAGAACTCCTAGGTCAAACCATTTCAACTACAAACTGTGAACTGAGCTCCAAAAATACCCGAACAGGAGAAGTGAAGAACAGGGCCAAAGCCGATGCTTTGAGGAGAAATTAAAAAGCTTTTACTTTGGGGATAAAGGGGATGCAATCAAACACAGGGATACAAATCATGGATCACACCCCAAACATTCTGACCATTCACAGGTGAAGTGAATAACATCTATTATATTGTAAGAACTGTAGATGTCTAGGTCTGGGACACATTACATGGTAAGTGAATGCTTATTTTTCAAATGTTGGAAAAATGGACAAGTGTAAAGCCATGAGCCACTTTGATGGGGACCAAACTGCTTAGTGAGTTGAAGCGTCTCCAAAAACCACGTTTGACAAGCAAGATGTATGTGACAGATTACTTAAATTGCTGGCGAAACTCCTTCTCTGTAGACAGAGTTAGTGTCAGATATCACTGGGCACCTTCAGAAAACTTTTACATTCCATGCCACAGCAAGCCACAGAGGACGTCCACCATATAGCCAAGTAATCATAGTGGGGGTTTTTTTTAAACCAGTTTAGCTGTGTCTGGGCTTGTTTTTTGTTATCTGTGCATTTCACAAGAAGTTGATAGATATAAGACTTCTGCTTTAGTGTTCACTGTTTTGTGAGAGTATGCTCACAGTTGAAGGATACTGAAGAGTAGGATGATGTGCGTCTCTGCCACAAACTGGGCCTGACTGCTACCGTGGATGTAACTCTGAAAACACATAGTTTATATATTAGTATATTGGCTCAAATACAATAAAGTATTTTTCTCTGGAAAGTAGCACTACACAGGTAAAACAACATTAAACATCTTTCAAGACTGAAAGTGTATCAGAGGAGCACGTCCTCTACAGAGAGTGTTGAAATATGGGTTATATGTAGCCTGTTTACAGTGAGTCAGTCAACATTAAAGTGTGTGGATAGCCAAGTTTAACCGGAGTGAATTTCTAAAAGTTCATGCAATGTGAATTGATTACCTTTGTGTTGCCACAAAGGAAATAAATTCATGACAGCTGAAAACAAGTTCACAGCGTCTCTCAGTCTACTGCGAGAAAATCTGTCAAGCAGCTGTCATGGGCCGCCGTGTAGCTCACTGAGTTAGGGCGTTGCCATGTAGGCGCAGGCTGCCAGCAGTGGTCATGGGCTCGAGTCCGGCTCACGACCCTGCATGTGTCTCTGTCTACTCTCTCTATCCCCTTTCACCCAGTCTCTCCCCCTACCATTAAAAATGGAAAAATTCCCAACCCCCGAAAAAAATATTTAAAAAAACAGCTGTCATCAATGGTGAGCTCTTTCTTTTTGAGCTCACCAGAATTATGGGCAGTTCACGAACATGTCAGAAAAGAGTGTGAGCCTATGACTAATAGATGAGATACACTTCATGATTAACAAATAAGAGAAAAGGTTTTAAGAATGAGGACTTGTTGCCTTTGATTAATAGTATCTCATGAAAGCAGTTCCAACAGGATGAATGTCAAAGTGTTTCCTATCTTCAAGTCTTTTTTTAAACCAAAAACAGTTGCTGTTTTAGAACTGTAGTTATCCTATATTTGGGCCAGTATAGTACATTGTGAGTTATGGTATTGTGAGTTACTTTCCTACCTTTAATCAACAGCGTGGTCTTTCAGTTGGAGAGCACTTTTTCTTAAATTTACATCTATAAATTGTTATGCTTTTCCTCTAAACCCTGCTCTCTCTCTCTCAAATAGCCTCTGCTCAGCTACAAATCTGCTCTGCTCCTGTTAAAAATAGTTAAACTGCACTCAAATATATTGTTGCTAAGCAAATATCCTCTGGCTCAGTTTCAGTGTGTCTCCTTACACTCACACTGCTTCTGCGTGCGCACAAAATTTCTGCTCTTAGATTTTGACTCTTGGATCTTTGTGAAACAACTCTATCCAAAGTCCACAACCGATGAGAATGCCAGCTATGCCACTGACCAATGACACTGTCGCAGTCTTCTGCAACTCCTGCTCACTTTACTACTTGCAGCGTTCTGTATGAGTGGCTTACTGTGTAACTGGTTTATCACCACCCACCCTCCAGGGCTTATTATTGATTACTTCACTTGTTTTCTTGTAGGGCTTGTATAGGTAATGCATATACCAGTTCCTATATATACCAGTGTCTGTATGTTTTACTTTTATAGCTACACATACTGGGAGCCCTAAAACATTTTGACTTGCATTGTTGTGCTGTTTAACCAGCCACCAAATTCAAGGATCTCATGTAAGTGCATTTTAATGGTGCTCACTTTTTCAGATGTAACTGCTAAAGGCATGCTTGCATAGGGGTATGAAAATACATCCATGATAATATGGTTGGTTTTCAAGGGTTAATGATGGTTAGCACTGTTATTAGGCAACAAGCGACAAACTAAACACCAACATGTTTCTCTGTTATTCTGAGCTGATCAGATAAACGCAGTTAAACAGCAACTGCCAAATTACAGACACTGGTATATGTGTTAAGCATTGGTGTAGAATTGCCGGAGTGCACCAGAACAATGCTCTGCCGCTCATTACTTTCCAATGTGGAAAAAATAAAAAATAAAAAAATAACTGTGCAACTGAAAGACTACTGGCAATTTTTAAGGTGGAATGTTCTCTGGTATGTTGCTAAGGACCTTGATTCAGGTGAGGTTAAGCAGTAGTCAACTTGTTTTGGGGGTACTATTACGTGTAGATATTATAATAAAAAAAAGTACAGAAAAAAAATTTTTTGGTTGGAGAATTTTGACAGTGTTTTTTCACAAATATCCGAAAGTCAGAGCCAAAATCTGAGAGCATAAATTTCGTAAGCGTGAGGAGACACACAAATATAACCAAAGGACATTTGTACAGTTACTAATTTCTAATTAGTATCTTTACAATTGCTGACTGCACACAAACAGTTTTGAACAGGACAGAGCAGGTTGGCAACAGAGCACAGGCTATTTGAGAAGGTGGTGTCATGTGGAGCCAAGGTTTGAGATCCCAGAGCAGCCATTTACAGAGGCTAAGTAAATAAAGATGATCTGATTGCACTAAGGCTTAATGATGATTTGAAATTATTCTTATGTTAAGTAATGATTTGAAACAGTTTATAATTATTGGGAAGATTAAAAATGATTCTTTGTAACCAGAATTCTACAGGTTGAAAAGAGGAACTTGGCTGTGTGGCAGTTTAGAAACAGGACATGGAGTAAAATGTCTGTGCTCAAGCGTGTGTCCTTAAGTTTTCAATAACTTTTAATGATCAAGTGATTGGAAAGTTGTCTCAGTTGATTCAGATGGTGTGATGATTCTAAATATATAATATAATTGAGATTTGAAGTGATTTTAATACTTAAGGATGTTTCTCTGAGCAGCTGACAGAAAAAGAGGAAGTCCAGTCCTCCAATAGCCGTTGTCAACAGACGAGGGAGCTGTCGTTAACAGACGTGACTGATGTGAAGGCTAGGCTACTGAGGCTACTTAGTTTGGTTTTCTGTCAGAGTAAGCGGGGTAGGCGTCTGGATGAAGACAGTGAGAGCTAGGCGAGTCCCCTCACCACCAGCTTAAGCTGTTCTGCTGAACTTATTAGGTAATACCTATGAGCAATTTAGAACCTGACCCTAGAAACGGAGAGCTGGTCCAGTTACCCTGTTAAGGGGTATAATTAGGAGACAACAGTGGACAACGTTTTGAAGAAAAGGATTACAAATGTTGAACATATATAATAGTGCTATCAAACTAAAAGACCACACTTTTGATTAAAGATGGGAAAGCAAATCCATAGTGAGTGAGTATATATTGTGAATTGTGTGTTTCTGCCTTACAACTTGTCCTGTGCTGGGGTTCTTATGTGCATACGGTGGTCCTCTGATGTGGTTCCACATCTGGCCTGAAGTCATAATCAGGACAAAGCACTGAAAAACAAGGAAAAAGACACATAGCTGTGCAGTCCAAAGCATTCAAAAACAACATTTTAATGATTTTGGTGAGCACATTATAAATTTGTGCGCACAATTTCTTCAAAAATCACTAATGGAGACATAAATATTAATGTAACGTCACATGCAAATTAAAGAACTAAAAAGAGCTAAGTCTAAGCAATGGTTAGACCAGTTAACCAACAGAAATCTGTCATTGTTTTTAGTCTGTTTCCAGGGCTGAAAATGCATATCATAAAGTTAATGAACCTCTGCTTGCTTTGGATTTGTATTCTAGCCCTATGCTTCTATTACTTACAGCTGGTGTACCTATCTCCCTTTATTCTTTATATCTGTCTCACTCAGACTTCACTGTGCTGGGCCATCAATCATTTTGGGACCTCTGACTCTCCTCAGGATCTTAATGCCTTATGCTAAATGTTCTGGGTCTGGATCTTTATCCTGCACGGTTACCTTTTTCTTCTCTGCAAATGATTTGCTGGGGTTTTCCCACTGTTTGTGTAGTTTGTGTTTTCTAGGTCTCCATGGTGAAGAATTTAATTTACTTAGTAATCAATGAATATTAGTAGTTTTTAAATAATAATTTGTATAGTAACATGAGCTAACTAATGGCTGGCTCATCAGGAAAACAGATCTCTAAATCGTCTAAATCATAGGTTTGTGTACTGTTTGCACGCATGACTACCGAGTTGATCACTTTGGGTGAATTTAAGTCTTTGTTAAGAGACTGTGAAATGCAGTCTCTTAGTAACATATCAAAATTATTATCCGAATATTCGAATGTTTGAATATTCGGGACCAGCCCTAGTGAAATGTCTTCTTCTGAAACAGTAAAGAAAGTCCACACTGGTGAGTGCCACGCCATGCTGCTTGTTTTTCTCAGCCCACGCAGTCTTATGACATCACATACATGCGACAGTACCGTCAGGGAGGGGAGGGTTAAGGAGCCAGGCACGAGCCACAACACACAGACCAACGGCAAAATACCTAAAGTATATAATATCTAAAGTACTTACCTCTATGTTAGTGAATAGTTGTGTAACTACTATAGTAATGTGTGAATAGTTACGAAATTGCCAAGTTTCAAAGCAAAAACAGCAGTGGTTTTGGAACTGCCAGATTCCACCACAACGATCATGAAGCTGTTGATGTTATTGCATGTACACTCCCCTCCAAAAGTATTGGAGGGGAGTGTACATGCAACAGTGTGGTCAATTCCTTTATTTTTGCTGTAGACTGAAACATTTGGGTTTGACATCAAAAGACGAATCTAAGGCAAGAGATCAATATTTCAGCTTTTTTTGCCGGGTATTTATATCTGAATCTCATACACAACTTGGAAGATAGCACATTTTGTTTGAACCCACCTATTTTTCATGTGAGCAAAAGTATTGGAACATGTGATTGACAGGAGTGTTCTGTTGCGCTGGTGTGTCCTATTACATTGATTATTCAAACAATAAATAGAGCTGAATGTCTACGTTCAGTTTCAGATTTGGGTTTTGCCTGTGAAGACTGCATTTATAGTTAGAGGTGTAACCAACATGAATACCAGAGAGCTGTCTATGGGTGAAAAACAAGTAGCTGTGAAGCTGAGAGAAGATGGAAACTCATTCAGAGCCATTGCACAGACATTGGCCATAGTCAGTACAACCATTTGGAATGTCCTGAAGAAGTTAGTGAGATCAGCAACAACAATGAATTAAAGGTCCCGAAATATGAAAATATCACTTCAGACTGGCTTTCTAACAATAATATGCATCCCCAGCATGTCTACAAACCGCTCTGAAATTAGAAAATTCTATCCACTCCCTTTCTTGCTTTCTCCACCCTTCAGAAAATGTGTGCTCAAACAAGTGGATTGGAGATTTGTCCTTTATGAGATCATTTAGGGCAATTACACCACCTCCAGGTTGGTGACACGGACGCAGAAAAATGTTAGGCTGAATCAAAATGTCAACCCTCTGGACGTGCAGACTGAGCCTTGCGGACTTCAAGCGTACGTAATGCCTGTGACGTCTTCACTGTTATCACTTAAAGTCTGCAACAGCAGGAGTCTGCAGCATTATGACTGGAGCTAATAGACAGGCTTGGAGTCCCTTTCACTTGTTTCCGTGAGAACATTTGAGAGACTATCATATATACGGCAATCAACACAAGTAGCAAGATATAAATCCCATTTATAGGCTTTTTGTGAGTGAACAAATCAACATTCATACACATACGCTATACACATTGTAAACAGCCCTCAGCACTCCTGGACTTCCCATGAATGCACCGCAAAGCACGGCAGTTGGTCTGTTGTTGGCTGCACAAACCAGCACAGATGTCTTTTTTTTACCTCATTCTTCGTCTGAGGTTTTGAAGGCCCAGTGAATTAATTTTATTTTCGATGGAAATGTACCCACAACTCCTCCTAAAATGTTGGATGTGTGTGCTCGCCACTTCACTGCAGACTGCTTTCTCAACAAGGCCCAGGCCCAGTACAAAGCAGGGTTCGCTACGAATCTGAACATAAAGCATGGATTGGTACCAGCTGTCCGTGACCCAACTACAAACGTGGGAGCTGCAAATTTTACCATTTTATCTTGCTTTACTGTATAGGCCGGCCTAGTATGGTAGCCTGTTGAATGTGGTTTTAGCATGGCAGCTAACTGAAGGTACTGTTGGTAGCATAGTTAGCCATTCAGAAATGTCCTGCTGCAGCCGCAGAGTTTGAATTTCTTCGGGAGCCTCTCCTTCTGGGTCAGACTCTGGATCAAATTGGTATGACTAAACCACAGTGCTTCTACGAGCCATACTTACACACTCTGTGTAAACATTAGTGCATGGTACGGGACGACGTCTTCCAGAGAGGGGCGTGAAGAAGGCGTGGACAGGCACAGCTCATTATCACAGACACAAAAACAGTGTATTCTCAGTGGAGCTCACAAGAGGGAGATACAGGCTGGTGGTAGTCCAGGAACAAACTGGGTTTTTAGGCAACAAACTTCAAATAGACTGTTCTGGGACCTCTGAGACCTACATGAACTTGCTGAAAAGGAGCATAATATGGGGCCTTTAAAGTACAGAAGCTATACCAGAAGATACAAACCACTCATTAGCAAGAAAAATAGGAAGGCCAAGCTGGAATTTGCCAAAAAAAAGTACAGAGACAAGCTTCAAAAATTCTGGGACAAAGTTTTATGGACTGATGAGACAAAGATTAACCTTTACCAAAGAGATAGAAAGGCGAAAGTTTGGAGAAAGGAAGGATCTGCTCATGATCCCAAACATACAAGCTCATCTGTGAAACACAGTGGAGGTAATGTCATGGCTTAGGCTTGCATGGCTTCTCCTGGGATGGGCTCATTAATCTTTAGTGATGATGTAACACATGATGGCAGCAGCAAAATGAACTCAGAAGTCTACAGAAGCAGTTTGTCTGCCAATTTAAAGAAAGATGCAACCAAACTGATTGGGAGATCCTTAATCGTGCAGCAAGAAATTGACCCAAAACATGGGCCGCCGTATAGCTCACTGAGTTAAGGCGTTACCACGTTGGCGCAGGTCGCCAGCAGCCGGTCGTGAGCTCGAGGCCGGCTCACGACCCTTTGCTGCATGTCTCTCTCCTCTCTACCCCCTTTCACCCTGTCTATCAATAAAAAGCTTCAAAAAATTTCCCCCAGAAAAATTAATTTCTAAAAAAGAAATTGACCCAAAACACAATGCGAAAACAACAAAAGAGTTCATCAGGGGCAAAAAGTAGAAGGTTTCAGATTGGCCAAGTCAATGTCTAGACTTAAACCCTGTCGAGCATGCATTTTACTGGCTAAAAAGGAAACTGAAAGGAGTAACCCCTTAAAACACACAGCAACTGAAATAGGCTGCGGTGAAAGCCTGGAAAGGCATCACAAAAGAAGAATGCAAAAATCTGGTGGTGTCAATGGGTTACAGGCTTGATGCAGTTATTGCAATAGGTAAACAACAATCTGCATTTCCCCTCATATCTAACAAAGAAAACGCATGAGGAAACAGCTGCTTGTTGCAGATCATGCTGTGGTTCAGTATTAGTGATTATTCCTGAGGTGTACCGAGCACAGCATGTGAACATCGTGCAGTACTTCAGGAGAGAATATGACTTCCTACTGTTTGGGCCCTGTTGCTGGAAAGCATGTACAAACAAAGCTCCTCAAAAGTCCTACAGCAACTACTTCAATTACAACATTGATAATGATGAATTACAAAGGTGTGGATGGCAGAGAATTTCCTCGCACAATCTCTCCCCATACCAAACATTTGTTTTAGAACCACTTGTCTTCCTGGCACATGCACAGCTCGCATGCTTGTAGAGCAGTCAGTTGGTGCGGTCACAAATTTTGGGCTGCACGTGGACCATCTGCACAGTTCCTTGTGGACTTGGGCAGATGACAAACAGATGGATTTCAGAGATAGTCAGTCAAATTTAAGATTTAGCTGGCTCTCCTCTGTTGAGGCAATGAAGGCGAAATGCAAGACAGCTCTTTAAACGACAGAACCAGCCTCACCTCCAGCCAGTGTGCCCTGATGGACCTCTGCCTGATTACCACATATTTTAAATACAATGAGGGTTTTTTACAGACAGAAAGTGTGTCTGTGCCACAGACTCTCAAGTGTCGCCAACTGTGGTGAATCTCTGCTTGGCGGAGGTGAGAGCACAGTGCTGAGCTCTTTTAAGGGAACGACTCCCAGCCACTGGTTCAGGTATGTGGAAACCTGGGTCGAAATCAAAGCCCAGAAAGTCCAAGCCTTCATAGAACATAGCATCTCAGTGGATAACAACATCAAGTTCACAAAGGAGAACCTGCCTTTTTTGGCTGTGCACACTGAGGAGGACAAACATTGATGTTTACTGAAATTTACATACAGAGACCAATGGCTCTGATGACTCCTACCACCCACTGGAACATAAGCTATCATAAGCTAGCTATCCTAGGATGTTTTTTGGTTCCTTCCCACCATTGCTGACTGCTTGTCTTCAGAGAATCCAAAAGCAACCTTGGATTGCTGGGTTTTCTCCGTTTTCTGTTGTGTATAATTCGTAAGGTCTCTACCTTACTATGTTAAGCGCTGTAAGATAACATGTTATAAATGAATACAGCCATTATTTTTAACTTGTGTACGCTGAGTTTGTCAGAGTGTAAACAGATGCTAATGCTGGCTGACCTTAGGGTGTACTATAGCAGGCATGTTGAGAACACAGTAACAGACCCACTTTTTCTTTACTGGTTTCAAATGGGTTGTAAAGATTGTAGGCATGTGGTCAAAGCCAATGGTTACAATAAACCACTTTAGCTGCACATATTTTACACAACAAATGCTCACAATAACAAAATGCAATAAAAATAGATTTTTACTCTATGGGACCCTAAAGTAATGATGCAGGTGCATCTTATATAATTACAATACGGTGGACATCACACATGGCTCAAAATGCAAGTTATATATATTGTGGACTCATTTCACATAAACTGAAATATTTGAAGCCTTTATATTTTTTAGCTTTGATGGTAATGGCTTACAGCTCATGAACAACAACAACCCCCTCCCAAAATTCTCAAAATATTAGAATATTTCAAAAAAAATTAACAAAGACCTTTAAAAAAAAAAAAAAAAAAAAAAAAGATTTACAGTACAGAAATATCTGAATTTTAAAAAGTATTCTGTCAATTCTTGGTCGGGGCTCTGTTTGTTCAAATTACTGCAGCAATGCAGCGTGGCATTGAGGCCATCAGCCTGTGACACTGCTGAGGTGTAATGGATGCCCAGGTTGCCTTGATAGCTGCCTTCAGCTCTTCTTTATTGTTGGGTCTGGTTCATCCCGTTCTCCTCTTGACAATACACCACAGATTATCTATGGGGTTGTTCATTTGAATTTCTTTTTGCACAGTAGGTTGGTTTTGTTGCTGTTGTTGCCGAAAGTTGCTTTGAGAGTCAGTAGTGTTGTATCAGATTGCATATCTTGTAGAGAATCAGTGTAGATAGATATAAAGTAACCAAACATTTCCTGTGTACCCCAGCCTCATCTGTGCCATGTGGTTTTTTCCAAGGCTGGGAAAATTGTTTCTAAAAGAAGAAACCACTTGACTCTGAAAACTGTGGTTAATTCTGAATAAAAACTCATAGCCAGTTACACAAACACACCCACTGCCCTATTTTTCAAGCACACCCATTTTACCCATGCACCCATGAACCTCTTTGCCAAAATCCATAATGTAATCTATAGTTGCACCAGCCCAATGTGAAAATGACATCAGTCTGTATTTGTAGAGCCCATCTAATGAATGTAGCAGCACCATTTAAATGTTTCATAACACAAAATATAAGTGAAGAATATATAGGGTTACAGACAGACATGGCAAATAAGAAACATGGTCTTCAATAGTTATTGTCATTATTATTACTAGGATTATTATCATTATCATACTAGAAACCACTCAGTCATATAGTGTTGTCGAAAAGGAATGTGCATGGCTAATCAAATCCAAAACAATCCATGAACCAATCAATACCACATCTCGATTGCACTTCATTTTTTTGACCACTAGATGTCCTGCTCGAGCACTGTGTGTCATTGAAGCGTTGCACAATGAACCATGTTTTGAATAAAGTGCCAATGCTTCAACAAAATCTTAATCAGCCATCACCACCTGTGTGCATCTCAAAAGGTCCTTCATGCAGCTGTTGCTACACAAGGTGGCTACTTCAAACGGGACGGTGGCCAAATTTATATCTGGTGCAGTCTTTGTTTTTATAGGCGCAGACTGTCATCTTTTTTAGCACATCTCGTATATATAATCACTGCTTTTGGAGGATTACCTACTGGTACCACCATGTACTTATGTATGTAAGGTTGCATGTGCATGTGTTGGTTGTTGTTACCAGTGCAGAAAAGGCCCAGACATTCTTGTTAAAGAGAAACTCCAAATTGTGCCTTCGTAGATATGCCAGTCCTCCAATCACAGCCAGGAGAAAGCCCAGCAGGAGAGGCCCCGCATAGTTGGGAGGACGGATGACACGGATCTGAAACAGACAAATTTGACTAAAATCATCAGAGGCACCTATCGTTCAAGTGTTTATGTGGATTTTTCACAAAATGTAATATACTTACCTGTACATCTGTCCTGTCTGCCACCCATCTAGCCAGTTGTTCAGCTGCAAAACCTCTGACCTGCAGCTCGTACGTATCAGACCTGCGAGGTTTCCCTTTGGATGGAAAGTGGAGGAAGGTCGGAGCAGAATTCATATTTAGCTGCAAACACACAAACACAGCCAAATCATTTGACATGTGCAGCAGTGGGATTGAATAATACTTAATTGTATCTACATACGAAATTCGAAACTGAGGATGCATCATTCTCATCAAAGAGGTTCAAAGTTTGCAAGCAAATCAAGTTAAATATAACCATGTCTTAAATATTTATGGTTTTGTGACGCTTAGAGTGTTATAGCAGTGATGCTGCCCAAAATATCTAAGCACCTGAACAGTAGCAAAGTATTAAGTAATAATCCGGGTGTAAACAGCCTTTAAAACCATATGTATGTGTGTGTGTGTGTGTGTGTGTACATATATTCTGTAATTTACAAATAATTTTGAAAATAAAACAATCTAAGAACTTTTGTGAAGATTTGTTTTAACTTTTTTTATAATAACTTGACTATAACAGACAAATAATTTAGAAAAATCCAAATTACATCTAATAACTTTGGTGAGGCGTAACTATCTGTAAGACTACCAGCAAAATTTGAAATTTTTACTTCTTTCTAATCAAATTTCTAAGTTAGAGAGTAAATAACAGCCTTCTAACAAGGAGTCAGTAACACTGATGTTATTGAACCTGTTCTAAAAACTCTGAACTGCAACTTTACCAGATGTCACCCAACAAAAATCAAGCACAACAATGTTAACCAATTTTAGTCATAGTCATGCTATGAGGCGACCTCTCCATTTTACCCATTTGGAAAGTAAGTGTTTCATATCATTTTTCTTTGTACTGACAGGTCTAAATGGTAAATCTCAATGATACTGATGGATCTCTGCACACAATACACTCCTAAGTCAATGTCATTTCTATGCCCAGGTCATGTAGCCCATTTCTTAATGCACAATGACCCAAACAGCAGAGACTTTTCTTACAATAGAATTCAGTGTGGAAAGTAGTATTAAAACCATGGTACTACACAAAGACCAAAGAATAGGACACATTGAAACAAATTCAGTGTCTCTAAGGCACA
Organism: Dascyllus trimaculatus; assembly: GCA_024666655.1. NCBI lineage: Eukaryota > Metazoa > Chordata > Actinopteri > Pomacentridae > Dascyllus > Dascyllus trimaculatus. Next base: position 2,812,176 of record CM045457.1, read on the forward strand.
ACACAAACACATGGCTTTGTAAAACTATTTACATCACAATTAATTTTAAATAGTCACATGGCTTTGCCATGGTAGTCCTAAAAGGTCACCCAATAAGTAACATTCACAATAATAAAACAGTTGCTGTACTTCAGCAACTGAATTCCACAGTTTCTTCTTCCTTTTAGACTCTAAAACACAAAAAACAAACACCAAGAAAAACAAAACGAGCACAGCTCAAAGGCAGACTTACTGTTGGTAAGTACCGCTATGTGCCGTTGTGTGCTCTGCAGGTAAATAAACCACACAGACTTCTGAATAAAGGACTCATCTCCCCTTGATCCACATTAAATAAAGAAAGCAACTAGGATGAAGCCGCCACATAATGTTGAGATTAAGGTTCAGAGCTGCTGGACAGGACTGTGTGTTACTGGATGGGTACCCCTCGTGGGCCTCCCTGTGTCCCCCAACAACATGTCTGTCAGCCGTCAAACAGACTGCCTGGAGTCCATTGCTTAGATGGAGGTGGTGGTAAAACAGGGTCCTAGGTGTTGTTTGACCGGGAAACCTGTACTGCAAATGGCAGTCTCCCTTTGGCCACAGCCTCTGTCAGTAAAGGCAGCATGAATCCCAGCCGACTGTCTCGGATGATCTGCACAGCAGCCACGGGAAGACCAACAGAGGGTGAAAGGGTTGTTTTATTACGGTATGACAGGCTGTTTATGAACCAGGAGGGCGTAAGCTTTAGGTTTTTTCATGCAACCAAACTTTTTTGTGTTCACCCATATCTGCTTAAATTACAATATGCATCTAATGCATTTTAAATAAATCAAACACTTTTTCATTGCTGTTGATGAAGTGTCTATTACTGGTATATAAACATTTGTTTCACCTCCCAGGCTCAGTCTAGAAAATGTATCACAAATGCAAGTTGTTCTGAAAAGAAATCCCCTGGTATAAACAAGATCCAGAAACATTGCCACGTCAGAACTGCAGCAAATCATCTGCTTAGTTCCCAAATGCTTACAGAATGTATGTTAAAAGAGGAAGTCATGCAACACAGTGATAAACACGCCTCTGTCCCAGCTTTTTTTGAAATGTTTTCCTGGGATCAAAATCAAAATGAGCATATATTTTTCAAACAAAAATACAGCTTCTCAACGTTTTATCCATTGCCCATGTACTATTTAAAATAAATGTTTTATTAAAAAATTGTTTACGCGATTATTTGCAAATGATTGGATTCTGTTTTTATTTACTTTTTTTTTTGAAAACGGGTTTTAGTAAATATGCCAAACATTTAGATCTCTGGCATTGCCTTTAAAGTGCAGAGAAGAAATAAATACACAACTTTAATTGTTCTCTTCATGTCTCAAACTATATGACAGGACTGGGAGACTCAAATTTCTTAGTAGCTATTATTCTAAATGTGAAGGTGTACTGGTCAGTAAATTCAGCTGGCCCAATCTGTGGTTTTGAGTCCAACCACAGATCCCAGACCACAATGACACTTTTTTTGTTTGTTTCCTTATGGATGGAAAAGTTACATAAACAATACGAATATCTCCATTCTTGGAGCATAAGAGTTTTTCTCACCATCTGAAAGACATCTGATCCTTCATCAAAATCGACAGATGCAAAGAAGACTTTGTTAGTAAAGGCAGAGGAATAACGCCATGAGTTAGCCAGCACCTGGAACTCCTCATCAGCTTGTCTGAAAAAAAGATGCAAATAATTCCATAAATTATAATTTCAGCAATACAAGTTCCTATTGTTACTGCTTCTTACCTGCAGACCCCACATTGTCTCTGTGGCTGTAGCGCTGTAAACATGATGACCACTGAGTAGTTTCTGGGAGGAGCCTTGACAAAGCGACGAAACTTATCTCCATTCATTCTGATCACGGAACGCTTGGAGGCCCACTCCATCATCTGAGTCACCTTCTCTGACAGCAGAGTCTATACACGACACAGACAACAAGATCAAACGTCCTTCTATTAAACATGGGCCTACTGCTGATGACGCGTGGCTAAAAGTCATTAAGGCTTAATGAAAGATCACCTTAACCTCAGAAAGACGGTTCAATTAGTCAGTCCAACACCAAGTTTACAAGCAGTACATTGGTTTAGCACAAGTTATTAGTGCTTGTGAGTTAAGATCAAACTGATGGAATTTGTTGAAAAGTTGCGCGCTATTCACTGCCATAATTAAATGAGCTAAAGTGTTGAGCAAATTTCTGTTTACTGCTAGCTTAAGTTAGCAAAGACGGTTGGCACGGAATCGGACGACAGCCAGCTTTGCGAAAGTGCAAAAACTTTACCCAAAGTTTCTCAACTTTCTGCGCGTTGTGTTACTGAATGTATATTACCTCCTTTTTCTTCTGTGCGTTAGCATGTTCATGGTAGAAAACGACGGACAGGAGCAGCACAACAAAAACGTTCCTAAACATTCTGCTGAATATCCACACTACTGTCGACTGCTCGCGCGCGTGCACAAATCTCCTGTCAGCTTCCTATTGGTCTCCTCTCTGCTGAACACGGAGAAGGACCTACGTCATCTCCGTTGACTCCAGTGAGCTTTATTTTTTTTACGGTAATAGTGTTTCCCGAACGTTAGCAGCAACTACCAGCAATGCCCAGACATCTAGGATGTCCGTGTGTGATGTACTTTTAGACGTTTAAACAACAGACCCCTCAGAAATGAACTGCTGTTCGCCATAACAGCGGACCAGGGCAACGGCAGTAGCAGGGGCGGAACCAAAGGCTGCAGTCGAACAGGAAGTTACAAAACCAACGTCACTGTGTACTATCCACATGTGACAGAGAAGAGTCAGACCTATGAGAAATTCATTAACAAACCACTTTAAAATTACTCCAAGGGGAAGGTCATTTTGGAATGCACAAATACAATCAATCAATTGGAAAAAAGTTTGGTCTATACCATTCCAATTTTGTATTTCAAACAAAATCAGAGAAATTCACTTCAAAATACTGCATAACATTTACCCTTGCAATAGCAGCATCTCTGAATGTGCTAATATGGAAAATAAATGTATTTTTTAAGGAACAGAAAATTAAACCCACTTATCTTTTTTATTCTTGTCAATACTCAGTGGAATTAATAGGTTAAAATGGTGAAAAAAAAAGGTTAAAATGGACCAAAGAGTAATTGATCAATAGCCTTTGGAATCTTCTGAGTACAAATAGTTGAATAATATGTCAAATCCGTCCAGGCCAGGTGGAGTCGGTTCTGTCCTCTGCGTGCAACTTCAACCTCAAACACTTTCACTCAGCTCGCTGGTGGTCAGCTCGTCCTACTGGACTGAGGAACGGTCCAGACTGCTAACATTCAGTGGGCATCCTGCTGCTAAAGAACCGCGGTGCTCCAGTCGGGTTAGTTAGCCTCCATGTAGCTCCTCCAGTGGCACTGGAGAGCAGGTGAACCGGTGCCGCTGGAGTTCTCCAGCTCCAGCTGAAACACTTTCTCACACAGATACTTTTCTGTCTGGGGATGTAACTTCACGTCTTCTTTCACATGAGACAAAAAGAAATTAAAGAAGAAATTTAGAGCAGTATGTCTGGACAGAAGATCTCAATCACCTGACACACCAGTAAAACCTGGATAGACAAATTGTAGTAGAATAATCACAACTACAAACAAGGCAACACAAGATCATTAAGGACAAATAAAAATAAACACACTAAGCAGCGGAGGTAATTCAAAACTAAAGCCAATCTAACTCTACAGGGAGTTGTATTAAAATTACCTGGTTACACAAAGCTTTACAAAGCAAGGTAAACTTATCTGAATGCATCCGACGGGCTGAAAACCCTCCATTTTCAGCTAGAATAACTCCAGAGATCACTGTTCCGAGACCATCCAGACTTTGTCAAAGGTCCTCAGATGTGTCTGGAGACAAAAAAGATTAAATGTGCTGTAGATTTCTTGTTCAACTCTCAGTTGAATGTAGCTCTTGTTCCCCACAAAGACCTTAATTATAAATTCATTCTATTTCATGGCATTTTCTAACTATTTTATCGCTGACCGCTACCACCATTTCTTCTGCTAAAAACACTTAGAATTATTTTTCCTCTTCTCTCCTCCAGTTCATTTGGGTGAAGCCATTGCTGGACCCTCTGCAGTTCGCCTAACAACCACAATCTTGGTGTGGATGATGCAATCATCTACCTGCAGCAGAGTGCTCTCCCTCATCTGGATGGTGTTTGGTGCACCATGAGAGTTTTGATGCGTGTTTGTTTATTTGAGATTGAAGAGAAACTACTTCTCTCCAATTAAGCTGTTTATTTTCTAACATCAGTGTCTCAAAAGTCTTGTACAAGGATGTTCTGTGTTTGGAACAGCTTCCCAGAAAAGGATACAGCTTCATGTGAACACAGTCATTTTATTCAGTATAGTTTAATGTAAGTGGCTCGTGAACACAAACATATAATTCAAATAGTGAAATGTGAATGGCTACATAGCGGGAAGAAACCATGGTCTCGACTTGGCTCTCCCTTTGTTGATGCACAGATATGTCCATATCTCTTGGCACACGATTCATCCAATCTACAGCAGCCACCCCCCGTAAAGAGAACCCTCCCTACTAGTGCTTCCCACTCTCTACCTGTCAGTTCTTCTCCTTTGTTAGCTGTGATGTGATGCAGCTGCTGCTGATACCTCATAGGGAGGACTGTTATGATTACCAGTCTGCACCAACCTCAGCAAAGCAGAAGTGCAGTGTGGTTAGTTTTACCTTATAAGGAAACAGAAACATGCTACATGCTAGTAACAAGGTGTGTGTGTGTGTGTGTGTGTGTGTGTGTGTGTGTGTGTGTGTGTGTGTGTGTGTGTGAGCAGCTGTACTCCTTCAGCCTGACTTGCTAATAACCTTCATGAGTTCAGTGAGTTGAGTCCTTCAGGGCCTCGGACTGATGTTTGAATCCTAAAAACAACCCCGTATATTAAATGATGTCAGTATCAATGTTAAGCTAGAGGTGCCTTTTTAAAATAATATATCCTTTCTTCAGTGCATTCAACACCATCCAGCCATTTCTGCTGAGGGAGAAGCTGGAGGTGATGAGTGCAGACACACCCACCATCTCCTGGATTACTGGTTACCTGACAGACCGTAGTTTGTCCATCTGGGCAGCGTTCTGTCTGATGTGGTGGTTAGTGGTATGGGAGCTCCACAGGGCACTGTGCTGTCTCCTCTTCTGTTAACCCTGTACACTTCTGACTTTCAGTACAGCTCCAGGTCATGCCACTTGCAGAAGTTCTCTGATAACTCGACAGTTGTAGTGTGTATAAGAGATGGACAGGAGAAGGAGTACAGGGCTCTGGTGGGTGATTTTGTAGAGTGGTCAGGTAGGAATCATCTGCATCTCAATGTGGCCAAGACCAGGGAGATGGTGATCGACTTCAAGAAGAAGAGGACAGCTACACAGCCTCTACACATCCTGGGTGAGGACATCACCATGGTAGGGGAGTATAAGTACCTGGGTGTCTACAGCAGAACAAGAAGGGGATGAGCCACCTCTATTTACTGAGGTAGCTGAGATCCTTCAATGTGTACAACAGGATGTTGGAGGTCTTTTACCAGTCAGCTGTGGCCAGTGTCCTGTACTTCACAGTGGTCTGCTGGGGGAGCAGCATCAGAACCATCTTTTTTACCTGATGTTTACTGTCCACACCGAGGGTTTGAAGAGTACAGCAATTTCAATGCTGTTTATGTCCTGTACATATTGCAGTATTGACAATAAAAAAAAGACTTTGAGACTTTGAAAGAACAAACTGATCAGGAAAGCTGGCTCTGTGATTGGCTGCAAACCAGACTGTTTTAAATCTGTGGTGGAAAGGAGGACATTGAATAAACTGTTGTCCATCCGGAATAACCCTGACCCTACCGGACAGGCAGCGGAGCACCTAAAACAAGCTGGTCCTGCTCAGCTGCCTCAAAGACAGATACAGGAAATGTTTCCTGCCTAAATCAATAACTGTTCAACACAGCACTCCTGGCTGACAGAGAGCTCTCAGCCCTCTCTCCCTTGTAGCATCTGTTTTTATTTAAATTCATCTGGTTTTGTCTCTTGAAATATTCTTGCACTCTTGGGCATTATTGCACTTTTTTGCTTCGAATGTATATTTTTTACTTAGTGTATATTACACTTATTGTACATTTTATACTTTTTCTTATAGTTGGTTTTTACTTACATATTTTTGCTTATTTATATTTATGTATGGTGGTGATAACTTTACTCTTTCTACTGTAACAACTAAATTTCCCCTCGGGGATTAATAAAGCGTATCTATAATATTGCTTGGTCTCCACTGGATTAATCCTGGAAAGCCCACTTCAGCACCTGTCCTTTCCTCCATCATCTGCCATGCCACAAACAACCTCCGCCTGCCTCGACCCTTCCCTCTCCCCCTCATCAGACGTCAGCTAAGTTCCCTGCTCGCTCTCTGAGTCCCGTTTATCGTAGCCTGTCGGGTTATCATTGTGTTTCACCATGTAGGTGCTCACTTCGGTTGAGCAGTCCTTTCACAACCTCCACCTCCGCTGTAACATCAGTAAGACCAAATGCATCATCTTTGACAGGAGGAATGTTGCATCCAGCCACCCCATGGTCAGCTGTGCAGATGGCATGCCTGTGGACTATGTCAATTCCTATATCTAGGCTTCTGGCTGGATTCATCTCTGTCTTTTGTCACACACATTAGTAACCTTCAGACCAAACTCAAAGCCAGACTAGCTTTCCTCTTCGCAACAAAGCCTGCTTCACTCAAGACAGTACTCTTGATTCTGGATTACAGCGACATTGTCTACAAAATGACCTCACTCTTTATCACTTAGCCTGCTTTCCCACTAACCCACCCTTCCACACTCACCACTGCAATCTCTATAAATTGGTGAGGTGGCCCTCCCTTCATATCCAGCGGCTTCTTCACTGGTTTCATTTTGTTTAAGTCAATTCTGGGCAAGACACATTCCTATTTATAACTGTCCAAAAGACAGTAATTACTGAGATTTGTAGTTCAAGTATATTATATATTTTTTTCTGTCATTTCATAAATATTTGAATTCATATGGTCATGAAAACTAATTAAAAGCACAATAAACAAGATATCAAGAAGTCTGAAAATGTACAACTTTAAATATGATGTTTGGTTTAAAAATGTACTGCTGTTTTACAGTGTTGATTTGATGGAGAATGAAACAAGTCACATGACCACAGTTTAGTTAAGGGGATTGTGGGTCATGCAATACGGCTGAAGAGGAATACTCCAATATGGGGAGAGGGGAAGCGATATGGCCTAAAAACATAACTATTCAGCATGGTCTGAGAGGAACACATGGTAATTGTGACTTAAGTTTTATCTGTTTCATATTTGTTAAAGTGCTTTGTATGGGTGGTTTGAATACATTGTTACCTCCGCCAAAGAGGTTATGTGACGGCCGGCGTTGGTTTGTTTGTTTGTTTATTTATTTGTTTGTTGGTTAGTTTGTGCTCAAAATAACTCGAAAAGTTATGGATGAATTTGGATGAAATTTTCAGGAAATGTGTGAAATGGGACAAGGAACAAATGATGAAATTTTGGCAATGATCTGGATCACTGTCTGGATCCAGGATTATTTTTATAAATTTAAGGATACTTTGTCATTGGGAGATTGTGTTGGGCGTGGACTGAAGCTGCTTGGCGGAGGCCTGTGCTCTCTGAGTGCTTTTCTAGTTCATATTGCACTAGGTCAAGTGAATACTTTAAGCTCATCATCCCCAATACTTCTACTATTTTAAGCCATAACTCCTTTCACTTTGTAGCAGCGAACAACTGGAAAACCTTAAAACACCCTCAAACTCGCAAGTTTTACTCCACTCACCACCTTCAAGCTTAAACTCCAACAGATTGTAGTTGACTGTTGCTCCTGCTGATCACTTCGGACTATTTACTTACATGCATACATACATACACTCAACAAAAATATAAACGCAACACTTTTGTTTTTGCTCCCATTTTTCATGAGATGGACTCAAAGATCTAAAATTCATTCCAGATACACTATATTACCATTTCTCTCAAACATTGTTCACAAATCTGTCTAAATGTTTGATAGTGAGCACTTCTGCTTTGCTGAGATAATCCATCCCACCTCACAAGTGTGCCACATCAAGATGCTCATCAGACACCATGATTAGTGCACAGGTGTACCTTAGACTGTCCACAAGAAAGGCCACTCTGAAATGTGCAGTTTTTGCTTTATTGGGGGTCTGGGGACTCAGAACCAGTCAGTATCTGGTGTGACCACCATTTGCCTCATGCAGTGCAACACATCTTCTTTGCATAGAGTTTATCAGATTGTCAATTGTGGCCTGTGGAATGTTGGTCCACTCCTCTTCAATGGCTGTGCGAAGTTGCTGGATATTAGTGGGAACTGGTACACGCTGTCGTATACGCCGGTCAAGCACATCCCAAACATGCTCAATGGGTGACATGTCCGGTGAGTATGCTGGCCATGCAAGAACTGGGACATTTTCAGCTTCCAAGAATTGTGTACAGATCCTTGCAACATGGGGCCGTACATTATCTTGCTGAAACATGAGGTGATGTTCATGGATGTATGGCACAACAATGGGCCTCAGGATCTCATCACGGTATCTCTGTGCATTCAAAATGCCATCAATAAAATACGCCCGTGTTCTTCGTCCATAACAGATGCCTGCCCATACCATAACCCCACCACCACCATGGGCCACTCCATCCACAACATTGACATCAGCAAAGCGCTCACCCACACGACGCCACACACGCTGTCTACCATCTGCCCTGAACAATGTAAACCGAGATTCATCCGTGAAGAGAACACCTCTCCAATGTGCCAGACACCATCGAATGTGAGCATTTGCCCACTCAAGTCTGTTACGGCGACGATCTGGAGTCAGGTTAAGACCCCGATGAGGACGACAAGCATGCAGTTGAGCTTCCCTAAGACGGTTTCTGACAGTTTGTGCAGAAATTCTTTGGTTATGCAAACCAACTGTTTCAGCAGCTGTCTGAGTGGCTGGTCTCAGATGATCTTGGAGGTGAACTTGCTGGATGTGGAGGTCCTGGGCTGGTGTGGTTCCACGTGGTCTGCGGTTGTGAGGCCGGTTGGATGTACTGCCATATTCTCTGAAACGCCTTTGGAGACGGCTTATGGTGGAGAAATGAACATTCAATGCCCGAGCAACAGATCTGGTTGACATTCCTGCTGTCAGCATACCAATTGCGCGCTCCCTTAATGCTTGCGCCATCTGTGGCATTTTGCTGTGAGACAAAACTGCACATTTCAGGGTGGCCTTTTACTGTGGACAGTCTAAGGTACACCTTTGCACTAATCATGGTGTCTGATGAGCATCTTGATGTGGCACACCTGTGAGGTGGGATGGATTATCTCAGCAAAGCAGAAGTGCTCACTATCAAACATTTAGACAGATTTGTGAACAACATTTGAAAGAAATGGTAATATTGTGTATCTGGAATGAATTTAAGATCTTTGAGTCCATCTCATGAAAAATGGGAGCAAAAACAAAAGTGTTGCGTTTATATTTTTGTTGAGTCTATATACACACACTTTCCTACACCTAATGCATATTTTTTCACTCACATGCATATGCTTGATTTCCATGCTTCTTACTTGTTGACCTGTTTAGTTTTATATGTGTATTTGTTCCTGCTGGTATATCTTGGCCAGGTCATGTTTGCAAATGAGAACTGGTTCTCAAACATCTTTGTCTGTTAAAATAGAGGTCAGAAAAATAAAAATGAGCATGTTTTGTCTTCCTGCACTTTCAAGGCTTGGCTGTACCAAGTTCTGGTTAGTTTACGCTAGTGTGCTATCTGTCTTGTACAGTTAATTAACCCCGAATCAAGAATGTTGTGCTTGGAGTTTACTACAGTTTTGGAGCCAAAACTTTAGGTTACTGACATTTAGTTCCGCTGTTATCAGGTAGTACTTCCTGTTACAGTTTTTTTTTCTTTGTGTTTGTGTGAGTGTGTGTGTGTTTGTTTGTGTGTGTGTGTGTGTGTTCGTGTGTGTGTGTGTGTTTTGTAATAAAGGATAATCATATTTTCAACTGCCCTGCTGCTGTGTCTCTGTTGTCCTGCGCATGAGTCTCTGAACCAGTCCATAACAGTTTCCGTGTGTAAAATTGACTCAGTTTTTCTATGTAGAAAAACTTGCCAAGGTTGTTCTAAGTAAATGTCAAGTCAGTAAGAGCAACAGTAATACAGCAACGGAAAATTTAAAAAAGAATTGCACACGCTGCAGCAGCCAAGAGAGTATCTGCGCTAATCTAGTGCTACGACAATTAGTACTAAGAGCAACAAAGGGACACCAAAAGAAACTCACTGATTGGAGGGAGAAACAGGTTTGTACTGTCCATGGTTGATGTTAGTTATCCTGGACACACTGCAAGACAGAAAAAAATCAAAATGGATTAGCAGAAAAATATCATGGAGTCAAAGCTCTAGCACAGGCCTGGCCAACCCGCGGCTCCCAAGCTGCATGTGGCTCTTTGCCTGGTTTCATGCTTCTCTTATGTTTGTGCCAAATTTTGCGTTTGTGTATTTTTACGGTACTTGCATCTCACACGCATGCGCGTCGACGCAAATGACTTACAGTGAAAAACCGTTGAGTAGTGTAGGCTTACCAAGTTCGCTCTCAAAATGGCAGGAGAAAAATGCACAGTTCAATGAAAATATGAAGATGAAGACAGGACATTTTTAACAGAGTGGGAGAATTTATTTTATTTTGTTGAACGTAATGGCAAGCCATTCTGCCTTATATGTCAGGCATCATTAATGCTTTTCAAGACTTCAAATCTTCAGGGGCACTTCAGTTCACTTAATGCTAATATCGACCTGGAATTACAAAATCATAACTCATGTTTATGCAAATAGACTTAAAACCAATTTGGACAAAATTATTAGTGACTCCCAATCTGGCTTTATGAAAAATAGATCAATTCATAACAATATTCGTTTAGTTTTAGACCTTTTGGATTATAGTCACCTAATAGAGGATGATGGTTTTATTCTGTTTCTTGACTACTATAAAGCCTTTGATTCAACTGAGTACCCGTTTATTTTCCAATCTCTTAAACTTTTTGGTTTTGGTGACAAGTTTAGTAACACCATTAAATCTCTTTATGATAACGCAAATAGCTCAATCTCATTACCAGGAGGTACCTCACCAAGGTCAGATCTTAAGCTCAACCTTAACAAATGTGAACTGATGCCAATCCATCATTGTGAATTAACAACTGCATACAACATTCCTATAAGATCGGTTGTCAAATATTTAGGTGTTCATATCTCTAAAGATATTACTGAAAGAGAAAACAAGAATATCTGGAAGGTGTTTGACAACTGCCAAGCTAAACTTAACTCTTGGTTACTGAGAGACATAAGGTTACTAGGTCGGGTTTTTCTGACTAAGATGGAGGGCATTTCGAGGTGTATCTATCCTGCACAGTCTTTAGCTATTCCCAATAGAGCCATAAAGAAAATTAACCAGATTATTTTTGGTTACATTTGGAAAAGAAAAACTCACTACATTAAAAAAGCAGATATGACCAAAGAATAAGAAGATGGAGGTTTAAAAGCCATAGATTCTAACTTCATAAATGGTACCTTGAAAATCAATTGGTTAAAATCCCTTTTAAGCAACAACAGTTTGTGGTTTCATATTTCCAGAGAAATTTTCAAAAAGTTAGGCGGTATTGATTTATTATTAAGATGTGACTTCACCATTCAAAGATTGCCTGTTAAACTTTCCCTATTTCACCAACAAGTTCTTTTATATTGGAAAATATTGTACAATCATAATTTCACCCCACACAACACACCAATATGGAACAACAGATATGTTGTGATCAAAAACAAATCGTTATACAATAAGGAATTGATGGACAAAAACATCTGGTCTGTAATTCATTTTGTTGATGGAGAAGGATGTATGATGTCCCATGAAAACTTTTGTTTGAAGTATAACTCAAATATCAACCGTAAATCCTTACTTCCATAACAAAAGCAATTCCTGCCTCCATTTTAGGCTTAATTAGAGGCATCCTTTCAAACTCCACAAATGTCACTCCCTGTCTTCCTCGTCTTCTTGTGGGTGGTTGTGATTTCATCTCCACCAAAATCCCAAACAAAACAATTAAGAAAATGTATGATAAAATATCACATCCTATGTTGTCATTCCGAAATTCCATTGCTCAGGTTTTCTCTGGAAACATCATACACTCTTTGCGTTCAAAATACCTAAAATATCCTGTCACTCCGAAAGCTAAAGAATTGCATTTCAAATTCTATTCATTTTAAATGATGTGCATCCCTCAAATGACTATTTACATCAGTGATTGGGATTTGACACGAATGATTGTGTGTTTTGTGGAGGTGTAGAAACTACAGATCATCTGTTCTTTCAATTAATGTTCACAGAAGCATTTTGGACTGACATTCATGACTGGCTTTACACCAGTATTCCACTTGAACCCTTTCTTCTGAAAGATATTATTTATAGCTTTGTATCAGAAAACAAAGAATATGATTTTCTGATTAATAATATCCTCATTCTCGGAAAATTTTATATACACAAATGCAAGTACATCAGTGTTGATCCTAGATTCTATACATTCCACATGGAATTTTTATTCTTCACCAAAGCCCCTAAAATAATGAAAACGAAACATGCTATGAAATTGTTGAACTTAATTGAATACAATGATCTGCATAAGCCCTAGCTCTATTTCCTGTTTTATTTTTTAAAATTTTTATTTCCTTTTTCTTTCTTTCTTTCTTTTGGTTTGCCTTGATGTCATCTCATTTTCTGTAATCTCTGTTAACTGCTGTATATTAAAAAAATAATAAAAAAAAAGAAAAATTTCAACTTTATGCAAATGAGGCGGGGGGAGCGCAGGTCCGACATCTCGCGAAACTGTTGTAAAACTTCTAAACTAGCCGTTGTCGAACTAAAATGAGACAGATTCAGCAAATGCATAACCTATTTATCGCCTCAAATGTTTTCAGAAATACTTTTCGCTGAACTGTTTTTGTAATAAAAGAGAAAGTTGACGACCGAGCCGCCATGTTGGTTCGACGCCTTCCAGTCCGGTAGGTGGCGGTAATGTCGGTTTTCCAAACGCCTGTCAAACAAGAAGAAAAGAGACGCAAGAGGAAGAGGAAAACGAAGAAAAAAGAAGTGCTTAAACGCACATCTGTCTGTGTTTAACAGATCTGATGTACACACAGGATGGATGAAGAGCAGCATCACAGAGGCTTTGATAGATAATACTGGTACGTTGCAAAGACTGCTAAAGGTTAAACAGTTTTTACAGTGTTTTACATTGTTTACTTGTGTGCCTTTGTGCTCAATCTTAGCTGTGGTGATGCTAGCTAGTAAGCTAGCTTCAGCAAAGACAACCGGGAACTTTCTAACAAGATTTGACGAGTGTGCCCTTCGTAATAGAACTTCCTCAGTTTAATGTTCGTCACTAGTTAATTATTTAAATTAACGGTGTACCTTCACCGATCTAATATCATTCAGACAGATATAATGTAATTTGACAACAGTTGTGAATAACGCTGCTATTTGTGGATTTTCTTCCAACTTCCAGTTACAGTTGCATGCGATTTTGTGTACCTGGCATTACAAAGCATGTGCCAAGCACTGCTGTCGTTAACATCATGTTGTGCATCCGTTTTATCCTTAGCAAGATGCATATCATTGGAAATTCATCAACACCTTAGACTACTTCTCATGTTTTGCTTTGCTGAGACTGAGTACATTTTTCTCTTAAGATATTTTGTCATATATAAAATTGTCCAACATTATCCATCCGTCCCTGTTTAAGGTTGCGTGGACACTGTGTGCTGCATGCTGACTGTACAAGCTGGTTATTGAAACTATAAAGAGGTCTTCAAACCAGACAAACCTCCACCATTATTGCTTTCATTTTTCATTACTGAAGTTTATAACTACAGCAGTGATCCAGGGGTCCAAATGCAACAATGTCCAGGCAGCCACACATTTGAGACACACCTGCGCAGGCAGCAAACAGTGCTTAGAAACTTGCATAATGACATTATATTTATATAAAACAGGAGTTGAGTGATGAGTAAGACAGTTGACTGCACTGTATTATACCGAGCACCCACTGTGAACATGGTCGGATGAAAGCAGCTTTGTAACCACAGTGCTGAATGCATGGTAACCTAGTTTTTGTGACCTTATGATTACAGGCAAATCTTTTAAAACCTCTCTGCCAGATCTTGTTGGAAATTATACTAAAATTAATCTAAATTGATAGACTGGATCATTTGTCACTGGCTACGGTGACCTGACTAGCTGACGCAGCTCATTGGTCATGTCCCCTGCTGTGCAGCCAGGTTTCTGATACTGTGAGCAGACTACATTTAGTACAGATATTAGAGTTCAATTGATTTGATATATATCAAATGTTATACACAACATTTGATCACAGGGAACCTGTCATTCATAACTAGGCCTCTTAATTAATAAGGATTAGTATTACTGAATTCATACATATGTATATTAAATGTTAATATAATATAATCAGAGCCTGTGATAGCAGGGAACCTGTCATTCATAACTACATTACCTCATTAAAAAGGATTGCTGCACCTCAAGATGTACAATATAGAAGTGATGATGTTAGAGTGTCATATTAGGATGCTCTCCTCTGTTAACTGTGTGGTTGATTGATTGAGATTGCACAGTTTGGTTTCTCTACTCCTGCAGTTATGTCTGCTGCCGTTCTCAGTCTTTATTAAACATTCACCTATGGTTCTCCAGACACTGTTTCAGGGTAATCTGTGGCTGCTTCCTAACTTAGCTGCTAGCTGTCCCCTTAAACACTGTGAAAATAGCTAACTTCCTGATTTGTAACGATGGCTGTGCTTCATGTTCAGTTTTTGCAGGTTGTGTTTCAGCCAGTTAGAGCAGGTTGTTAAAGTTAATCTTACTTAAGGAAGATGTTACGGTACTTCATACACCATTAGCCATAGGCTAAGAGGCACAGCTAACCTCTTAGTGAGAGCCTTAGCCTAGCATCATCAGAAGAATACGTTTCAGTTGCATTGACACCACTTTAATTGTTGGGGCATTTTCTGTGTAATGGAGGAACTCGGCATGCTTCTGGAAGTGTTTATTACAACTTCAGCAACATGTTCAACTTCACTCACCTGTCCCTCTGTGTAAGTAATAGCTGTCAGTGGTAGCCTATTACTCATGTTGTGTGCTGTGGGTAGGACATTGCTTGAGACTACGTAGTGACTGCAGAGAAAGCCTGCTGCATTAGAGTAGTGCAAGTAGTACATTTAATTTATTTAGCGGTAATTTGTCAATAAAGATAACAATACTGAAGACTTGAAAAATATTGGCCTTGACAAATGGTCAGGCCTATAATCAGTCAATCCCTATATGACAGTATTTTGGCAAATTTAAGTGACGCAGTGTGTTTAACATAATATCACACTATTTTAAACGAAGTTTAGTTTTTTGATTACTTGTCAGTAATAAATTTAATCATTTTTTAAAAGTTTACAAAATGCTTTGAGAGTCAGCCGAAAAGAAGGATATCCAGAGGTCAAGTTCATAATTACTAAGTCTTTAGGAGTTTAATGAATGACTAGAAAGTAAGTCTAACACTGTATCTACACAGAAAGTGTTTCAGTAACATTTTTCAGTTATGTATCTCATTTTTGTGAGATACACATGTGAGACAGAGTTACAGAACAAGAGGCTCTGTTTTTATCAGTGTAGCTCTCTGCACTGCTGGCATAATGATTTGTGTGTCATGCGCACTACACGCATGTAGTTGACCTGAAGCATGTTTCAAGTTTGAAGTCTTTTCTTTTTTTGCTATTTTACACACTTTACTAAAGTTATTAAATTCTGAGCACTGACCTGTGCATAACACTGTATCCAAACACCTTCTGTGTAAACACACACACAAATGACAGCTGCGCTGCTGAACATTCACACTATGCTTTCTGTGTAGATGCGGTGTAACAGACACATTATGATGGTGTGTGCTGCTATGATAGGACTTCTATTGGTCTTTCTGATGATCTTGTTTAGCTTAGCTTATGTCCTTTGTGGCAGCCTCCTCTCACCTCAGCCCTTCAAACAAAAGTAAACAACTTGTTTGTTTAACAGGGACCATTCAGAATCAGAATTATTGCCAAATAAGTTTTTATGTATCAGAAATTTGACTTTTTGTTTTGGTACATAACAGTAAACACTGACGAGGGGAAACATTTTAAAGAGGGACAAAATATTGAAAAGCAAATATTGCAAGTCAGATAAACACTAAATGTTACGAGTCAAATCAAAAGTAAGTATAGTGAACAAAGTGTATTGTAAAAGTAATAGAAATATTTACAGTGTGTGGGAATGTGCACATTTTTTGAAAATTTTGCACTATGTAGTGTAAACAACTTGAAATGTGAAAAGGGCAATAATAATCCTTTTTTAAAAACTGTGTTTGTAGTGTATTGAGTCTAAGTCTATGGTGGGGGTTGAGGGGAGAGAGAAGCAAGACAACTCTTGCACCAGTGACTGTGTGTGTGTCTGTGTGTGTGTGTCTATACATATAGGGTGTATATATACACATATATACACCCTAACCCTATAACCCTATATATATATATATATATATATATATATATATATATATATATGTATGTATGTATATGTGTGTGTGTGTTCACATATACATACATCAAGTTTTTATATTTATATATTAAGATCAAGATTTTATATTTATATATTATAGTTTAAGAAATAAACTATTCAAATTCCAGCTTGTAGTGGTTTTGGTCAATGTATAATAGATGATTCATCTTGTTCCATGTGTCTGGACAAGATAAAATTTTGTAAGTTCATCAACTTGTAGCATTAATGTAATTAGCAAACAATAAAGAAAAAAAGAGAAACCTTTATTTGTCATGAATACATTTTACAGAATTGTGAAATGTTATTTTCGCATATCCCAGTTGGGGTCAGAGCGCAAGGTCAGCCATGGGATGGTGCCCCAGAGTTGAAAGGGTTAAGGGCTCAAGGGCCCAACAGTGACTTCATAGGGGTTTGATCCTCTGACCTTCTGATCAGCAGCCCAGAGACTTAGCCGTTGCACCATCATGTAAGAGAGTGCAATGTTACACTCTATTATATATCTCATAGTATGTCCCATTCTGCAATATTCTGCCTTGGTGTGTATCAGGGCGGGGGGAGGGCTAGACTTGCTTTATTGTTTTTCTAATTACATTAATGCTACAAGTTGATGAATCCTGTGGAAAATGAACAACTGGTGAGGCTTTAAAGATGCTTTAAAAAATGGATGAAGTTATAAAACAAGGAGGGTCTATTTTCAAAAATTCCTAACTCAAAAGTTAAGGCTTTTCAAAAAAGGCTGTGGCTCAGGTGGTAGAGCGGGCTGTCCACTGATCGCAAGGTTGGCCGTTCGATCCCTGGCCCCTCCACATGCTGAAGTGTCCTTGGGCAAGACACTGAACCCCAAGTTGCTGCCAGTGGCAGACAAGTGCCTTGCATGGCAGCTCTGTCACCATTGGTGTGTGAATGTGTCTGTGTGAATGGGTGAATGTGAAACGCATTGTGAAGCGCTTTGGATACTACTAAGGTAGAGAAAAGTGGTATGTAAGTGCAGTCCATTTTCCATTTACTATAGGTAGATGTTTTTGCATGAAAAAAAACATGACATGAACTAGGAAAAGTTCTGAATCTAGGTGAACTGGCATGGAACAACCCATTCCACAACTGCCTATGTTCCAGGAAAACAAGCGGTGCTTAAAACAAATGTTAAGTATGAGGAAAGACCGAACGAGGAGATTTTTGGTCATCCACAAATTTATATTTCATTTTTAAAAGAGGTTTAATTAAAGTAGTTGCTGTGGGACATTGAAGGGGCATTGTTTGTACATGTTTTCATAGACTGAGGCCAAACACGGTAGGAAGTCTCCATTTCTCCAGAAATCCTGTACTATGTTCACACACTGTACCCGACACGCCTCAGGAATAATCACTAATATGGTGCTACAGTGCAATCTGTAAACATCTGCTCTTTCTTATGTGTTTTTTTTAGTTCGAAGTAAGGGGAAATGCAGTTGCCTGTTTGAACAGAGCCTTGTCCTCAGCCCGCTTATCAGCCTATGCACATGGACTCGAAAAGCATGAATTGACCATTGCTCCCATTAACTTGTCTTTCTCTGTCATATTGTTTCTAGAACTGAGGTTCATGCCTGGGGAATAGACCCTCCAAACTGCAGGAGGGAGGAAGAGTGTGTGTGTGTGTGTATGTGTGTGTGTGTTCGTGTTCATAAGACTGGACGGTGTCATCGAAGTGATGGGTCCAAGGAGGAAGGCTTCTAAACTCCAGCCTTTAGTGGGCAGCGGTGGAGGGGAACCTGTCGTGAGACCCAGTGAGCCCAAAGACTACATCAACGAGCTGTCCCATGAAGTCCTCTGCCATATTTTCAGGTACATTACACTACTCTTGTGTTAATAGCAGTGCATGGGTGGGCTTCTACTCTATGCACAGTTGGAATCCAAAGGTCTGAAACCACATTGAAAGCTTTTCATATTGTCATGTAAACTTGGAAATATTTTGAAATTTTACCCATTCACAACCATTCATTATTACTACAACTTCTGATATTAAAAAGATTAAGGATAAATAGTTAAAGTTTCTCAATACAAGATGCTGAACATAAGTAAAGCAATAATGTAGCAGTGAACAGCTATTTGCTATGTAAAGATACAGGGAAGTAATGGGATCTGTTGCAGAGAATGGTGTCACCCCATGTTAGTGCATGTGAGCTCCTCCTTTTGAAACTGCTGGCCCTCCTCACATTTGTAAATCGACTGGTAGTGACCTGCCACACGACATTGTGAAAGAAAACGTGTCATGCAAGTGTTTAGCAGGTGTCCAAAAAAAACATTCCAAAGAAGTTACAAAAACATTGTATCCTATTTATGTTATACTTAGTATATGTCCACTCATTTCATTTTAACACTGTGCGAGAGTCTCTGCTGTTGTTTTCCTTTGCTTCTGTGTGTGTGTGTGTGTTTCCTCTGCTCTGCGAGTGAAACACACACTGAGCAGAGCAAACACAGCAGAATGAGGGAGACACGGAAGAAGTGAAGATAACGTTACTTTAGTTGACAACAAGTTGTTAAAGCCATTCCTTGCATTTTACAGTGCTAAGTTGGGCTAAAGGTTGCAGCTGGATTTCTTTTTGTTGGTTCCCTTGTGCATAACCTTTCTGGTTATAAATGAAATGCAGAGGGAGGGAGGGAAGGAGGACGGTGGGGTCGATGTGCCCTTTTATTTTGTTTTGGTCGGGTTTGCTGATGTTTTAGTGACATCAAGTGATTGTTGATGTTTTTACAGCACCTTTAAGATTTTGCACTATTTGTAGCTAAGATTTCACCTGTTATAAATATGTCTGTGCGTCAAGTTTCCAGTAGAACATTGTTCATAAAGTAACATTGCGAAAGTGGGAAATATGACATCAGAGCAAAGTAAAAATGTCAAAAGTCCGAATGTTATTCTGAGCAAAGGGGGGCTGTCTCAGACCTTGTCCACACGTAGCTGGGTTTTTGTAAAACCGAATATCCTGCCCCCTCTGTCTAGAAAAAAACTTTTTTTTTTAGAAAAAAATTCATCCACACCGCTTAAGTGCGTTTTTAAGCACATTCATAAGCATGCCAGGCCTTTAGGTGGCAGTAGTTCTCCAAATCCTATCTAATCAGAGTGAGCTAAGAAACAGTGACAAAAACCTTGTGAGGGCATCCATACTGTTTCCACATGTAAACACGGATCCCATATGTGACGTAAGAACATATTTTGTTGCAAGCAGTAACGTTTCGAAATGCAAAACTCCGGTTATTGACGTCCACATGCAGACGAATAAACGGACACTTCGCAAATCTTCACTTTGGTCGGAGGTTTATAAAAGAATCATTTTTAATGCCGTCAATCTGCGTTTTGTGTGGATGACAGGCCAAATTGTAGGAAAATATCTTTGTTTTGTGAGATACCCGGTTACATGTGGACAAGACCTCAGCTGTCTACACTGAAGGTTTCTAAGCAGTGCATGGCACTCTAAAAAACTTTGTGAAAAAGGATCAGTTGTATCCTAAGTGCAATCAGACAGCCCAAAAGTAAGCACATCATCAAAAGATATGTACATTGACCTCTGATCTAAGAGATAGAACAGGAGCTTCATCAAAGATATAGAATTTTCGAAATAGCAAGACTCCAGTCAGCACAAGTCCAGGAAAAAGAAGCAGGTGGTTTTCAGATGATTATTAGTGAAATATTGAGAGGAAGAAGAATCACTTTTAGGTCTTCAATTGCAATTTCTTTTAGTACAGTCACAGCCAAAATAATAAACAAATCCTAAAAAAGCCATTAAAAACTTAAAACTGATTGGTTCCATAAAAAATACTTATAAAACTTTGAGTACTGGGTCATTTTGGTTCCAGTGATCCACTAATGAAGGTCATGCTTTTTATTAAGACACAATTTTTGTTGTCGTGCTTCATGTCTATATAAATCCAGCACATCCGACAGTTCTTTAGAGACAAAAATGGCTAAGATAAGACACCTACCGCAGGAAAGACGTCTGAAGATACAGATTCTCAGCCAGGAAGGGTTCAGCTGCTGCCAGATAACCAGGAAGTGCAGATGCAGTCCTTCAGCAGTTGGATACACTCAGTGCGGAACAGTGCGCATGCTCCTTTCTGCACATGCACTGTTCCACTGAAATCAAATTTGGATGTTTCAACAAGATAACGCCCCTTGCCACACATCCAGGGCCAGTAGAACTTGGCTGCAGGAGCACAGTATCCAGGTCTTAGAGGGGCCAGCTCAATCCCCGGACATGAGTCCCATTGAAAACCTGTGGTGGATTATCAAAAGGTCTGTTTCAAAAGTAAACCAAATAATTTAGAAGCAATGAAAGCAGTAATTAAAGAAGAATGACACAAGATCACCCCTCAACAGTGTGAAAGATTTGTGGGGAACATGCCAGCCAGGATCAGAGCTCTACTTGATGTTAATGGAGGACAACTACATATTAATTTGATGATGGGATGGTTTATTTATTGTCTGTTCAGTTTTGAACACATTCTCTGTTATTTGTTGACTTTGATACCAACAATGTTGAGAACTAACTTATTGAAACTGTCAAGAATTTAGTTTTGTTAGTTTTTCTTGTTAACAATGAACAAAAAATATCATTTGTATTTGTTTGTGTCTGTCTAATGTAGACACTCCTTTAGAAACACAAACAAGATTTTTCCACAAATATTTCATAAGAATATTTGAGATTGTGTCAAATTTTAAGGGTGTCCGAAAACTTTTTTCCACCACTGTACCTGTGTGGGTTTTTGAGCTGTAAGCTGTTATCATTAAAGTTAAAACAAATAAAGGCTTGAAATATTTTAGCCTATGTGTAATGAGTCTAGAATATACATTTTTCACTTTGAGCAATGTCTGATGAAAAATATTATTGAACTTTTTCCATCATTTTCTAATTATATGAGATACACTTGTCTATGTCACATTGTATATATCGTTATTAAGTAAGACTGCCACCTTGACTGATGCCAAAGATTTTGAGTATTTGAACACTGCTTTGTTTTGTAGGTACCTTCCCATGAAGGATATCATGTGTATGGAGTGTCTGTCAAGAAAACTCAGAGAAGCTGTAACTCTGTACCTGCGAGTAGTCAAAGTAGTGGATCTATGTGCTGGTCGCTGGTGGGAATACATGCCTTCAGGTAAGTGCCCAAGTACAATCGTGCTGTTCTTTACAGACAAATAACAAAGTGAATTTACTGCTGCAGAGTTGTTGTTGTTTTTAAGAAATGAAACAATAAATTCTGTCTTGGATGTGGAGATACTTTGTGAAAAGTTAGCTTTCAGCCTGTCTTCAGTGGAGTATTATTTTCCCCACTATGGGACTAAAACAGAGAAGAGCTTTGCCTGAGATAAGATTATAGACCTGTCTGAGTGCTGGGGTGGCGAGTTGTCCAGAGGCAGCAGATACAATGGTTTTGCTGAAGTGCAGCATTTAGAATGGCTTGGTATTAAATCACCAGGGTATTAAACTGATTTTGAGCAGGTAGGAACATAAAAGAGAAGTGGTTTTAGAAAATTTGGGGAAGTTGATCCCTTGGTATGGGTAGGACTGGGTAATGAAACAATGGAATTTATAGGAAGAAAATAATTTGATGGAATGTTTGCCTGTTTCACTTAAATGCATTAGATGCAGACTGCCTTTAAAGCACGTAATGAAAAACCAAAGTATGGTTGCATGAACAAACCCCAAGTGTGCTCCCTTCCTGACTTATGAACAGTCTATTATACCTTGATAATGGAGCCCCTTCTCCCACCATCGTTATCCCCATTGAATTCCCTAGAGGTCTCCTGAGGTGCACTCGTCTGCAGGCGCCTTGATCTCTTGTGATCTTAGTCCATACCAGTGGGGAATGGCTTTATGGTCAAAAAATCACCAATGATGCAGTGCCTCCCCCACTAAGAAACACATTAATGGTGACCTGCTCTGGGGGCTCAGGGTTTCCCCCAGAAAACTTGCTAAGCCCGGTGGTAGAGAAGCCCACCGGCCGCCCACCATGTTTCTGTTTAAAAAAAAAAATAAAAAAGAAGTTAAAAGTTGACAGGAATTTTGAAATTATGACTATTATGTGTTATTATAAGCCATTTAATAACAATACTTAAATGTAGAGTCTTACAAAAAGGCACAATCTTGAAATACGGTTTTAACAAACACAAAAAAAATACAATTAAAATAAATAATATCAGTTGTTTTCACTTAACTTAAATCCTAGTGAATCTTAAAACAAGCCATTGCTGGTCACATTTTAAAGTAAAATAAATTAACATAAATAAATTAAAGCTGCAAGCAGCGTTGGACGGGCCCTCGCTCCCCCCCGCACCACTGCTGTGGACACGATCGGAATGTCCAAGCACTCAGTTGTGTTTGTCTCATCCTGCTCTGCACATGTACCAAATTGCATGTCTGTAGGAGAAACCAGTGATTTTATATGAATTTTTGAAATTTGTAGGGGGCGCTGTGGAGCTGTTTGGCTGCGCCCAAGTGTTGAGGGATAGGCTGTAATCAAGCATATCAAGTTTCATTCACATCTTATCACGTACAGTCAAGTTATGAGCATTCCAATTTTCATGGCCACAGGCTCAAGATGGCCGACCTGTCACGCCCACAAAATGTGACACAGCTGCGAGATTTTAATAGGATCATAATAGATTTTAATGAATCATAAATACATTCATGATTCATCACCAAAATTGCTAATTCATGTTGCTGTATGTATATTTTTGACTCAGCAGATTTGGTCAGTTTTTCTGTTAATCCATAATAAAGTCATAAAAGAACCAAACTTGATGAATGTTTTTTGTGATAAAGAAGTATCTGTTCCAATCACTCTATGAGAGAAAAATCAGAGTTGTAGAAATAAGTGGAAACTCAAGAGAGCCATGACATTATGTTCTTTACAAGTGAATGTAAACTTTTGACCACAACTGTATGGGGGAGTATTCTGGACCGATGTGGTGGCATATGGTGACAAGTGTGTTGTCATAGTACAGAAAGGGAGTGTCATATTTTAACATTCTAATCTAATATTTTGTCTTTATTGTGTTTAATGGTTTAGGCTTTACAGACAGCAGCTTTCTTCTCCTTTTGAAGAAGATGCCAGATCTGGAGCAGCTGTATGGCCTCCACCCTCGATACCTGGAAAGGAGACGAGTTCGAGGCTACGAGGCTTTCAGTATACCTGGAGTCCTGGAGGCACTACAAGGCTGCCCTAATCTACTGGTCAGTATGTAGTTTGAGAACGATATACTTCCACAGCAACGTGCTGTATATGTCCTGTAGATTTTCAATTTTATGATCAATGTCACAAAGTCTGTGTAGATTCTCAGTCATCCAGGTTATGGTAATTCTAGGAACTTCAGTAGAGCGCAACAGTACGCAACTTCAGTCCAGAGCTGAAGAAGCCTTTTCAATGAGAGGTGAAACATCTTCAAGAAGCTCTGAGGAATGACACAAAGTGATTCCAATGATTGATTCCTTTGAAATTCGGCACATATTTTCACTTGGGACTCAGGGATGAATTGATTAGATTTTGGTGGTCAAAGGTGAAGGTCACAATGAGACACAAAACACATTTTTGCAGTAGTCAAGAATTCATATGCTAGTTATGAAAACATTTCACTGATAAAAAAAAAAAATGAAGTGAAAACATCATATATCAGAGAGGTCAAGTCTGAACAGACGTGGATGCAAACTACTAATTTTTGAATTGTTAGATCACGTGGTGGTATTTTTCTATATTGATGCTGACCACCACCTGTTTTCTATGTTTCTGTCTTGACTTATGCCTTGACTAATGTAACTTATGTCCCAGACAGTCCTAAACCCCTCAACAACATACTTAACCTTTGATAAAAATAAGAGCAGGCTCTAAGAAATGTCTAAAAGCCCTTTTAACTTTAATATTAATTCTATCCTGTGGTTTGGTGTTCTCAGTGTTGATCAGCTGTGTAGGCAGGACTGTGTGCTAAATGAATTATTATGGTGTTTAATTAGTCTCGAAAACAAGGCAATGATACAAACTTGCAGATTAGTATCGGTGAACAAAGTAACCATCCTTGAGAAGAAAAACTTCTGTTCTACCATCCTCACATGCTTGCAACTGCTCAGCACTCACTTTTCAGACTTTGGACTTCAAACACTGGCAGCTTTTTCTGATTCTGTTCTTGTTTATCCAATATAGTGAACTGCTATAGATCCCCACAGCTGGTGAGAGAGGTATGAAACATACCTCCTTCAAGATAAAGTGAAAAAATATAACTTACATGCCATAATGTAGTCTTTAAAGCAAAGAGAGCTTGCACTGATTGGCATATAATAAATGTCAGCACTGGCATGAAGGGTCCATCATTCGTAAACCAAAATGTGCTGGGTGGTTTATACAGATAGATCAGAGGGACGTTTGCACAAGTGCTGTACTTAAGTACAGTTTGGGTTACATGTGCTTTACTGAGCACTTCCAGTTTGTGCTACTTGTAATTCTGCTTTACTACAATTCAAAGGTTAACTGCTTTTTGATTATTTAATAACTTTAGTTACTTGCATATTCAGAGGGAAAAAACTAAATATAATCAGTGAATAAATGATGGTGTATTGTTGTTGGAAAGTCTCGCTGTAATTTATTGTTGCAGTAATAATAATATTAATAACAGTAATAATAATTAAGATAAAACTTCATTGATCCCCAGGAAGGAATTTATTATCTATCCAGCAGTAAATATTAAAATGATCTCCATCTTTACCAGCTGCAACATTAAAGTGATTAACACTTAATTATTGATGCATCATTGTTCATAATAAATACTTTTGTTACTTTAAGTACATTTTGATGCAAATAAGTTTGCACTTTAACTTAAGAAAAATATGTATGTAGAAATTTTACTTGTAACAGATTATTTCTACGCTGTGGTACTGGTGCTTTTTTTGAAGATCATGATCTCAGTACCTCCTCCACCACTGTCAGGACGGTAGGAGACAGGCTGGATACTGTGGGTGTTGGAAGTGATCCATCAAAAGAGCAGAACAGACAGTAGCCGTGTCCCAATTCAGAGGCTGCCTCCTTCGAAGGCTGCATTTGAAGGCTGAATATGTCACAGCGGTGCGATCCATATCCATTTTTTTCTTTCCTCCTTAAAACTGCTATTGCACAGTCAAAACATACAGTAATATTGGAAAACTGCCAGACATTGAAAGTTGAACTTATCTTGG
The DNA here is from genome assembly GCA_024666655.1 of Dascyllus trimaculatus. NCBI lineage: Eukaryota > Metazoa > Chordata > Actinopteri > Pomacentridae > Dascyllus > Dascyllus trimaculatus. The sequence continues at coordinate 2,838,090 of CM045457.1, forward strand.
AAAAAAGGGTAGAAGCACCCACTCATTGCACATTTATTAACAATCTTACAGTCAAATAATCAAAATAAATCCAGGCTCCCATATTTGTATTATAGGTGTTAAAAGGTTAAAATTTGAAGACTCCTTCAAATGTGGTCGACGAATGCGCCCTTCTTCTCCACGGCTGTGAAGGATACATCGGTGGATCCTTCGCAGCCCAATATATTCCAAGATTCATTGCGCGCGGTCACCAGCGTGCAATGAATCGAGCTGTCACCAGCGCGAACATATAGTTCTCCAGCAACTGGGGGACTTTGACAGTAAAAGCCCCTCAATTCTTCAAGTATATAAATTTTTTTTATTTTTTTTTTAAATCACAATTTCGGGATCAATTTTAGTCAAAAATGAGGTAAAATTACAACATCGTCTTGTCCTGATCCTCAGGATAAAAATTTGACAGTCCGGGTTGCTAGACAACAGGAGGAGCGCTACGGGACGTGACGACGCAAGCAGGAAGTCCGTCTTACTGTCTCATTGAACAAACGCTCATGCAGCCTTGTCATGCAGCTTTTGCATTCTTCGAAGGATCCAGCCTCTGAATTGGAACACAGCTAGTAGCTCCAAAGTCACCTTGACAAGTGAGCAAGTGTTGAACAGTTGTGAGCCTATAGGGAAAGTTTAGATTCTGCTTGCACATGCAACATTTGTGCATGTGGAACAGCAATCCTCTGTGTGAGCATTGTTTTCTGCTCGTAGATACTGTTTTGTGGGCTGGTATTATATGCCTGATTTTCCTGTGCACCAATTTTGAGACTACTTGAACACCATACATTATCATCATTGCAATAAAAGGAAATATTGTTCTTGTAGGATGTAGTTGATTAAAAAAATAAAAACAACAAAGCAGAAATTATAAAAAAAATATATATTTTTTGTCAAAACCCTGGTTTCATTTCAGGGTGTTGAGACGTCCCATCTGGAGCTGGTTGAAGCCATTTGGAACTATATGCCCCAGGTTCACATACTGGGAAAATTCCGCAACCGTAATGGGGCTTTTCCTATTCCTGCTGAAAACAAACTCACCATCCCTATAACTGCAAAGATCCAGACCCTACATCTAGTGGGTAAGTAGGATATCATGACAAGAATTGATAGTAATTACTAGCGCTCAGAGCTAAGAAAAAAAACCCCAAAACGACAATAAATGTAATGAACTGAGATACAGTGGCAGTAATCAGCTTTATTTCAGCTTTATTTCCTGGATTTGTGTTGACTAAACATGCCTGAAGTGTATTTTTGTAGTCTTGTCACAAGGCCCTTGCCATTTGTCACCTCTAGTTTTCAAAATGCCATAGCTGTATTATATTTATAAAGTGTTTGTTGTAGGTGTGAATGTCCCAGAGATCCCCTGTGTGTCCATGCTGCGGCACCTTTACCTGAAGTGGGTTCGTCTCACCAAACCACAGCCATTTAAGGACTTTCTGTGTGTGAGCCTGAGAACCTTTGTCATGCGCAACTGTGCAGGGCCAACCAACTCCCTCAAATATGTTCCCTTGGTTACTGGTTTAGCATCAGCCCGGAACCTGGAGCAGCTGGAGCTGGTAAGAGTTCCCTTCCTGGGAGGACTGATCCAACATGTGGTGGAGGACAGCTGGAGGTCAGGTGAGAAGGGCATATGTTAGTGAGCAGTTCTAAGCAGCCATGTTTCCAAAATACATTTTATCTTGAGTATCGCATCAGAAAAAGCCATCAGAAACAACTAACTTTCGAAGGAAACATTCTCAATTTTGCCAAAACATTTTTATGCTCACCTTAGGTGGTTTACAACTATTTCTGAAAAGAGTTAATGCGCATAACGAAAGATGGAGACATCTTTTAAATTAAGTTCTGACATAGCAACCATTTAACTCACATGACTGATCAGCTGATTCAGCTTCTTTTGCGGTCTTTATCTCTGGACATCATGAAATTTGTCCAATACCAGCTGACAAGAGACAAATACCACAAATTGACCTACTGAAAACAATTCCTGAAGAGCTCTCTTTAAAGTTTTTAGTGTCTGTCAAGCAAGTGGTGAAGACTGTACTTACCTTTTAATAACTTTTATGCTGAATTTTGATCCTGTCTCTATCTGATGATAGTTTACAGGTTAATTATTTACTGATTAAAACAGCAAAATAAAATGTTGAAAATCACCCAGGAAACTGTTACAACAAAAGAACCACTAATAGCCACTCTATATTCATCCAGTTGCCCACTCCTATTCAGTGATTGATTATCTAGGACTGCACACATTTTACAGGAGGATTAATAATCAGACATTGACACTTGTGCTGTCAGTACTTTAGACATTAAGAACTTTTTGTTGCACATTTTACGTCACCACCATAGGACATCAGCCTGTAGTACATTTTCCCTTTCTAAAGTCAGAAGAGAGTTCTCTCTCTGTTGAAACCTGCATATGCAGAGCAGCTCTGTCACAGCTGTGCAGTACACAGGGACTCTGCTCTAAGTGATGATGGAGAGAAATAAATGTTCAAAATGGCAGTTACACTTCACTAGAGTTGATGCAGACATGTTTGTTGACATAAGTATAACAAGTTGTTTGTCAGAGCAGAAACACAGTCAATCTGTCGAAACATCCAGTAGGAGTTACATTCAGACACGCATATAGGTGAAGAAATGCAGTTTGACTGCTTAGTTTATCTAACTTTTAACTAACCGTAAGCTTTCTTATTTTATGCTGGATAATCTAATGAAACACTATGCCATCATCTGTGACACCGTGTCCACAGTCCTCTATTACTACCATCACCACAACATTAGTGTCTGTAAAGTGATTTGTTCAAGGATTGCTGTTCATTTTGCTGTAAATAATGATTTTATATATTTTATTTCAATGATCACAACAAAGTATGTAATATTAATTTCAAAACTGTACTGTTGCAGAGAACTGTTAAAGAATGATCATTTATATACAGTATTATAAGACAATAAAACAATCTTCATTCTGTTCTTAATTAGTTTTTTTTCTTAAATCCAGATCTAAAAAAGTACAGGTAGAAAGTAGCATTGCCGATAAAATCTTAATCATATCCCAAGTGGGATTATAACTTACTTATTATATCCCCTTAACTGTTTTCACCCTTTCGAGGATGCAGCATGCCACCAGGCATGACCCACACTTCATTAAACAACCCACACATGGTTAATGATGGAGAGGAACTTGGCAACAAAATCATTTGACAAAACATCCAAACACAAAAAGGACATAACCTTCACAGCAGCATACTGCATGGCTTTATATAACTATAATGACATGTATCTGGCAATAGACGTTTCTTCAGTAAATATGATAAAATGTTCGATAGATTGTTCACTAGTTTCACTGAAATGCAATTTCAGATTCAAGTTCAGCATGAACAATATGTATAAGCAATCACCAAGCACGCTCCCTCTCTGCTTCACAAACAGCCAATCACATCCTTAAACGAGTCCTGCAGCTAAGTTTTACATGAAAATCATTCATCTCCGACGTTAGCTGCTCTGCTGTCTGTACTTCAGAAATGATGAAGAAAGCTAAGTAGCACATTCTTTCTCACCACCATGGCATGACCAGACATTCATCCACTACGCATTTTCACTTTCCAAATTCAGAAGAGAGTTTTCCCAAGGAGCCTGTATGTTGGCGGAGGAGCTCTGTCACACACCTGCAGCTCGATGTAGCACACAGAGACTTGTTTCTCAGTGATTTAGGGTTAGAGCAGAAACGGGATCAGTCTGTTGAAACCTTTAACTAACCATAAGCTTTTAATTGGTACATAATGCTGAACAGTTTCATGAAACACTGTGCATAACATTTTAAAACCTGTGACACTGTGTCCACAGTCCTCTGTTACTACCATCACCACAACATTAGTGTCTATAAAGTGTTTTGTTTAAGGATTACTGTTCATTTTTCTGTAGATGATATTTGCTGGTCATTAATGGTCATTTACAGTGCTAATAAAAAGTGTTCATCCTCCTTGGATGTTTCACCCTTTTGTTGCTTTTATACATGAAATCATGGTCAATAGAATTTGGCTTTTTTGACAAGCATTTGAAAAAAATAACCTTCTTTAATATCAAGGTGAAAACATCCATCCATCCATCATCTATACACCGCTTAATCATCTAGGGTCGCGGGGGAGCTGGAGCCTATCCCAGCCGACTCGGGCGAAGGCAGGGGACACCCTGGACAGGTCGCCAGCCTATCACAGGGCAAGGTGAAAACAGATTTTTACAAAATAATGTCAATTAATTAAAATATATAGTGTAAAATAAATGTTTGCATAAATATTAGCAGCTGTTAAAGTGACTGACCTAATTCAACAGAGGTCCATCTAGTTGGTGCCAGCAGTGTCACAATTAGTGAAATGGAGATCACCTGAGTGCAGCTGATTTGTGTGAAGTGACTGTAGTATAAGAACACCTGTGTCTGGGAGGTCCAGTCTCTGGTTCATAATTATTCCTGCTACAGCTGCAACACGAAGACAAAAGAACGCTCCAAGCAACTCAGAGAAAAGATTCCCACGGAATTCAGTTAAATCCATCATTAAGGAATGGAAGGAGTATGGCACTGGTTTAAATCTGACTAGAGCTGACTGTCCTCACAAACTGAGTTACCGGGCAAGAAGAGGACTGGTGAGGGAGGTTACCAAGACACCTACGACCACTCTGAAGGACTTAAAAGCTTCAGTATCCCAGATGGGAAAGACTGTACATACAACAACTGTTGCCCAGGTTCTTCACCAGTCAAAGCTGTATGGGAGAGTGGCAAAGAGAAAGCCACTGTTGAGAAAAGCCCATATGAAATCTCACCTGGACTTCACCCAAAGGCATGTGGGAGACTCCAAGGTCAACTGGAAGAAGGTTCGTCAGTCTGATGAGACAAAAATTGATGTCCAATCCATCTCTACCATGAAGTATGGTGGTGGCAGCATCATGATGTTGGGATGCTTCTCAATAGCAGGCAGTAAAGGTAGAGGGGAACATGAATGCTGAAAAACATCCCCAAATCCTGGAGGATAATCTGACTCAGTCTGCAAGAGAACTACAACTTGGGAGAAGATTTATTTTGGACTTGAAAACAGCTTTTTACGTCTAATCCCCGAGCAACCTGACAGAGCTTGAGCTGTTTTGCAAGAAAGAATGGAAAAGAATTGCAGTGTCCAGATGTGCAAAGCTGACTGAGACATGTCCACACAGACTCAGTGCTGTGATGGCAGCCAAAGGAGCATCTACTGAATACTGACCTGAAGGGGGTGAACATGTATGCAGTCATTTAATTTAGTTATTATATTAATTATTAATTGACATTACTTTGTAAAAAATCTGTTTTCATTTTGATTTTTGTCAATTCTTGTCAAAGGGCCAAATCATATTGACCATGATTTCCTGTATAAAAGCATCAAAAGGGTGAAACATCCATGGAGGGAGAATACTTTCAATAGGCATCGTATATATAGCACCTATAAGAAAAAAGCAATCTTAATACTGTTTTTGATGTATTTAATTTTTTCTCTTAGAAGAGAATCAAAAAATGGTAAGAGTAATTTATTGATAAGTAAAATTAGCTAGAGTAGTAGTACCATCAAACAGACATCTGTAGTGGGAATTCAACACACTTATTGTATCACTTAACTGATTTCACCCTTTTGAGTAGGCAAATAACTAATTGCTCAGTCCTAGTCTGTGTACCATGATGAATAGACTAAAGTGGTTAATACAAAAAAACATTTTTTTCTGCCTTTATTAAAAACAGGTAATTTAAATATTCTCAGTAATTATGGAACATATCAGCCGATATAAATGTGTTGTTTTTTATCATGTTAGCCCTAGTTTGTAAGATACATGTGCGGTTCACAGTTTTATTTGATTACCTGGGACCTGTCTTGCTAAATTGAATGTTAACACACCACATGTGATCTTTTACATTGGTTTCATCTTTTAATCTTTATGACACAGTATTATTATTATTTTTCATGTTGTAATTAAGAAATTGTGACTTATTTATGTGGGTTAGGATCGTTTAATTTCTCATTGCTCTGTTGAATTTATGTTACATACTGTGTGTCTCATTTTCATCTTTAGGCTTACAGAACTCTGACTTTGCTCAATTATTCAGTAGTTTTTCTTTTGAATGTTGGAGTAGATCTTGAGAGATAATTTGCTCCCTCTTAATATAAGTTGATTAACTTTCAATAAGATGTGTTTGTATGTGTATCTGCAGGAGGATTTCGGAACCTCCACACCATTGTGTTTGGAGCCTGTAAGAATGCTCTAGAAGTGGACTTGGGCTACCTCATCATCACTGCTGCTCGCAGGTCCTCAGCCAGTCTAAGAGAAAGATGCACAAACCCAGCTCTTTATTAAGAACACCATACTAATGCTTTTGTAAAATTGGCTCAGTTTTCTCTGTGTTTTAATTTCATAAGATGTTGGAAGCATTCCTTTGAGTTTCCTTTTCATTCTGACTTGATTGCATTCCATCATTTCTGCAGATTGGTTAGCTGCACATTCACGCTGCCAATCTCTAGATCTCTCACATCTCAAAGGTGTTCTGCTGGATTCACAGCTGAGTATTCTGAAAGCCAGTGAAGTCCACTGAGCTTATTGACATGTTTCTGTCTCTCATCAAAGTCTAAATTTATATGAGTGTTAAGGTAAACAAACAGGGCTTAACATTTGAGCAACTCAGAAAACTCAACAATGAATCATTTGTTTTGAAATCTGTCTAACAGCAGAAAAGGCTGTCTGTTGCACAATAATGTTTTCATGGCTTAATAAACATCCTAATAAATACATCAATTTAATTTATTTCTTTTTTTCTGTGTTTTTACCAGGCTTCACGAGCTGCGTATCCAGCCTTCACTGACTAAAGATGGAGTCTTCTCAGCTCTCAAAATGGCTGAACTAGAGTTTCCTCAGTTTGAAACACTTCATCTGGGATATGTGGATGAGTTCCTGCTGCAATGTTAGTTCCTTCTCTGAAATATCATCATCAGGCTCTGAGAGTAACAGGCAGTTGTTGTGTTCTAGTTCATTACAGTCATTTTTAAAAAGCTCAAGTCCACAGTAGAAAAGTTACATTTCTGCAAAAAAAAATCGATTAAGTGGGATCCCCAAATTTTCTTAGACAAAAACATACAAGGCTGCCAACTGATAATGAGGGTTAAGAGTCGACATGAATCTACCATTTCCCCTGCTTTCCAAAGAAACAGTAAGTTCAGCCAGTAAAGACTAAGATAAAATGAGTAGTAAATCCTTGATGTACAAGGAAAGCAAATGGGAAAAAATCCATACCCAGCCCCAGGCACAGACTACTAATTATCATTAATTTGATATATGAAAATATGTCATGTCTTGTGTATGTTTAATTGCAGGTAAGATGAGTCATTCAGAGCTGGTAAAGTACGGTCTGGCTGATGTCACTGAGAATCCAGGAATCATCACAGACATTGGCATAAAGGTGGTGAATGAGGTGTTCACTAATATTAAATACCTGCTCATCTACAACTGTCCTCACCTTCATAACCCTCACCACTGGATCACAGGTAAACTTGAGGTCTCACATGTCGGTAATGTTAATGTGCATATGTTTGCGGTGAGCTCAAGTCATACAAATGGTACTGGATACAAGTAGACTCATCATCTTCATCTATCGTCCGTCATTCCTTTGAGTGAATTGACAATGCACTATGCTATGTAACTGCCCTGTTCTGTCTGTATCTGTCCTCAGATCAATCCAGATGGAGCCGTCTTGTTGACCTCACTCTTGTTCGCTGTCATGCTATCAAACTGGAATCTTTTTCTCAGTTCATAGAATTACTGCCCAGTCTGGAGTTTATCTGTCTGGACCAGATGTTTAGAGAACCACCCAAGGTATAGTGCATGTCGTGCACACGCACACACATCGTACACCTCTTAAATGCATTTGTACTATACAGTCAATTTAAAATGTAAATGCATCCCGTGGTCACTGTTGGCTTCAGCTAAGCAAACATGTGATCTCTGTAGTCAATTTCACATTTAAAGAAAGACAAAACTGCTTATTCACATGGTAAAATTAAGTGCATTTATCACATCTTCAAATCCATAAAATTAGAACCTGGGTTTCCAGATTAGGTGCCAATTTTTCAAACATCCTTAGGGAGTGACAAGTGGAACATTGTTATTTAAACCTGGAACGTTGTTATTTAAACCTCTAATATCCAGCAACTGCTGCTCTTTTTGCTGTGGAAGTGTGTGGTATCATTTTGTCAAGATCCAAGGAGCTGTCTAAGGGTTTCAGATGAAAGGCTGGGGATGCCTGTGCCGTAGGGATATGAAAACATTCTTAAATGATTTCAAAGAAATCCTTCCACTATGAATAGTATAGATGGTGGTATCGATTTCAAATGACTGCCAGTTTGTCCAGGACTGCCTGCTCTCTATCTCAAGCAAGAGTATTTTCTTAATCAACACATTTTGTTCTACATTTTGTAAAACATTAATTGAATACAAGTGCTGTTAAAATGTATGTGTAGAATGTGCACTGTGGTCAGTGAGCATCCAGTATACTTAAAACTCAAGCATTGTTTATGAAAGCCATTGCACTTTTGAAATGCTCAGTACTTTAATATCTTGTCATGTCTTGGCCATGCCAGCTTCTTATTATAGTGACATTTAGAATATGGTTCTTAGTTAAGGGATAATAATAGGAAATATTGTAAAAAAAACCCTTGGGTAGTCCAAATCAGTAAGTCCCTGGATGTGCTGTGTCTACATCAAATGTCAGTCATATTGTCAAACTCAGTTCTCAAGTACAAGATTCACATCATCAGTGGTGTCATTTACATTATTTTATATATAGCTTAGTTTGCAATAGGTTTTTTGTTGTATAAGTTGTTTAACTTATTGTGGTGGTTGAAGGGAAGTGTTTATTGGAAGATACTAAATGATTGAGGAACATTTTTTCAGAATCTTCTCCATGAACTAATTTGAATAAAATAATTGTGTTACATGTTTTTTCCATAAACATGTTGATGGAGCAACTTGCAAAAACACATCTACTCTTACTTTAATCAACAAAACCTACTATGCAACCTACTACTACGCAAATATTTTCTATAATTACTATAATGTGATTTGTTAATATGTGGCTGACTATATCAGTGCTGATACATATTAAGCATTATCTGTGTGTTAGGGCTGTGCCAGGGTTGGCTTGAGTGCAGGAACTGGTATTGGTGTGTCTTCAGCACTGGTCAGCAACCAGAACTCCAACAATGACAATGACAACCACCACCATCACCACAATGAGGCCAACATGCCTCCCGCTCCACCTGTCAACAACAACAACAACAACCAAAGGCAGCAGCAGCAGCAGCAGCACCACCACAACAATGGCAAGTCCCACCTGCACCTCCTGGAGTATCAGCAATCGTAACACACCAGCTCATTACAGTAATGAAATGTGGCTCCTGTAGTATTTAGAATCCAGGTTTCTGTAGCAGTGCTTAGGAGCACAAAGAATATCAACGCTTTGCTTTCTCTTCATCTTCCATATAGAGATTGGACACTATTATACCCCTTTCAGACATGCAGTTTGTTTCAATAATCAGACGTTAACTAAAAAGTCAGCTCACTCATCGGTAAAAGTCATACTAGCAATCTTACTAGGTCCTACCTGGTATTGTTTCCGTATAACTTTGAACATGGCACAAGTGTGAACTGACCCTTCACAGTAAAGGATAGACGCAGACAAGCAGTGGTACTCTGTGTTGTGAGACGTGTTTTAAGGAAAGATTTTTCCACAGTTCAGCAACAATATTCATTCGAAAGTGTGATGGAGACACTTAATACACTGTGTGTGCCAAAATCACAACACGCTTTTTTCTCATACTTTGCTCTACGATTTCAAGTCTCTTAAGCAACGAAATAAAATGTCACAATAATAAAACTTCACTGCACTGAAAACGGACACAAACGGCTTAAAGTTTTATGGTACTCACCAGTAATAAGGTTCTCTGTGAAAATATGTAAAAGAACTTGTTTTTACAGCCCCAGTGGAGGTAAATGGGATGGAGGAAGACGAAGAGGAGGTAATCTTGGAAGAAGAAAACATGGAGACTGAGCCTCGGGTAGAGCAAAAAGGAGCAAAAGGGGGAGAAGCAGAAGAAGCTGATGTGACACCAGGTCCCAGTCATCCAACTGGAATGCCACAACACCGTGATGAGGAACAAGCAGGTTAGGAGCTGCTCTTTTAAATATTTGTAGCAATTAAAACAACAGTTTCGCTTGCCATTTTATAAATCACAAAGCTGTTATTCATTTTTGTATGCCTTTATTTTCATTTTCCTCCCACCTTGAGGTCCCAGTGGTTTAGTCCAGCAGTGCAGACCAGCTGGTGCTGCTATCTCCAAGCCCCCATTGGTCATCTCGGACTCGGACAGTGAGGAAGAGGAAGGCCTTGTTTCAAGACTCGTGCCACCTTCCTGTTTACAGCAGCCAACTTCCTGTACAAAAGGTGTCAGCACAACACATAAGACACCCTGAAGTCACAACAATATGGCTGATATGGTTACCATTGCGTCTCAGTTTGGGCTGACAGTAGGGAGGGAGCTGCACAGAATATTCACAGTTCACTATTTACCCCAGGTTTTGGATCGCAGTTTAGTACATCATTGTTACAGCAGCAAAAAAACTAAAGAAATGCAGAAAATATAATTTTGTCTTCTGCTCTCAAAAATAAACACATTCAGAAGTAGTTTACTGGCCATAACTCCTAATGTTACTGGCACTCAAATGCTGGTGTACTATCAATATGACAAATAAAAAACAAATAACTTATGGTCATACTGACAAGAAGGACATTAACATAAAATATGCCAAATGCTACCTGTTCTTCAGGAGGCCAGCATTGCCATTTCAGTTTTGGAACTGTATAACCTAACACTGCTCTGCAATGTTCATTTTACATATATTCTCATGTAAATCAGCATTGCTTCAGTTTGCTGCTTTATATAAAATCAACGGACCAGACCTGCCTCTCTCCATCTGCATGAATGAATTTGAAACATTAACAATAAAACATCATTATTGCTGTTATTGTTATTATTATTACTAATAATAACAGCAACAACATTATTAAATTTGGTTAAAAAAAAAAAACCCAAGGCATTTCCCCATGGCTGTACAGGTTTTAGAGCAACACAGCACCTAGCGTTTCAAAAACCTGCAGCTACACTGATCCTGTAAGATTTTTCTTTAGCCATTATGAGATTGCATGAAATTTCATCTGTTACTTGAATACTATTTTAGAAAACTTGCATTGACTGATCAATGTCTTCACCCTGCTGAACAGTTTCCACTTTGATTGCTTTTCAACATTGAATCTGGGCTAAGAAGAATTTGCAAAAAAAAAAGACTCTGGTGCTAACAGAAAAACAAATTTCTTCAAAGTAATGCAAAGTAATTAAAAATATATACAACTTCACCTCTTTAAGCCAGTTTTTAGTAGGCTGCAATTACAACACTGGTCCTGTCTGGTCAAGTTTCAGTCAGCCTTGAACATCTGGACACTGCAATTTTACCACATTCTTCTTTGCAAAACTGTCAAGTTGCATTGATATCATGAGTGAACAGCCCTTTTCAAGTCCCACCACAAATTCTCAATTAGGTTGAGGTCTGGGCTCTGACTTAGCCGCTTCAGAACCATTGGCCTTGTTGTCTTTAAACCTTTTCTTTGTACCTTTGACTGTATGCTTTGGGTTATTGTTGCACGAGTGCATCTCCCAGGTTGCAGTTCTCTTGCAGCCTGCTTTACAAGCCTTCCAGGACATGCTGCTGAGAAGCATCACCATGCTTCACAGTGGGGATGGTGTATTTGTGATCATTTGCAGTGTTTGTTGTCCGCCTCACATAATGTGTAGCCTGATGAACAAAAAGCTCAATTATGGTCTCATCATACCAAATAATCCTCTTTCATTTTACTTCACTTGCCTTCTGATAAATTCTAGTGGATATTTAATATGACTTTATTTTTTAGGTCGGCCTGCTCTAGGCAGTTTTGCACATGTGTCGTATTACTTCCATTTCTTAATGATGAGTTTAACTGTACTCCAAGGGATATTCATTGACTCGGACATTATCTTGTGTCCAACCCCTGACTCTTGATGTAGATATAGCCAGGAGTACTGAATCACCAGTAAACCCTTCAGATACAGGTGTCTTTTACTACGGTCCACACATTTACTGTGCTCAGCTGATTTCACTAATTTTGTGACGTCTGTCACCAATTGACTGCACCTGTGTTCAATTAGATTAAGCCTTTTAAAGGGGGTGAATACCTATGCAATCACTTACATTTTCTGTTTTTAATTAATTAGCATTACTTTGTGGAAATCTATTTTTACTTTGATATAAAAGAGTATTTTGTGTAAATTCTGGTCAAAAGCTACATTAAATTAATTGTGATTCAGTGTTGTAAAGAAATAAACAGAGAAACATATATGAATTCTTTCTATAGGCATGAAAATTTTAAAGGTCCCATATTATGCTCCTTTTCAGCAAGTTCACATAGTTGTCAGAGGTCCCAGAACAGTCAATTTGAAGTTCGTTGCTGGGGGCGCATATTATTGTTAGAAAACCAGTCTAAAGTGAATTTTGCAAAATATGGGACTTTTAAACATAGTATGAAATGCTCAATCTAGAATAAATTGCCTCAATAAACTGACTTTGCAGCAAACAATATCTTCACCAATGTCACAAAAATGTGTGGGTGTGTGTTTCCAGGTAAAGGAAAAACTCCTCTACGGCGGTGCAACAATGTGGATGTGACAGAGGCAGTCTCTGTTGATCAGCCAAAGGCTCAGGTGTTGGAGAGCAGCTGTGAAAAGAGCTGTCAGGTGACCAGCGAACAGATAAAGGCAGACATGAAGGCTGCTACTGAGAGCAGCAGGAGGACTGGCGGTAAAGGAGTCACTACTGAGACTGTGGAGGCCACTGCAAGGTCAGGGCCTGACAGTAGGACAGTACAGGGTACTGGGAGTATTGGGACAGCATCAAGGGCTGGTGTGAGGCCAATGCCTGCATCTGTGGGTAGAGTTGGAACTGTGGCAGCTACGTCTGGCCATGTGAGTGGATGTGGGAGGGTGGTGGTAGTCACCACTCATGGAGCCACGACAACCACTGATAGACCTGTTTGCAGGACTAATGATGGTACAGAGGGCCCCTCTGGAACACAGACTGGTGGCAGTTTAATAAGGGAAAATGGGGTGAGACAGAGTTCTAGTCATGACGGTGTGGACAATCTTGAGCACAGAGGTGCTACTGTAAACCATGCTTCCACTACACCAGCACTGCAGATGGGACAAAGAGAGAGACAACATGCCTCTGCTGGATCTGCCTCTGTTGTTTGCTCAGGTTTACAGCAGAGTCATGCCAGATATGATGACTTTGTTCCTAGGCGACCCTTGACCCGGTCTTGCACCCGCACATCCTCTCTGTCCTTGTTACCTGAGACAGGTAAGATCGAAGTTACAAACACTGGACACAGTTAGGGGTTCGGAAAAAAGAGAAATGCTCAAAACATCAAACCACAACCCATCACTGACAGTAATTTGTCTGCTTTACTTGTTACAGTAATACTGTACTATTCAAAATCATGGCATACAAAATAGCTAAGTCTGGAAATTAACCTGGCAAAAAATCTATTTAATGTAAAATATGTCTTTGGAGGACAACACAACAAGCAACACCCATCACACTGACTATGCAGGTGCTGTTAACTGCATTTTTTAATCAGTCTTTTTCTATTTTACATTATATTGGTTGGTTTATTAGGCCAACTAGCATTGCATAAGGCCTTTTATGTCTCCACGGCCAGCTGCACAAAATTTGATAAATAGTTCAAGTCATCCTAATTGAGTAACTCTCAATTTGGTCTGTAGAATAAAAGTTTGAAAGTCTTAAGGTGTGGAGTTCAAAAGAAGAAAACTAACCAGGACTCTCTAGCCTGTTTCTCTGGCTACAGAGTCCTGGCTACATTAACATACTAACTTGATGCACCTAAATGTCTGACTGAGATACTGGCAACCAAGTGACCTTATGGGTAATATTGAGAGATAAGTGAGATAAATGTGTGAGAAAAGAAGGATACTTGTGATTCTACTGCATGGATTTGTGTTAAAATTGATCTTTGTGAGTACTTACAGAAGTACACAATAGAGTAATGGTATATGCTTTGAATTTTATTGAGTACAGCCTATTTATCAGCAGGCAGTGTAATGCAAACTTGTATATTATTTTGGTGATGTTTTTATGTTATTATTGTGTAGATCTCTCAAGAGTCAGGCCTCGAGTAGCTGTGAGGAGGAAACGAATGGCTGACAAATCAACCAGCACCTCAGACCCTGTCACTGAGGACGACCATGTGCAGGTGTACACACACACACACACACACACACACACACACACACACAGTCTAAATTGTAGACTTTCGTTCACTGGAACAGTGTAGAATGGGTACCATTAGACAGTGACGCACATGTAAGGGGCAAGTAAGATTGGTTTTAACAGTTGTGTACAGTGTATCTGTTATTCATGCAATTAAAATACCCAATGCTTTTGCTCGTACAGGTTTTGTCTCTGAAGAGTAAGAACCTTGTGGGTATCACTCTGACCAATTGTGGAATCACTGACCTTGTCCTCAAAGACTGCCCCAAGATGATGTTTGTTCACGGTAACTGACAAACAAGGACACTGATACATGATGATTCATATGAATATTTATTTATCTGATATTTATTTTTGCATTACTTTGACTAAAAATGTAATAATAACCTTCAACTTACAAATTACTGGAGGAAAATGTGAAAATAAACTGATAAAGTGTTTGTTGTATTTATTAGTTTATCATGTGATTTGTAAATGTACACTATCATTTTTCAGAAACACAGATGTTAGTATCCATGCACAGTTTGTCCTCTATATCATATTGTAGTTGTGAATATTTATATTTATTTTTGTGGGGATGAAATTGGTTGCCAGGCATTCTACAGAGATGGAATATTCACAAGTCTCATATTTAATATATTCTGTATTGACAGCTGACTTTGGCAGACATTTTTATACATTCAGATATGCCTTTTATGTACTAACTCAAAAAACTTTCAGTCACAAGCAGATTTGTCTCTTTGTGTCTTCCCTCTCTTTCTTAAGCCACCAGATGTCGAGTGTTGAAACAGCTGCAAGTGGAAAGCGCCCCCATAGTTAACAGGTTTGACTATGCTCAGTGTAAGAAACTGGAGATGGAGCAGGTCCTCGATCAGATACTGAGAATGCCTCCTGAAAGGAACCGCATAATCTACATGCGTCCTATGCACCAGGTTGGTAAAATGGGGCGCCATTTTTACCTCCTTACAAAATGAGTCCTGACCATGATTGTTGTAAGAGAGATGTGCTAGTGTCTGCTTCTGATACTGCGGACTGCAGCCCAAGAGCATTTTCCCTGTAGATCCTGCATATTTGGTATTTGTACAGTTGTCAGGACACTTAAAACTAGTCAGTTGTTACTCATTATTCTTATGCATTTTTACACCATGAAGGTTTTATATTTGTAAAGCTTTACCACAGTCTCTCATGTCTCCAGGGAGCCTGTTAAGGTGTCAGCTTAAAATATGGTTCATTTCACCATGACTGTTTAACTCCTGGTTTTAGGTGTGTTTTAAACAGAGCTGTTTCATACCTACACTCACCTGCCACCTCATTAGCTACACCTCTTCAACTGCTCGTTAATGAAAATATCTAATCAGCCCATCACATGGCAGCAACTCAAGACAATTAGGCATGTAGACATGGACATTGATGATCTTCGGAAGTTCAAACTGAGCATCAGAATGAGGAAGAAAGATGATTTAAGAGCCTTCAAATGTGTCATGGTTGTTGGTGCCAGACAGGCTGGTCTAATTATTTCAGAAACAGCTGATTTTTATGCACAGCCATCTCTGGGGTTTACAGAGAATGGTCGAAAAAGAAAAAAATATCCGGTGGGCAGCAGTTCTCTGAGCAAAAAGACTAGTTCGAAATGACAACTGTTTGTTAAAACCAAATTATGCGGAGAGACGGTATGTACAACTTAGACTTGTTTTGTTGTCATTTAACAGACACACAGTCAGTGCACATATCAAACGAAATTTCGTTTCCTTAACTCACGTAGGAGTGGACATGCGTCAAACCTTGAAGCAGATGGGCTGCAGCAAAGCAGCAGAGATTTAGCCTTTTCAGACCTGCAATAAAATGTAGTCTGGTCTTCGACAAGTTGATGGATCTCTGGTTTCCAGCTTTTCATTGTGGCACCTCTTTGATACTCTGATATCCTTTGGCAGTGTGTTTCTGGCCTGGCTGTACAGATTTTGGTCTCCACTCCTGTAAGCTTCTTCCTTGGCCTGAGGAAGCTGCCTGTTTTGCTGTAAACCAGGATTTGTTATAGCAGATTTTAGTCGGTGTACACATGTCCTTACAAAATAAAATGATGTATGATGTCACAGTCTCTGCAGGTTCTTCCAGATCTGTAGCTGCAGTCTCAAAAACACTCTAATCAGTGCAGTCAAAGCAGGCCTGGAGCTTTGTTTCTTTGCTCCATCTGTTCACAGTCTTAGCAGATTTTAGTTTCTATCAGTATGTCAGGAGAAGGTGAGCCAAATCACCTGATCAATGGTCAAGTGTGTTTTTGTCCCTGGTAGCACTCTTAATGTGCTATCTAGATTTTGGCAGTTTGTAACTGAAGTTTGCTCTGTTAAGGTTTCCAAGAACGATGAGAAGAGAGTTTGGATGTTTGCACACCACAGTAGTTAATGGTACAGTACTTAAAATATAAATCTGCTATGCAACAAACCATTTAACTTTCGCTCATAAATTGAGACTCTGTCCGTGACAGCTCACTTGGACACTGTTCCCTTGCTTTGGCGACACTCAAAGGAAAGACTCAAACTGCAGGAAGCACATTGCTTGTGCGTGTCTATCTGTTAATGCGAATGCATGCACTTCAAGTCCATGACATATGGAAAGTGAAACTGAAATGTTTTCAGGTCTAAACTCACCAGATTGGACCTAATAACATGTCAATCGCAAGTTCCATCACAACTTTTGTAGAAAGGTTATCATGTGCTCATTGAAGCAGACATGTTTAGATGGCATCAAACTTGCAGAAAGGGGCACGTTTTTGAAAGAGGCTTAGGACTCTTTCCAGACTGTGTATGGCAGTAAGTGGTGGCTGTGATTAATTAATGACAAGGATAAAGAGGAGGAGCATGTAAGAGTAGAGTTTATGCACCCAAGTTGGTCAGCTGTATCTTTCAAGTGGGTTCCATCTTATGATACATGTAGGGTTGCCAGCAGTACCTGTTCCATCACCCATCCCAACTTCAACTACAGCTGTTGTTGTTGATCTCATTGTTTCTCTTCATTCCTTTGCCTCCTCTAAACCTGCCTGGTTGTCTTTGCCATTATTGGAACACTCAATGTCTTTACTTCTCTTTCCTTTCTCCAGATTGACTCAGTAGCATTGGAGCGTCAGCTCTTCCAAGGACCCTATCCATATCATATTGCTATAGTGCACGAATTCAGCAACCCTCCAAACATACGCAACAAAGTTCGCATTCGCAGCTGGATGGACACTATAGCCAACATCAGCCAGTGAGTAAAATCTTCTGCAATGGTATGAAGAATTGTCCACCCTGGTTTATTCTAAATGTTGTGCTTGGAATAAATGGAGCACTGGCACTGCAGTTATTCTGACCTTAAAATTCTGAATACAGGATGGTACCTGTTAGGGATGCAGCGATAGACAAATTTGTGCGTGTACGTGTGTGAGGGTTGTACATATGTGAGTTAAGAGCATCACACTCGCAAAATGGTTAGTACCATCCTAGATCTGTGACTAGCAAGTTAATGTAATGCAAAGTCAAGCTTTGCATGTGATCTATATGCAAGTATGAGACTAGATTTCACTTTTAACTTAATCAATGACTAGTGAACTATAAACTGATCTCTCTATGTTTGTGTCTTCCTTAGAGAGTTAATCAAGTATGAGTTCTTCCCAGAGGCCACCAGGACAGAAGAAGATGTTAAGAGGTTTCCCAAGTACCCCTGGGGGCGGGACATCTACACATTGGAGGGTAATATAGTCACGCCAACATTAAGCCTCGGAGGTTTCTAGTTTACCATTGCGGGTTGACATGCACTTGAAAACCTACTAAACAATCTTTTTCAAGATTATTTTTGTGGAATTTTGCCTTTATTTGAATATTGCAATAAAAGTAAACAGGAAATAGGGGAAAAGTGAGCAGGGGAATGACATGCATTAAGTATTCTGCTGGGCATTTAGCTCATGTGGTATGCACCCTAATCATTTAAATCACTGGGTTACCTTGAACGAGACATTATTCGACTTTATAGCCATAGCTTACTTTACACCAGACTATGCAGTTTCTGTAGAAATTGCAGTTGAATTGCTGATACAGCTGTACTGTGTGCGTTGCTTGTTGCTAAAAAGTTAGTATTTGGCTTAACTGTCGACACAATAACTGTTGGAGGAGTTGATATCCTGTAACTGTTGTTTGAGGTGTTACTTTGAAAGAATGTGGATTAAGATGTGTCTGTTCTTTTGTCTGTCTGTCTGTCTATAGCCCTTTTTAGACATGGGATACAGTGGCTTGAAAAAATTTTTTCGACCCCTTTGGATGTTTTCCCAATTTTTTGCTTTATTAACACTGAATTGTAGTCAGTCTATTTTTTTAAACAAAAATTTACAAAAAGGGCTCTTTCATGGCAAAGTTAAAACAGATTTCTAAAAGTAACGTTAATTATTCTAAAACTTAAAATAAATTACTGAAAAAGTATTTAACCCTGTCAACCCAAGTCTGTATTGAGTAGATGCACCTTGGTCTGCAATTACAGCATTGAGATGTTTTTTTTGACTAGCACTCAGTCGGCCATGCACGACTGGATAATACAATTTTACCCCAGCCTCCACAGCAAAACTGCAAATCTCTGTCAAGCTGCACAGGGATCGTGAGTGAACAACCCTTTTCAAGTCCAGCCATAAATTTTGAATTGGATTGAAGTCTGAGCTTTGACTCGGCACTCCAGAACGCTCACCATTCTTTTAAACCATTTACACGTAGCTTTGACTGTGTGCTTCGAGTCATTGTCGTGTTGGAAAACAAATCTTCCTCTAAGCTGCAGTTCTCTTGCAGACTGCATCAAGCTGTCCTTCAGGATTTCCTTATACTTTGTTGCATTAATCTGACTCTCTGCCTTTAGAAGACTTCCAGGTCCTGCTGCTGAGAAGCACCACATGCTTTACAGTGGGGATGGTGTATTTGTGACAATGTGTATGTATATATGTGTGTATATTTACGTAGTGTCTAGTCTGAATTACCAAAATGCTTAATTGTGACCATGATTCAGTTTTGAAAAGCAAAAAAAGGGAAAAACGTCCAAGAGGGGCGACTACATTTTTTAGACACTGTATGGGTTAGTCCGTGTCATTTCAAATAGTGGTGTGACTGCGTCTTTCTCAGTTTTTTTTCAGAGTTTATTTATTTGTGACCGAATTTTGAGAACATCACATGTTTTCCGACTTGGGAATTGTTTTTTCACTGTCACAAAAAATATAGCTGGGATGCCATTTGAAGGGTTCTATATCACACAGCCATGAAATTGAGTGATGGGACAGACTAAGTTGTTTCCAACATATCCAAATGAATGAATGACTCCAGCAATGGCCATTTTAATAAAAAATGGAGGAAGTGCAAAATCTTTAAGCTATGGTGGTACTGGGGCTCCAAAAAAATTCTAAGTCTTTATCAGGATGTAACCATCTGTCCTAGTAAAAGTACAGTCATTGGTTGACATTGCACTAAGATTTTGGGCCTCTAACATCAGTAGAATTTAATGTGTAGCAAGTATGGCAATCCTAGTTTCCAGTTTTTTTGCTATTTTGACATGACAAAATAGTGATGTAGACTCATTCATAGAATCAGAAAAACTGGTCTACACAGTGGTTGTATCATGTCATTTTATGTGCAACTTTACAAGTTGCTTCCATGTTATCCTAATGTTAAAATAAAAAAACATGAGGTTTATTTGGCCTTACTGAATTTCTCCATGCATATACTTGAAATACACACTGAACGGAGAAATGGATTATAGTTCAACACACATACCAATAAATGTCACATTTATTGGAACACATCATGGCAAATTCTGTAACAACAACAGAAATGAAACTGAATATCGCTGCTGTACTAAAAGCAACAAAAAACAATGCAAAAACAGTAATTCCTTGATGGGTTTGCATTTAATTAATTTGATTTAAAAAGATTTTCTAGAGCCATTTTGTTGACAGTTTTGGTCTTAACGCCAAGTTTACATTTTCTTCCTTTCCTCATTGAGGCTGGAGCTGGGATGGGTGGGTGACAGAATATGTACTGCTGGCACCCAAAAGATGTCATCAGATAGAAGTCACTTAAAAGAATAAGTTCGCCCTCTTGGATACATAAACTCTACCCTCACATGCTGCTCCTCTTGTCAGTGGGGAATTCCAGCCTTGCTGTCATACACATGGGCTGTGGCCTTTGAAGTGACCTTTACCTGATGATATTCTGGGTGCCAATAGTACATGTTCTATCAACCATCCCAACACAAATACATGTTATTTGGTCTGACCAAGTAAGATTGCTATTGCAGCTTTGCAATGGAAAAACGATCACAGTGCTAAGTAAAACATGAAACAGATGTATTTAGATGCCATCAGACGCGTATGTCTGAAGTTAAGGTTACAGTAAGGATGAAGTCCAAATCCTCTGAAATAATATAAACATGACTACATGCATTTACATAAAGACAGTCGTGTTTGTGTGTGTCACACAAATAATCGCCTGTGCTTCTCTGAAGTGATCTCAACAGTGGCGTGTGTATGCATTAATGTGTGAAAATTACTGCTGAGTAACACTGTCCAAAAACAGCATTTCCAGGGAAAACTGTTGTATGTACATGTGTACTGCATGGCCTGCGGAAACCATAGCAGCGGTGTGACAGAAATTTTAGTGTGTAAACAGCACAGAGATGAGGGAAGCTGTTAGTTGCTAAATGTACCTCGGCTATGTGTAGCAACCTTGAGTCACGGTTGCCTTGGTGATGATATATGCATTATTCTGTCCCAGTCAGACTGAGAATTCACTGAGATTTGGTTCAACCCACCTGTCAAACTCTCACAGCTACTCAGACAAAAACACTAACTCTTATTGCTGATGCTAAGATATCAGCATGAGCTTGCAAATACCGTGCTGACCACGCTGTTTTATTTTTGGTCCTTGTGTCAAAAATAGGGGAAAATGGAGCAAATTAAATATAGGGTCGTTTCAGTTTTTTTCAAAAAATCTGGACCTTAGTTTGTATCCACCCATCTGTTGCAAAAACCATTCCATTCCTTCAAATCCCAAAAGCAAATAAATGCTGAGGCACCATTGTGGGTTAAAAAGGTTTACATTTTTTCAACTCCTGCAAATATGGATTTTAGGTTCTAAGTAGAGCCTCAAATCACCAGGAGCTGAATTATGTAAATGTTAACTACTAAGATGATTTGTCATGGTGGTTGCTGTAATGATTTCCATAGTTTCACAGATGCCACAAATATGTCAAATGATAATTGGCCAAACACATAAATTATTCAACAAATTAAACTGAAGATTGAAAGAGAACAAAACTATTTCTTACCTTAAAGGTTACTGAAAAGACACATGGCAAACACCAACAACCAGTCAGTTGAAGGGAAGGTGTCTAGTGATGATGAGGAGGAAGTCTATATCCAGTCTCTATTTGTGAAGCTGAAGTACTAAATCAAGTGTACTTGACCACCACTCATAACCTCCTTGTGGAGATGAAGGGAAATAAACTTGCACCTATACAAAGGTTAGTGTAGTTGTTCTCCTAGGTGATAAAATTAAGGGTAGAGTCCTGGCATCCATCAAAGAGAGGATTTGTGAGGTTCAGGGGGAGTTAGACAATAGCAGTTAACTAAGTATTTGACATCTAAAGATGATATGCCATGTTGTGGCTGAGGTTTTTCTAAAAAATAACGAAATAACTGACTAAATATATAGCAACCAGGTTTTTGGAGAATTACTGAAGGTATACTAGTAGACTCTTACTTGATGTTTTTCCAGGCTTATGATGGAGTCATCTGTAATTTGACCCCAGGACACTGTTAAAGACAAATAGTTAGATGGAGCTAAATGATTAAGTTGACAAAAAAAAAAGAAAAAAGAATGAATTCTACAGGGTTTAATGCAGTCCTTGCTTGCATTTGAGGACTAATGTTATTGGCATGGTCTCATATCAAAGTTTGTGTGTTCAAAATTAATTTAAGTCTGTCATGGTGCATTGATTTCCTTCTGTCACTTCGAAGGTGAGCACACCCACAAGTGAACAACAATTTGTTGTTTATTCAACAAAGAAAGTCATTTAACATGTAAATTAGTTTGCCAGTATAGGTTATAAGTTGTCAAACCTTTTTCTAACTTCAGCAATGACAAGCAGCACACTATGTGAAACATGTATTTCATTCTGAATGACTAGAAGAGTCTACTATACATCAGTATGTGAAATAGAAAACCTGTATAAAATTATAAATCCTCGAGATATGGAAGAAAGGAAGCATGAGGAAAAATACAATGGTGGAAAAAAGTTTTCGGACACCCTTAAAATTTTAAACAATCTCAAATATTATCATGAAATATTTGTGGAAAAATCTTTTTGTGTTTCTAAAGGTGTGGCACAAAGAAATACAAACACAAATTATTTTTTTTTGTTCATTGTTTACAAGAAAAACTAACAAAACTAAATTCTTTGCAGTTTCAATAAGTCAGTTCTCAACATTGTCAGTATCAGAGTCAACAAATAACAGAGAATGTGTTCAAAACTGAACCAAAAATTAATAAACCATCACATCATCAAATTAATATGTAGTTGTCCTCCATTAGCACGTAGTAGAGCTCTGATCCTGGCTGGCATGTTCCCCACGAATCTTTCACACTGTTTAGGGGTCATCTTGTCCCATTCTTCTTGAATTACTGTTTTTAATGCTTCTAAATTCTTTGGTTTACTTTTGAAACAGACCTTTTGATAATCCACCACAGATTTTCTATGGGACTCATGTCCGGGGATTGAGCTGGCCCCTCTAAGACCTGGACTCTGTGCTCCTGCAGCCAAGTTCTACTGGCCCTGGATGTGTGGCAAGGAACATTATCTTGTTGAATCATCCAGTTTAGACCTCGATGGAACAGTGCACGTGCAGAAGGGAGCATGTGGTTTTGAGAATGGCACAATACTTAGCAGATTTCAATGTGCCATCACAGACAGTGAGATGACCAATACCAGCAGCACTCATGCTTCCCCAAACCATGATACTGCCTCCACCATGCTCATCTGATCAGAGAATCTTCTTGCACTTCCTGGCTGTCCAGTTCTTGTGTTCTTGGGCCCAACGACGCCAGGCTAACCCCTGCCTCTCATTGATCTGGGGCTCCTTGACAGCCTTGTAAGACCTTAAGCCATGATCAACAGTGTGGGTGAAACACTGGACACCAGTTTGGTTTGACCACTGCTGCTGAAGCTCCTGTGATGTCATTGGGTGGTTTTCCTGAACATGTGGATCAGGATGTCATCATGTCTTAATGGAGAAACCCTTGGACACCCAGATCTTGGTTTGTCTTCCAAGCTGTTAGCTGGTCTGTAGTTCTGTAGCCAACTGCTGAAGGACTGCATCTGCACTTCCTGTCTATCTGGCAGCAGCTGAACCCTTCCTGGCTGAGAATCTGTATCTTCAGGTGTGTTTCCTGTGTTCGGTTTCTTGTTTTAGCCATTTTTGTCTCTGAAGAACTTTTAAATTTGCTGGCTTTATATAAACACGAAGCACAGCAGCAAAAAATTTGGTCTTTTAATAAAAAGTTCAACCTTCATTAGTGGATCACTGGAACCAAAATGATGCAGTACTCAAAATTTCTTATCTATTTTTATGGAACCAATCAATTTCAAATTTTTATTGACTGTTTTAGAATTTGTTTAGTATTCTGGCTGTTACTGTACTAAAAGAAATTGCATTCGAAGATGTAAGAGTGATGCAATATTTCACAAATGCATGGGGTGTCCAAAAACTTTTTTCCACCACTGTATATCTTCAGTGCAAAGAAAACGATTTGAATGGGAAGAATACACTAACAAGATTATTCTTCAGAAAAACAAGCTGAGACACTTGAGAAGTGTTGTTCTGACATTTTTTCCTAATGTTTACCATCTTCTGTGAAATTGTTGTTTAGGAGTGGTGGATGGTGCTCCCTACAGCATGATAACAGACTTCCCCTGGCTGAGGACTCTGAGAGCAGCTGATCCTAATAGCTACGCCCGCTATGACTTTGAGGACGATGAAAACAGTGAGTGCAAGACATCCATCTGTCCAATCATCAGTCACTTCATGTGAATTCTTAGTATTTACCAGTACTCACAATTGTCCCTGTACCAGACAAAGACAGATCATGGTTAAGTAAGTACTTGACATGTTTTCCTTCCTATTGTGTTATGTTGTGTGGCAGCCACCATCTATGCCCCGCGACGTAAAGGACAGCTTTCTGCTGACATCTGCATGGAGACCATTGGGGAGGAGATCTCAGAGCGCAGACAGCGCAAAAGAGGAGTGTTTCAGAGAGTGGTGGTTCTCTTCCTTCATCACTGTGATACACCAGGAGAACCTGTGGATGATGACTACATCTAGAGACCAACAAGCTCCTTATTCAATTACACAGCAACAGCAGCATAGACACAGATTAAAACTGTTTTATTTGGAAATGGGAAATCGTTTATAGTCTGTTTGCTGTCGACGCTGCAGGACAGTGATGTGTTCCACACAAACATGAGCATGATAACACTTAGAATTATTGGAGAATGCAAAAGTGGCCAAAAACTGAACACACTGAAATGAGTTTGCAAAAACCCCATTACCTAATCTACACTTTTGTGATTTGTTTCAATAGGACCAGATTGAAGGTTTAATCAGTTTTCACTTTTTCCCATGGGGAAAAAAATGTTTATCTTACAGCATGTAAGATGTTAATTGGTAATTGTTAAGGTTGAAGACATCTATAATAAAATGTTCTCATTTTTTGGTAAAATCTTAAGGCAGGTATGAGCACCCTAGTATATTATCTTCAATAGCAGCTGGGGAAAGTTTCATTTTGTTCTTATTCCAAATTAAATTCTTAATCCTACTGCTGTGGAGGCCACAGCTGACAGAATAGCCCATTGTCTGCATAGCTAGTGTTTCCTGCTTTTCTTGTCCATCATGGTGAGAGAACACATGCAATGAAAGATTTTGCAATAGTGTTCCTTCATTTGTTCACTGCGAGAGTCTGCTGATCAGTGCTACCAGTCACCAGAATTGAAACAATGCTTTGTAATTTAATTTAAAGTTTGCTTTTGGAGTTCATATTTTTCTTTCATCATGCAAAAGTGCTGGTGGTTCTGGGCTTTGTAATCTATCTCAACAAGTGCCAAGTGAAAAAGAAACAGACGTGAAGTCAAGATGGAGTTGAAAAACTGAATAATTGCACATTACCTTCTCTGTGCTTGACTATCAGTCCTCTTTGCATGGAAAGCCTTTTGGCTCCTACAGGGCTTTGCAGGGCTTTGACTTACTTAGCAACATAATCAGTGCTAATAGAACTTCTGCAAAACTCTACAGCAACAGTTCTGTTGCAAGTTAATCAATTCTGACTTTTCTCAGTGACCAAGCAAAATTTTCCAGCCCTTAAAGAATGCAGAGCACTAAAGAACTGACGCTTGCAGGTTCACAATGTGGCTTCTTAAAGATGGAAATGGATTTGAGTTGAAAGAGATGAACAAATTCATCAAACATAAACCGTGAACATTCACTGTCATGTGAATTACAAATTCAATTGTGGTTTAAATGGAATGATGCAAATTGAGGCTTCTGTTTTTGTATTTACAATTGTACAGATATGGATGATTGTATGCTTCAATGGTGTTTATATGTTTATATGGAAAGAACAAGACTATTTCACATAATGAAAAGTAAAATGATGGAAAATAGCCTGTTTTTGTTATGTCCTCACTTTGGATTTCAATGTTATTAGTTTCTAATGAAAATGGAGCCCTGTCATCAATGTTACAGGAAGGAGGAGTCAAGTGTATAATTGATTACATATACATAATTGAAGCTATACTTTCCCCTTGATGTTCAATTAGTTGCCAAAGGAAAAGCTTAATGTTGTTGTATTTAATTCCTGGCAGAGGACAAAACAAATTTGAAATAAAACAAGCAAGATTGAATTTTTACAATTTAGTAGTATCCAACAACAAAACCCCCCATTGTACAGTCTATGGCTGTGGCCAAAAAAGAAACCTGTGTTACTCCAGTGAAACCGTCAACAGGTGCATACCGACATACAGACTAGTGGGTTAGTGAGGTATGTGGAGCCTAAACTAAAAAGTGTCACGAAGGTGGCTGTCTTTTAACCTGCTAGATCACCATGGTAACTGATGCTGTGAAATTATTCTGATTTAGAGCAGGTTATGGTCAGAGTTTTGGAACATCGGCTATCAGAAGCCTTACCTGATGATTTTGTATGAGCAATAGCAGCAGCAGCATCACAAAATGCCTAGCGCTGATTTTAGCCCCACTGGTAGGAAACACCGCTCAAGACATCCAAAATTCCACTGGTTTTGCTTGCAGGTTCAGGAAGTGAAACTGGCCCTGGAGGAAACCATGGTTTCATTTGATGTCACATCACTCTTCACATGCATTCCCACATCGGAGGCAGTTGAGACTACGCCTCCTGCAAGTAAACTGCCTGGGGACAGAACCAACCTCACTCCCAGTAGATATGCACCCTGCTGGATCTCTGCCTGACCACCACCTACTTCAAATATAAGGAAGGCTGCTACAGACAGAAGCACAGTTGCACCGTGGGCTCTCCAGTGTTACCCATTGTGGTCAACCTCTACATGGAGGAAGTGGAAACATATCAGTGAGCTCGTTTAAGGGAACAACTTCTATCCTCTGGTTCAGATATGTGAACGACACTTGGGTCAAAATCAAAGCTCAAGATGTCAAATCCATCAGAGAGCACATCAAGTCGGTGTACAGCAACATGAAGTTCCCTAGGGAAGATATGAAGGAGGGCCAGCTGCCTTTTTTGGACTGTGCTGTGCATGTTGAGGGGAATGGAAGCCTCAACATTGAAGTCTTACAGGAAACTGACACACAGAAACCAATATCTGCTGTTTGAGTCCCATCATCCACTGGAACATAAACTGGGAGTTATCAGAACCTTCAAGCACCAGGCTGAGAATGTTCCTTCTAATGCAGAGGGAAAGGAGAAGGAACACACTCACATTAGGAAAGCACTGAGGAGCTGTGGTTGTCCCAGCTGGGTCTTCATCAAATCAATTCAATTCAGTGTTCGCAATATACAGATTTTGGACAGGGAGGTAGATGGTTTGAGAGAGTAAAGGAAGCCATCTCTAAACAGAGGAGGGGGTCTTTGATAACACTTATCAAACACCTATAATGCAGTGATTAGGTCTCTCCCCAGAAAGTTTCACCATCATTAACATCTTGAGTCACTCCTGACATGGCAGATTCACATTCTTTGTTGTGTGAACTGGAAGCTCCATCACCATGATTGCTGATCACAACAATTCACCCCTTGAGGCGTGTGAGTCCTGGGTTGTTACAGTTTTTCTCAATTGTTTACACACAAATCCTGGTACTTTAGACAGAATGACCACAACATGTAACTCATGCACCAACCCCCTGTACCAGTTCTGCTGAACTACAAGCACAATTCCTGCTTTACACTCACATTGCAGTTCTAAAACATACTTTTTTCAAAACACTACATGCAATTCCCTGCAAAATTTGATTGCTAAGATTTCTTGAAATAAGACATGCTATTTAGAATATTGAGGTCCTAAAATCAGCAGGGAAAATTTTGTAAGCTGTATTTTACCAGCATTGTCAAGCTGAGGTGTCTTAGAATAAACCAGACATGGACAATGGTCTGAGAATAGAAATGAGTGTTTAGTTGTGCTGTTATCAACTGTACAGTGCAATGGGAAAGTGTAAGGCTCTGACACATGAATACCAGCAAAGCCAAAAGTTCTCTCTCTTCTACCACTCTCTTAAGGCTTTGTTGGTAAAGCTTTGGAATTCAACACAGAAAGCGTAACTGCAGAATCCACTAGGAATTCAATAGGGTGACCAGCTACCATTAAGGTGAACTGTAGTAGCTTTCTGAATCCTGTCTCATCTGTATACATAGGAAAAATAAATCTTACTTTTCCGCTTTTATCCTTATCTTCTGGATGACTTATGGCAAGTGCTATTTTTTTTATTATGATCAGATTAAAATGTTGACTCACCCAATGTGTTGTGTTGTGCGTTGTGTATGTTGGAAGCCTGTTCCGTCTCTGGCGTCCGCTTCCCCTCCTCCTGCTCTCAGTCCGATGATTCGTAGTTGGTCTTTTTACCCTTTCTCGGACAGTCCTTCATCCAGTGCCCCTTCTGGCCACATCGGAAACAAGTGTGTTTCTTCCCGCAGCCTCTTTTTCGGCCTCTGCCCCCTTCTTCCAGTCCTCTGTTCAGCTGTCCTTCTTCTTCATAGGATTCTAATGGTCTCAGTTCAGTCATGGTCGGTCGATATTCTCTCATAAAGTTCTTCATCTGACTTTTGAACAAGGTCAGATTGTCTTTTGGTTCACAAACATGCAGCATCGCTTCAGGAACGTCAGCTTCTGTCCATGGCCTAAACACCAGCATCGGCCCTGATGGGCCTGCAGCCTCCATCATTGGCATGCTCAGCACCCCGCCCTCATTGGTAGTGTCTGAGCTGGAGGATGATGCCGATGGTTGCAGTTCTTCCTGTGATGGAAACCGGGCAGAAAGAATCCTCACACGTCCCCGAGTCCTTGCCGCCGGTCCCTGGGATGCGTTGTGGGATGCATCCTGGGATGAGGGCCCCGGCGGAGGAGTTGGCCCGGTTTCTTGCTTTGTGGATGTAGATGGTTCGGGTGGAGGGGAGGCAGGACCTTGTTGGCTGTCTTCTCTCCGCTGCTGTCGCCAGGGAGCACAAGGAGGAGGAGGAGCGGAGTCCAGATCGGGATCCAGGGTGCATGCTTTCCTTGGAGATTTTACCTCAGAGAAAGAGGGATACAGTGTGTCAGTGATCTCAGTCTGTTGCTGGATTATGTCTTTACTACCTCCACTGGACTTCTTTCCCTTTTCATTCACCTTTCCC
Organism: Dascyllus trimaculatus; assembly: GCA_024666655.1. Lineage (NCBI taxonomy): Eukaryota > Metazoa > Chordata > Actinopteri > Pomacentridae > Dascyllus > Dascyllus trimaculatus. The sequence goes on from CM045457.1 coordinate 2,867,468, forward strand.
TCATTGCAATTACATGGCTTTGATTTAGCTTTCTCTCTGCTCTCTGCCTCTTCTCTCCACAATCTATAAGCCTCCCAATCTGCCAGAAATGGTACATATTTTTCTCTCTTTCCTTTGGACAAGGTCGCATACTTCTCTGCATCCGCTGTCTGTCTCATCTCCAAGCTTGTTTTAAGCTGTTCCAATTTGTTTAAGTCAAAACTCCCTTTTTCTGGGAACCCCATTTTCACCCACGTATCAAACTGGTTCATACTTCTAGCATTTTTCCGAGTCATTATTCTGAGGATGACAGGAAGAGACTTTGAATCTGTGTCCACATTAACCCTCTCCTTACTGAGACTCGTCCCCATCTCTGATTCTGTAATGCTAACAGAATCAAGACACAAATGTCTACAAGTGACCTAAGAGAGCCTGGATAAAACCACCTCTCTAACTTACAAACAACCTAGTTTGTGCTGGGGAACTACCTTGTTCCCCCACTTGCGAGATGACCTCCACCGGTGGACTACCTGGATTGCAATCTCTTTCCTGGCATGCATGCTCTTTACGTGACAATGTCACCGGCCCCATCCAATCTGCAATACTCTAATTCTCTCATTCATTCATTCATTTGTACAATAAGACATAAGGAAAAAAGGACAGAAAAATAAAATATTTTTCTCACCCTTTACTTATGCGCGACTCTTTCCTACTCCGATTTTCCTCACGAGGGTTGGATCGGTGTTCGGGCTCCGCCTGGAGACAGCTTCTCACCAGTCAGGGAGGAATCCCCCTAAGACAATGCTTAGGTAATGCCTTCTGCTCCAGCAGAGTCCGAATCACGCGTCCTCCCCGTACGGGCCACCAATTTGTTGTGGAAAATCTGGATGAGCCGAGCAAAAACAGTCTGGATGCAACAGATTTGTCTTTGTAATTTAATAAAGAATGAAAGGAGTAACAATGAATAATAAAGAAGAGAAATGCAGATCGAATATTTCAGCTGAAAGGCAGACCTCCGACACCAGGCTCGTGTTCAGAGGTCTGACCCAGACCAAGAGATAAAATACAAACTTATACCAGTATCCATCCTAGACACAGCATCTATCTTTCACATAACAGTAGCTTTGCTTTTCCCATGAAACTACACAGACTCCTCAGCTGAGGAGTCTCAGGGCCTTGAGGCCTAGTGCTGGTCACAACATCATGTCACAACATCACATACCATAGCAAGACAGAGGAAACAACTCAGAGTCAGGTCTATTGAGTTCTCTGATTAACAGTACAAAACAGTAGAGTACAACAGTACAACATGAAATTTTTCTACAACACTAAAGAACTAGCATTTTTTCACTCAAAAACAGATTTTTGCTTTCATAAGTTTAATGTCAACTTCTTAATTTGAGATGTATTCAACTTATTTTAGTTGTATTATCGTGGCTCTTCTCTAGATTTAAGACCATCTTGCACTTGAAATCAGATCACACAGATTAATTGAAGCATTCTGAGATATAATGTCTTCTCACAGTTGGCTAGAAATCCTAATATTTAGTGGTGTTTGACAGCATTTGAAGGTGTTGTGTTTTAGGTGAAGCCAGCTACGCCCAAAAGGAGGAGTTTTAACTCAAAAGCAGACATTTGCTATTTTTAACACATTTTACACATGCAGCTGTTTTCTGATATGAATTGGTGATTTTCCAATAAAATGCATTTACTTGAATCAAGTGAAGTTTATTCCTTAAATCCAGATTATTTATGTCATACAAACAACAGCTCAGCCTGAAACATGTATGAAATGTGAAATGAACCTTGTTTCTTGTAAAATACAACTCAAAACAAGATAATTTCAAGATTGTTTGACTTAACAAGATATTTAAGATGCATTGTCTTAAAACACGTCCCTCCATCTGCTGAAATGTTACTTGTAAAGTGAATTTATCTTAAATCAAGTGGGTTGAGACATTTTGACTAAAAATAAGACGAATAAACTTGGTAAGGTGTTGAGTGTTTGCCGTGTAAAGGGGCAACAGGTTAGTTCTTCTGTTTTGGAGCAATGGATGCTAACATCTGAAACAGAGGCAGAGCCAGAGGAGTGAGAGTAAGACGAGGAGGACGAGGATGAGGAGGATGAGGAAGGCCAAGGACCATTATCTCTGATGAGATCCAAGCAACTTTGGTTGACCATGTGGTCAACCATGGTCTAACAATGAGGGAGGCTGGGAAAAGAGTGCAGCCAAATATGAGCAGGCACACTGTAGCATCCATCATCCAGACTTCCTGAATTGAGAATAGGTAAGAAATCTACTCTCACCAGAAAATTGCAGTACTGCATATCAATACAGTACTCAATGAGTACAGTAGTACAGTATTACCTGTGGACTGTTCTGTAGGACTATAAAAATAAAGTATGTTTCAAGTATTTGGGAAATGTATTCCTACTTTGTATTCCTACACAGTATTTACAGTATTTTACTATTTGTATTGCAGAACTGAAAGATTAGCAACACAAGATGGTCAGGAACGTCTTCTGTCTCCTGAACAGGAATATGAAATCATGAACATGGTCCTAGAAAGTAACGCCATGACATTACAGCTAATACAAAGACAAATAATAGAAAACAATGAGGTATTTCAAAATATTGACCATGTCTTGCACAGAAGTAATCTGAGGATGAAACAGATCTCCATTTGAACGCAGTTCAGAAAGAATCAAAGAATTGCGATATAACTATGTGCCAGTAAGTCCTATACAATCCCACAATTGATGCATACTGTCAACACTGTATAAATTATACATATTTCAGTACTGTAATCATAAGGATTGTGCTTCACAATAGTGACCACTCTCTATTTCTGATGTTGTCATGTGTGTTTCAGAGAGTCCTTAAGCTAGAGGTGGCTGTGGTGGAGCACCAGTTCATCTTCAGTCATGAGGTTGGATTCAACCTCACAAAAAGATGTAGGAGGGGATGGAATATCATCGACCAGTGTGCCATTGTTGAAGTCCCTGGCCAGCACGGAGGGAACATCCCAATGTGTGCAGCGATTACCCACCATGGCATCATCCATCCCCATGCTACCATTGGCCCCTACAGTACTGTCCATCTGATCACATTCCTGGACAACTTACACAACACACTCAGATAGATGGGCCACAGCAGCTCAGGTATGTTGTCATTTGGGACAACAGAAGTTTCCACCGAGCTGCTGTGGTTCATAACTGGTTCACTGCCCATCCACGCTTTGTAGTTGTTTATCTCCCTCCATGTTCTCCATTCCTCAGTCCTACTGAGGAATTTTTTTCTGCCTGGAGATGAAAGTGTATGACTGAAATCCACAAACGCATATACCCCTTCTCCAAGCTATGGAAGACGCATGCTGAGATATAACAGTTGACGCTTTCCATGGCTGGATTCACCATGCTAGCTGATATTTCCCCGCTGCTTGGCCAGGGAAAACAATGGCTGTGATGTGGATGAGGTGCTGTGGCCAGACCGAAACAGAAGAGAAGATGCAGCATAGTTGTTTTATACTGTAACTGTATACAGTAAATTCTTCTGTTGTTTGTATGTAGACCACTGGATGTGCAACTTTGTGTTGGTTGGGATGTTCACTGTGTTCATTGTTTTTTGTGGGGAAAAATAAAATATATTTGTTACCATGTGATTGTTAGTTCTAGGTATATAAACAATATTCTAAAATATTTTACAACACACTCATGTATGTACTGTCTGTAGTGAGTGTATCACCGAACAAAAAAGGCCCAAGTCATTAAGATGAATGAAGACGAAGTGTTTTCCATTCATCATAGTGTTTTACTTTGAGCACATCAGTGTTTAACTGGCTCTTATAAATGTTTATTCATGTGATGGTTTGTGTCATTTGAAAAAAATACCATTTTGAGAAGAAGTAACACTGTTATGAATGTAAAGTTTCATTTTGCAGGAGAATAGAGGGGTTTTGCCTACTCTGTGTGTGTTTTTTCGACATGTGTGTAGAGTTCTGAGAATATGAGGCATGTTTTCAGAAAATGTGTGTACGCAATTGAGAAAAACTGTAATGAGCCATTAGCCATGTGAGCTGGAATGACTATACATTCTGTAATTCAGTTAGAACTGAAGAAGCCTCTTGGATGAAGGTGAAACATCTTCAACAACCTACAAGAAAAATTCAGTTGATTTCTACTGAAGTTCCTACGATTACCATGACCTGGATGACTGAGAATCTACACAGACATATGAGCGATACAGATTCTCCGCTGAGGGAATATCAGAATCAGAATCAGAAACAACTTTATTGGCCAAGTTTGTACACACAAACAAGAAATTTGGCTCCGGTGTATCTTTGCTCTCTATGTATAGTATGGATAAAAAAAACAAAAAACTGAGTACTAAAAATAAGGTAAAATGATAATTATGATATTAATATAATAATATAAACATAAACATCCGTCAATGGCAGTATATGCAGTGTGTGTGCAAAGTGGTAGTGTTATGGAGGTAGTGTGGTACAAGTAGTGCAAATATATAATAAAAATAATTGCACAGTGGTTCGTGAGTCTCTGTGACTCGAGAGAGTTCATCAGGGTAACGGCCTGGGGGAAGAAACTGTTTCTGTGTCTAGTGGTTTTGGCCTACAGTGCTCTATAATGCTTACCGGACAGGAGTTTAAAAAGTTTGTGTGTGAAGTGTGAGGGGTCTGCAGAGATGTTACCTGACCCTGGACAGGTACAGGTCCTGGATGGAGGGCAGGTTGGCCCCAATCATCCTCTCTGCAGACCTGATTGTCCTTTGCAGTCTGGGCCTGTCCTGTTTGGTGGCTGATCCAAACCAGACGGTGATGGAATTGCAGAGCACAGTGTAAAAGGTGATCAGCAACTCCTGTGGCAGGTTAAACTTCCTGATCTCTTGCAGGAAGTAAAACCTCTGCTGGGCCTTTTTACGGACAGAGTCTATGTGGATATGAGATTGTGGATCTCGGAAACCTGAAGGTGTCTGCAGTAGACACTGTGTTTTTGAGGATGGTGATGGGGACGGGTGTTGGGGGATTTCTCTTAAAGTCCATTGTCATCTCCACAGACTTGAGCGGGTTCAGTTCCAGGTGGTTCTGACTACCTCAGTGGACCAGCTGTTCCACCTCTTGTCTGTGTGCAGACTCGTCACTGTCCCAGGTCAGACCGATTACAGTGGTGTCGTCTGCATACTTCAGGAGTTTCACAGAAGAGTCCCCTGAGGTGCAGTCATTATGTTGAGGTAGAAGAGCAGTGGGGACAGGACACAGAGCTGGGGGTGCCAGTGCTGATAGACAGAGTGCTGGATGTGATGCTCCCCAGCCTCACCTCCTGCCTCCTGTCAATCAAAAAGCTGGTGATCCACTGGCAGGTGGAGGTGGGCACAGTGAGCTGGGTGAGCTTTTGGTGGAGGATTTCATGGATGACGGTGTTGAACGCCAAGCTGAAGTTCACAAACAGGATCCTCGCATATGTCCCTGGCGAGTCAACGTGATGCAAGATGTAGTACAGTCTCACATTAACAGCATCATCTACTGACCTGTTTGCCTGGTTGGCAAACTGCAGGGGGTCCAGCAGGGGGACTGTGACGTCTTTCAGGTGGCTCAATACCAGTCTCTGAAATGATTTCATGACCACAGACGTCAGAGCGATGGGCCTGTTGTCATTTAATCCTGTGATGAATGTCTTCTTGGGGACCAGAATAATGGTGGAGAGTTTGAAACATTAGGGCACTTCTCACAGCTCCAGAGATCGATTAAATATCCACGTGAAGGTGGGCTGTTCAGCACAGACTATCAGGCAGGAGGGGGACACACCGTCAGGTCCTGGAGCCTTCCTGATCTTCTGTCTCTGACACACCTCCCCTTTACAGATCGTTAGTGCAGGCAAGGGTCTGATGGGAGGGGTGTGGGGCTGCAGAGAGTCCTACTGTGTGGGTGGAAGGTGTGAAGAACTGCTTCTCAAACCTGCAGTAGAAGCTGTTCAGGTCATCAGCAAGTCTGGGCTTTTCTTCAGGGTTTCATCTGCGATGCCATCTTGATGACACAAATACACTTTTACAGCATTGTGAAATATTGTTATTTCATATATATTAATAATATTAATACAGATATCCCAGTTTGAGTCAGAGTGCAGGATCAGCCATGGTACAGCGCCCCTGGAGCAGTAAGGATTAAGGGCCTTGCTCAAGGGCCCAACAATGGCGGCATTGGGGTTTGATCCTCTGACTTTCTGATCAGTAGCCTAGAGCCATAACCACCCATAAACCAGTGTTTACATTGCACAGCTAGAAAGTTGCTGGTAGTACATTAACATTTTTTTCCTTCTGCACTGGCAAGGAAATGAAACATGACACCAATATAGCTAGTGTGGCACCTTGCTTATAATTGCAACAGCACAAGATGTCAACGGAGCCCACGAATCTCAAATATAAAACAATGAATGCCTGCTTGGGTCTCTTCTTATTGCCTTGATGAATAAAAAAATGATATGGTTCCATAGCAAATAATAGTTGTGGCCATGCTTTATAAAAGGGTGCAAATCAAATAACTTTAACTAATGCATAACTTGTGGATATTGTAAGGCATAAATTAATGCAAGACATATGAATTCCTGTTGCTCACCATGAATCAAGTCACTATAGCTTTGTGTGAGTAGTTCACAATGAGATAATCAGTTAAGAAAGGTTTAATCATAGTACTTCTTACAAAAACAAACAGGCTGCTTGTCCATCCATCCATTATCTATAGCATTATCTTAATCCTCTGTAGGGTCGCAGGGGACTGGAGCCTATCCCAGCTGACTCAGGCCAAAGGCAGGGTTCACTCTGGACAGGTTGCCAGTCTATCGCAGGGCTACACATAGAGACAGACAACCAAGCACACTCACCTTTACACCTACACACAATTTAGAATAATCAATTAACCTCAGCATGTCTTTGCACTGTGGGAGGAAGATGGAGAACCCAGTGAAAACCCACGCTGCACAGGGAGAACATGCAAACTCATCACAAAAAGATCCCAGGCCCAGATTTGAACCCAGGACCTTCTAGCAATGAGGCTGCTTATATACTGCAATATGTAAAATATGAAACTTTTCACAGTTTTTCCCAGTAGCTTTGGTGCATTTCTCTGATCAGAATTAAAATTCTCAGAACTGTTCGTTCAACCTCCACAACATTTAGTCCTTTGTGCACATCATAGTAGCAGTTTGTCATTCTTTCCAACAGATTGCAAATGCTTCTGGACATGCATCAATTGCTTTCATATAATTCTCTGCTGTTCTATAACATTATCATTTGCCTATGTCATGTCAGTCAAAATGAACTATACTTATGATGCTGAATAGTCATTCCCTATAAAACTAACAGTCCTCATTTCATTGACTCATTACATACAAAAATGTTGAACTATAGTTGTCAAAATCTGTCCAGCTCCTCCTCACTGCATTACAAGGGATGATATTCGCTGTGATGTAGATGAAAATATGTGGCCAGACACACAGGAACGTCTGGATGAATGATTTACAGTGTATGTTGTATGTTCAGTTCCAATATGTACTGACATATTGTTTATACATTATACATTATATATTAGCTCTACCAAAAGGGTGTTTCTAATGTTTGTTGTAAATATTTTTCTTTTGCACAAAGCTGTGAACAAATTAGAATTACAAAGATCATATGCAGTAAAATGTGAAACATACATGTTCAGTGTCTTGTACTCAGTGACCTCACTAAATACAGTCATGTGTAACTTTACTGTAGTTTTCAAATGACTGTGCAAATCGTGCATAGTGCTATCTTGGGCATTTTCAGGTAGTGTCACCAAGATCTGACTTTTTTATTTGAAAATACTTACAGGGAAAACTGTCATAACACAGTGTATGTTTTCTCTTTTTCTCTACATTTTTTCAAGTTTAAAAAGATCCCCTATATCAAAATGCAAGCTCAGAGGTCTTTTCCACACACACACACACACACACACACACACACACACACACACACACATATATATTAAACATGACAAAGCCATTTGACTGTCTTGTTCATAAACAATGGTGTCAGGACTTTTCATCTTGATGACATTGACATGAGTACTTGCTTTTGAGGAATGAATTATCCATTTTGAGCAGGTGACACGCTTTTGCAGGTTATCAACTAGGTTTGCAGTTTGTACTAATTGTTTTGAAAAATGCTGTATTTATATGCAGTAACTGTTGTGATGTGAGAAATGCACCACAGCAACTGAGAAAAACTGTAAAAGCAAACTAGTCATCAGATTCAAATTTATATATTACTGCATTAGCGGTTAGAGAAAACAACACAACAACACAGGCCTAACCAATAATTTGAAAACAAAGTGTAAATAAGATGCATGAAGTGTTCATCATACAGATCCATTACCACACATATTTACCTGACTAGATAGATAGATAGATAGATAGATAGATAGATAGATAGATAGATAGATAGATAGATAGATAGATAGATAGATAGATAGATAGATAGATAGATAGATAGATAGATAGATAGATAGATAGATAGATAGATAGATAGATAGATAAACTGATATCTTCTGGGAAGTGACCAGCAGAGGTCCCCGTGGCTATTGTTTGTTCTTGACTGTGTTCATGAGATTGGACTGCAAAAGCACTATTCATCATTAATATGAAATTAAATGATCTAATAATTTAGATTGTGGAATTCCCTGACTTTCTGTTTCTGAAATGCATACTTTTAAATTATTTTGGCTTTTGTAGACTTGAAGCTGTTATAATATTGAAAAAGAGGCTATAGGCTGTATTAAAATAGGTGGGTAGTCATGCCAGCACAGAAAAAATGGAAATACCACTTCAGATCATATGTAAACAGAATGTTTTAGGACTGTCATTAACCCAGCTTGGTGAGTAGTTTGTCCAAAGCAGAGGACTAATGTGACAGATAACAAACCAGTGTTAGGTTGGTCAGTGCAGAGATTGAAATAAATGACTGTGAGATTTGACGTACATCCTTGACCCTGTCATCGCTGCTGACTACGCCGAACCCATTACAACAACCATATTTATTCTGTATTGAACAACACCTATTCATACCAAGCATGTGTAAAAATAGGTATGACATTTACAACTAAACATTTTAACAGCCAGAAAAATGAAATAGTAGGCTACGCTTAGGGCCCCCTCAGTGGAAAAAATGAACTTTAAAATAATGGGGTGGGGAGATTTTGATTAAGCCTGGAAGAAACCTCAATGCCAGGGCTCAGTCTCACCTTTTTTAACTTTACACCTCTCAGGTACCAGCTACACTGAGCATTACTTTTTCTTGATGAAGTAATAGTTAAATATGTAGTACTATGCAGCAGAATCAAACCTAAGAAAGGGACTTATTTGTAAAAATAAACAAACAAAACAAAAAAATCTGCAGTTGTGTCATGACCCCCCAGCTTTGGCCTCAGCCCCTGTCTGTCTCCCTCTGTCCTTCCTCTCTCTGAGTGAATGGAGGTTGAGAGCTGAGGGCGAGGTAGATTTCAGTGAATTTTCAGTTTTTTTCTGGTTTTCGCCACTTTTTTCTTCTTCAGTGAGTTGCGGTTTGCATTGGAGCGTGTGTGTGGCTTATTAGTCGTCTGTGAGGTGTTTGAGTGGAGGGAGGTGATTGTTTGGTGGGTGCATTATGCCGGTGGCGGAGGTTCTGGCCGAGGAGTTTGAGCAGTTTACACGGCATCACGCCATCAAGCTTCTGCTGGCCGTGAAGTGCTTGTGGAGGAGGCAAGTTTGGCAGTGGGGAAAGAGGTGGAATATGGGAGCGTTAAATCGGCCTCCTGGATGAACGGAGTGGTGGTGATCTTCCTGGATAGCACGGAGAGAGTTGCTGCTAAAGAGCCTACAGCCTTATTAGTGACAACATCACTCTAATTCAGTGCTTCTCAATTATTTTCTGTTACGCCCCCCGAGGAAGAAGAAAATATTATATATTATATTGGTTTTAAATTGTTTTTAATGAACACCAGTGTCATGAGGAAGACATCTCTGCCTGGTTTTAATCAGAGTGTTTTTAAAGTCTACAACTTGCTGCAGAAGAAGAGAGAGGAGGAGGAGGGCTCACTGCACTGGTTCCTGCATGGGATCAAGCTGGAGGAGCCCGCCTGGGGAGGGGCCGCCCTGTCTGGGAGGCTGGAGGAGGCTGGGGTCTTGACACTGGGTCAGGTGGTGGAGCTGGTCAGACTGAGGCTCGAGGAGACCCAACGTCTGGCAGCCAAGTTAAACATCAGGTCAGCCAGACTGATGGAACAGCTCCTCCAGCACTAGAAATACAAACTGAGCGGACACCAGTGCTCAATGCTGGAGGACCACCACGCAGGCCAGCTGACTCTGGACCCTGAGGACCCTTTCCCACACATCTGTCTGTTCCTGGACTTGGAGGAGCTCGGTAGCCCCCTGTTGGAACTGGTGCAGCCTGTCTCCCTGGAGTCCGCCTCCGGAAAACATTTTATAGACTCATGGTAAAGACAGTGAACAGAAACAGACTGAATAGACAGACAGACACACCATGGAGGAGACATCTGGGACTGTCCCCAGATGTCAAACCAGCCTGGAGATCGATCTACAAACCTCCCTTAACCAAGAAGCATGTAGATTTCCAGTGGAGGATCCTCCATGGCATCGTTGCCTTCAACTCTGTTGTGTCAGTTTTAAATGCTGCAGTCAGAGAAAGCTGCCCATTTTGCTAGATAAGAGAGACTGTGGTTTCACTGCTTTTTTGACTGTCAGCGGCTTGTAACCTTGTTTCTATTTTTAACTGTTTTTGCCATGTGTGGAGAGAATTTTAATCAGCAGGTTTTTATTTCTTGTTTTAGTTACACTCACCATCATAAAGAAAAGTGTCAGTTTTTGAATTTTGTTTTAGGAATGGCAAAGATGGCAGTATACATGAGCAGGAAGAGGAAGGTGGAGGAAGACGGTTGTCAAACTAAAACTGTTAACAATAAAAAAGATCAAAGCCAGACTGCTGATCGATTTTAACTTCAACAAAGCAAACAAAGATTTTCTTTCGTTTCAGCAGCTCTGGTGTTTCAATTACATTTTCTGTTCTGTAAAAGAAGAAACCCAAGAAACCTTCTCGTGAGCACGAGAAAGTTTCGAGCCCATGTCCCTTTAGGGGCTCCGTAATTTTCCTTTCAGTGACCCACTAATTTAAGTAGCTAAATCTGCAGGGTGAAGGTTATACCAGCCAATGAAAGTTAACAGGGTGAGTGTGTTTCCTTCAGTTAGCTGGTAGCCGTTTTCTGACAGCGTTTAACTAACGTTAGCTAGCTTTAGCCAGTATCATATTAACATGTTGCTGTGTAACATTACGTTTTACAGTTGTTATAAGGAGATATCTTTTGTATTCTGTCTCTATTTCAACAGATCAGAGAAGAGTTTTATTGATTACAAACAAATACCTTGTTGACACTTTTAAAGCATCCCTGAACCAGCACACTAGACTGTACCAGGACAGAAGGTCATTATTTCCACCTAAAATGGATGAACTCCTGAGCCGTCCAGATGAAGAGGTGAATGTACAGAACATGTATTGTAGTTGTTTAACTATGAGATTTGTTTTTCGGGCCATGTCAAGTGTACAGCTGTCAGTCATGCAGTTATTGCAGTAATTTAGCTTTAATAGAAGTTGTTTATGAACAATATGTGATATATATCAATGCTGTGATTTGTGGCATTACATATTTAATACAGGACATATCATTTTTGCCAAATTGTTGTTTCAGACCTCTGATATCACCATTGATCACCAGACTGCAGCTTTGAAGGGACTTCCCTTATACCTCGTGACAGTCAGGAGAAGCTGGTCAGAAACTGTTTAGTAAGTACTTTGTTTATTAGTAATTATTTTGAACTTAAACACTGATAACAAATTATTTCAAGAATACTTTTGGCTGATTTAGTTGCTGATTTTATCTTAGTGTATACTTTGTATCCGTCTTATTTTTGAATGGGTTATTAAAAAACCTAGCTATTTAATAGTTGTCATTTATATGAATTCTTAAGTTTTTGGTTGCAGGTTATGACATGGAAATGCTTATGTATGACACAGGTCTTCAGGATAAAAATATTTGCTTGCTAATGCAATACCTGGAGGAGTCTAATGAGTATTAGCCTGTTGGTATTAATCACACTCATAGCAAATGTCTTTCAGTACGATCCACTAATTATGTACTGATTATTCTATGTCTTTTCATCACAAGGAAACTGAGCCAGAAGAGCAGCAGACCAAGGACCTCACTGTGGGCATCCTGGAGGTGTTCAAGGACAATGGAACAGCAGTCCATCAACAAGTCAACAACATTGCTGTTTTTCTGGAAGAGAGCACTGTTTTTCAGGCTCTTCCTGACCTTTTGCGTATCTTTTTGGCCTCATCTATGCATTAAACAATAAGTACCCAAAAGATCTGTGGTACACGTTTGAAACTGTTCAAAAACTTTTCATGGGCCTTGGAACTGATTACTCCACAAAGGTCAGACCCCTGAAAAACAGACTCTTGCAGTAAGTAGTAAACAGTGCACCAGTTGGGACTGCAACAAAACAAAGTTGTGGAAGTTTCTGTCTCCACTAGTCTCCATCTTATTTTTGTCACTCCCATTTTTTCCTTTTTTCATTTGGTCTTTGTCATCCTCTTTTTCTGAGAGGAATAAGTTGTTGATGCATCCGGTGATGGAATTACTTGACCATTTCTACAACACTAATAAAAGTGTTAAATATATAAGTTGCATCTGTAATTAATTTAACATGTGATGAGAAGCTGTTGATTCTAATATGCAGAAAATTGAATTGTCTTAAATAGGAAAGGTCTGTCTTCAGGTTTTTCTATTAATGCTTTATTGTCATATGCCCAGTACAACAGACGGCTACACTGTACAATGACATTCTTACTTTGCAACAAGAAAGTCTTATGAATGTAGAAGTATAAGTTAGTCCAGCTTAAGAAAAGTTAGCTGAAATAAGAACTTCAAGTCTTGTAAATGTAAAAATATAAGCAAGTCCAACGCTGAAGTGAGAATTTAAAGTTGTATAAATGTAAAAGTATAACTTAGTCTAACTTTAGAAGAATTGGCAGAACTGAGAATTTAAAGTTGGAAAGACTTAATAACAAAACTGAAAATTTTAAGTTTAGGCTTCTAACTCAAAATGTTCCTGAAGTTTGTTGCCTTACATTTTTGAGTTTTCTCAACTCTTTTTTTTTTTTTATAGTGTACTCCCAGAATACACCCCACAAGGACCAAGTCATAAGTCTTTAGACTCTTCTTCCTCAGCACAGGACATGTTGGCTGGGTTTAGGAGTTGCCTAAAGTGCTCTTGGCCCTGTCTGACAATGTTGTCATTCCTTATTTGATGATCTAAAAAGTGTGAGCTAGTCACATCAGAGATTATGGAGGTCATCATAATGGAGTTTGAATTGATTTGAATACAAACCCAGTGCTATGTGGAAATGAGGCATAGCTGGTGGTAGGTCCATAGTAGATTAAGCTTGATAGTGTAGCTGCGGCTAGCCTTTGTTCATACCACGCATATGCGACTCTTGTCTGTAAACTCTAGCTGTGTTCAGCCAGTGTCTCAACTTTTCCTTTAACCTGTCAAACAACACCTGTAATAGCTGTTGCGTTAGTTTGTTGTGACCCAGACTATAGGGTCAGCTGGGTGCAACAAAAGAAACTGTTGTTATTGGTTGGGTAAAGCAATTCATTGCTTAGGGACAACATTAACAGAAAAATGATCATACAACAAAAGAAAACAGGGTTTGTTGCTAAATCAAAGAACCAAATAAAACCAACTCCAAAGGCTAATAGAGTTATATAACTAGCTATGCAAAAGCAAAACAACTAAACTCCTTAGCCAAACTTAAACACAACAGCAACACCCACAACAAAGAAGAAGAACAAATGAGTGCAGAGCACACAGAACTAACTACACAAAACATGTGCCTCAAAATACACATTACACAGAACACAAGACGTGAATTACCACCCCTCAGTGGCTAAAGAACACACAGGACACGAGTAACTTCTCACCAAGTTAACAGCTGCTAACAGAAGCTACATTATACACACAAAACTCAAAGGCAAGAGGCACCAAGGCGAACTGTTCATGTTCAATCCCAGCCGCCCCAACTGTGAGTTTGGTCAAGGATTTATAGTCAGGTGTGGTGATTACTGGGGTGTTGTTGAGGAGGTATCCGGGTTGTGAACCAATCAGCTGGGAGGCAAGGAGAACAAGGGCTGAGAGCAGGTCTAGAGCTTCAGGCCAATCGTCTCTGATGTCAGACAGCTGGCATCTGGAGCATGGTCTTCAGCCAACAGTAATCAATTCAAACTCCAAAAGCCATCTCCCCACACAGAGACGGCACAAAGTCCATCACCAACTACATGGACACCAGAGGCCATAACAAAGGTTTTTTGTTTGTTGCAGTTTCAAACCACTATCAAGAAGCTGTGTTTTACAGAGACCTGGAGATATTGGTAAATGCCTTGCCTGTGTTTACTTTTGTATTTTCATAATTGTTTTAGCCTTGTGCTACTTGTGAGGTTTTTTATATACATATTTGTATTGGTAGCACTGGAATGTCCCTTCCTCTTCATGCATTATTGCGTCACAGAGATTTCATGACCCCTGCAATGTTGGGTGTATTTCATTATTTTTTTGATCAGTGTGTTAAATTCTGTTTAAGATGTTGCAATGACTTTATTTGCTTTTATTTGTCTGATGTTCTTCTGGCATATAGAGTTCGCTATTAGCAGACTTGGCTATCCTGCTACATTAATTCAGTGCCACAGTCCCTGCCCTCATGTAATGAATTCTCTGTCCTCTCTTCTATGCCAGCAGCTTGAACCTGTATACGGCCAGGTCTGCACTGATACACTTTGAGGTGGGACTTCACAGCGACATTTTGTATTGGCGTGTATACCCATCTCAGACACTTTGGGATATTTTATTGTGGATATTGCAGTGTATTGCTTTAAGAATTTAATGTAATAAGTGTGTAGTGCATGCATTTTTATGGAGTCAGACTGGTTGTCTCTACCTCTGACTGTCAGACTTGACTGTGTGCAGGTCTGACTTTCTTACTTTGAGGAGAGTCAATTTCATTTGTCTTATTTAGATAAACTGTGCTGCTTTTTTAATCTCTGGGTTCTTGTATTTTAAATTAAAAGCTGCACATATTTTTTGAACAAATATGTCTTGTAAATTGTTCTTCAGACAAAGTAGGTTATAGGACAAACTAAAGTTATGAGTTTATGGGTTAAACATTGTCAGAGATATGTCCTGTCTCCTAATTACTTAATTTTGAATGGTTAACCTGCTAAAAAAAATCATGTTTCTTTGAGCTTTCTGTTTATGAAGAACTTACAGTGCAGATGGTAGCTGACAGGAAGCAGACACAAGCAGGAGGGCTCCTACAGCTGTTTAGACAGCACATGTACCTGTACACTTTGTCCTAATTCCAGTTCCACTAATCTCTGCTCTTCCTGCTATGACATGGTGAAGTACAGCAAGACAGAGTCACATTCTCAGTCTCCGTTTTACACACATGAAACACACACACATGCACACACGCGCACACACACACACACACACACGCTCACACTGACACGCTCACACTGACACGCTCACACTGACACGCTCACACTGACACGCTCACACAATGCTTCAGTGAATTAGACTCTTCTGCTGTTGTTAAGGAATGTAAACAGCATGACACTACCCATAGCCTTTTGTCATCCAGCACAGCCACCTGCAGTTCCATTGAACTTCCTGTGACACTAAACAGCTTCTGTTAGGTCCTCACAATGTTTTTACAAAACACTTCTGAAGTTCAGAATAAATTAATCATTTATATAAGAGTCAATGTCACGTATTCAGAAAAGTACAGTCTGAAGTCACTGAGAGTCAGTCAGAGGCCGCCACAGCATTATCAGTTCAATTCATTTCAGTGCATTTTTTATATGGCACCAATTCACAACAGAAGTCATTTTCTTACTTAGATACCTTCAAAAGATAAATTAGTCTAGCTCAGTAAGATTACATATGTTGTGACTTGGTGCTCCATACAATTTAATTTAACTGAATTTCACCAAATTTCAGTCCAGTTGAATTGAATATATTATGAGGGTAGCCTTTATGCAATATGGAAACTTCTGAG
Source organism: Dascyllus trimaculatus (assembly GCA_024666655.1). NCBI lineage: Eukaryota > Metazoa > Chordata > Actinopteri > Pomacentridae > Dascyllus > Dascyllus trimaculatus. The sequence goes on from CM045457.1 coordinate 2,883,646, forward strand.
AGCCGATACTCTTTTTTCACTCTTTTTAGGTGTTCTGTTCTCTCTGCTGTGTCCAACTGATTCATAGCCACAGCTACATTATAACTTATAACAATTTTATGTAGACACTGACACATGCAATGTATTTAAGTATGGCTTACTAATGTTTTTTTATGAGGGTGACTTAAAGAAGATGCATTGATGACATGAGAACAGAAAACAGAAAATCTCTCTCTCTCTCTCTGTGTGTGTGTGTGTGTGTCCACTAATAGTTCAGTCTTGTCAGCTGCTGTACATGGTGAACCATCTCCAAACATTACCTTAATAAGACACAGGAAACTGAGTAGATGAACACAAGAATTTAAAGAGGGTACATATCTGTGTGCCTTCTCTTAAACACACATGTTAATGCACTTTAATAGAAATATTTTTCAAGGTCAGAAGAGACACAACAGAAACAGCTGTTTATACGTAAATGTATTTGAGCTCTGTCAAACTGTGGGGGACAGTGAGGACAAAATAAAAAACTATGGGACAGAAGAGACACAAAGTTAAAACCATGCAATGCATTGAGACTGGGGGTGGGGGGTGGGGGGGATTCTGACAGCAGGAGGCACGTCATCACCAACATCTGGATGACGTTCTGAGGAAGATGGAAGAGATCCATCGAAACTGTCACAAGGTATTTAAAAACTTTGACTCCTCTTTGCCTGATTATATGAAAGAAAGAAAGGTAACTCTGATGGAAATTTAAGCTGTTAGTCTCTCTACATGTTTTCTTAGGGACATTCTAATTTGTGTCCTAATAGATTTGAAATTGTAGAGCAAACTGAGGTGTGTTGTGAGCATGTGTTTAGTACACAAACTGTATGACTTGCACTCTCTGTTTTTGGACAAGCACTAAAAGTCAGAATCAGAAATACATTATTGATCCCTGAGGGGAAATTGCTTGGTACTGAAATGTGGAAACAGTCTTCCTCAAATCACTTCACACAACTCAAAGTGCTATTGCCTGTGCGTATCTCTTTGTTATGTAATGCTGCAGTTCAGACTTGTGCTGTGTTGACAGTGATACAGAAATGTTATTAGGTCTGACTTAGTAAGCCCCTTTCAGACAGTGCTTCATTAATCTCACAGAAACTGAAAGTATCAGCTTCATGTCTGAATGCACACCCTAGTCACTGTTCTGTTAAGGTTGTGCAGGCAATCTTACTCAGGTAAGTTTATTTGTATAGCACATTTTCAGACACAAGGTAATTTAAAGTGCTTATACAGAAACAAGAGCAAGCGGACAAAATTTTCAACATAACACAGGCAGTAAAAGCAATCAATTAAACAGAAGTAAAAGACAAAATTATTAAAAGAATAATAGAATAAAAATCACAGTGCATTAAAACAGAAATTAAAATAATAGTGCAGTGTAAGATGAATTTAATTTGATAAAAGGCAGTTGTAAAAAGAAAAGTCTTTAGCCGTGATTTAAAAGATTGGAAATTATCTGGGGCATAAAAACTGAGAGCTGCTTCTCTATGTTTTGTTTTAACTCTGGGGACAGAGAGCAGGCCTGTCCCAGACGACCTGAGAGCTGTGGATGGTTCACAGTGAAGCAGCAGATCAGAAAAGTATTTTGGTCCTAAACCCCTCAGTGCTTTATAAACCAACATCAGTATTTTGAAATCTATTCTTTACAGACAGGAAACCAGTGTAAAGACCTCCGGACTGGAGTGATACAATCCATTTTCATGGTTTTAGTGAAGACTCAAGCAGCAGCGTTCTGAATCAGCTGCAGCTGTCTGATTGACCTTTTGGGGAGACCTGTAAAGATGCCGTTACAGTCGTTGAGTCTACTAAAGATAAATGCATGGACTAGTTTTCCTAAATCTTGCTGAGACATGAGTCCTTTAACCCTTGATATATTCTTTAGTTGATCTTAATATGGCTGCTGAAAGTCATGTCTGAGTTCACAATTACACCAAGATTTCTGACTTGGTCTGTAGTTTTTAACGTTACTGACTGTAGCTGAGCGCTGACTTTAGATCGTTCTCTCTTGGCTCCAAAGGCAATAATTTCAGTTTTATCTTTGTTTAACTGAAGAAAATTCTGGCACATCCAGTCATTGATTTGTTCAATGCACTTACAGTTATGCATACATACACATACATAAATATATTTACAGTTAAGTAAATTTATGTGTTGTCTCCATAACTATTGTAACATATTTTGTTGTTTTCCATAATCAGACTAGTGGGAACATGTAAATGTTGAACAGAAGAGATCCCAAAATGGAGCCTTGGGGGACTCCACAAGTTATTTTTGTCCGATCAGATGTGTAATTGCACATAGATACAAAATAATCTCTGTCCTTTAGGTAGGATTTGAAACAACTGAATGCTGTGCCAGAGACTCCCACCCAGTTTTCCAGTCAGTCTAGTAACATCTTGTTGTTGACCGTGTCGAATGCAGCACTGAGATCCAGTAAAACCAAGACTGAAGTTCTGCCATTATCTGTGTTTGAGTGGATGTCATTGAAGACCTTACAAGACGTTAACAGGAGTTCAGCTGGTTGTAGATTTCCCTCTGAGATTATCAAATAGGCCTACTGGCAGCATCAGACAGCAGCAGCATCAGTGTGTGTGTCTCCAAAGCAAGATAGTCGTGTGGATCAATCTGGTTCAGAATCCAACAAGAAGTCACACTGGGCACTTTTCTTCACATCTGTCACACACAGAATCACAGTTTAGTTTGTGGCTTCGAGCTGTTTCAGAGTTTTCATCTTAGTTTGTTAGATACCTGAGACAAAGTTGCATGCATAACAGAAAAAACTAAACAGTTTGAACAGTTTGATAAGCTGTTACAGTTTATCTCAGTTGTTTACACACAAATCCTGGTACTTCAGACACAGTGACCACAACATGTAACTCATGCACCGACCCCCTGAACCAATTCTGCTAAACTACAAGCACAATTCCTGCTTTACACTCACATTGCAGTTCTAAAACACACTTTTTTTTAAAACACTACACACAATTCTCTGCATTTGGAACAATTTGCAACAGGTTAGTTCTTCTGTTTTGGAGCAATGGATGCCAACATTGGAAACAAAGGCAGAGCCACAGGAATGAGAGTAAGAGGAGGAGGATGAGGAGGATGAGGAGGACGAGGAGGACAAGGACGAGGATGAGGACGAGGAAGGCCAAGGACCATTATCTCTGATGAGATCCAAGCCACTTTGGTGTGCCAGTAAGTCCTATACAATCCCACAATTGATGCATACTGTCAACACTGTATAAATTATACATATTTCAGTACTGTAATCATAAGGTTTGTGCTTCACAATAGTGACTCTATGTCTATTTCTGATGTTGTCATGTGTGTTTCAGAGAGTCCTTAAGCTAGAGGTGGCTGTGGTGGAGCACCAGTTCATCTTCAGTGATGAGGTTGGATTCAACCTCACAAAAAGATGTAGGAGGGGATGGAATATCATCGACCAGTGTGCCATTGTTGAAGTCCCTGGCCAGCACGGAGGGAACATCCCAATGTGTGCAGCGATTACCCACCATGGCATCATCCATCCCCATGCTACCATTGGCCCCTACAGTACTGTCCATCTGATCACATTCCTGGACAACTTACACAACACACTCAGATAGATGGGCCACAGCAGCTCAGGTATGTTGTCATTTGGGACAACAGAAGTTTCCACCGAGCTGCTGTGGTTCATAACTGGTTCACTGCCCATCCACGCTTTGTAGTTGTTTATCTCCCTCCATGTTCTCCATTCCTCAGTCCTACTGAGGAATTTTTTTCTGCCTGGAGATGAAAAGTGTATGACCGAAATCCACAAACGCATATACCCCTTCTCCAAGCTATGGAAGACGCATGCTGAGATATAACAGTTGACGCTTTCCATGGCTGGATTCACCATGCTAGCTGATATTTCCCCGCTGCTTGGCCAGGGAAAACATTGCTTGTGATGTGGATGAGGTGCTGTGGCCAGACTGAAACCAAAGAGAGGATGCAGCATAGTTTTTTTATACTGTAACTGTATACAGTAAATTCTTCTGTTGTTTGTATGTAGACCACTGGATGTGCAACTTTGTGTTGGCTGGGATGTTCACTGTGTTCATTGTTTTTTGTGGGGAAAATAAAAAATATTTGTTACTGTGTGATTGCGTGTTCTGAGTATAAAAACAATATTGTAAAATATTTTACAACACACTCATGTATGTACTGTCTGTAGTGAGTGTAACACCGAACAAAAAAGGCCCAAGTCATTAAGATGAATGGAGAAGAAGTGTTTTCTGTTCATCATAGTGTTTTACACTGAGCACATCAGTGTTTAACTGGATCTTATAAATGTTTATTCATGTGATGGTTTGTGTCATTTGAAAAAAATACAATTTTGAGAAGAAGTAACACTGTTATGAATGTAAAGTTTCATTTTGCAGGGTTTTGCCCATTGTGTGTATGTGTGTGTGTGTTTTTGACATGTGTGTAGAGTTCTGAGAGTATGAGGCATACTTTCAGAAAATGAGTTTAAACATTTGAGAAAAACTATATTAGTATAAATTCAGTCTTTTGTTCATTATTATATCATACATCACTTGGTGTCCTGTCTCATCTCACGTGAATGATAAACAAATATGTCTAAATGCAGCTGTGAGGAACATCAGGGAAAAAGGGACCTGTGACAAAATGACAATGCAGTACGCTGTTGTGACTGAGTGTGCATGTTTGCATGTATCTGTGAGAAAAAACAACGTTACTCCAAATAATACTTTTTTCCTGGTCTTTCTCTCTCTCTCTCTCTCTCTCTCTCTCTCTCTCTCTCTCTCCCTCCTTCACTTTGTTTTCTGTATCCCATGTCTGTCTCACCCTTTCTCCCACCTTCTGTCTATCCTTCTGTAAGCAGTGTAATAGGTTCCACATGGTGTTTTAGTTGCTGTCCAGTCAGCTGCCTGTTGCAGAAAAAGCCCAAATTTAGAAGAAATATGAAAATTGTCAAATGCTCTTTTTTCATTCACTGAGAAAATACACCCCCTTCACACACATTCCTAGTTTTTTCTTTCTCTGTTCTCTATTTTTTCCTACTTTTCCTTTACCTTTCTTCACTTCATCTCTCCTCTTTTTTGCACCCCTTTCTCTCTTAACATTCCCTTTATTCCTTAGCTACTGTCTCCTTGCATTCTACCTTGTTCACTCTTGAGTCTACCCCATTCTTCCCATCTCACCCCCTCTTCTTTCTCATTTCATTCTCTTCTCTGTTTATCTCTCTCCTGTCTACTGCCTTTCCATCTTACCCAGACACTCTCTATGGTTCTATTAATTTAGGCTTCTTGGTTCTACTAACATCAGTCAACCAGTCTACTGGGGGCATTCCCTGCTGTAAGGCCCACCCTCCAGTGACCATACAAGGTAATAATGGAATGCATGGCTTGGCAGGCCATCTACTTCTTAAGAGAGACACGGGCAGACAGAGAGTGTCTCACACTGATGAGCAATTCCATTTTATTCTGACTTGAACTTCTGTTTTCTGTAGACATACTGAAGCTTTGAAGGAACGTTCTAGGGAACTTTAGCAAGGATGCCAAAATTGCTCTTCATCTCCACCACCAACACTACTGCATAACCCAGTAGTAACCAAGTCAAGCAGTGGAAGTGTCATCATACCAGCGGGGAAGCAGTCTGCTAGCTGCTGTAGATGACATCTCCCAACGCCTCAGCTGACCTGCAGCAGAGAATAAGGTATGATCACTCTTAAAGAAATAGAGCTGTGTTTTTGAACATGGTGGCGCTACTACTATAAATCATGTTATCACTTCTAGTAATTTTTGAAAGCAAATTTGCTTGGTACCTTCCTGTTTTTCCATTATCCAGGCAGGAGCATGATGTTTTTGTGGATTCAGTTGAAAACTCATCATAATGTAGTCAGATGTGACAACAACAGCCAATTTGATTTCCACTGATGATTTCCATACTCTGTGATTATGGGCATTCCCAGACAAAATTTAACAATTGCAGGCACTAAAAAATGTGTAGGCTGCTATAAACCAGCCATTTTTATTAAAGCATGAGGTAATGTTGACATGCATTGGTCAATAGCATCAATAAATAGGACCAAATTTACACCATGGACAATATGCAGTTGATAAGTGAACCAAAAAATGCTGCTATATATTTACACATATATAGATAACTAACTACACGACTTCTCATGGGTGTTCTAGAATTAACGGCTTTCAACAGGCTGAGAACAACCACTCTTACATATTATAAATAGACAGACTAGCAGGAGGCTGACATTGTTGGGAGTTTACCGCTTAAACCCCAGCATGTTTTTCTTTAAATTCTGCTTGAAACAAAACAAACAAAGAAAAAAAACAACACAAAACCAAATAAAAAATAAATTAAACCATTAATAGCTTCAGACTGTGGACTGATAGGCCATGAATTTTCTAGAAAGGACAGCAGGCGATCTGGACAAATGTCCATTAATGAACTACTTATTAGCATTTTAAAGTGCAGACTTACTGGTCTTTAGAACTCAAAACATTTAGAACATTCATAATAACTTTTATGAAAGACTTATTGAAACTCAAAAAGAAAAACAAAAGTCCCTTAATTAATGCTACTAACAGTTTTAACTCCAAACTGGTTGATTTATTTAAAAAGAGTTAAACTTTCTTACAATAAATTAAAGCATTTTATTTTAGCAACGCTCTCTGATGGAAGAGAGTCTTTATTCAAACAACAGAGGGGGGAAGTAACTTTATGAAATACTAGCAGCTTACTGAGGTGAACATGAGAAAGTGTACAGAGAAAGGAGAAGAGGAAATGCCATATTTATTTACTAAGCTGTTGAAATTCTTGAGGGCACTGCATTAGGAGAACATTCACATAACCCCCTCACACACACTCTCACACACATCCTCACATCAGTTCCCCAGTGGGACCAGGAAACTGTGATTCCCAGGGTCATGTTCACATGGAAGGGGAGGGGGGATGGTGGTGGTCTATGGATCAGGGGTTGACAAAGGCAAGTTGAAGGTGGAAGTGCCATAAACTTTTCCACAATCCACACAAATTTTTTAAAGCATTTTGCATGTGTCACGTGTCTACCTCATGGTGATCAGTTTTGTCAAATGAACATCAACACAGGACCTTTGTCCTAACTCAGGCTCAATGAAATACATAGAATCTACATTTGTGTTACTATTGTGTGAAAATTAGATGAGCAAGAGTTTTGTTTTGTGTTTGATAATCAATCTCTGGATCCACCTTTCTGAGATTATGTTTTAATAAGATAATGTGAAAGTGACTAGTTTATTGAGCTTAGTTTGCTCAGCTAAGGTCAGACCTTATGGAAGATGATAACAGGAAAACGTCTTTCTTCTTTAATGCTGAAAAAAGCTCCAGCATTGATGATGTTGAAAGCCCTACCTGTTCTTTGATTTTCTTTGTACTAAGTTTCTATACTTTAAATATTTTCTAAAAGTAACTTGATAAGCTTAGTGTAGAAGCAGCTGTCATGACAGCTCTTCTGTCATCCACAATTTAGTTTAGGTAACCTATAGTGATTCTGTAGCAGATGTATACAGTGTGTATTCTTGCATTTCAGTATAGGTCTGATGTTTGCTGTTAATAACAGAAGCCATAAAGTCAGCAGACCCAAAACCACCCACTAAAACACCTTAACCAGTAGTTCAATCTTTTAGACTTTTGGTCCTAAAATAAAATAGTAGCTACTGTAAGGAGTTACCACAAAGCAACAAGCCTTTTTTTCTTTTTCTCATACATTTTTACTTTTCAATAACAAAATGATACAACTGTCTTTCTCATACTTCTTTTCAGCTTTTGACACAGATTTTTCTTACTTTTAGGTTCCTCAGAGATTGGGTAGGTAATCTTGGTTGCTCAACCCTTTACGTGATTACAACAGTCACAGGTCACTTTGCCCCACCTATTCACACTTCTTGTCTCCTGGGTTCCAACCATAAAGCTTCTAAATTGTTTTCAGCACCACCTGACAACAGACTTAGAGTCTTCACTGCTCCACCAACAACTTCCTACACTCATCTGATCAGGCTCCAGGGTTTTTGTCGGTCGCAGTTCAGTTTTTACCATTTTTGGTAACTGTATGATGACATTTAGTGTGTGCCACTTGATCTATCCCCGTTTTTTTCTTCTTTTTTTCCTTTTGTGGATTCTACTGACACAGTGTTTACCTGTTAAATCACTTAAGTAGTAAATTTAACTATGTTTAGCTAGCTTTCTGGGGATTACATAAATGTGAGATTGTCCTAGAACCTTCCATTTGCAAAAAATAATTACACAATTTTTGTGTCTGTGTCTCTGTGCATGCGTGTGTGTGTGTGTGTGTGTGTGTGTGTGTGTGTGTGGAACTTTAGTGTGACAGATATATGGAGTGAATGGAGAGACAGCTTCCTGTACTTGACTTACAAAGCCAAGAAAAAGAGAAAGAAGACCATATTAGGCAAAGTTTGGCTCAACAGGAGAGATGGCTCTGACTGTTATCACAATCTGTCTAAACACACACACACACACACACACACACAGACACACACACACACACAGACACACACACACACACACACACACACACACACACACGTTCCCTGTTATGATTAAGGAAACCTGTGACAAGTCATTCCAGTTAATGTTCTAATTTAAATCTGTTTTATTGGCATTACATTTATGTACAGTGGTTTATGTGTTTTGTATTATATTAAGTGGACATTATTTTATTTTTAAACTAAAGGAGTTTCAACTATGTCATGCAAAAAATATTAAAAAGCATCATAAAGACGATGCTTAGTTATAGCATTGTGATGTTCTACTATATCCCTGAGCAAATTTCATGAGCCACTTATTATTTTGCACCTTTACAGCAGCTCACCACTGCTCTAACATGAGAAGTTCCGGGTTTGCTCCAGGTTTGCTTTCAACTCTGAAACTCCTTGATAACCCAGGAGTTTAACGCTGGTTACCAGCAGAAAGGAATTTTACATGAAAATTCCCCACAAATATGGCTATCTACTTAGGAATGACAGAAGCTACTCAAACTTGTTCTGTAGAAGACAAAGAATGAGAGCAAGCAGCTACACTGATTCATCTTACACAAACTGATTTCTCTGAATAATTCCTATATAAAAGGTGTGTCTTTGAACAGGTGGCTATAGCTCTGTGTTTGAGCAAGCTGTCCACTAATATCACATATGCTGAAGCGTCTTTAGGCAAGACACTAAACCAGAAGTTATTCCAGATGGTAGGGAAGCCCATTGTGATTTACCATCTTTGGTTTTATGGATGGGATGGGATTTTTTTTTTTTGCCTGGATATATAAATGAACATGTGATAGGAGCTTAAGTTTGTGACAGGTCCCCAATGAAGACAGGGAATAATATCTGCTTGTTACATACTATAATGGCCAAGCTCAAAATCTACCTGAATTTAAAGAACTATCTTTAGAATTACCTCATTACCTGAAAATATTATATATGTGTATTCAGTGAATTGTCCTGAGTGAAAAAGAACACGTCAATAATAATGATTAAAATGGAATCATTGGAAGGCTTTATATGCCAACTTATATTATAGCTGGAGATGCTACACAGAAGTGCTGGGCAAGTGAATAATCTGTTGTTCATCAGTAGTTCCTGTATGTAACTACACTGTTTTAACTGGTGAACCTTAGAGAACAGACAGACCCGAGAGTTATTTCACTCTTCACATCTCGCTCCCAGAAAAGAAAGGCAGTAAGTATTTCCTCCAAATTCAAACTTTTTATGTAAGAATATAGACTGGATGCTGGTTAGATTTTCATCCTCCCTTTGTCTGAACGCACTATCAATACAGTCTTGAGCCCAGAGGTGCTTTGTGCTTGACTTGTTTTGAACTCTATGATTCTGTGTGCAACTTGATAAAGGTATTGCTAATGGAGATACACTTGAACTTTACCTTATTATTGAATTGAAACAAAAAGTCATGCAAACCTTTGCATTTGAAGCCTTTGCTCAAATGTAAAAACGTAAAAGTAAAACGTTAGACACACCTAAATGTATTTAAATCAAGGGTGGTGATTATGTTGATAAATGCAATGAAGAAGAAATGAGAGATGTTTAATGTGGTTAGCAAATTAGGAACAGCATAGACACGTGTACAGCAAGGATGAGAGAAGGCAAATTTATTTGTAGGGATTTTTTATGCAAGTGCAACAATTCCTGGGGACAGATCTCAAGACATGACCTATTTTAAGAGTATGTATTTCACCCTCTGTCTGTGAGAGCAGGGCTGTGTATGAGAGAGACAGAGAGACCAGATCTTTCTTCTTAATATGGACTTGTTGAGCCCAGAGCAGATGGAGCAGGACAGAGTGAGATAAAGGTCTTCTCTCCCTCTGCTGCCTTTTAAGTGATTCTCTCACCACTGTGACTAGAAAAGGGAATGTATGTTGCTAAATGGAAGCAGGAGGTGGGGGTGGGGGCGCAACTGACTATCAGTGGGAGCAATCGCAGACTGGAAGAGGGAATGTTTATCCAACACAGCGATCCCATTTTCCATGATCCTCGAAATGAAAGACTGGCTCTAGCCTTATATGGGCAGACTGGGATTTTCCAGCCAAGCAGGGTCAGAGCATTCCTGGGAAACACCAGGACTCTCTTTCTACGTCTGTCTTTATATGTCTCTCTTGTCTTCATGTATCAGGAACATTTTATGATATAGTATATGTCTATATGAGTATTAGTGCTGTTGTTCAAAAAACACTAAACCCCAGCAAAACATTGCTATTACAGTTTATTTGCGAGTTGTATAAAATAAAAGCTTTATTCACTGTGCTCTTTTATAAGGTATTGCAGTTGAGATGGGATTATGGACATCCAACAATCTTCATTAGGGGTAAGAGACAACAACTTGCTGTTTGTTTTCCACCTAAACATATTTTGGGGAAAATCATGATCATGATGGACTTGTAACAATGATATGTGTACATCTGATATGAATTTAAACTAATTCCTATAAAGGCTTCTTACATTCCACAACAATGTTTCATCCTCAACATCTACAACTCCACCAAAAAAGAAAAAAAAAAGTTTTAAAGTCACAAGTTTGCAAAATTTCTGGATGATACATTTACAGAATAAACATCCGGCGCTTTGGTGACAGTGGTGAGACATTAATGTCTAACACATTAGTTCCATACCAATACAACTATTCTAAAAGCCCTTTTGAAATTGTGCACGTGTTTCTTCCCTAATTTGGTCACATTCTCCTTTAAGTATCTTTTGTCTTTGTCTGCGTTTCCATCAGCTAATATTTGGTATAGCTGTAGTACAGTACAGTAGTGTTTTGCTGCCCTCTCTAGTTAACCATATTTCACTTCTGTTGTCACGTGGTATGTAATCAAAAGTGTGCTCTGTTTGTCATCACCAGGTTCTGAAGGTCCATTACCTGTACATGACTATAACAGGATGAGAAGCAATGACTTTCAGAGGAGCTGTATATTTTTAGGGAACCAGTAAAACAATCACTTATCCTCTCCAGACTTCAAGAACTTTGACCCAGAACCTTCACAGCAAAGTCATTTGAATTAACGTCAACCCTAACAAACAATACCAACAGTAAGAATACACACCTATTCCACTTCTTTGGAAATTCTTTGCATCAGTGTGATTTTTGATAGTAGTGAAACATGGCATTTCAAAAAATTTAGCAGCAACTTGTCTTATAACAGTGTTCTAGCTACTCTCAATAATCCATTACATTCATTGTGGATACTTTTCATTCAAGGTTTTCTCTTTTCGAAATATTTATTCATATTTAAAAGAATCCAACATTAACTATTGATACAAGGTGGGATGTTAACATTAGCTTCCTATATATACATTAAATGTTTTGTACGTCTACCTACCAGCTTCACCACCACATTCTGGCCTTTAAAAAAAAGAACTCTAAGAACTTCATACATCTTGCTTCAGGCTTGAACATCATATGAACAACCTGTGGATCTGTTAGGCTTTTAAGCAAAACTAACCCTGTCATTAAGCAACAAAAACTGTACTGAAGTGTGGTGACTGAATGAAGTTAATATGTTGGCATTGTCCTTATTTGGTAAGAAGAACAGAAAGCAAGTGGTTATAAATGGCATGCATGGTCTGTTTATCAGCCTGTGTGTGTACATGTGTATGTGCAGGGTGTCAAAGGTGTGTGCTGTCTTTCATTCAGTAAATTGTGTTTCAGATGTCTCTCCCACAAACACACAAACTCACACACAGGCTCACAACCACTTCAAAAGATTTATTTTTGGAGTGTATGCATGTAAAAGGTAGAAAGGAGCAACTGTGGCAGGACAGGAAGTTAGTATTATGTAGATCCACTGTGGGCTCAAGTCATCTCCTATTTACCCCTCCCTAGCAAAAATGTTTGTGCTGTGCACTCCATATCCTTCACTCTCTTGCTTTTTAACTAACACATATACACAAGTGCATTTTACATAAAGACACTGTCATAGCATGACCGATTCGTTTTTATTATGGGAGGCTGTGCATGTTTTTTTTAAATCTGTTTTTAAGTTAGAGTATAGCTATGTAATCTGTGTGGTGCTTAAAGTGAAGTAGATCTGCTCTGTCTATGAAGACTATGTTTCTGTGCTTTTCTCCAGTGAATGTCCTTGACCATCCCTATGGCCCATGGTGCAGTGCTGCATCTCTGGTCAGTTGGTAGTCTGAGATGAAGCACTGTAGCTCGGGACAGAGGACATACCAAACTGACGCAGTATTTCCAGGAATTCAGCCTCCAGTAGTAGGTCCCCAGGGCTCTGATTTGCTTCAGGCTAGAAGAATAAATAAGAAGGAATGGATCCCATGAGAGGAGTACATAGGCAGATACTGAGAGGCACCTTGTAGATTTTAGAAGAGACTCGGCCTTTTTCCATTCATGGGAAATCTTTTTGGTGAAAAAGACACAACATATTTAGAGGACATAGAAAAATAAAAATAAAAACGTAGAATTCATCCCAAAATGAGGATTGAAAACAAATTTGAAAAATAAACAATCTCACTTGCTTCTTCTCCTCTCTCCCGGGGTCCAGTTTTCCCAGGAATCCCTTTATCCATCAGAAATGGGGATTCCTGGAAATACTGTTCTTGGGGGTGGGGCTTATCAGCAATTCCATGTGCAGTGAATTATATTATTATTATATTTGGTGTGTGAAATAAAGTTGACAGTTTGTACTGATTTAGTGTTAAGACACAAGAAAAACTAAAATCATTGTTTCAGTTCACTTCAACATTCCATACCATCTTCCTGTACATGAGATTTGACTTGTTACCTCTCCATTCTTCTTCCAGAACAGCAATGGAAAGATTTTGTTGATATAAAATTTACAGCTCATTGGTAAATAAATTTTTGAAACAAAGAAATGTCTGAGCATATTGTCATTTACTGAGTGCTGCAAAAATGTATTGTATTTTCCAGGTGTATCTAAACATGACAAGAAGCTATAGCTATAAACAGCATTTTCAGAAAAGGTCACATTTTAATCTTATTACAGTTCTTATGTGTAAATTCTGTAAACTAGTAAAAACAACTGTCAGATAGCAAAGTAAAAACCTCAAAATGTCCTTCTTCTCTCTGTATAGAGTAGCAGAAGATTCAATCTAACTACAGGTACAGTTCATAAAACTGTACTGAAATGCAGTACTTAAATGAGTACATCACTGTGAATGAACTGTTCTGGTCAGATGCAAGCAAAAACAACAAGGTAATAAATGAATACAGTGAGAATACAATGTTAGAATTAGAGGTTATTAAATGGTACACTCTAAATGTGAAGCTAACAGGATGCAATGAATCAGGACATCACGTAAAAGTTTAGTTAAAAGTGATGCAAACATTTTACATTATATTGACATTGAAATACAACAGATTACAGAATAAATGAAAATAATAAACGATGCATACAATACTTCATCATAGGTTGTTCATTCTTATTTCTGTATTGGTTTAATCATATTGTACAAGAGAAGATTGCAATGTAAGAAAATAATAAGAGGCAATTGTAATACACCAAAAAAGACAAATAGTTGGTAATAATCTATCTAAACAGGAGCTCAGTATTTTCACATCTATGGATGAACTGATTAGAAATACTTGGAAGAGTTTAATGCTTCTATGGTTCAAAAACACAGATGGATGACAAATTAAACAAAAAACTATGTTGGGCCATCACATGCTGCAGAAGCAGCTGCATTGGGTCTACAAGTTTCTGGAACTCTGAGACGGAAAACCATTCCAGGACAAGCCCACCTCCATATCAAGGAGCATCACTGTTGACGAAAGGTGTGTCTGTACTTAACACCAAGAAGAGAAGGGGTATTTTTTATATTGGAAGAGCCCACGGTTTCCAAAACTTGTGTTCCCTGTGATTTCTTCCTTTTCCCCCAAATGAAAGGTTCAAGGGTTCCCATCACAGATGGTGCTTGACATATTAAATAAAAAATGTGTGTGATACAGGTCCTGCTGTTGATCCCAACAATAGTTACTGCTTGCACATGCATAGAGTATGCATGCTCTCTGTGCATGTACTCTGTGCACAGTCTTGAAACATTTTTGATCAACCCCTGAAGGTGTTCAGCTGAGTTGAGATCTGGTAAAATTCAGTTAAATTGTATTCATATAGCATCAATTCACAACATATGTCATCTCATAGCACTTAACATACTAAGGTGAAGACCTTTTTGAATTTGAACTGAGAACCCAACAATCCAAGTTTCCCTTTGGATTCTCTTTGAGAAAGCAGTTGACAACAGCAGAAAGGAACCAAAAAAAATCTGATCTTATGTGTAGAATATCACGAAAAGCAATAAAAATGCAAGTAATAACGCAAAACTGGAAAAATTTTGAGTGAATGGACTTGTCAACATAAAAAATGCAGTATTGTGATGTGTGACCACACGCTGGTGCAGTTGTAGCATGTAACTGCACACAAGTCTTTGTGAATAGGGACAAGAAGCCTCAGGCCTTTGTCCTCCTCAAGGAACTCAGCTTCATATATTTAGACAAATACACTACAGGCCAAACATTTGGAAGTAACTTCAAGTTTCTGTTCACATTTCT
Organism: Dascyllus trimaculatus; assembly: GCA_024666655.1. Taxonomy (NCBI): domain Eukaryota; kingdom Metazoa; phylum Chordata; class Actinopteri; family Pomacentridae; genus Dascyllus; species Dascyllus trimaculatus. The sequence continues at coordinate 2,898,760 of CM045457.1, forward strand.
TAAAAACCAGCATGAATTCTCTGGGTTCTAGGATGTATTTAGTGTATGGTCAGACTTTGCTTTCATTTTTTCCTCAATATACCTTTAGGTATACATTGGTGTTACCATACAATTGCTGAATAAATGTTAACAAAAGAAAAGAAGGGCTTAGTTTTAGGGCTGAGAAGATTTTCAAGAGTCACAACTTCAGTCCAAAAGTAAAAAACAAATGGCAGTTTGCACTATTCACCATTTCCATATCTCTGACAAACTACCACAGAAATGGCTAGAAAGAAACGGATGAGTAAAGAAATAAGAGTACAGATTTGTACATTAAGGAAGGAAGGATACACTGAAAGGGAAATTGCAAAATGCCTAATGGTGTCCAATGAAAGAGTTCACTACACCCTGAAGTGACTAGAAGAAAGTGGAAGCTATGATGATAGAAAACGGTCTGGAGGAAAGCAGGATACTAAAAAAGCAGAGGATAAACATATCATTGTCACTACTAAGGGAGATCAGTGGAAAACAGCATCACAAATAAAGGAGGAAATCAACATGAAAATCTCAAATCCCATATCTCTGACAACCGTGAAAAGACGTTTCAGACGTTTGGTCCAAAGGGTTGTGGATCTGCAAAAGCAACACTACTTCGTCCAAAAGAACAAGAAAAATAGATATGAGTGGGAAAAAGCACACAAAATTGGACCTATGATGACTGGAAACAAGTTCTCTGGACCGATGAAAGCAAGTTTGAACTATTTGGCTCAAATTGCAGAGTCTGCAGACAAACTGGTAAACGTCTTAAAGCACCATGTGTAACCCCCGCAATGGGGGTTACGTTTTGTTTTGCAGCGAGATCATGACCCTACACGTTCTTCCAAGCTTCAAGTAGACAAAAAAGAAGAGGAAAGTGTTTGTCGAAAGATGGTTTGGCCACGTCAGTCTCCAGACCTCTCTCCAATTGAGCTTGTGTGGGAGAAATTGTATCAATCAGTCTGAAAACTGTATCATGAATAAAAAGCTCAGAATGCTATTGTTGTTAACCCTCATTATCCTCAAATATTACTCACACATTTTACTGTAAATTGTTCTGTTCTGTAAATTATTTGCCTCCAGAAAATAATTTACAGAAAATTGCTGACCAAGTTTTTAAGTCAGGCACTTTGTTTATTCGTTGAATATATAAATAACCCCTTCATAATGAAACTTTGACCTGCCCTCTAGCGCCACCATCAGGTCAAACTTTTATATTACAATTAATTTATCTTGAAAAGTTTTCATCCAAATTTTCTCAAATTTACTGAAGACATTAATGACCACAAGAGCATGAACCCTATTGGTTTTCCTGCAGCACCATTATCAGGTCAAACTTTCAGCTTTAGAGTTAGTGTATGCTAGTGTATGAAAATCTTTCATCCAAATCTCTACATTTTCTAATTTGGGGTGCACATTCAAGACTCTCAAAGATTGAACCATATTGACTGATGCTGGTGACGACACCCCCAATTAACATATTTTTTTAACTTAGTTTTATCTCCTTTTTCACCCACATGTCATCAAAGCGTTTGACACGGGACAAAACTTGGAATGTCATTTAGATACATGGTGGCTGTAAATATTGCCCTTCCAGTCTCAGCTTTCCAAAGGCTTGCTGTTGCTTCACCTTTTAATTTGTAAACTCCTGTCAAAATGAACAAGCCAGTGTAGGCTTCCAAGTCAAGTACATCCAAGTCTTTCCAACTGTCCCCATGCACACGCTTCCCTTCTAAACTTGTCATCCCAAGAACAATATTTTCAATCAATGGTATTATGAAGAGCTCAGATGATGACTTGATGACTTCAGCATGGATGACTGCATATCTGGTGGGACCTAGAATCATTCTGATAATATTAGCAGTGCAAAGTCTACCCTGCTGTTGAAGTTGGGAAAGGGACCGAAGGCGAGCCCTGATGAGTTATCCCCTTTGTAGAGAAGCTGCTCAGAGAGAACCTCAACACCCCCACCACCATGGAGCTGCAGATAGAGAAACCACGGCACCACAGCCACCGGCAAGGACAGAGCCCAGGTCGATCCTAGTCAGACTCCTTAGCTTCAGAGTGAAGAATGAGGTTATTAAATTGGTGTGGCAAAAGAAAGGCTTCACTTGAGGGAACTGCAAAATTAACCTTGACTATGACTATGCACCCGAAATCCTAATGAGATGGAGGGACTTTGTGGCAACACAAAGGGTACTAAAAGAAAACATCAGGTTTCAGACCTTGTACCAGCGGCTGAGAGTCTTCCTGATGGATGGGACAAAAACCTATGAGACAGCAGATGAGGCAACGTTGGACCTGGTGGAATGAGGGATGCCGATAAAAGTAATCATACAATTGGGATCGCTTCTCAAGAGGGTGCGGCGGTGGATGTGGCAGGCGATGCAGACACGACGCACACCCTGGGCCAGCAGAGTACTGGTCTAAAAAAATAGTTGCAAGTTTTTAGATGAGAACAGACAGAAAATACAGACTGAATCAAACTGCTGATTGCAGATTTTAAAAAGTAGTTTAATCCAGGTAAATACTGTTTAGTTAAAAAATAAAACCAAATTACATGACAACTGAAATAACATTAGATTGTTAAACATAAGGGTTTTTTTGGTAAAAAATTATAATGGACATCACAGCAGAGGGCCCTCTTACCCAGCTGGAAAAAGGAGGTTATACCTTAGAGTCAGGGAAGGTCAGTGAAAAGATTTCACTGTCTGAAGTTCAAAAAAACTCAAAATTCTTTCCCGCACTCAGTTCATTCAAAGATAGACTACTTCTTTATATTCAGCACAGATAGGCTAAAGATAAGGGATTGTAATATTACCATGGTTGACCTCTCTGACCATAGCCCAATCTTTCTGTTGGTTATTGTAAACAGAAAGATTTAGAGAACAACACTGAAGCAAGATTCAAATATTCTCAATGACCCCAAAAGAGTGGGGAAATTTAAAGAAGACATTAAAACTATATAGAATTGAATTATGATGGGAAAATATCACCTTTAATTCTATAGGATGCACCATAATGAGAGGAAAGATTATTTTTATCACTACATACACAAAGAAGCTTAAAAGGTAAAAAGTGGCCTATCTACATGGGAGATTAAACCAACTACAACTGTCTGACAGTAATACCACCAATCTGAGACTGGAAATAACTACACAGTGAAATAGATGATATTTATATGCAAGAAATCCAAAAGAGACTTATTTTCCTTAAATAAACAAACTATGATGTAGGTGGCAAATCAGCTAAATTTCTGGCATTCGAATTAGTAAGCAACAACAGGAAAATACAAATTATAAAATAAAGAACCCCAAAACAAATTAATGGAAAACAAAATAGAAAAAATACAAAAGAGCTTTGAAACATTTTACTGGGACCTATATTCTCAACAGAGGCCTCCAATGAGACTCAGATTGATAGGAAGTACGTTAGAGGTACTTACTCTCACGATTGTGCAAAAATGAGAAACTAACACAGCCAGTTACTCTGCAAGAACTGAATGTGGCTATCTCCAGATTAAAGAAGGGGAAATCACCAGGCTCAGATGAGTTCACTACAGAGTGGCATAACTGTCTAAAACCACAGTTATCCCCGCTACTACTTAACACGTTCCAACCGGATCTTGCAGCAAGGGGAAATACCACCCTCTTGGTGAGAAGCCATTATATCAGTTATCCCTATAAGGAAGATAAAGATAAAAAAAGAATGTGGCAACTATCGTCTTGTCAGTGTCCTTACCTTAGGTTACACATTGTTCAAGGCAATCTTAGCCTGCAGATTTGAACAATTTTTACCCGACTTCATCCACTTGGACCAGACAGGATTTATACAACAAAGACAAACTATGGACAACATTAGAAAGACATTACATATACTTGAGCAGACAACCAAGAACAAAACTGAAGCAGTGATAGTGGGATTAGACACAGACAAAGCTTTGGACTCAGAGAAGCAGAGTTATGAAAAAATTCCATGAATATCAGAGCCAGTTACAGTTATAACACCCTACAAAGAGCCAGTGAGAAATCCAGTGGCAGCCTGGTTCAACAGACACAACACAAAGGCTCAATCAGTTATTGAAAGATTGTTCAGCATCATGAAGACCAGGTGGCGATCTGTATTTTCAAGGCTCTGGAAGTGCATCCTGTTTTGCTGTGAGGATCATTGCATGTTGTGTCATTTTGCACAACGTCTGTCTCTGGAATAGAGACATAACTGAGCCTGTGGAAGAGGCAATAGGGCCAGACAATGAAGGCAGTCAGCTTCAGCCCGACTTGCAGTGTGGTGAGCAGCTGTGTGGACGCATCGCTGTAGCTCTGTCAGCACCAAACAGCACTCCTGGTGTTATTAAGACCATGACTGCTATTGAGGAAACACAAAAGACTTTCACATGTGCTTTTTAGTTTAAGTTTCATCCATGTAAATAGTTTAAATTGGTTTTGCAAATAGTGTAAATAGTGTTTACCAATATAGCCTTGAATCTGTAGCTTGTCCCAAACACTGGTAAACACATTTGAAAGTTAAGGAAATGTTTACCTGTTAGAATTTGTTTGGTATAAAATAGTTTTGATCAGTGTTTTTTTTTTTTTTTTTTTTTTTTTAAGATCAATTTTATTTATTTTTTTTAACAAACAATTGTATTGAGTTTTACATTTTGTCAACAATTCTCTCCAATAAATTTAAAAGTCTCTCATCCCTCACCTCATCATGCCTGGCCCTCTCTATTAGGGAGGCCAAATGGATGGCCTCCCTCCTATCGCCTCATCCATGAGGGAGAACCACTTCCATGTTTTGGCCATGGGTTCCCCTGATTCAGTGCCATTCTCTGTTGGTGGCTGAGCTCCTGCACACATAACAGTTTCTATATACAATAGATGATACTTTATAATAAAGCTGTAAATCATATACTTTACTTGCATACACTAAAAAGCTATACTTCAGTATAAATTCTCCATCTTAATTAGAAAGTCTTACCAACAAAGATTTGCTGTGCACAATTGTTGTAGTGTTAATTTCATATAAAATAGAAGAACTCTCAGTAGAGTCTCAGTGTTTGTTCCCCACTTCTCCAGTCCACATTTTTGAGTCTTAGTGATTTATTTATCTATTTTTTTCCTGATATCTTTGTTTGCCAGCAAGATATTAACAAAAGCCACCAAATGTTTTTAATTGATTTCTACCTGACATTTACCGACCTCACAGTCCTCCATCTCTGGGCGCCAGTAAACAGATCGACGGTGACAACGCTTCTCAACAACCGTGGTTGTTCTTCAATCAACTGTTCTTCAATCCTTCTGCAAAACTGCTTTCTCCCTGTGTCGTCCCCCTCTGCCATGCTGTGGATCTTCCATTTCTGCTTGACTCTCCATCTCTGGTCATCTTGTTTGGGGCTAGCGGCTAGCACCAGGCTAACACCCTCTGTGGCTGCAACCATGCTGACATATTCCACCGCACAGCTGGTGAAATACAACAACTGCTCTATCCCAGAGGGTACTGAGAACATCAAACTTCTTGGGCTCCTACACAGACCACGATATGTGCACAGAAGCTCCCACTGCAAGTTTGTTTACCTGCAGCACGGGAGCAAATCCATCTAGTCCATTTGGTCTGCCGGTTGTACCCTCACACCTCTAACACGTCATCAGAATGCTGCCACTGTTGGAACTATTGTACCTGGTATCAGCGCGAGCCCATTGCATACTAAGTGAGTTGGAAAATGTGGAGTTGACTCCAGTCTACTCAAGCCTCTACAAAGATCTTCCACCATCTCACACATCATAATGGAACTGTTTAATGCACAGTCACTCTCGAATAAATCATGCCTCATCAGTGACCACATCCTGGACAAGGGGCTTGACTTGATGTGCATTACTGAAACTTGGCACAAGCCTAATGTGTATTCCACCTTGAATGAAGCCTGTCCTCCTGGCTATAGTTACCTGCAGAAAGCATGCAGCACTGGCCATGGTGGAGGCCTGTTGGTAATCCACCGAAATGAACTCCAACTGTCTCCACTGGCTCTCCCTGCATTTTTCTCACTTGAGAAAAACGTCAGCTCCTCTTCTCCACAACAATACAGCCACCCAAACTGAACTCAGCTTTTATCCCAGAGATATAAAACCTTATCTCTACTCTCTGTTCAGCATCTGCAAATACTATCATTCTTGGTGACCTGAACATCCACATTGACACCCCTTCCTGCCATCAAGCTGCTAAATTCTTACAAGTCCTGGACTGCCTAAGTCTGAATCAGCATGTTAATGCCCCTACCCACACTAAGGGACACATCCTTGACCTTGTTATTTTAGATTCTGCCTCCATAAAAAAAAACCTTAAAGTGTATGACCTTGGTGTCTCAGACTATAAAGTCATTTCCCTCGAGGTTCCATTTCTGCCCCCCACCTCCAAGTCAAAACACGAAATCCATTTTCGTAACATCAAAAACATCAATTCTGATGTCCTGTCCTCAAATCTCCTGCTTCTAGCCTCTGCCAGCTTCTCTTCAATCGATGAGTCTACTACTACAAAAAATCTCTCAGTAATCTCCTGGATCTCCATGCCCCTCTTAAAACCAGAACTGTCACTTTTTCATGCTCAGCACCCTGGTATATCTGTGATCTACGGAAACTCAAGACTGCTGGCCGTGCCCTTGAGCGGCGTGCAACAGCATCTGGTCTCACTGTTCACAGGCTGGCATTTAAAGACCATCAAAAAGCCTATGCCAAATCACTCAACGATGCACGGTCTGATTCAACCTCATTCAACCACCATCAATAGCAGTCCCGGAAATTCCAAGCAGCTCTATTCTACAATAAACCTTCTCCTTAAACCCCAGTCCCAAACACATGCAGAATACTCAGAAGAGCAGCGCAATAAATTCCTCTCCTTTCAAGCTAAGATCGACAACATTCACTCCCATCTCTCTCAGTATTCAGCTCCAGCTATACTGTCATCCGTCTCACAGCCTACAGTCTCTCACCCTCTCCTTTCTCTGAGGTCGTGCAGAGTGAAGTAGAAGCCATCATCAAGAAAATGAAACCAACCACCTGCCTCCTGGACCCCTTTCCCACAACACTGATCAAATCAAACCTCTCTGCCGTGAGTCCTCTCATCACTACAACCATCTCCTTAAAATCTGGTCATGTTCCATCTGCACTCAAAGCAGCTGTCACCAAACCACTCCTGAAAAAGCCCTCTCTTGACCCGGAAGTCCAAGCCAACTACAGGCCCATCTCCAACCTCCCATTTATTTCAAAGGTGCTGGAAAAGGTTGTAGCAGCTCAGCTTCAAGACCATCCGCATGTTCACAGCCTATACAAAAAATTCCAATCAGGTTTCTGCTCTGCTCACAGCACTGAAACTGCTCTCATCTGTGCAACTAACGATCTTCTTATGGCAGCTGATGCCGACTCTCCTTCCCTCCAATGACTTGACAGCTCCTTTTGACACTATTGACTACCTCATTCTATTCAAGTGCCTCCGTGAAAATATTGGACTCTCAAACTCTGCCCTGGACTGATTTACATCCTACCTCTCTGGAACTGGAACCACTTTGTTAGCATGGAACCTACAAAATCTACAACCCTTCCTCTCACCTGCTGTGTACCTCAAGGGTCTGTACTTGGTCCAATACTTTTCATTATATGTATGCTCCCCCTTGGCCATGTCGTCAGCCAGTATGGAATTATATTCCACTGCGACGCCGATGACACTCAATTGTACCTCAGGACTGATTCAACTGGTTTCTCACCATCAACATGAACACCACTCTCAAGACTCACTACCTGCCTGGAGGAGATAAAGGCGTGGAGGAGTCATAACTTTCTCCAACTCAACTGCTCTAAATCTGAAGCCATACTTATTGGCCCCAGGTCCAGTCATCCTCCATAACCATCATCACCTAGTCTGGACAAAATATCCCCATTTCATCTGCTGTCACCAACCTCAGTGTGAGACTGGACCATCACCTAACCTTTGAGAACCACATTAAACATCTATGTAAATCCTGTTTCTTCCCCTCGAGGAACATTGCCAGACTCCGCCCCTCCCTCACCTTATCTGATGCTCAGAAGCTCATCCACGCCTTCATCTCCTCCAGGTTGGACTACTGCAATGCCCTCCTCTTTGGACCCCCAGCAAAAGTCTCCACAAGCTACAGCTAATTCAGACCACTGCAGCCAGGATCCTACTCAGAGTCAGAAAACATGAGCACATCACCTCAGTACTCTGCACACTTCACTGGCTTCCCATCACTGCCAGAATAAATTACAAAGTCGCTCTAATCACCCATCAGTGCATTTATGGAAACGCCCCATCATACCTCAAAGAACTCCTCACCCAGCAAACACCAACACAGAACACAGGCTCTGGACAGCAAGACCTCCTCCACACTTCCACAACACAACCAAGCTCCTAACCATAGGAGATCATGGTTCTCCATCCAGGCTTTTACTGACCTTGCTGTGTGGCAAGGGGCATTGTCTTGTTGGAAAATCCAGTTATTTGAGTCAGGAAAGAGTTTTCCAGCTGATGGAAGAAGACTGTTTTCAAGAGTAGCCCTGTACATGACCTGGTTCATTCACCCTTCACACAATTGCATTTGCCCTGTTCCACACATACTGAAACAACCCAGATCGTCACTGATCCACCCCCATGTTTTACTGTAGGGGCAACACAGTCTGGTTTGTAGGCTTCTCCAGGCTTCCTCCTAACCAGTAAGTTGGCTGAGTGGGGATCAACTGAAAACTGTATTCATCACTGAAGAGAACCTCAGCCCAATCATCAACAGTCCAATCCTTGTGATCCCCAGCAAAGAGTAACCGGGCTTCCTCTGCCTTTCGTTGATGAAGGGCTTCTTCCCTGTCCTGTGACTTCAGACCAGCTTCAAGAAGTCGGTTTCAAACTGTCCTTGAACAGGTCACATTTCTCAACAGTGCCTGCTCATTTTTAAGGTCACTGAAGGTCTGACAATGATTCCTGACACAGGAATGGATGTGTGCACGGTCATCTCGTGGGGTAGAAAGACATTTCCTGCTGCGACCAGCTAGCGATTTGGTAGTACCATGTTCCACTTGTTTTTTCTTGGTGTAATGAACGGCTGTCTTGGAGATCTTCAGTTTTTACGCTACCTGTCTCTCACTCATGCCAATTTCCAGAAGTGCCAAGATGGCTGCCTTTGTGGCTTCACATAATTCTTTTGTTTTAGGCATTATGTGAGAGCCAGCAACTTCTGAATTGTGCTGCGGCTTGAATGTAAGCAGGAAACCACTCTATGCCTTTGCATGTGCAGTGCTGCTTATGACATGAAATGGCCTCTTATATACCCTGGGAATACAATTAAGCTTAAGCATGTCAAACAGGACATAAAGTATGATGTAATCAGCTGCATTTTTTGTTGTGTTCATTGTATTCTTCAGGTAATATACCTTTAGTCGTACATTAAAATGAACAAGAACTTGAAGAAAACAAGGGAGGTCTTTTTTCCATGACTCTATGTGCATGTACAGTGTAATAAATCAGTAGTCATGAAATCAGCTGCATGTGCACTGTGTGTGTGCAAATGAGGTGAGTTGTGATGGCAGTGAACCAAAACCAGACTGGCTGCAGAGACCACTGAAACACACAGCGAAGTGTGGGTTGTATTTCACCATTTGTGAGGTTACAAGCAATTTGGAAATCAATAGACCCTTTAAAGAGGAGGTATAAAGGATGAGAAAAAGGCACATGAAGTCTCTGGCCTTCAGGTTAACTGGACAGTGGTCAGACAACAGATATTAATACTTTACTGCAGTATAGTTTAGTGTACATGACAGTGGAGTGGTGAAAGGCTTTATAACTGGACTGATGCATTTTAATAAGACAATGTTGCAACATGTAACCAATATAAACTTTATTTAAAATGAAAACACTTTTGGAATTTTTTGAAAGAAAAACATAAAGGGTACAGTAGGTGAGCAGCACTTGAACACCCATTAATCAACTGAAATAAGTTGTGAAAATCTATGTGTGGCAAATTTATTGGACTACATCTGTTATTTCTATTTCCTAGGTACATTTTTAAAAATCATTTTAACTATCTATACTGTATGGATACTGCATCTCTATAAAAATCAGGATGAATTAAGTCCTCTTATTTAATTTACATGTTTAGTTAGCAGACTGGGCAGTCGTCATTTATACAAGTACACAAAGCAAACAAAAAAATTATGTGGTACACTTTAGTCAACTCAGGTCACAGGTAAGTAAATCCACAGAAACAATGCAAACACAATAGCACAAATGAAAATTCTGGACTATTAACTTACTGAACACCATAATAAAAGTTTGAACTTGTATAGCTTGTACATATAACTTGTGCTGCTCACAAAGAACATATCGCAAAGATGGTAAATTTCATGATGACTGTATAACCACTATTTTGGCCCTGTTCGGTACAAGCTGTTACAGTGTCGGTAGCTCTAAAAACCATGACCTCCAGCTGTCCCTGTCGCTTTTCGAAAAAACATGTTGTTTGCATCTATGATTGACAGTAAATATGAGTGTGAGACTAGGACTTTCTCTTGAGTGAGGATCTGACATGGAAATACTGTGGAATTCACAGTACAGCTGTTGTTTTCCATTAAGGGATGGCAGAAGTAATCGTCATATCTGAACAGCTTTTAATTTACACCTCAAGTTTATAATAACCACAAAACATAGTAAAAATGTATGTTTACCATATTTGGCCATTAAAGCCAATGCCAAAAATGCAGTAAGGAAACATTTTCAAGCAGTCAATCTGATGTATACGCCACAGTAATAGTAATGCCACCATGGTGAAATGTTACTGTCCAGGCCATGAGGCCCTGAGATTGAGAAGAATCAACACATCACAGGGTGCCAGACAGTAAACCCCTAACTCATTCAGTGCAGACTCTGGTGGAGGATCACCTGCACCCACCCAATCTCTCATCTCCTCTTCTGACTCATTAAGGAGAGTTCTTAGTAGAATAGCGGAGCCCACATTAAGACACAGGATGAGACATGCTTCTTTAACACTGTAGAAAGACAGAGAGAACAGATAAAGACAAATCATAATGTCAGGTTAGCCAAAGTTATCCCTCATTTGCTCCTAATTCAGATGTCTTTTTAAAAACTCCACCAGTACAGGTATTTTGTTTGTGTAGTTTTTTGACTAATGATCATTGCCATCCAATCTGGCATTATAATAGCAATATCTGTTAAGTTTCCAAGTCACACTTGTGTAAGTTGAAAACTAACAAGCCTCTCTGGTACTGGATGACATGGTTCTTCAATATAACAAGACAATATAGCTTATTTAGAAACAGCTCTTGAAGGCTACTGTAGTTCATAGTGCAATATGTATCATTTCACGACTACTCTTGTGGCAGGGCTTGTCACCCTACCAACCTAGATAACAACTGAAGCTTCGTGGTTGGTGTTTGCAGGGGTGTATTTTATAATCTTTCCTAAACCTAGCCAAGTAGTTTTGGTGCCTAATATTAACCAAGTATTTTTTAAACATAAACCAAAGCAGTGACAAAAAATGGCAACACATTAGCAACAGAACAGCAAGTGAAAATACAGCAAAATGAAAAAAAAAAAATGTATACACACACACACATATATATATATATATATATATATGAAAAATGAATAGACCTAAAACTCCAGTCTCTTTGGTGACAGTCTTCTGTTTGGTTAATCCTACCACAACTGCTTCAGTGTCCTAATATGGATTTTTGTGGCTGTTCTTGTGTTTTAACTCACAAGTCCTGTGATGTGAAGCTTCAGAGTCACATGACAAGAATGCAGAAAAATAGAAAAGAACAGGTCAAATACGTATTTATTAAAATGATGTGAGACTGCGTTGGCCTGGGCGGTTGCCCGGTGAATAGCACCATTGCCTCACAGCTAGAAACTCTCTGGTTCGAGTCGTGGATGTGGGATCTTTCTGTGTGGAGTCTGCATGTTCTCCCTTTGAATGCGTGGGTTCTCACCGGGTGCAGTCAAAAAACATGCTGAGGTTAACCGGTGATTCTAAATTGTCCGTAGGTGTGAATGAGAGTGTGCTTGGTTGTCTGTCTCTATGTGTAGCCCTGTGATAGACTGGCAACCTGTCCAGGCTGTCCCCTGTCTTCGCCCTAAGCCAACTGGAAAAGGGTCCAGTCCCGCTACTGAGTCCGCCCTAAGTATAAGCTTTATCAAAACCAATCAGTTGGTCAAACTTCACGCATGCCTGAAGGACACAAAGGCCTGGATGACATGTAATTTTCTTTATTTAAATTTGGATCAAATTTATGTTATTGTGTTTGGTCCTACACATCTCAGAAACACTATCTAACCAGATAGTTACCCTAGATGTTATTGCCTTAGCCACCAGTTCTACTGTAAAATACCTTGGAGTTACTCTTGATGACGATATGTTGTTCAGCTTGCATTTATGACAAGCCTGTAGGACAGCATTCTTTTATCTACGTAATATTGTAAAAATCAGGAACATCATGTGATGCTGAGAAACTAGTCCATGCATTTGTAACCTCCAGGCTGGACTATTGTAATTCTTTATTGTCAGGATGTACCAATAACTCTCTTAAAAGCCTCCAGCTGATCCAAAATGCTGCAGCCAGAGTTCTGACAGGAACCAGTAACAGAGATCATATTTCTCCTGGATTAGCTTCTCTTCATTGGCTCCCTGTAAAATCCAGAATAGAATTTAAAATCCTTCTTCTAACATATAAAACTGTTAATGACCAAACTCCATCATATCTTAAAGACCTTATTGTACCTTATCATCCTAACAGAGCCCTTCACTCTCAGACTGCAGGTTTACTTGTGGTTCCAGAGTTTCCAGGAGTAGAATGGGAGGCAGAGCCTTCAGTTATCAGCTCCTCTGTTATGGAATCAGCTCCCAGTCTGGGTTCAGGAGGCAGACACCCTCTCTACTTTAAGATTCGCCTTAAAACTTTCCTATTTGATAAAGCTGATAGAGCTGCTTAGGGAATTATGTTGCTATAGGTTTAGACTGCCTGGGGATTCCCATGATGCACTGGGCACCTCTCCTTTACTCTCTCTCTCTCTGTCTCTCTCTCCATACAGTCATAATAAATCACCATTGCATTTATAGACACTGTGTTTCCTGTGTGGTCCTGTGTTTGTTCTCTCTGCGGGTGTCTCTGGATCTGCAGCCACTGGTCTTACCAACCTCCGAAAGGTTCATTGTTCTGTTTCTATTGCTTGCTCTCCCTCTGCTTTCCTGCTATTGTTAAGTGTTGTGAGATGACATATGTTGTGAGTTTGCACTATATAAACAAAATTTAATTGAAGTGAATCAAAAAGTGAAACTTTTAAGTCTCTCTTAATAAGAGACAGGGTGTCAGCCTCCAGTACCGAAGCTGGTTCCACATAGGAGGAACCAGATAGATGAAGGCTCTGCCTCTCTTTCTACTTCTGGAATCTCAAGGAACCATAATTAAGCCTGCACTCTGAAAGCACTATTCCACAGTAATAACAGTATACTTTAAGGTCTGTAGGTGCAATGGAGCTTGGTCATTAAGGGCTTTGTTAGGATAAGAACATTTAATTCTATCCTGGAATTTATAGCCAATTAATAGAAACTAATATGGGAAAAATATGATCCTTCTCTTTGTGGTTCCCATAAGTACTCTCACTGCAGCACTCTGGAGGCGTTTTAGAGAGTTACTGAGACATCCTGATAATGAGGAATTTCAGTTGTCTAGCCAAAATGCATGACCGAATAAAATGTAACAAAATGTGATCACTGGTGTCAAACGCAGGACTAAGAAACGTAAATTTGTTGATGACTCTCACATGTGCCGTTTCTATGCTGCTGATGTACTTTAAATCTTAGTTGAAAATCTGCAAACGTAAAACTCAATATGCAAACAGTTGACATAACTGACATGCAACAGCTATTTCAAGGATTTGGGAATAAAAATGAATGCTTGCTTTTAATCCATATTTGGTCAAAAGCCTGGATCAGTTGGAGGCTTTTTAAGAAGACATTTAATTACAGCAACCCTAAAAAACCTGTGGTACGTAGCCTTTTTAAAAAGGACAACAAAATGCTGAACTAGTGCAATCAAATGTCTAAGCAGTGCTGGCAAAGACCTAACTTGTAGAGAAAACTGACGCCTGATATCAAAGATATGGAATAAATGCTCGAATTGCTTTCAATAGGATGTCAAATAAATGCTTAACAGCTTTCCGTGTCACTGTTACTTGTTTAGTAGTTACACTTTTTGGACCTAACTAGTTCATAAGTAAAGGACACTGTGTTTAACTAGTTAACTTGTGAAACTAGAAGTCCAAAAGAACCCAGCCTGCATAACGTGGACATTTTGACTCTTACGAGTTAATTAAAAAACTTTAGTCCCTCACTAGTCAACTAGTATGATTGATCAAACACACCCAAACTAGTGTAACTAGTGGACATTTTAGTGCTTACTCGTTAACTAGTGATTCTTTTTAAGCTCACCAGTTACTTAGCATTGTCAAAAAGATCCTTACTAGCTGAACGAGTTTGGGACACCAGTTCATTTGTTGCAATTTCTGAAGCCAACATGCAAAATCATGAGCAACATGCAAATAATACCCCACCTCTTCATTAGCATTTTGTTCAGCTAATCTGACGAGAAAGCATTTTGATTATCGCTAGTTTAGTTCAACTAGTAAACATTGTGAGCCCTACGACTTACCTAGATAGCATTTCGCATATCACTATTGGTCAACATTAGTGGTGGGTGTTAGGATCCCTGCTCCAGCCTGTGCTCCCCCCTCACTCTCTCTCACTCTGTCAGCTCAGCCCTGCCTGCTGGTGCCTTAATTGCTGATTGGAGGCAGCTGTGGAGAGCAGCCCACCTGGACATGATTACCTACTTATAAATGCTCAAGCCACTGACTCACCCGCTGCCAGATCATAGGACAATGTTACCTGTTCCCTGCCCTGTCTCCCACCGGTTCCCTGTCTGCTTGCCTGCACTTCTGCCTTCCTCACTCGGACTTCCATCATCCAAACTCCCAGCCTGCATTCTCCAGATCCTTCCTGTCCATTTGGTTGTTTAGGTTATGTGAGTAACCCTGTTTTGTTTGTAGTGCTTTAGTTTGTTCTCACAGGTTTTCCGTTGTCCCTATTCTGTTTGTTAGGTAGAGTTATACTTTGGTTTTTGTAGTTTTGTCCTTTTCCTGTATCAAGCCTGGTTTCTCCATTCTGTTCTGCTCCAGTTTAGTTTTAATCCTCTGTGGTGGTTTTAGTCTGCAGTTTATGTCTCTGTTTTGTGTGTCTCGGTTTTCTTAGGTTCTCTTGTTGTGGTTGGTTTAGTTATTTATATTTATAATTATATTCTGCTTAGGCTTCAGTTTTAGTCTTGTTTCTGTTTCCCTCCTGTAGTCTCGTCAGTGTTTGAGTTTAGTCCCTGGATCCCTCCTGTATTTGAGTAGGTGTTGGTTTTGTAGCTTTACCCCCATGTTATGCTGGTCCTTGCCGGTTTTAATTGAATAAACCCCACCATTGTAACTGCCTGTGCCTGTTCTGTGTCTGCTCTAGGGTTCAAACCTCAGCCCCCCTAACAGAGGGATGCGATTAAAAAAAATTAATCTAATTAATCTTGATTAATCACATTTTTCATCAAATAGCAATATTTGACACAATGTGGTAAGTTTTTCAATTCTAATAAATTTTGGTTGACAACTGAATCAATGCTTAAACAACAAAAATGTTTATTTTTCATCTGTCTACTACATTCACTGATTAGTGCAAAGTCAAAGTACAATTACAGCTATTATATTCAATATTTTAAGACTTTCTGTAAACTTAAGCACTTGAAAACATATTCCAAGTACATTCCAGGGAACCCTGACCACTAAAAATGGTAAAGAAAGCATCTTTAGCAAAGTAAATGGACCAACAGGTTGATAAAAAGTGACATTTCTACCATCGAAAATGGTAAACAACAGAACAAAAACGGTTGAAATATCAGCCATAACAGTTTGATAAATGTTGTAGTGCTTTTTGACAACAAACCCATTGGCATCATAATACTGCTAAGTAAGACTGGTCTTCTTTCTGCCCCCTTTCATTCTAGATCAGAGAACGTTTGTATTTATATTAAATTGTTTTTTATTTCATGAATGAAATAAAGAAAACAAACAAACCTACAGATATTCTTTTCTCTCGCCATTCACTGAAACAAACTAGCCTGTTCACATTTTCAGAGCTCAAGACTGCCCTTTTCTTTTGAATTTTTAGGGCTGGAATATTCGGATATTCAGTCGTTGTGGTGGTATCCAGATGATAATTTTGAGATCCAAATACTAGTGCCCTCCCCCGCCTCCCCGGCCACCGCGGCATGAGCTGAATATTCAGATATTTATCGTTAATTGGACCCGAATATCCGGAGCACAGAAATTAGTATTTGGACCAACCCTATGAATTATGTGCATCCTGTGCATCTTCTTTGCGGCTGGCAAATTAACTTTGGGTGCATTACCGGCACCTATGGGCTAGAGTGTGGGCATCAGTGTTACCGGTGTGCCAAAAATGAGGGAACTGAGAAAGGTGTGATGAAATGTGTTATTTTTTTAATGCGCTATTTTTTTCTGTAATTAATGTAATTAACACGTTAAAGTCCCAGCCTGGGCTGCACAGTGGCTCGGTGGTTAGCAGCGTCGCCTCACAGCTAGAAGATCCCCGGTTCACGTCCCTGTTAGGACGCCTGGGATCTTTCTGTGTGGAGTTTGCATGTTCTCCCTGTGCAGCGTGGGTTTTCACCGGGTTCTCCGGCTTCCTCCCACAGTCCAAAAACATGCTGAGGTTAACTGATGATTCTAAATTCTCTGTAGGTGTGAATGAGAGTGTGCTTGGTTGTCTGTCTCTATGTGTAGCCCTGTGATAGACTGGTGACCTGTCCAGGGTGTCCCCTGCCTTCGCCTGAGTCGGCTGGGATAGACTCCAGCCCCCCCACGACCCTGCAGAGGATTAAGCTGTGTATAGATAATGGATGGATGGATGGATGGATGGAAATCCCAACCCCAGTTAATATACATTTAACTGGGTAAATTATTATCAGCAGTTAATTGATTAACATTTAATCTCTAAAATCCCTAATCTATCCCTTTATTTTTTTTCCCAATTACACATGTACATATTTTGACAAGCTTATATAAATTTTGGCCAATATACTTGTATCATTTACATATTTTTAAACAAATTTCTTTTATTGGTGTCTGTAAAAGTGAAAAAGGATGGAAAATAAATTTCATCAATAGTTCCTAACTACATTCACAAGAAGGATATATATGTTTTTTCAGTGATCAGTGGCATAAACTGCATAAACTGCATAAACTGCCACTGACCATAATGCAATGATATGATCTTACTGTGTTATAGTTGTGTAACACAGCAAAAGTACAGTGTAGTGCATTTACTGTTCAGTATTCCATTCAGCATCTGATATTAACTTTTGTTAGGTGGCTGAAGAAAGGAGAACTGTAGCAGGACTCATGGCTGAGGTAAGCAATGGTAGAGTGTCTACCCTGTAGCCTGCCACAGCCAGTCAGTGTAATGCATCTGTGCCTGCTGGATGGTGAGCTGAGCAACTCACATGCTGTTTTTCCTAGCTTGATCTGAGTTATACCAGTAAAATCAATATCAGTGTCTATTTATTTTCTATTTATGTTTGACATATTAAATAGTTGAACATATCAGTATATGTTGTAAGTATCTGTGGGAAAACGTGTGCAATACTGATGCCACAGACGGACACACAGACAGTCACTCAGTCACTCACTTAGAAAGACAAAGAGAGACTTACTGCTTGAAGAAGTTTTCAGGTCTTTTGCAGTAGTGACCAAAGAGTGGAAATAGGTTTCTGGTCATGTCAAACTGAAGCTGAGCTGCCCCACCATCACTGAAATGATTACACAGGATCACCTGACAGAGACACATGAATATATTGAGAAAATCTTTTTTGTAAAAGCATACTGTAAATCAGCAAACTAATCTGAAGTAGGCCAGTTATATATCTTTATCTATATCTATCTATCTATCTATCTATCTATCTATCTATCTATCTATCTATCTATCTATCTATCTATGTATCTATCTATCTATCTATCTATCTATCTATCTATCTATCTATCTATCTATCTATCTATCTATCTATCTATCTATCTATCTATCTATCTATCTATCTCTGTGTTTAAAAAATACATTTTATTTAACAGCGCCTTTCAAAACACTCAAGGACACTTTACAGAGAATAAAAACACGATAAAATAAGTAAAAACAACAGACAAAGAACACAACATTAAAATGGAAGTGAAATTACAGAGAGTATGCAGTTTTAAACAGATGGGTTTTGAGTTTAGATTTGAACTGGGGTAAACAATATGGATGTCAGGTGGGAGTGAGTTTCAGAGCTGTGGAACAGAACAACTGAAACCTCTGCTCCCCATGGTGCTGAGATGGGCAGAAGGCACAGAGAGGTGGAGGGAAGAGGATGACCTGAGAGATGGAGGAGAGGGAGAGAGGGGGTGGCGATACGAATCAGATCAGACAGATGGGGGGCAAGGTTATGTATGGCTTTGAAGGTAAGGAGGAGGATTTTAAAGGTGGTTCTGAATTTTATTTGGATGGGGGTAATGTGGTAGAAGAAGGGGTTCTGGTGATGACGCGGGCTGCTGAGTTCTGGACCATTTGAAGTTTATGGAAGGATTTGTGGGGGATGCCAAAGAGAAGTGAATTACAGTAGTCAAGACGGGAAGTGACGAGGCTGTAAACCAGGATGGCAGTGGTGTGAGGGGTGAGAGAGGGGCGGAGGCCATTAATGTTTCGTAGATGGAAATATGCAGATCGGGTTATGTTATTAATGTGAGATTTGAAAGAAAGTGAGCTGTCGAGGATGACACCCAGACTCTTAACCTGGGGGGGAGGGGACACTGTGGAGCTGTGGTGAGGGAAAAACTATCCGCTTTGGAAAAGGTGGCTTTGGTGCCGATAAGAAGAAGTTCTATTTATTGCCGTTAAGTTTGAGGAAGTTTGAGGTGAACCAGGATTGGATTTCTGAAAGGCAGTGGGTGAGGAAGGAGGGTGGAAGAGTGGAGTTCAGCTTGCTGGAAAGCTAGAGCTGGGAGTCATCAGTGAAAGTGGATACTGTATTTACAGAAAATATTGCCAAGTGGGAGAAGGTAAATGATGAAGAGGAGGGGCCCCAGGACAGAGCCCTGGGGCACACCTGAAGTGACAGGGGAGGGCTGGGAAGTGAAGGATTTCAGTTGGATGAACTGAGTGCGGCCAGTGAGGTAAGAATGAAACCAGTGAAGGGGGGTGTGAGTAACGGACAAGAGTTTATTGAGGAAGATGGCGTGAGAAATGCTGTTGAAGGCCACACTCAGACCAGGGAGGATGAGAATGGAGACTAAACCAGAATCAACAGCCATGAGGAGGTTAATGATTTTAATGAGAGCTGTTTCGGTGCTGTAGGGGGTACGGAAACCGGACTGGAATTAGTCATACAGTTTGTTATGGGATGGGAGTGGATCTGAGAAGCAACAGTTTTTCTAAAATTTTGGACACGAAGGGAAGGTGGGAAATGGGGTGGAGGTTGTTGAAATTGTTTGCGTCTGAACTGGGTTTTTTGAAGATGGGGGTAACAGGTGCAGATTTGAAGAGAGCAGGAACAATTCCAGTGGACAGTGAAAAGTGGATAATGGCACATATGAGGGGGAGTAGAGAGGGGAGGCAGGATTTGACCTAGACTGTAGGAAAGGGAACTAGCTGGCATGAGGAAGGCTTGGACTTGGTGATGAGGTTGGAGATTACCGAGGGAAGAGGGAGTTCAAAGGTGGAAAATAGTTGACAAGGCAGGGACAGTTCAGAGGAGGGGAGGGGTGAGTTAGTGGAGCTTAGGTGCTGGTGGATTTTAACCTTTTCATTGAAAAACAGGAGGAGGGAATTACAGGAGTCTGAGGAGTACAGGTGGGAGGGTAGGGAGTCAAGGGGTTGGATGATGCTGTTAAATATGGAAAACAGTGTCTTGATGTTTGCATTAGAGCAGATAAGTCAAGAATAGTATTGTAAATACAGATATATAGTGATTAAAATCTTACTTTTTATATATACACAAACAAACAACATGGTGGTGGTGTGTGTGTCTATGTAAACACACGTCGGTGCTTCATGGTCGTCGTCAGAGAGTAGCTGTGCAACACTGTCATTGAAGTTCTGGCCATCTCCCTTCGCTCCTTCTTTCTTCCCAAATAATTCCCTCAGCTCTTTCTCATCCTATTTTACATTCATCCCAAAGCTAATGCTACAGCTGTCACTGAGCACATAATAAACACTGTAAATAGACTCAAACTCATTTCCCCAGACTCTCCCAAATTCCTCCTGGGAGACTTCCACCACTGCTCAGCTGACAAGTCACTGACAGGATTTCAACAATATGTAATTTGCACCACCTGCCAGGGAAGACTCTGGATAAATGTTATGGAACAGTTCCAGATGCATATAGGTTGATTGCTCTTCCCCCTCTGGGCTCTGCTGGCCACCACACCATCCTGCTGGCACCAGCCTACACCCCAGTAATGTTAAGGACAGAGAAAGTTGTCAAAAACATCAAGCAGTGGACAGATGACAGCAAAGCTTCGAATCCACAGACTGGGACAACCTCCTGGCACCCTCCAGCAACGTCAGCAAGCAAGTGGACACAGTGTCCTCATACATCTAATTTTATGTGGACAATATCGTTCCCACTCAAAAGGTAACAATCTACCCTTACAAAAAACCCTGGATAACCAAAGAACTTAAGGAAATTCTCATCAAAAAGTAAAAATACTCTACACTGGCACAGAATCTGAAAAAAGGAGGTTAACCAACCTTCTCCAGCAAGCACATGGGGACTGGCTACAACAGCTGTCAGCAAAATCCATGGGATGAAGATAGAGAAAGTGGATGAATACATATACCTGGGCACAGTCTATGTGGTTGCAGGGGGACTTGACGTGGTTGCAAGGGACTTCAACCATGTAAGGCTGACGGACATTCTGCCCAGGTTTTACCAGCATGTCACCATATATGGGGAAACAACAGACTGGACTGCGTATATACGAATATACACAGTGCGTACAGAGCCGTCCCCCGTCCCCACCTCGGCCTCTCCGACCACATCTCCATCTTGTTGGTCCCTGCCTTCTGTCCCCTGCTGAAGCGGACTAAACCGACACAGAAGACCGTCACTGTGTGGCCCAGTGACGCAGCCTCTGTGCTACAAGTCTGCTTCCAGTGCACGGACTGGCAGATCTGCAGAGAGGCAGCTGAATGTGAGGGAGCAGTGGATCTGGAGGAATATATATCTTCTGTCATCGGAATCATCTCCAAGTGTACTAATGATGTTACCACCACCAAGACAGTCACCATCTACCCGAACCAGAAACCCTGGCTGAATGCAGATGTCAGGACTCTGCTGAGAGCCAGGGATACTGCATTCATGACGGGTGATGCACCAGCACTCACAGCAGCTAGGAGAAAGCTGACTGCAAGCATCAGGAGGGCCAAAGCCACATATCCTCAGAAAGTCCAGGGTAATTTCTCCACCAACGACCCCCGGAGCATGTGGAAGGGCATTAAGGGCATGACAAACTTTAACGTAACGGATGCACAATGTCCAAGGGACCCCTCTCTGCCTGACACTCTCAACAAATTCTACACCAGCTTTGAGAACCCCAACACCCCTCCCAGTACCAAACTCACCCCCATCATGGGATGAAGCCCCCCTCAGCGTGACTTCAGTAGAAGTGAGGAGGACCCTACAGGGGATTAACCCATGCAAAGCTGCCGGACATGATAACATTCCAGGGCGGGTACTGAGGGACTGTGCTCACCAGCTGTCTGCAGTGTTGAAGGACATCTACAACACCTCACTGTCACAGGCAGCTGTTCCAACCTGCCTCAAGGCCACCACTGTTATCCCCATCCCCAAGAGTTCCACAATGACAGGCCTGAATGACTATCGGCCGGTAGCCTTCACCACCCGATAGTCACAAAGTGCTTCAAGAGGCTGGTCATGGCCCACATAAAAGCCTCCATCGATGTCACTCTGGACCCCCATCAATACTTACAGCTTACAGGAAAGACCGCTCCACTGATGATGCCATTTCATTAATGGTTCATAGCACTCACCCACCTGGAGAGCAAAAACTCATACGTCCGCCTGCTCTTTTTTGATTTTAATTCTGCCTTCAACACAATAATTCCACAAACCCTGGTGCAGAAATTACTAACACTTGGACTGAGCCCCTCCCATAGAAACTGGGTCCTGGACTTCCTCTCCAACAGGCCACAGACCATCAGAATCCACGACATCTTCTCCTCAACATCATCCTCAGCACTGGCTCCCCCCAGGGCTGTGTGCTGAGCCACCTGCTGTTCACCCTGCTGACATATGACTGGTCTGCAAAACACCAAAGCTGTCATATAGTGACACAGCAGTGGTGGGACACATCACCAACAACGATGAGTCCAAATACAGAGAGGAGGTGGAGCATCTGGAGAGTTGGTGCAGAGAAAACAATCCCTGCATCAAGGTGAAAAAACCAAGGAGATGATGGTGGTACACCCTCCCTCCACTACACATTGGAGGAGCAGCTGTGGAAGTGGTCTCCAGCTTCAGGTACCTGGGCATGCACCTCACCAAGGACCTCACCTGGAGCTGCAACACTTCCTGCCTAACTTCCTCAGGAAGCTGGACTTGGGAGCTCAGTCCTGGTCAGTCTCTATAGATGTGTGGTGGAAAGCATCCTCTGCTCCTGCATCACTGTGTGGAACGGCAGCTGCTCTGCTGCAGAGAGGAAGGCTCTGCAGAGGGTGGTGAAGGCTGCACAGAGGACTGGGGGAGCAGCCTACCCACCACTACAGACATTTACACCAGCAGATGCAGGAAGAGGGTTGCCTGCATCATGAAGGACTCCACCCACCCTGCATACTCACTCTTTGCCACTCTCCCCTCAGACAGGAGGCTGTGGAGCATCTAGAGCAGGACCACCAGAATGAGGAACAGCTTCTTTCTAGAAGTGACTGTTATGCAATTACACTATTGCAACCAATCACACCAACTAGAATGGGCAATTTCCAGAGAAACTGCAAGTGTAATTGCTGAAAGCTGCTCCAGCTTACTTGTATAGTTTAGCACATATACTGGAGGAACCTGGTACAAATCTGCAACCTAGTCGACTAATCTTGTGGCTGTTATTGTTTAGTCTATATTAATGCAGTCATGTCCACCCACCTGCTGCACAGTGTTTGAATTATACAACCTGTTTCCACAGAGCTTGTCTGTACCATACTTACGTTAAAGTTTGTGGTTAATAGGTTTTGAAACACAAACAGTATCATGGTGTTTTTGTGGGTATTCATCTCTTACATTTTGGTAGAGAAAGTTGTCAAGTCTCTCTGCCAGGCCCTGCCAAGCCAGTTGGAACAGAGAGAGACTCAGCACATTATGAAGGTTCAACAATCTGTCCCTCACACATAACATCATGGGGCATGCTGTACTGGACAGGGTCATGGTAGACTGGTCATGCTGGGATGGCAGGGACAACCATCTAAAAGAACAGAGTAAAAGCAGGAAATTAATGAATTAGAACCAACCCTTATTCTTTGTACAGGGAAAGAGTAGGACAGAGACAGAGACAAAAGCAGAGCAATAAATAAGGCATAGGAATGATTTCTTCGACCTCAGATTTTCTTTCTCTTCTATCTTAGGTAAAGATGTTGTGCTTTAGCAAATTCCTAATAAATAATTATTTAGATCGACATCATGTCAGTCAGTGACAACATAGCAAACTTTGATGTTTTCCATAAAAAAACTCAAGACCCTGATGATGCATTACTGACAAAATTGTGAATTTTCATCAGACAGTGTTTCACTGGTGGCGTTGCAAAATTTTATGTTTCATTAAATGGAAAGTTGTTGAGGGGCTAGAAATGCTGAAAAATTCATGAGAACTGGCACATGCACATACATGTAGTCATTTAAATATGTGTCTGAGAACTTAGATAAGAGGCACATGAACACAGGAAATTACAAAATGTGTATGTCATGTCCACTGCCACACAGTTCAGGCAGGATAAAGAAATCTATTCGTTCATGTCGAGAAAGAACAAATTTATTAGACCACCTGTCATAAAAATGAGAAAAAATAAATACTTTTATTTTTTATATTCATAAATCTTTCAAAAACTTGTTTAAAAACTAAAAATGTTATTGTTATTTATTTGGCAAATAACAAACTGAAACAATTAAATAGTCCTTTTTCCACACATAATAATCAAAAAACTTAATCAGCATTGTGGACTTGTCTTTGCGTCCTTGCTGCTCAGCTATTGCGTGCATGTCCACCAGGTGGCGCCATGACCGAGACTGGATATTGCTATATGCATGTCATCAGGGCTGGACTTTGATCACGCATGTGAAGTCTGAGGCCGGTCGGAGCATGTACAGGTTAGTTAGACAGCACTTCCTGTTTCATGGCGTGATGGTAAAGCATCAGAATACAACTGAGAATGGATATCGCCATATGGCTGTCATCAGGGATGGCCTTTGATCACTCATGTGAAGTCTGAGGTTGATTGGAGCATGTACAGGCTAGTTAGACAGCACTTCCTGTTTCACTGAGTGATGGTGAGCATCAAAATAGGACTGTGACTGAGCTATCCTTATAATGGTCATATGGCTGTCATCAGGGACGGACTCTGATCACACATGTAAACTTTGAGGCTGATTGGAGCACGTAGAGGCTATTTAGACAGCACTTCCTGTTTCCTGGCGTGACCGTGAGCAGTAAAATACGACAGACTGATATATTGTGATAACGTCACATGACTGCCATCAGGGCTGGGCTCTGATCATGCATGTGAAGTTTTAGGCTGACTGGAACAAGTACAGGCTAGTTAGATAGCACTTTCTGTTTCATGGCATGATGGCGAGCATTGGAATAAGACTGAGACTGGATATCGCCATATGTATGTTATCAATGTGACCGTGCTATCTTGGCTCCTTGTGACCTATCAACAGCCAGGAGTTTATGGGGCAGAATTTGACTCAGTATTTTTTGTCTTAACAAAATGACTGTCATTCTGTAAATGTCTGAGCTGCAAATATAAAACAATTTGTGAAAATCATCCTAACATTTACAATTTTCAAAAAAACCTTTGTGAATCTATTTTTTTGTGAATTAAAAAAACATTTGTGTCTCAGTGAAAATCAACTTCTATCACTCTGCCCTTTTTGGAAAGCATGCTTGAAGACATAATTTATACATTTCAAAGTAAGAGCACACAGTTTTTAAATGGGCTGTTTTTTGTGAGAAACCCCAGTTATGAAGATTTATACCGCATTTTACATTACCATTGGCACTGACTATATAAATGTAATGCAAAAATACTCTAGATGTTATAGTTTTATCAAACTTGAATTTGTCCTTTCACTTATACGTCACCTTTGTTTTCTACATTGCAAATTCAGTCTGGGTAGTGCCATCAAATGGCTGCAATGGTCTTAGTCCCGATCTGTAGACCTCTAGTGAGATAAACATGTCTTCTGTTCAGCTTTTTCTTGATTTCGAGTGTAACATACACAAAGCAGGAACACATAAAAGACATTACTCAAAATGTACATCAACATGAAGACAGAGAAGGAATGAAGAGCTGTGTCTGTGCAGCAACTGTGGTCTCTACCAGCCAAGAGGAAGACAATTTGTTGTAAAGAGCTCCACTGTCTGTTAGCAGTCATTTAGTGTAAGTTTATGGAAAATAACAATACTGCAGAGGGATATTCTTTATGTAGAAAGACAGTGATATTACATAGATTCTTCCCTGAGCAGAACATGTTATTAAAAAATACTGATATTGCACAGATTCTATTGACATTGCACAAATGCAAAACAGACAAGTCAAAATATCAGTCCATGTTTACTGTTAAATTCTCAACTTTCTACTTGGACTCCATTATATTTCAGGGAAATATTGTACTTTTACATTTATCTGACATCTATAGTTACTGTACAATGGAGTAAGATCTTAAAATACAATAATGATATAATGAATGTCATAAAATACACAAATGCTTTAATAATATATATAGTACACAATGCTGGTCAATGCTAATCTCTAAAATGATTGAGAACATCTTATCATGAAACAACAATCAGTGTGCTTACCTTGAACATCTGCAAAAAGACAGCAGAGCTCTTTACATCAAACATCTTCCTCTTGACTGACAGAAAAAGCAGCTTCTGCCCAAACACCACCTTCTTCTCACCACTCTGATCATCTTCATGTTGATGTACATTTTGAGTAATGTATTCTAAAGTATGTTGTCATCCTGCATATATTGCGTAGATTAATCAAGAGAGAGCTGGTGGAGGCTATGGAGGACATTTTAGACCCTTTGCAATTTGCATATAAGAGTAAAGGAGCTGGGATGACATGGTTTTAACTCTTCTTAACTTTGTTTTTACACACCTTGAAGGCCCAGCCATCCACAGACATCTACTGTTTTTAGATTTTACTTCTGCTTTTAACACAATCCAACCCTATATTTCAGCCTCTAAATTATTATCAAATTTTAAGTTGTGTGCTAGTGTTGTTGCCTGGATTTTCGATTTTCTAACAAACAGATCACAATGTGTCAGAGTCAATGGTGCTCTGTCGGACGTCCTCCTCTCGCCCACTGGTTCTCCACAGGGCTGTGTCCTCCCACCCATTTTATATATCCTGTACACTGATGACTGTAGAAGTTTACATCCAGAAAGACATATCCTGAAGTTTGCTGATGACACAGTCATAGTGAGCTTGTTACAGGGAGAAGACACAGCCCCGGGCCAGTCATGGATGATTTTATTCATTGGTGTGATGACTCATTTTTAAGCTTAGATGTGACAAAAACCAAGGACGTGTATAGATTTTAGAAGGAAATCAAACCCATCACTTTTAGCTGTGATTAAGGGGGAGGACAGTGAAGCACATCACCAGTTTTAAGTACCTTGGTGTCATCATACACAGTAAGCTGTCTTTTAATGGAAACTCAGATGTTGTGTGTAAAAAATCACAGCAGCGACTGCACTTCCTCCGGATGATTAACCGGTTTAGGGTGTGCAGCAAACTAATGGCAATGTTTTACCATTCCATGGTTGAATCTGTCCTGACCTTTGCCATCATCACCTGATTCAGCAGCCTCTTATTAGCAGATAAAAAAAGATTAGAACAATTGTTAAAGTCGCAAGTAAAATTAACTCCACTAAAGCCCAATTTTCTAGGTGGCGCTATTGAGTCATTTTGCCATTCATATGTGTAATTCCCCCAAAATATCAAATGTTTCGCCAGTCCTGATGTGTGTGCCAAATTTGGGGAGTTTTTGAGCATGTTTAGGGGTCAAATTGGGGTTCAAAGTGGCGTAAGAAAAAGAAACCGCCAAAGAAACATTAAGGGAACAATAGGGTCCTGGGTTACTGTAGTCCTCGGGCCCTAATTATAGGTGTCCCATTATCTGACCTGTCAACAACCTTTTGTAGGAGGGTAAACTTTAAGGCTCAGTACATCATACAGTGTCCTGAGCATCCTCTCCACTCTAAGTTTCAGCTCCTTGCCTCAGGCAGGAGATTTAGAGTGCCAAAGGCTAAATCAAACAGGATGAAAAATCCATTCGTAACTCAAGCCATCACACAACGAAATTTTAATTTTAAAAAATGAATAGTTATGATGTGCAGTGATGGTCTTGCCTTCAGTTGTCCTTCATGGTTTATTGTTACTTGTCCTTGTCAGTGTTCTTCTTGAATCTATGTGATTGTGTTCCCATGTTTTTATGTTTTTTTACCCATCTGCAAAGCAAATTTCCCTCAGAGGACAATAGAGTTAAAGTTAAAGTTATACTACACTTCGGTTCAAAAAGGGGTGAATCTGTTGGCCTACTCTCTGTAGGCCAACAGATAGGACAAAAGCTGTTGCAGCCATTATGGGGAAAATATCAATTTTATCCATTTAAAAATAAATCTACAACAAAGTGTGCAAAAAGTGAAGGTATGTCAATACTTTCAGAAGTGACTCATTGCTACTGTCAATGTCTTTACGTCAGTTATAACATAATGTAAATTTTAGCCTTCATAGGGTACAAGTATAATTTGTTTAAACTACAAGGATAGAGCTACCCTAAAATGGTGCTAAAAAGCTTAGGACATCAACTACTAAAGTGCTCCTCAACAGGCTCTCACCTATCATGGCAGTACGGCTTGGCTTTTTCTGTGATTTCTCTCATGGTCCATTCCAGCAGTCTTCCCAGCATGTCTCCTTTCAATCGATCCAGCAATGCCAATAGACCATCAAACAGAGAACCTTCCAGTGAAGCCAAGCGTCCCACCTCCATCATACCCTGGGCTCTCAGTACCATCTCCTCACCATGTGAAACTGCTGCCTGCTGCAGCTGTAGGAAAAACTGAAGAAAGAAAATGTAAACATCAGACACATAATTGTTAGTGAGAAAAGACCAAAAACACCACCATCTTCTGGCTACCCAATGCAGCTTGCTCTAACATGACAGTGAGAAGGTTATATTTTAGAGAAGGTATAGAAAGCACAGTCCTTTATCCATATGTATGTGTCTTAGTTTAAAAAGCATTTAGTGATGGCAATTAACCTTGCCTAGATTCACATCGTTATTTACTTATTGGTTGATGAGACAAATTGTGAATCATATGATAACCCTTCTAATTTCAAATGCTTATATATACACCCACCAGCCACTTTATTATGTACACCTGTTCAATTGCTTGTTAACACAAATAGCTAATCAGCCAATCACATGGCCGCAACTCAATGCATTTGGAGATGTAGATGTGGTCAAGACAACTTGCTAAAGTTCAAACCGAGCATCAGAATGGGGAAGAAAGGGTATTTAAGTGACTTTGAACATGGCATGGTTGTTGGTGCCAGATGGGCTGGTCTGAGTATTTCAGAAACTGCTGATCTACTGGGATTTTCGCACACAAGCATCTCTAGGGTTTACAGAGAATGGTCCAAAAAAAGAGAAAATATCCAGTGAGCAGCAGTTGTATGGATGAAAATACCTTGGCGATGTGAGAGGTCAGAGGATAATGGACAGACTGGTTGGAGATGACAGAAAAGCAACAGTAACTCAAGTAACCACTTGTTACAACCAAGGAATGCAGAATATCATCTCTGAAAGCACAACACGTCCTACCTTGAAGAAGATGGGCTACAGCAGCAGAAGACCACACCAGGTCCACTCCTGTCAGCTAAGAACAGGAACCTGAGGCTACAATTCACACAGGCTCACCAAAATTGGACAATACAAGATTGGAAAAATATTGCCTGGTCCGAGGAGTCACAATTTCAGCTGCGGCATTTAGAGGTAGGACCAGAATTTGTCGTAAACAACAGAAAAGCATGGATTCATCCTGCTTTGTATCAACAGTTAAGGCTGCTTGTGGTGGGCTAATGGTGTGGGGGATATTTTCTTGGCACACTTTGGGCCCCTTAGTACCAATTGAGCATCACTTAAACTGCTTCTACATTTGTGAAAGAATGGGTTGCGCTCAGGAGCTCAGTGAATTCAAGCGTGGTACTGTGATAGGTTGCCACCTGTGCAATCAGTCCATTCGTGAAATTTCCTTGATACTAAATATTCCACAGTCAACTCTTAGTGGTAGTATAACAAAGTGGAAGTAACTGGGATCAACAGCAACTCAGTACACAGAAATCATCAACTTTCTGCAGAGTCATTAGCTACAGACTTCCAAACTTTGTGTGGCCTTCAGATTTGCTCAAGAACACTGCATACAGAGCTTCATGGAATGGGTTTCCATTGCTGAGCAGCTGCATCCAAGCCGTACATCACCAAGTGCAATGCAAAGCTTTGGATCCAGTGGTGTAAAGCACGCCACCACTGGACTCCAGAGCAGTGGAGACGTGTTGTCTGGAGTGATGAATCACGCTTGTCTGTCTGGCAATCCAATGGACGACTGTGGGATTGGCGGTTGCCAGGAGAACAGTACTTGCCTGACCACATTGTGCTAAGTGTAAAGTTTGGTGGAGCGGAGATTATGGTGTGGGATTGTTTTTCAGGGGTTGGGCTTGGCCCCTTACTTCAAGTGAAAGGAACTCTTAATGCTTCAGCATACCAAGACATTTGGGACAATTTCATGTTCCCGACCTTGTGGGAACAGTTTGGGGATGGCCCCTTCCTGTTCCAAGATGACTGCTCACCAGTGCACAAAGCAAGGTCCAGACAGACATGGATGACAGAGTCTGGTGTGGATGAACTTGACTGGTCTGCATAGAGTCCTGACCTGAACCTGATAGAACACCTTTGGGATAAATTAGAGCAGAGACTGAGAAGCAGGGCTTCTTGTCCAGCATCAGTGCTGGACCTCACAAATGCGCTTCTGGAAGAATGGTGAAAAATTCCCATGAACACACTCCTAAACCTTGTGGAAAGCCTTCCCAGAAGAGCCAAGGCTGTTATAGGTGCAAAGGGTGAGCCAACTCCATATTGAACCCAACGGATTAAGGATGGGATGTCACTAAAGTTCATGTGCGTGTAAAGGCAGACATCCCAATACTTTTGACAATATAGTATTAACAAATATATATACACACAAACATATATCTATATATATATATATACATACATATAAATACATATGTGTATATGCGTTTGTGTGTACAGTGCTGTGCAAAAGTATTTAAAATCTTCTCTTAAACAGAGACAAGCCACAAAGCACAAAATGCCATTTTTAAATTATTGTTTATTGAAAAATTATTGACAACTTATATCACCCCTGTAAAAAAGTTGCCATGCCTTGGACTGATAGACTCTCCCTCTGAGGAGTTAAGTTGATGCCCTTTCGCGTAGAAAGAAATACGACGGAGCTATGTGGACAAGAAGGCAATAACACGCCCAAAAATACCATCCTGAGTTGGTCCGAGTGTCTGGATCAAAGCTAAGGACTCACCCACTGGTGCAGCAGTAAAAACGAAATACAAAAAAGCCTGACGTAATAGAAAAGATTTTGGATAGTAATATAGTGTTACTAAAGAAAGGAGGAATACAAGGGGTAGAGCAGTTAAAACCAGTTCCTGACCAGGATGAAACCAGGAACCAAGCATTATGGCCACAGGGACACAAGGCCTACCACCCTTAGAGTGACCACTGTTAAACGGGTGGTTGCCATGCAGAGAAGTACTACTGGGCGAGCCCTGAAGAAATTAGATTACACTAAAAATGGACTTCTGTTGGAAGAGAAAGAAATGTTTGAATGGAAGAAAATTGACAATGTGTGTGTGGTCTGTTTGAAATTGAAGGGAAGGACCTGGCCAGGAGAAGCCTATCCGGGTCAAACCAAAGAGGAGAGAACTGAAAGATTTGTATCCAAAACCAGTAAATTTATGGATGCATTTGTCTGCGGGCAGTGCAGAGTGGAAACATAGCCTAGATTGACCATCATCACTAAGTGGGATTCACATGGGACAAGACCTGAATTTTTGGAGTGCGTCTGCCAGTGGGATGCAGAGGTGAACCACCAGTTTGTTGAACCTATTCTCTAATTGGAATTGTCGAAAGATACAGGCTGTGCTGGCATGAAGTCCCCAGGGGACAAAGGTATGAGATTGGCGTCAGCACCACATCTCTTCCCCCTAGTGCAAGTCTTTGAGGTGAAAAAATGAAGTTGTAATAGTGGAGGCAAGATGCACCCCCTGTGCAAACAGGTGGTGCGGAGGACTTGGCCGTATGATCCAGCAATGGCTGGCATAATGACCACACCATTGGCAGTGACCCCAATCCCATTGGTGTTTAAAGTCTTTTGAGACCCTGATGGACCTAAGTAAACATCTAGTATGGAGAATATTTCAGACTCTCACTGAGAGATGGCACAAGCTCACGGTTGGGAGGTACCATGGGAGCTGACTACCTGGGGGAGACTAATAGAAGAAGTTTTTAATGATCAATCCATCTCACTTCAAGAGTCAGTCCTGATACCCACAGGAAGGTGGCAAAGGCACCAATCCGGCATACATCATTACAAGTCTTGATACCTGGGGAAGCACAGGTATGAAAAGTAAAAAAAAGTGATGAGTTTGTTGTTACCCTGGAAGAGTGGCACAGTGATAGTAAAATTCAGTTGGTGAATCCCTGCGTGTCCAGGCAGTCACGCCCACAAGGCTGGACCAGATGCTAAGGATAAGAGTGACTGTGATGATGATTATGTTCCCATACAACGGAGTGTTTTCCATTGTTGTCCATATATGTAGCGCACAATGTGTCATGCACAGTTATACTCCCAAAAGGCGGAATGTTTTAGGGATGCTGTAACTTCATATGTGGAGCTGTGTCAACCCATTGGAAAGTGTGGTTGAGATGATTGACGAAGGAGTTTTGGTGCTAGGAGTCTGAATAAGAGAGTTTTTGCCTGGCTGTGGCCATACTTCCTGATGATTATTGGGATAATCATTTTTGGGGTGAACGTGCCACAAGGGGAGCGACGCCAATTAAAGGAAAGAAGGAAGGCATCCCTTCTTTCGGAAAGGAGGGGGGAAAATGGAGTTATAAAAGGTAATGCACTGGATCACTCTCTCCATTGCATTTCCAGTCCTTGATAGAGAGCAGCAAAGCAACAAGAAAATTCAATCTGGTGGCTTAAGATCATTGTTGAAGGAAAAACAACAGAACCATGGTTAACAAGGGAGTCACCACTCAAGAGCAGAGTTAAATGAGCCTGAGTATCTCAGACTCCTCTCAAACTTCCATTATGTTATATGACAAGGCAGCTTTTGAAGAATGTGTGGAATTCTGGGTGACTGACGTCACCTGGTTCATCTGTATTGGAGAGTGGACCCCTAACCATGCTCTGAGGACTATTGCCTTAATCTTGGGGTGTGTGACAACCGCAGTGAAGAACATCTACAGAAGACAGGGGAGATGGACTCCGTGTTTATTCATTACCTACATCCAAGGGCGCACCAAGATCAACGCAACTCGAGCTGGCCTCTGCAAAGGAGCAGTTATAACCATTTCGATGAGTGTTGATTTTTCCACTGTATTCTACAAGTCCATGAGATGTATCAGCACAATCTATCAAGGATTGTTAGAAATTTCTCTGCCGGGATACCTTATGTAGGATCAATCATCCATAACCAACATTAAGACAGAGAAAGAGCAAGTTTCATGCATTTACAAACACAGACTTGAGACAGGGTCCACTGTGATCAACAGAGCAGAGACGTTAAAGAGGAAATGCAGCACTCAGTCAAGTCAGCATAATTTGCTACATGTATTTCCACTATATTCAGAAGGTACATAACAAACACGAAAAATGTAAGCATAAAAAAAGAAAAAGAAGATTCTTTTGTGTCTTGTCAAAGAGGGCTGCCATTTTGGAGTAGGACAACCAGTGACATTATGGTGTGTGCTAGCTCCACAGGTTTAGCTACAAGAAAGTGAAAGACAGACAGTGAAAGACTGATCATGGACAATAGAGACAGTGAAAAATGGAGACTGAGGAGCCACAGATCATCAGAAGACAAAAAGGAGACAACTACTGCATTACTCCTGGATATAAGAATGCATTTTATATAGTTAAAGCCATGAACAAAACAGTACACTTTAATAAACTGGAGAACAGTACTAATGCACTGCTAGCGGCACTGAAGAGAAAGAGCCCTCCAATGCTCTGACTCCAGGGTTTGTAGTGCACACTTTCTGGAGGAAGATTAAACTGAGGAGAAAGTGGTGGAGTCCGTGTGTTAGTTTAATAAATGTACATAAATATAAGTTCAGTGCCTCCACTGTTTTGTTGTTCAAATTTCAGTCCCTAGGATTTCAGCTACCTAGCTTTTGTAAATAACTTTCAGTGTAAATAATTTTTCCAACAGTTCTTAAGGCTCTTCTTAACAATGCAACCAGAGATGCTTTCGTATGCTGCATTGTTACAGTAATCTGATCTAAATATTTTGCTGGTTCAGTATCAGTTAGATTGAGTAATATTTCTGCATAAACATTTAAACCCATTTGAGCATACATTTTCCCTACACTTGTGACCATGGTCATGGCCCTGCAAGAAAAAGTAAGAAAGCGTTGGCTGCTGAAGCTCGGCACTCTGGGGTGTAGGCTGGGGAATTACAACAGTATTTTACTGGTTACTGCCAAGGATGGTGGTTCCTACAGTGGCTTGGTTTTTGTTGTCTAAGGGACAAAACACTTAGAAGCCCAGGGATGGCCCCACCATTGTCAATGTCTCCACGGCTGAGCACATTGAGACAGAGGCATTTTTTAAGAAGTAAAATAAAAGGTGTGAGTGGGACCCTTAAGAAATCTTTCTTTTATTCTCTTGCCATGTATGTTATCAGTTTCCTCTGTCTACAAAATGGTTGCACATTTAGTTATGAGCTTCCACACAACAGCACAAATTTTTGGTTTATTGTCAACAATAAGTATTTTTCTTTGGTGCAATGTGATGTTTGCGGACGAAACCCAGGAAAATTATGCCAAACACAGGAGTGGGTATTCATGCATGGGGGACAGATCTGAGAACTGTCCAACCTCAGCCACATTCAGCTGGTGCTATGGCAAAAAGCACATCAATAAAATAAATGCATTTTCTAAAACCCACATACCACATTGTCTGCCCAGTCTCCTAAGATGGTGGAAATGTAGTTGACAGCATTAAGGATGGCACAGTAACGGACACCCAGTGGGCAGCGAGACTCCTCCTTCATAACCTGGAAAAAAAAATATCAATGTTACCCCCTCTGTCTCATTCATTCATCTCTCACCCTTTCTTTTTCAATTTAAAATATGATATAAAAAGTACTGTTAAATCCTAAAAAAATATACAAAAAAATGGCAAAACTGCAGGGAAAGCAGAGATGTATACTTGAGTTGTGACTTGGATGGCCATATATTTGATGATTTTAAACTGTACCTAATAAAATCACAAAAGACAGGTCAACTTGGAGTTCAAAACTAGTTGCTGCTGACTTCACGAGTTAGACTACAATAGAATGAATCACCTGGACAACAGTCTATCATACTCTACAAGCAGGTGGGGAAGTAGTGTCTTTGAGTGTACGCAAGTGCATTACCACAATAACACTGAAGCAGGGTAAAAACAGGGTAAAAAACATATCTTTCTGATGGCTGATTACATCAGCTGCAAAACAATGTGCATTTCATCCAACAGACTCATCTATTACACTATATTCTGCTGTTTAGATGGATCTACATTTCATCAGATGAATGGAAAATCAGGAAGTTAAAACTTCCCTGAGAAATTTTGCAATAGAATGACTGTTCAAAAGAAGGAACTCTGATCACAAACCTTCGATGCCTTTCAATAGTCTGACAAATGTTCTGAGAAAGGCTTCAGGAGTAAGCCCTGAGGAAAAATTAAGAGTGGGGTCCCACAGACGGATATAGCAATTACTACATACTGGCAACCCTCTGTGACAATGCTGGTGAGAAGCTGCATTGGCCCTTGCCACTTCCTCAGAGAGCACTAGCGGCATGGAGAGAGGGGTTATAAACACTGGGCAAGTTACTAACACCTGAACTGTTTGTTTCCAGGCTTGCACACAAGTGGGTACTGGAGAGGACACTTCAGTATTGCCACAACACAGCAATGGAAACAACACGGAGAGATAGCAGTAACCGGTTATAAGCTTACACTCGACTGGCATAGGCGTTCTTTCTGAAGATACATGGGAGCACAGTGTCAGCTTCACTGTGAAAAACAGTCTGCTAAACACAACTGA
The DNA here is from genome assembly GCA_024666655.1 of Dascyllus trimaculatus. Taxonomy (NCBI): domain Eukaryota; kingdom Metazoa; phylum Chordata; class Actinopteri; family Pomacentridae; genus Dascyllus; species Dascyllus trimaculatus. Next base: position 2,934,617 of record CM045457.1, read on the forward strand.
CCTTTAGCTGCAGGTACTGAGAGAATCCAAACTCTCTGCCTCAGAACAATCAGCTGACCTGTCAATCTTGTGAGCGTTTATGCCCCAACACTCTATACTCCTGCTGAAATCACAGAAAGACTTCTATGAACAACTTCTTGAAGTCATCCATGCTTACCCATCAATCGAGCAACTTCTGTTCCTGAGAGATTTTAACGCCATAGTTGGTAATGACAGTCAGTGATGACCTGCCTGCTCTGGAAAGCTTGGAGTCAGTTCCATAAATGAGAATGGCCAATGTCTCTCTCACCAACTTGTGCAATACAAACAGTGACTTTTCTCCTGAGGTGGAGCTCTGGGAAGAGGACGGTTATTTGAGGGGTGGGAGTGGCCTATTTGAATCTGATAGTCTGGGACCATGCAGCCACCCAAGTAAGTTTGCTTGTTGTTTCTGCCAGTTTACTTTTTTCATCTGTTATTTGGTAAGATTGAATAATTGATCGACTGATTGTTTTTTTTGCCATATGATGACCTGTTGTCTGCTTTTGTTGTTTTTGTAGCAATATATCCTCAGCCATGGTAAAGGAAGTAGCTGTGTTGGTGTGAGGAGCAGTGATGATTGGCATTATAGGAGTGTCTCTGGGATGCCAGAGATCACTGTCTAGCCTCCCACAGGTGTCTGTGGACCAACTAGACTAAATAATTATGAATGGAGGTTCCCACTTGATGACCCCAGAGACATGTTAGCCATCACTGCTCACCGGTTTAGACAGTCAAACTGTGCCATAACAGTGTAGCATTAAGCTTAAGAGGTTCTTTACTGGCTGCAAATCCTTTCTTTGAGCACAAGCTTCTTCTGTTTACGCTGAACTTCGTACGTTGTCAGCAACTTTGCTAGCATGAGAAAAAGGTCCCAGCAACGTCAGTCTGCATGTCTAGCTGAAAACTTGTGTCCCACCCAGACTGTAGAGGTTCTGCACAGTCATATTCAGACTGCATTGAATTATCATTTCAATATTCTTATCAACATGTCGCCTGGTTTTGACGAGGAGGAGGCGGAAAATTTGCATCAGCTGTGTGTTTGGCCATCAAGTGGTATTTCAGACTGGATGTGCTACGATGATAACTCGGTTCACACTGACAATACACACTCATAACTTTGGTCTTGTCAATCGTAGGGCTTGAACCAAATATCTGAATATCCGAGTATTCAGTCGTTGCGGTGGTATATGAATAATATTTTTGAGATCCGAATAGTCGTCACCCACAGAATGGATTTGTGGGTTCTTGGTTATTTGTTTAAAATTTGTAAGGTCTTCACCTTACTATGTGAAGAGCTATGACATAACATATGTTGTGAACTGGTGCTATATATAAAATTGAATTGAATTGAACTTATTAGTCTTTTTTTGTTAAGTAGCGCAAAAGGAAACTACATCTGTAATTTCATCACACAGTCTTATATGATAAAATAATACTCAATAATGATAATTAAACTCAATCTTGAAATACTTTTCAGTAAAAAGAATGAATAAAAAAATCAACCGTGAAGACAAGTAATTGTGATAAAGATTTAAGTTGAAACGTTCATCTCTAGTGTCTCTCAGCATAATTTCCCCATAATCAACAGCCTCTTCTTCTATAACAGTATTGCTGCAAATGTCACTTTCTTTGGTTCATTATTTGAGGGTTTGTTATTCAGTATTACCTGTGTGAGTCGTATGCGGAAGTCATCCACTAGTTCTCTCTGCAGCTCCAAAAACTTCAGTTGTGCAGAAGGACATGGTAAGGCCCGGTACCGCTCTAAGTAAAGCAAAATACATTTTTTAAAAATGAGCAAACATCCAAAAAAAGGTTAAGGTCTTGGTGGCTTTGACCTTGGCATGGTTTTTAATGCTAGTTGGCTGGCTTTTGTGTTTTTGAAACTGCTGATCTCCTTAGATTTTCACAACAATTTCAAGGGTTCTCTCAGAATAGTGTAAAAAACTAAAAAAAAATGAGTACATGGCAATTCTGCAGACAGAAGCATTGTTGTTGCTGAGAAGTCAGGAGATAAGCTGGAGTGGTTTGAGCAGGCAGAAAGGTCATGGTAACTCAGATATCAGCACTTCAAAACTATACTAATCAGACAAGTATCTCAGAAAGCACAACACATCCAATGCTGAGGCTTACTGGCTACAACAGTAAAGACCAAATTTGGTTTCACTCCTGACAGCCAAAAACAGAAAGCTTCGGCTGGACATTTGAAAACTGGAAAAGCATAGTTTGGTCTGCTAATCTCAATGTTTTGCTGAGGCTATGGATAGTAAGATCAAAATCTGGTGTCAATGGCATGAATCCATCAAAACAAACTGGCGGCTGTGGCTCAGGTGGTAGAGCACACTGTCCACTGATCGCAAGGTTGGCGGTTCAATCCCCGGCCGCTCCACATGCAGAAGTATCCTTGGGCAGGACATTGAACCCCAAGTTGCTCCCAATGGTAGCCTAGCGCCTTGCAGGGCAGCTCTGTCACCATTGGTGAATTGTGAATGTGTGGATACCACTAAGGTAGAAAAAAAGCGCTATATAAGTGCAGACCATTTACCATTTGTATTAAAAGACCAGGCTGCTAATGGTGCTAATTTCAGTCAGTCATGGTTTGAATGCTAGAATTTACTTATCTTCTAATAAAATAAGATAAGATACACCTTTATTAATCCCCTGAGGTGGATGAATAGGTGGATGAACACACAACTACAATTGAAAGGAGAAATGTAAATTAAAGCTGCAAGCAGTGTCTGACGGGCCCTTGCTCCCCCCTGCACCACTGCAAGAAGGGCTGCAGTCAGTTGTGTTTGTCTCATCCTGCTCTGCACATGTACCAAATTTCATGCCTGTAGGACAAAGCAGTGGTGTTATATGAATTTTGGAAATTTCTAGGGGGTGCTGTGGAGCTGTTTGGCCACACCCAAGTGTTTAGGGATAGCCTGTCATCAAGCATAGCAACTTTCATTCACATCTGATCATGTACAGTCAAGTTATGAGCATTTCACAGTTCATGGCCACACGTTCAAAATGGCCACCCGTCATGCCCACACTGTTTAACGCAGCTACAAGATTTTAATAACTTTTCATCCTGAAGGGGTCAAGATGTCACACAGCCAATTTCATCAAGATGGGATACAAAATCCTGGGACGAGTTTGTTAAATTCCAATGGCTCCACATAACCTTGTCTAAGGGGCGCCGTAGAGCCGTTTGGAATTTCAAGTGTGCAAATCCTGTTTATCTTGGGATACTGTACATGTGTACCAAATTCTATGCTTGTACGATAAAGCAGTGATTTTATATGAGTATTTGAATATTTCTAGGGGGCGCTGTGGAGCCATTTAACCATGCCATTCCTGAATTGTATATCAAACATTAGTTTTTGGGATTTGTGTGGACTTGGTGATATTACGTGGATCCTTTCACCTCCAAAACCCATTTGGTTCCACTTAACGAATTTGCTCAAAATGACCGCTCTGTCACGCCCAGATCATGTGACGCAGCTACGAGACTTTAATAACTTTTCATCCTGGAGGGGTCTAGATGTCACACAGCAAATTTGGTGAAGATTGGACAAATATCCTGGGAGGAGTTTGTTAAATTTCAATGCCTGCACACCACGTTTTCTAGGGGGCACAATGGAGCTCTTTTGAAATTTCAAAAGCAGGAATGTTTTTGTCTCAGGCTACTGTATGTGTGTACCAAATTTCATGTACACAAGACAAACCACTGATTTTATATGTTTTTTTCAAATTTGTATGGGGCGCTGTGAAGCCGTTTGGGAGTGGCCATGGACGAAAGTAGCAAAATATCAAATTTTTCACCAGGCCTGATTTTTGTGCCAAATTTGGGGAGTTTTTGCACACGTTTAATGGGTCAAATTGGGGTTCAAAGTGGTGTAAGAAAAAGACACAAACAAAGAAACAGAGCAGGAACAATAGGGTCCTTGCACGCTACCGAAAAATAAAACGGAATAAGTGATTTCATAAGTATTCACCCCCTTTAAAATGACTCACCTAACAGCCAATTGTCACTGCAAGTCACAAAATCAGTAAAATGTAGATAATCTAGGTGAAATGTAGATTGTCTCAGTGAAATGAATGTGTCTTAGGTGTTGTAGTATTAAGACAACTGTATCTGGAAGGTCCAGTGACTGGTGAAACAGCAATCCTGGCAATATTGACGTTAATGACTAATTTCACTGCACATCTGCAATACCCATAAATAGTCTCTATTCTATTCTATTCAAAAACTTTACCATTACGACAACAGCGATTGCCTCAGATTGTCAGCCACTGTTGAAAAAAGCTTATGTTAAATCTTGACTAGAGTTCGACGGAGGGTATCTGGGAGACTCTAAAGTCAATTGAAAGAATGTTTTTGGTCTTATAGGACCAAAATTTAGCTTTTTGACCACTAGACTAGGTCACAAACACACCATCCTCACCATGAAGCATCGTGCCAGCATTATGATGTGGGGATGCTTCTCGGCAGCAGGCCCTGAAAATCTTCTAAAGGTAGAGGGTAAAAGGAACGCAGCAAAGTAGGCAAGTAAAGTAGAAACATTCTAGAGGACAACTTAATGCAGTCTGCAAGAGAACCGTGACTTGGGAGAGGATCTGTTTTCTCACCAAGACAATGACCTAAAGCATACAGCCAAAGCTGTGCTGGTTCTCAAGAAACATTAAGAGATAAATAAAAGCCTATTAGTGGCTACTAGACTGACTTTGTAATGGCATCACTGATTACAAAAAAGGTACATCACAAAGATGAGGGGGCGAAGTCCAAACATTAATCCCCTCAGAGAACAAGCTGCACCTAAAAGCCCTTCCCCATGGTCATCTAAAGTGTCAGAGTATTCTAGACTGAAAGCAATCAATGCTCTGTAAGCACTACAAACTGGAAATTGGGTGTCACAACTGTCGCAAGAGCATTGGAAGGGAAATCATCCTGGAGTGCTTTGTAGACACTGCAGTGACAAACAGCACTGTCCTGTTTACTTTTTGCCGCCAGCCAAGCATGGTTTAGGTTGTTAGGATTGTCTAGAATCACTTGAAATTGTTTTTCTAAATGTTTCTTGATTGCCACCACCCATCATCTCACACCATTATTCAGTCTTTTTATATTTCTGTTTATATTAAAAGCCATTTATGAATACAAATGTCTTAAACTAACATTACAGACTGCTAAAACAATCCATAAGGTATTTCAGTTATTTTCTTAGCCACACAATGATGCAAAAATACATTTACCAGTTATTGGCTTAATCTTGAGTATTACTCCAGTGCTGAATGATAATGAAAAGATAGTTGCTGTAGTAATGGTGACATACTTTCATATTGAGCAAATAAAAAAATATTTTTTTAAGTTAAAAGGTCATTTTGAATATTGTTTCATGCTTTACAGTCACTGTATTGTCAAGAGTAATGAATAGAAGGATTAAGTAGGGATTGGTGATAAAGCGATAGTGATATGTGCCAGTGATAGATCCTTCATCTATATTAGTAAGAAAATAGTTTGATAGTTTCACTTTAGAGATTGACTGATTATCAGCCCAACCGATTACTGACACCAATATTTGGCATTTTTACATTATTGGTATTGTTATTTCTATTGCCGAATTATCGCAAAATAAAATAAATGCGCTACTTTGGCTCTGATGCAACTAGCTTTCTCTCTCTCTCTCTCTCTCTGCAGTCACTCTGAGATCTCCAGTTATGTCCTGCCCACAGCTCTATGCAGTTGGCTGTTTCACGTCATGAATGACCGTCAATCACAACTACTGTTGTGCAGTGGTGGACAACAACGAGACAGACACGTCGACAGACACGAGAGACAGACAAGCCTCTCTCACAGAGATACAACTTGTAAAAACTGGACAAGAAGCACAGCCATCCCCACAAATCAGGACATTAGCTGCTTTCACAGTGGCTACACTAATGGCTGGCATCTAAGTTAGGAGGCAGCCACAGATTACCCTGAAACAGTGGCTGGAGAAAAATAATTAATGATGCTTTAAGATGTTGGGCTTAGTGGACAAAAATTTGATAGAATACAGGAAGATTAAAAAAACTCAGAAGAACAACAGAGCTGCAGGAGACAAACTGTTAGTAATCTCAAATACACTATATTACCAAAAGTATTTGCTCACCCATCCAAAAGATCAGAATCAGGTGTCCTAATCACTTGGCCTGGCCACAGGTGTATAAAATCAAGCACCTAGGCATGCAGACTGTTTTGACAAACATTTGTAAAAGAATGGGTCGCTCTCAGGAGCTCAGTGAATTCCAGCGTGGAACTGTCATAGGATGCCACCTGTGCAACAAATCCAGTCGTGAAATTTCCTCGCTCCTAAATATTCCACAGTCAACTGTCAGCTTTATTATAAGAAAATGGAAGAGTTTGGGAACAACAGCAACTTGGCCACCAAGTGGTAGGCCATGTAAACTGATGGAGAGGGGTCAGCGGATGCTGAGGCACATAGTGCAAAGAGGTCGCCCACTTCCTGCACAGTCAATTGCTGCAGAGCTCCAAACTTCATGTGGCCTTCAGATTAGCCCAAGTACAGTACGCAGAGAGCTTCATGGAATGGGTTTCCATGGCAGAGCAGCTGCATCCAAGCCGTACATCACCAAGTGCAATGCCAAGCGCCGGATGCAGTGGTGTAAAGCACGCCGCCACTGGACTATAGAGCAGTGGAGACGCCTTCTCTGGAGTGATGAATCACACTTTTCCATCTGGCAATCTGTGTGTGCAATCCAAGTGTGAAATTTGGTGGAGGAGGAATTATGGTGTGGGGTTGTTTTTCAGGAGTCGGGCTTGGCCCCTTAGTTCCAGTGAAAGGAACTTTCATACAGACATGGATGACAGAGTCTGGTGTGGATGAACTTGACTGGCCTGCACAGAGTCCTGACCTGAACCCGATAGAACACCTTTGGGATGAATTAGAGCAGAGACTGAGAACCAGGCCTTCTGGACCAACATCAGTGTGTGACCTCACCAATGCGCTTCTGGAAGAATGGTCAAATATTCCCATGAACACACTCCTCAACCTTGTGGAAAGCCTTCCCAGAAGAGTTGAAGCTGTAATAGCTGCAAAAGGTGGACCGACATTATATTGAACCCTATGGGTTAGGAATGGGATGGCACTTAAGTTCATATGTGAGTCAAGGCAGGTGAGCAAATACTTTTGGTAATATAGTGTATTCAGAAGCAGCAAAGCTCATACTTGGGAATTTTAACCATGCAGATGTAAAGACAGCTCTCCCCAAATTTGAGCAAAACATCAGCTGTTTCATAAGAGGGGAAAAACATAGGATAAGGGTTATTCTAACACCAAGAAAGGCCTTAAATCAACACCCCTTCTGCACTTAGGCTAGTGTAATTACTTGTCTATACACTTAACCTCAGCATATACCCCGTCTAGAAGAAAAGCTTAACCCACCATAAGAACTACCAAAACATGGCCTGAAGGAGCCTCCTCACAGCTGCAGGACTGTTTTAAAAGGAATAACTGGGATATCTTTGAGAATCAGGACTTGGAGAAATACACATCATCTGTACTCTACTACATACAGAACTGTGTTGACAATGTCACCGTCAGCAAACAATCCAGATGTACCCCAGTCCAAAGCCCTGGATGACAAAGGAGGTTAAATCTCTTTTCAATGACCGTAACATTGCCTTCAGGTCTGGTAACAGGGCTCTAGACAGTGTTGCTAGAGCTAATCTGAAGAGAGACATCAGGGATGCTAAAGCGGCCTACAGGAGGAAGATTGAAGACCACTTCAACAACAACAACCCCTGACACCCCCTCCGCTTTGAGGTGAAAACAGCAAACATCACACCTTCACCAGCCTCAGACAGCCTCATTGTGCAGGAGCATGAGGTGACTCATGTGCTCAGAACAGTGAATCTAAGGAAAGCTAGCCCTGATGGTTTGACAGGAAGGGTACTTAAAGAATGTGCAGATCAGCTTTCTATAGTCTTCATTAACATCGTCAACCTGAGCCTATCGAGATCTATCATCCCACCCTGCCTGAAGTCTTTAACAATTATCCCACTGCCAAAAAAGCCCATCATTAGCAGGATGAATGACTACTGTCCAGGAGTCCTCACGCCGGTCATTATGAAATGCCTTGCGAGGCCGGTCACACATCAAAGCCAGTCTCCCACTCACCTTCAACCCACACCCGTTTGTCTACAGAGCCAACAGGTATACAGAGGATGCCATTGACACTCCTCTTTACACAGCACTGAACCACCTTGAACACCAGGGGAGCTATGTGAGGATGCTTTTTTTTTTTAAAGATTTATTTTTGGCCTTTTGTGCCTTTATTAGATAGGACAGTGGATAGAATCGGAAATGGGAGAGAGTAGGGAAGGACATGCGGTAAACGCCCGAGGTCGGAGTTGAACCCGGGACTGCCGCTACGCCTCTGCACTTGGGTCACGCGACATAACCATTAGGCTATCAGGGCGCCCGTGAGGATGCTTCTTATGATCTTTAGCTCAGCCTTCAACACTGTCATGCCTAGCACTGGTTACTAAACTGAGTGACCAGTCTAGGACTTCCACAATCCACCTGCCACTGGATTAAGGACTTTATAACCAACTGCCCCCACACAGTCAGAATAATAGACCATTCTTCCACCATCACACTCAGCACTGGCTCCACAGGGCTGTGTGCTGAGCTCCATCCTCTACTCACTGTAGACATGACTCTCATTCTAACACCATCGTGCCAACGCACGACTGTGGTTAGGCTTATCTCAGCAAGAGATGAGTCTGCCCACAGAGATGAAGTCCAAAGACTGATGGTGTGGTGTTTAGCAAACAATCTGGTCCTGAACTCCACAAAAACAAAATTACTTACAGACTTTCGAAGAAACCAAGCAGACCCTGATCTCCTAACCACCAAAGGAGATGGTGTGGAAAGGGTCTCTGCCTTCACATTCCTGAGTCACACACATTGATAAAGAACTATTTTGGATTACCAACACCATAGCAGCAGTGAAGAAGGTTCAGCACTGACTCCAATCTTTATTAATGAAGTAGTACAGTTATGAACAACATGTTCTCTGCGGCACGTAACATGATGGCCATGACTGTCATAAGGCATTTTTGCAATGGCTCCATTTCTGAAACTGCTCCAAACTGTACAAGTGTACCACACTTCATGCTTTTATGAAAAACTTTTTCTTTTGTTTCTTTTTCTTATATACACTAGAGGTTACGCAGGAGAAGAAGCAAGACATTGAGTCTTCTTTCACCTTGTCAAAGTCACTGGGATCTTTACTCTTGCTAATTTTTCCTGATCCAAACAATTTAACTTCAGAAACTGACTTCACTTGCTGCTTAATATACCCCATACTTTCACAGGTGTCATTGTACCAAGCTAATAAATGTTATTCACTTAATCTGTTAGTTTTCTCAATGTTGTAACTGACCAGTGTCAATAATAACCAGTAAATAATAGCGCAAACGCTGTTCTGACAATTTCAGATTTTATTTTTGTTTTGAGAACAAAGGCTTTAACATTTATGTGTTTAACACCTTCTGAAATGAAAAAAATGTACCAAAAAGATCAGAATGACTGAAAGAAGTAGTCTTACCAGTAATGACCTGAAGCAGAGTCATGAATGTCTCAGCACAATCAGGAGCCTTCAGCTCATCCATATCACTGATATCTTTATACTGAGAACTCCAGGCTCCTTCAGCTGACAGTATGGCATCCATCTTCTCCACTGCCACTATACAGAAGAAAACAATGTATTGAAAGATGCAATTTTACTGTTTAACTGACTTTATCAAACTTCTTGAGGCTATGCAGACTGCATGTCTTATGTGACTTGTGATATGTCTGTATGCAACTGGATACTGTGTGAAACTCCATTCCTGTGCTACTGCTGACCTTTTTCCTTTCTCAATATTGATTTTTGTGGAAGCCAGCTTGTGAGGCAGCAAGCCACATAAGAAATACCAATTATACAGTATTCTACTGTATCAGCTATAATTTTGTCCAAACAATGTATTTGAGTCTGAAAGATAAAGAATTTATTATGGTCAAAATAAATGTAAAAAGCACCACTGGACAAAGAATAATAAAAAAAACTTAGAGGAATGAGTAAATATGAAGCATGTTATTTGCAATTTTGGGATTTTTGGCACATCTCAGATATTTCAGAAGACATTTGTCTTTCTAGGTAAAGAAGAGACAATCAAGAAGTTGTTGCTTTCTATGTATATAATTAAGGACACAGAAATCTTCTATTTTTCCATATTTCTCACACTTAAATGTTCTAGATCAGGGTTAAACGTTGGCGATAGCTTGTGATCAGTCTCACATCGCCATAGACAAATTTTGGTCCACTCTTCTCTGCAGAATTGTTTTAATTTGGTCACATTAGATGGTTTTCCAGCATGAACTGCCCTTTCAAGGTCTTGCTACAGCATCAGAATTGGATTCCATTCCAGACTTTGACTTTTGCCACTCCAAAACCTCAACTGTGTTCTTTTCAAGGCACTCAGAGGTGGACTGGCTTGTGTGGTCATTGTCATGCTGCACAACTCATTTGTGCTTGAGCTTTAGGTCATGAACTGATGGGTGGATATTCTCCGGGAAGATTTTCTGATAGAGAACAGAATTCCTGGCTCCATTAATTATGACACACTACTACTAAAAGGCCACCAGTGCCCGTTTGTTTAGTTCATTTCTTTTAAACAGTCTCAGGAAGTCGAGGCATTGTTGGGCTTTTTTAACAGCAGAGAAGGTGTTAACAGACCAGGTGAAGGTGTCTGAAATGTGAGTGCAAAGGAATTTGAAGTTTTTAACCTTCTCCACACATTCACCTTCCAGAAAAAGAGGCAGGGGGTCTGAGCTGCACTTTGTGAAGTCAATGATCAGTTCTCTTGTTTTTCTTGTGTTTAGCTAGATGGGCTGGACAGCATGTTTCTTTAAATAAATGAACTTATCATTTAAAAACCGCATTTTATGTTTCCTTGGGTTATCTTTGTCTAACTTCAAAATTTGGTTGATTATCTGAGACATTTAAATGTAACAAATATGCAAAAATAGAGGATATCCGTAAGGGGCAAGTTCTTTTTCACAGTGTTGTATGCACAACGCTCATCAAGCTTACGCCCAAGCAACATATACAAGCACTAACTGTCACCAATCAGGAGACAGCGTAACGCTGCGCTGGCTCCCACAGAAACTGTGTTATGCACCTTTTTGTGACCACTGGTAGATGTACTGGGTATTTCTCCATGTATAGTTGTGGTCAAAAGTTTACATACACTTGTAAAGAACATAATGTCATGGCTCTCTTGAGTTTCCACTTATTTCTACAACTCTGATTTTTCTCTCATAGAATGATTGGAACAGATACTTCTTTGTCACAAAGAACATTCATCAAGTTTGGTTCTTTTATGACTTTATTATAAGTTAACAGAAAAAGCAACCAAATCTGCTGAGTCAAAAATAAACATACAGCAACATGAATTAGCAATTTTGGTGACTTAGAAAGTTGTGTCAGTGAAATGAGCTTCATAATGGCCTCTTAACTTCTTGTGAGTGACTATGAGTGACTACAGCTGGTGACTCCTCTGAGGCCATTTAACTAGGGCTCACTGGATACAAATGCCCACAAACGATACAATGGGAAACTCAAACGAGCTCAGCACGGATCTGAAAAAAACAATCATTGACTTGAACAAGTCAGGAAAGTCACTTGGAGCCATTTCAAAGCAGCTGCAGGTCCCAAGAGCAACAGTGCAAACAAGTGTTTGTAAGTATAAAGTGCATGGCACTGTTTTGTCACTGCCACGATCAGGAAGAAAATGCAAGCTATCACCTGGTGCTGAGAGAAAATTGGTCAGGGGGGTTAAGAGTCAACCAAGAACCACCAAGAATTGGAAGCTGCTGGAACACAGGTGTCAGTGTCCACAGTGAAGCGTGTTTTGCATGGCCATGGACTGAGAGGCTGCCGTGCAAGAAGGAAGCCTTTGCTCCAAAAGCGCCACCTTAAGGCTCCACTGAAGTTTGCTGCTGATCACATGGTCAAAGATAAGACCTTCTGGAGGAAAGTTCTGTGGTCAGGCAAAACAAAAGTCCAGCTGTTTGGCCACAATGCCCAGCAATTTGTTTGAAAGGGGGAAAATGTGAGGCCTTTAACCCCGAGAACACCATGCCTACTGTCAAGCACGGTGGTGGTAGTATTATGCTGTGGGGCTGTTTTGCTGACAGTGGAACTGGTGCTTTACAGAGTAAATGGGATAATGAAGACGGAGGATTACCTTCAAATTCTTCAAGATAGCTGAAAATCATCAGCCCGAAGGTTGGGTCTTGGGTGCAGTTGGGTGTTCCAATAGGACAATGACCCCAAACACACATCAAAAGTGGTAATGGAATGGCTAAATCAGGCTAGAATTAAGGTTTTAGAATGGCCTTCCCAAAGTCCTGACTTAAACCCCATTGAGAACATGTGGACAATGCTGAAGAAACAAGTCCATGTCAGAAAGCCAACAAATTTAACTGAACTGCACCAATTCTGTCAAGAGGAGCGGTCAAAGATTCAACCAGAAGCTTGCCAGAAGCTTGTGGATGGCTACCAAAAGCACCTAAGTGAAGTGAAAATGGCCAAGGGACATGTAACCAAATATTAGCATTGCTGTATGTATATTTTTATTTATTTATTTATTTATTTTATATTTTTTGGGGGAGTTTTTTCCTTTTCTTTTTTTTTGATAGCAGAAGAGACAGGGTGAAAGGGGGTACAGAGGAGAGAGAAAGACATGCAGCAAAGCCTGTATGTTTATTTTTGAACCAGCAGATTTGGTCACTTTTTCTGTTAACCCATAATAAAGTCATAAAAGAACCAAACTTGATGAATGTTTTTTGTGACAAAGAGGTATCTGTTCCAATCACTCTATGAGAGAAAAATCAGAGTTTTAGAAATAAGTGGAAACTCAAGAGAGCCATGGCATTATGTTCTTTACAAGTGTATGTAAACTTTTGACCACAACTGTATCTAAAACTACAACAGAGAAGAAAACATGACATACTGGAAGTGAGGGATGGATGGACGGATGAACGGACGGACGGATTTAGGTCCAGAACCAGAGGTGCACAATATTGCTCTTGTCACTTTGCAACTCTGTTATTCCAAACTCAATCAACTACCTTTACAATGAATTGGCAAATTTTACTGGTTGCTATTTGTCTACATAGGTTTGTGTGGAGTAGTTTGTATGCAATACAAGTATGCAAGGAATAAACACAACTAATTATTTAACTGAATTACTAAAATAACAGTGAGAAGATGACTGGCTAAACTCTGTGTGTGTTGAGATTGCATTGTCATCAGTAAAAAGAAATTTATTCTACCACTGTCTTACCAGGTACCAGAAGATAAAACTAGCCTAATTATTATAACTATCACTCATTCCCTGAGGTAGTTAGGATTAGTGTAGTTGGTCCAGTAACTACATTGCTGGTTGTTGGGGTGTCTGTGGCTCAGGTGTCCACTGTTTGCAATGTTGGCAGTTAGATCCCTGGCCCCCATCCCAGAGTGTCATTGACAAGACACTGAAGTTGCTCCTAATGGCAGGCAGGCACCTTGCACGAAAGCTCTGTTGCACTCGTGTGTGAATGTGTGTATGAATGGGTGAAAGATAAACACACTGTAGAGTGCTTTGAGCACCACTAAGGTAGAAACAAGCTGAATAATGATGGAGTGAACTATGACAATGGTACATACATTAAGTTGTGCAGCCAAGTGTCCTCATACTTAACAACTCACTCTTCTTTTCCACAGTGAGCCATTTCTGAAGGACTGCATCCTCAAGCAGGAGGTGAAGCAGACCAGGCAGCACTACTGGGTACAAGTGGTTGCTTCGTAACTCCTTCTCAAATTGAAGCACCTCCTCCACCAAGTGACAGAAGAGCACATCTTCATACAACAGCCTGGAAGCATCGCTGGCTACCTTCTCCTGGACTAGAGACAGCAAGCCACGACACAACTCCACCTACCCACACATAAACATACAATAATTGGTGTTAGCTGACAATCAGGTGATCAGAGGGACTTACCAGTTATTATTGTTGATTGACCAGCAGCATTTCTTGAGGTAGTGTAGAAATTACACAACATTGTAAACAGGTCCTAGTAAATATTATGTTGAGAAAGGTTTCCAGTTCTTGTTCTTGTTGAAATAAAGCAACAGATTTATCACTATTTCGAATAACATTTTTATATTTCAGTTTAATGACTACTAAATACATTGACTGTCAATGGTAAGAAATATTGTCTGTTAACCGAAATGGCCAATGAAGATGCACTTAAATGAGAGAGAATATTAATACAGCCAAGTAAAACTCTTAAATAATCTTGATTAGTGTAGTGCACAAACCATCATGCATGTGGATTGTGTCCACTCCAAATACTTGTTCGCAGTTTTTCAAAGGCCTTTTCAGCACAAAAAACAGGAGAATGGCTTGTTTGATAAAAACTGCATTGAAAAAACCAATACTTTTTGGATTAAAAATAAAGCCTATTAAAAGAAATGTTTACCCTGGCACTGAAATTCGCCCCAGCTTGGTCCAGAATAGGTTGGATCTTTTCTTCCATGAAGGTTGAGTTGTTCCCCATCCACATCAGAACCTGCGTGAGGTACCACTCTGGCTGAAAAATGCATAAACAGACTATGTTAAAAGCTAAAAGCTTTGGAAAAGACAGTTTTTGACACATGACAATTTTGTACTTTTAACCACTGTGAAGTAAAACTAGTCGTTCAGGGCAAAAGTGGCAAAGTATGTATGTATTTTATCATAATGATACCAGCTTAAAAATTGTAAGTGAAAAGCTGAACCTCTCTGAATTTCAGAATATCTTAGCATTTTTCATGCTCTCTATTGCTGTAATGACAGCAAGAAGACAGCTTGCATGGGCACTATATGTTTGCACAAAACCTAATGACCCATGTTATCACGGCATGATGTGACAATGTTTACAAGAGCTCCTTGCGACATCGCATGAAGCGGCTTTCACACAGGCTCTAAAACCCATTAATTTATATTGCTTGTGCCACAGAACAGTGGGTTGCTGCTGCAATGAGCAAAGCAAAAGCACTGTGCACAGGTCAGAGAGACCTCGTGGTCTCTCAGAGTTACACTTTTTTTTTAACTTTGGCCGCTGCGCTATGTTGTATAACCCCATGACCAATAGAAACGAGGTATCTTGCATGGCACAGAGAGAAAAGTGGAGGAAACGCTGGTTTTGTGTGCCCAGACCTCAACCCAATAAAGATGCTATGGAATGACTTGAAGAGAGCCATACAAATGAGACGTCCAAAGAATATGACAGAGCTAAATCAGTTCTGCAAGGAAGAATGGGCTCTGATCAATTCTGATCACAGGATCCCTGTAGCTGTAAATCAGACAGTGCCTGGTTGAGGTTATTGCTTCCAAGGGGGGATCAACCAGTTATTAATTCCAAGGGCTCACTTACTTTTTCCACTACCGTTCTGAATGTCGAATGAGTGAATCAGAATCAGAAAACTTTGTCTGTCGTGACAGAAAATCGTTTTAGACGTGGCTCTATAAAAACCATACACCCATTCATACATACAGCTGTTTTCCTTAAAAACAGAGTCTAAAAAAATCTAATGACAGTGTGAAGATCATTAAAAAGTGTTCAAAATAATTAAAGCAGTAGGGATGAAGGAGTTTTTTCAACATTTGTTTCCTGGCCAGCGGGGCTCTGTAGCGGTGACACGATGGTAGTACCTGGAATGGTTTTTTTTCCAGACATGAAAGGTCTGAATTTTTTTTGTGTTATTATTTTAGGTACATTATATTTGTCAACACCTTTGACTTAGATGAAGATCAGATCACATTTTGTGACAGATTAAGGCAGAAAACCATGAAATTCAAAAAGGTTCACATACTTTTTCTTGCCACTGTATATGACAACTTTTTGGTTGTATAGAGACTTAAGGGGAGAAATGTTTTTGTAATAGTAAAGCTAGTGTTAGTGCTTGCTGTGTACTAGCATGGCTGATGCTAATGTTTGCTACTTAGCAAATACATCTTCAATGTTGAAATGTTTGCACCAAACCGATAGCTCCCCGTTTGAGGGGATGGTGATGTCGCCTGGCTACAGGTTTTGAAAAATCTGCACTTATAGCTCACTAGTCCACAACTCCCCACGAGCTGTGCGCTGAACATCGTGGTGAGCACAGCGCTTACAGCATCCTATGTGAAAGCCACTTAACGCTTGGTTTTCTCAGTCTTCAAGTGTCCCCTGACAGTCAGCAGCATTTGTGTCCTTATGATTTGGATGAGGAGAATTACAGGGATTTTGTCTGGTTTCTACTTGGTACTTCGTAGTCCTACCTATTCAAGAAAGACAAGATGCCGTTATGTGTTTTCCAGGGAAGTGTAGCAGTATTTATAATAGTTGTCATTAAAAGAACCTCAGTATCACACTATTAGATGAATTACAGCTACAATTTCTCTGTAAATATTACTAGTTCCTCTGTCTGATATTTATGACTGTATGCACACTTAGGTGTGATGGGCACTGTGTGTGTGACAGACCTTGCTGAGGGAATTTGTCTGTCGATTCCCATAAAAGTGGTATTTGAACCTCCTGCTGAGTGGCAGCAGCATGATCTGGATAGGCAGGCAGAGGGGAGGAGCTTGCACGAGACGTGAGGCTGAAGACACAAGCTGGTTAGAAGGTAGACCTTGACATGAGGTCAAAGCCCTCTGTGATATGAGGTCATCACTGCCAGGGAAAGTTAAAGAAACAAGCACATGTAATATTTCAAAGCCAACTTGTCCATAGTTGTAATCCCACTAAAAGCGTAATTCATGGGATTTTGTGGACCATGAAAATCTGTGTAAAATGATACCAATCATTCAACATTACTTCTCCCCATTGGGACAATTGGTTCGGCCTCAGGGACATGCATTTACATAGCACACATAAAACACAGAGCACATAACTGCCAACTGAAAACATAAGTACACCAGGAAAAAAGTCTATTAAAAAGAGAAGAAAATAACTGCCTTTCTTCCCTGAGTTTAGGAGGGAGATGGCAGTGGGTATAAAGGAGTGTTCATTGCAATTACTGGGTATACTAGTATGCATTTTCTCCTTAATGTCTGCCCATCAGTTGTCCTTCTTAATGATTTTTATAATCTTAAAGATTGGCAGATGTCACTTACTATTTTATTCTTGTTTTTAAGCCCAATAATGGCTTCTTTGGTTCTTAGTTGTACTACTCTAGTACTCACATGAAATAATTACAACCATTGACTTCAAAGCTAATCATAAGCTTAGAAGCTTACACCTACACTAACAATGCAATTACACACACCTTAATGACTACAAGCACCTAGCCTAATTTTAGTGTCCTGAAATTAGGGTACAATGTGTACAGTAATCCCTCGCCATATCACGGTCTCACTGTATCGCTGATTTTTAAATTGTATATAAAACAGGTAGCATACAGCAGATGAGTAGACGCAAGTATGGAAAACGCAAATATGAGGTTGCTACTTCACGGATTTCGTCTATTGGAGGAGGGGGGCGGTGTCTGGAAACCAACCCCCTTGATAGACGAGGAATTACTGTAATAAAATGTGAAATTTTGATAACAAACTAAAAATTAGAGTACATGGGAAACAAATTTCTTAAATTGCCATTGGGGACAAATAAAGTAGTTTTTATTCAGTTGCTGATAATAATAATAGTTACAATAACAATAATAATAATAATGCTTATATACAGTTTCAAGATGCTTTACAAAGTAGGTCATCAAATTGAATAAACATGCCTCTTTGTCACAAACACTGTGGATATTAATATAATTATATATATTTATTAATATAATTTGCAGAATACACTGATTTTGTTTGTAGCTTCTGTGCACCTTTAGATGGAAGGATACGAGGTCTGCAAGGCAAGCAGCTGTGTGACAAGCAGCTCCAGTTGGCTACTGATCTCCTGATAATTGGCAGCTGGTATCGGTGACTGAGTGGGAGGGGAGATGATCGGCCAATGAAGTTGAGCCAAAACTTTCTCAAAATCACTATAAAAGAATTCAAGAAAATGTTTTAGCCCATATAGTGAGTGTAGTGTGACGATCTGAATTTTGCCACATTTAGACATAAAGTGACATAAAAGAACTGTGGGGGTTTTGGCAGGAGGTATACCTGGCCAGTCGATCCTTGATGATCTTATGCCAGAAGCGAAGGGTCTCTCTGAGGAAGTCTTGGAGGTGAGAACATCCGGACTGGTTTAGTCCACAGTCCAGCACTGCCATGCTGTCTACTGCCTTTATGGCTTCCCACATACTGCTAGTCATCAGACACTGCTGGACTGCAGCACTGCAAAAACACAATACTTTGCACATTACTGCTTCTGTCGTGGGTGTGATACAGGTGACAAAATAGTTTTGCTTGTTTGAGGAAAAAAATCCTCTCAGAAGCACAGGAGTAACACTGTTGACAGACCACTAATTAACTAACTCAATTGCTAAGATTTCTCTGTTCTGAGCAAGTCTGATTCATGCTTTCCTCATTCTTCTTTTTACCCAACTTAAATCAAGTTATAAGTCTGTCACTGGAGACCAGCTTTGGGAACTAAATTAACAAATATTAACCAAAAGCCTTGTACAAAGCAGTGTAGTGGGTATCTTTAACCCTGTTCACACCTGGTATTAACATGCATCTTGGGGGATCCAATGACATGGGGACCGCTCTAAGTACAGGTGTGAAGGTGCCCAGGACTGCTTGAGATCCAAAAATTCAAATTACATTTAGAGTAGATCTGGGCTACACATGTCCAAGTTCCTTTAGGTGTGTTTTCGCTAATCAGCCCTCAGCAGTGTAGGACCGCCTACACAACTGACGTGCTTCTGCCCAGTAAAACTTCCGCATCATGTCAGGTACCAGTGGCTATTAACAGTCATTCAATTTACAGAAGGCTTAAGTGTGAGGCTTAAGTGACCTGAGGTGTGAAGCCCAAGTGTTTAATCATGGGTCAGATGTCGAATTGCTAAATTGGATCCATGCAGGACTCTGCCAATTGGTCTTTCAAACAGAAATTATGTGTTTATTTGCATATTCAGCAGGGAATATGTCTGTGTAGATTCTCAGTCATCCAAGTCATGGTAATCATACAAGCTTCAGTAGAAATCAGCTGGACTTTTCTTGTGGGTTCTTGAAGATGTTTTACCTCTCATCCAAGAGACTTCAGTTATAACTAACTAATGGGGAGTTACAGAATGTATAGTCATTCTAGCTCACATGGCTAATGGCCCATTAACGACCAGGACTCACATGCCTCAAGGTGTGAATTGTTGTGAAACCAGCTGGTCCACCAACGGCAGCAATCATGGTAATGGTGCTGCCAGTTTACACAACAAAGATGTGAATCTGCCACGTCAGGAGTGACTCAAGACTCTTCATCATTAGAGCCACATGATGTCCTGCCCTCTCCAGCCAACCTACATCTCTGGTATGGAAAAAACCCAGCCTGTCTTCAGTGTGCAGCCCCAGCAAACCTCAAACACATCTTGGTGGGTTGCAAGACCAGTCTAACTCAAGAAAGATACCTGGCGCCACAACCAAGTCCTAAAGTGCTTGGCTGCCCAACTTGAGAACAAGAGAGCAACCACTAATGCCACGCCTCTAAATGCCCAGTCTACCTTCCCATGGAAGACAACCTTCATCCGGGAAGGGGAGAGATGTTGGACCAAGCCAGCGTCCCCAGAGTTGGGCCCTCTGAGCGCAGCCCAGGATTGGAAAATGCGGGTAGATCTAAGTCAGAGGGTTGACACCATGGGATCATCACCATTTCCACCCCACCCAAGATGACACCTCCAATTGTTGTGCTGAATAGTTAGGGATTTCAACAACCAGTCCTTTTAAGAATCCTTCACAATGGCGAAACTTTCTGGGGAAACACCTTATCACTGCGTTACAGGTGCTTGATAAGTGGTGTCACAGACCCCATCCTCGGTTTAGAGATGGCTGTTCCAATTTGACATAGATTCAGCAGGGAAGTGAGAACCAATCACAGTAATTTGAGATTCATGTGCACTAAATATTAATATATTTTGCTGCAAGACTAAAATATGCATTGATCTCATTAAAGTTGACTCCATTGCGTGGTGTTAAACGATGAGTATAAATGCAGACAAAAACAAAGGGATTCATGATACACATTCTAATGTCTGGTGGGAAGTGACATGCTTAAAGCTGTCTACTTATAATTGGATCAGCAAAGACGCATGTTAATACAAGGTGCAAACATACACATCAGTTCTTTTTGACTGCCTTAGTACTCAGTGTTGATTCACATTTTGTCTGTAACAGGATTCTATTAAAATTGCCACCAAGTCTGATGTATATACCACACCCCCTTCCTCATGATTTTAAGTGTATATATTCTAAAAACAATTACAGTATATGTCCTGTGATGTCAACGTTCAGCGTAATTGTAATTCGATTATCTGTGTCTATCCAAATGTAAAACTTACATTAATGACTTAGAGTATGAATTAATGATAGTCCAAGCTGTGCTTTGTTTCCAGGTGACTTCTTTTAATTCCATTTTCATGTCTACCTTCTCCTCCATGTTTGTTTACGTATCTCCCCATCCCTTTATCCCTGGTTACAGTACCTGAGTTCCTCTATATGTTGAAGGCATTGTAGATATTTCATGTGTCTCTCTATAGTGTCGACTTGGTTACATGTCTGACCAAGATTATCCATCCAAGGCTGGACCACCTGTTGGTGCTAGGGAAAGGAATAATTAACCAAGAGAAGCAATATATCACTCAGAACAGAGTTACAAGAAGAACTTTACAGTGTCTGTGAGACATGGAATCTGGAATGTTACTTGCATTACAATTACAATCTGTAAAGACTCTTAATGCTTCCATAATTTTTTGCATCTCATATGTAAGAGACCCACAGTCTCCATGGCAACAATGTTGGAAAGCAGCAGTGAATTTTAAAGAAATTATATTTAGCATTGTGAGTTGTATACATTGCAGGATGACCATATATAACTTTTTTTTCTTGTGATCAACGCTACGAGAAAAAACATTTTTAACAAGGCCTTTTTAAAAAAAGGCTAACAGCACATTACAAAAACACTGTCTTCACAATCAATAATAATTAATTCAAAGCATTTTATTGTCTAACAAGCTTTAATTCCTTAGAAATTAGACCTCAATTTTTAAACAAATGACAGTGTTGTCTTAACAAGGCCGAACAGGACCTTAATTTAAATTAAGTCTATTTCTGTGCAAATTGAAGAATTTTTTGTCATTCTGATTTCAATTAGATCACATCTGAGCATTTCAGGCTGGAAGGTACCTGTTACAACAATCTCAATACATCCTCTCTGGGACCATGACGTATAGAGTGAACAGCATGTCAGCAAATGCCACTCTAGTAATAGCAGACATGTAAACCAGCCCTGTACACTTCACTTTATGTATTTATTCAAATTACTGGTCTCCTTCTCTATTTAGGTAACTTTGATTTGTTAATTTTATATTGCATTATAAAGAGTTATTGTAAACACCTCACACCTTATATTGTGGAGAACACTTTTATGTCCAACATCTGTTTCTGAGGTCAATAATGTATACTCAAGCTCAACTGTTGCACAGCTGTGCATGTAAGATTGATCACTAACTTTACCTAGTTGAGATTTCAGATGTTTCTCACATTCTGAAATATGTAAATAAATGTTTAATGGAAAAAAACATGTTTAGACTCAGAAAACAAAGTGCTGAATTCAGTTACATATACACTATATTACCAAAAGTATTTGCTCACCCATCCAAATGATCAGAATCAGGTGTCCTAATCACTTGGCCTGGTCACAGGTGTATAAAATCCAGCACCTAGGCATGCAGACTGTTTTGACAAACATTTGTAAAAGAATGGGTCACTCTCAGGAGCTCAGTGACTTCCAGCGTGGAACTGTCATAGGATGCCACCTGTGCAACAAATCCAGTCGTGAAATTTCCTCGCTCCTAAATATTCCACAGTCAACTGTCAGCTTTATTATAAGAAAATGGAAGAGTTTGGGAACAACAGCAACTCAGCCACCAAGTGGTAGGCCACGTAAACTGACGGAGAGGGGTCAGCGGATGCTGAGGTGCATAGTGCAAAGAGGTCGCCCACTTCCTGCACAGTCGATTGCTGCAGAGCTCCAAACTTCATGTGGCCTTCAGATTAGCCCCAGTACAGTACGCAGAGAGCTTCATGGAATGGGTTTCCATGGCAGAGCAGCTGCATCCAAGCCGTACATCACCAAGTGCAATGCGAAGCACCGGATGCAGTGGTGTAAAGCACGCCACCACTGGACTATAGAGCAGTGGAGACGCGTTCTCTGGAGTGATGAATCACGCTTTTCCATCTGCCAATCTGATGGACCAGTCTGGGTTTGGAGGTTGCCAGGAGAACGGTACATTTGGGACTGCATTGTGCCAAGTGTGAAATTTGGTTATGGTATGGGGTTAATTATGGTGTGGGGTTGTTTTTCAGGAGTCGGGCTTGGCCCCTTAGTTCCAGTGAAAGGAACTTTGAATGCTTCAGGATACCAAAACATTTTGGACAATTCTATGCTCCCGACCTTGTGGGAACAGTTTGGAGCGGGCCCCTTCCTCTTCCAACATGACTGTGCACCAGTGCACAAAGCAAGGTCCATACAGACATGGATGACAGAGTCTGGTGTGGATGAACTTGACTGGCCTGCACAGAGTCCTGACCTGAACCCAATAGAACACCTTTGGGATGAATTAGAGAGGAGACTGAGAGCCAGGCCTTCTGGACCAACATCAGTGTGTGACCTCACCAATGTGCTTCTGGAAGAATGGTCAAATATTCCCATGAACACACTCCTCAACCTTGTGGACAGCCTTCCCAGAAGAGTTGAAGCTGTAATAGCTGCAAAAGGTGGACCGACATTATATTGAACCCTATGGGTTAGGAATGGGATGGCACTTAAGTTCATATGTGAGTCAAGGCAGGTGAGCAAATACTTTTGGTAATATAGTGTATTTGTCCTTAGGTATCAGCAGTTACAAACAAGGACCCAAGTATTTTCTATGATCAGTGGTAGCTCTACCTGATGCAGCATGTTGAAAATAAGTTGGTCTCTTTGCAGTAGGTCCTCCAGGGAACATCTGGCATCCTCTGCAGCAGACAGTGCTTCAGAAACTTTAGGAGGCACAGAACTGGATACAGTCAAAACCTGAAAGACACAAATAATAGAGCTACTGCTTATATCTGACACAGTACCCAACATATATTACACAAGCCCTGTATTCAGTTATAAATTAAAGTTTAAAATCCCTTTATGTTCACTGAATAATCCCCTGAAAACTCATCTTTGTGCATTAGGGTTAGGTACTCAAAATTTTTGTCAATGAAAAAGTCCCTTCCTGTCTTGAAATGCTTTAGATATAACTTTACACTGTTGCTTCCTTGAGAATGTGCAGATCTATCAAGTTCCCACTTCTTGGGGGAATGCACATGAATGGCTGCAGACACCACAGGCATCACAGGAGACCCCATTCCATACATAGGCAGTAGGTTGTATGTACAGCACATCTTCTGTGCTGTACATACACTCAGGGGTGTGCTGATTCTTGCAGAAATGGGGGAGATGACAAAATTTATGTCACACAGACCCAAACATACTCACTAAAAAGTATACATTTAACCACACCCACCTATCTCTTCCACAGACCAGTCTGTCTCTTCGTGTTAGCCCTGTTAAGAACTGGCTACCTGTCCAGAGTGTACCCTGCCTCTTGTCCAATTGCAGCTGGGATAGGGTGCAGCCCTCATGCAGCTTTTCACAGGAAAAAGTGGATATAGCGAATGTATGGATTTTCAAAATTATGTATTATTATCTTATTTGCTTCTTTACGTGTAAAAGTGTTTTTATTAGGGCCCGAGCACTACAGTGCGAGGACCCTATTGTTCCCTTACTGTTTCTTTGTTTCTTTATTTTTCTTACGCATCTTTGAACCCGGGCTGCACGGTGCCGTGGTGGTTAGCAGCGTCGCCTCACAGCTAGAAGACCCCCAGTTCGCGTCCCGGTTAGGACGCCTGGGGTCTTTCTGTGTGGAGTTTGCATGTTCTCCCTGTGCAGCGTGGGTTCTCACTGGGTCCTCCAGCTTCCTCCCACAGTCCAAAAACATGCTGAGGTTAATTGATTATTCTAAATTGTCCGTAGGTGTGAATGAGAGTGTGCTTGTTTGTCTCTATATGTAGCCCTGCAACAGACTGGCGACCTGTCCAGGGTGTCCCCTGCCTTCGCCCGAGTCGGCTGGGATAGACTCCAGCACCCCCCGCGACCCTAGTGAGGAATAAGCGGTGTATGGATAATGGATGGATGGATGGATCTTTGAACCCCAATTTGACCCCCTAAACATGCTCAAAAACTCCCCAAATTTGGCACACACATCAGGACTGGCGAAAAATTTAATATTTTGGGGGAATTACACATATGAATGGCAAAATGACTCAATAGTGCCACCTTAAAAATTGAGTTTTAGTGGAGTTAATACGGCTAGTGTCACGTACAGCTATGAAATTCGGTACACAGGTACAGTAGCCCGAGACAAAAACATTCCTGCTTTTTAAATTTCAAAAAAGCTCAACGGCGCCCCCTAGAAAATGCTGTGCGCAGGCATTGGAATTTAACGAACTCCTCCCAGGATTTTTGTCCCATCTTCACCAAATTTGCTGTGTGGCATCTAGACCCCTTCAGGATGAAAAGTTATTAAAATCTTGTGGCTGCGTCACACGGTGTGGGCGTGGCATGGTGGCCATTTTGAACAAAAAAGCTCAACGGCGCCCCCTAGAAAACGTGGTGTGCAGGCATTGGAATTTAACGAACTCCTCCCAGGATATTTGTCCGATCTTCACCAAATTTGCTGTGTGGCATCTAGACCCCTTCAGGATGAAAAGTTATTAAAATCTCGTTGCTGCGTCACACGGTGTGGGCGTGGCAGGGTGGCCATTTTGAACAAATTTGCCATGTGGAACGAAATGAGTTTTGGAGGTGAAGGGATCCATGTAAAATCACCAAATCCACACAAATCTCAAAACCTAACGTTTGATATACAATTCTGGAATGGGGGTGGTCAAACAGCTCCACAGTGCCCCTACAAATATTCAAAAATTCATATCAAATCAGTGCTTTGTCCTATAGACATGAAATCTGGTACATGTGCAGAGCAGGGAGCAGGATGAGACAAACACTATTGCGTGCTTTAGACATTCCGATCGTCTCCACAGCAGTGGTGCGGACGGGAGCGAGGGCCCATCCGACGCTGCTTGCAGCTTTAATTTTTTACTTCTGCCCAGAAGTTTTTCTTAATCATTCATTTACAGATACATGTGTTTTATTATCTGTATGTTCATTTATTATTAAATATGACAGTTTTGATATCCCAGTATACTTTAAGTGTTTCTATCTACAATGCAATTATTTTAGTTTAAACCGTTGAATAAAGTTATTTATATTTCTGACTGGATAATGTATCATCATCATCACAGCTTTTGAACATTTGGAGTTGCATGTGTGTAGCAAGACCAGGGCACACAAAAATTCTTAGTACCCAGTATTTTAAGGGAAAGAAATAGAATTCACATATTACTTTTATATTTTCAAGTAAGTAATTGTGTGTTTCCAGTTTCATTACAATCAAGGAATCCACAAGTACGAAAACTGAATGATTTGGGGAAAATATCTAATTGCAATTTTTCTGACAGATATTGCAACTGTGATTGAATTTGCAATCTAATTTGTTAAAGACAAGCTTCCGTTCAGTAATCGCCCTGTAATAGATTACGTATAACGTATAATGGAGGACCTCATGAGTTATTAGGAAAATGGACTGAATTTGTAATGCCCTTGACATGACAGTTTAGAACCTGACTCAGAGGCGCTACATAATGCATGTACTAAGTTGCAACTTTTCCAATTTGCTAATTGCAAAACACAGTTCCGAATAGAAATCATTAAATTGTTCGGACTGCAATACATCCAATATAGAATTTCCCGTAGAAAAAATTATATCCTGCTAAAGTTAACTACTGACAGACAGACAGACAGACAGACAGACAACTTAATGGTCTGTTCCAAGTAAAAATAGAAATTCCTCTTTTGTCATGGCTGTAAAACCACACTCAGGCATTAAAAACACTCTCACACATCAAAAACACAGTACAATAAATGAAAACAAGTAAAATAACTAAAAACATATTGCAATCTTTTGTGTTATTAAGAGCAGCTATTGCAGAGGGGATGAAAGATCTTTTGTAGATGTTATTCCTGGCCAGTGGGGTTCTATAGCGTCTGCCTGATGGCAGCAGCATAAAGGACTGGTGGAGGGGATGGCACGGGTCCTCAGTGATGAGGATGGCTTTCCTCATCACTGAGCATCTGTACAGTTCACACAAGGGGGTTGGGCTGTTTGAGTTATTTTGCTGGCCTGATTTATCATTCGGGAGAGTTTTGTTTTGTGTTTGATGGTGAGGAAGTTGAACCAGGTTCAGATGGATGGATGAATGCGAGTGGTCTCTACAGTGCATTCATAGGGCACAAGGAGTCACTAAATGGTTTGATGAACATGAAAATAATGTTAATCATATATTTTGTCTTTCACAGTTACTAAAACACTTTATGCTGGTTTTTCATTGAGAAATTCATAACCGTAACTCTCGCCTTTTCTGAGAAAGGAGAAGATGCAAATCTGCTGAATAACACATCCACACTGCAAAATATATTTATGTGCCATTATGGCTCAACAGTGTGAATAGCTGGTCAAGAATGACCTTACCTAACAGGGAATGCATTACTTGGGAGTCACAATTACAATTTTCGGCACCTAAATTGTCCCGCAGCTTTGAGAAGACCCATACAAATTATACATATAAACATGCAGCTTAATTGATAATGGCGTGCTGTGTCTTTTGGCAGCGATTCATCGTACAGTTTTTACAAAATTTGTAAAAAATTGTCT
Organism: Dascyllus trimaculatus; assembly: GCA_024666655.1. Classification (NCBI taxonomy): domain Eukaryota; kingdom Metazoa; phylum Chordata; class Actinopteri; family Pomacentridae; genus Dascyllus; species Dascyllus trimaculatus. Next base: position 2,961,696 of record CM045457.1, read on the forward strand.
TAAAAATCCCCATTGAAATGAATGGGAAGTAGGCTGACAACTACTGAAACCCAGCCATCTTTGGAACCCTGTAGCTCTGGCATTTTTTACAGTAAAAACTTCATTCACAGTTTAAATGATTGACAAGGCTTTGAATATTATTTGTCTGGATCCATGTTTTGATATGTTTTCATGGTTTGTACGAGTCTCTCTCGTACAAACCATGATCAGGATCGTTATCAGGCTTCTGCAGAGCTTGATGATGAGCTGATCATTTGAATCAGGCGTGTTGGAAGAGGGAAACATCTAAAACATGCAACGGAGTTTGACACCTCTGGCTTAGTGAGTAACTCTATGTAGCCCGGATTTAAAAGTGTCTTTACTTATTTCTATTTTTTAAAGTCTGAATTCCATAGCCCACGAAAAACTCCCTGTATTTACAAGGCGTCACCAGGATTCTGTGAAGTGCACTACACTTTCACTTTATAAAAGGTTAAAAGGAACTGACCAGGGTTTGTAAAATATGCTGACTTTTCATACCTTATGTATAATTATAGCAGGACACACTAACAGGTAGAAACTGCATTGGCACACTCGCAATTCTTCAGAAATGTTCTAGTTTGTATTAAAGTTACCTACTGCACCTTTAACTACCAAAACAAAGGTATCTTTGGTGTCATTTCATACAAGTCATTGTACTCATAGTCAGCAACTGGGACTATAATTGCACCTTCTCCCATACACACAAAACACACAGTCTTGGGTGGTAGCCAAAGACTGTATATAAAAGGTGGATGTAGCCTATTTTCCGAAAGTGAAGCCAATGTGGAAGTGGGTTAAACCGGTATTGTTTGTAATGACAGGTGGGGTCAACTCATCTGATTGCAAAAATAAGTTCAATTGTATAGTAGTCTGTGAGAGTACTACTCTATTTCTCACTTATTAGTTCGGTAAACAATTTCCTAAGGACTCCGTGGTGGCCATTGCTAGTTTCAAATCTCATCTGACAAAGCGTGGTGTTCATTTTGTAAATTGTGAAGAAAACAGACATGAAGTAGCTTTAAGGCGTGACTACCTTATGATTGACAAGTCTCTGCCGTATGGCTGGACGTCATGTGCTCGAGTTCTCAGTCAGATCCACCCCTCGCTAATTCCATCCGGGTTCAAGTGACCAAAATGATGACGACTACATTCCAAACTCAAGGCTTCAAAATAATAGTCCACAAATCATTTGGATGGGGTTTACGTCCGTGTTTCAAACACAGTCTACAGCGAAATCATGGAATCATGACACAGACGACACAAATACAGAAACGTCATTAGACAGCGCGTCTTGTGTTCCGTATGCACTGAGCAAAGCCATCTCCTATAAATTCACAGTTTCCACGAAGTATTACTAAGCACAGAAGGCAACAGGAGTGATGTCCGATTTTATATGTGTTCGGAAATTCATTCTTACGTTCAAACAAATGTCAAAGCATAGTTTACCTGCTCTTCCAGTGCGCTGTTTTCCGCTGTCAGATTTTCCAACAGGTCTCCAACGTTCGTCAGGAATTTGATTTCGCTGCCGACTTGTTTGTCCAGAAAATTCACTACATAGTCTTGTAGCTTCTCCGAATCTCCCGAGAAAGATTCTGTACTTTCTTTGGTTGTGGTAACAGGTTCTATAAAGTAATCTTTCACTTTCATTGTGTGCTCTGGCGTTGTTGTGGGTGCAGCCATTTTCCCTCTCCAGCACTGTCAGCCTCCTACTGGGGGGAGGCGCTGGTTCACAGTGTCTACGTCACCCTGTGACTACCTGCTGGACTGCTGACGCAGCACTATGTACCCACATTTTGTATTTAATCCATGTCCACTTGTGATTTCAAAAAGTAAATTTGATACATGTGTCCACCTTACTGTATTTACTTACTGCTACACATTTGTTCCACCAACACAATTTACGGTACGCGGGGCTAAAATTGATGCCATCTTTGCCTTAGTGTGGCCTCAAGGGCACTGATGAGTCAGTCAGTAGAAAGATGACTTTTAAAATATTTTATTTTCGTAGAATTCAGCATTCTGCCAACTAAAATCACTCAAAGTGACCGTTTAAAATAATATTTAAGTTAATTATATCAATACTGCCTAACATTAAAGTGCATTAACAACATACATAACTCAAAACAGTAAGGCCTCTAGACTCTTACAACAACAGTGTACAAATGTATTATTCCACGTTTAAACTCTGTTAGATTGATTACAGGGAATTCCATAATAGCCTTTTTTTATACGTGGCTGTGGCAGCATGGGGTTTGTGTGCTTTACAAAATAAGAGCTACCTTGAAGACATTTACATAGAACAATGTCATCATGAGAGCAGACAACCCAGTTTGAGTTTGTAAGTGTAACCCACCTAAAGTACTGTATAATATTAAGTATGAGCTGACTTTATCTCTATTCGGAAACTGCAATAACAATTTTATTTGTCCAGCAGAAGGCAGTGATAGTATGCTCAATCACTAATGCTCAGTTAGTAAGAGAGCAGAAGTGAGCTTGGTTAGTCTAGTTAGTGACAGGAGAATAATCTCAGCAACATACCAGGATGCATGATCAACTCTCGACTAATTATGTAAAAAGAAGTGGGAGAAGGAACTTTAATATTACAGATAACGATTGCCTTAACATGAGGAAGATTCATTACACATCCACTAGTTTACAGATTTAGAAGAACTACAGCAAATAAAAGGTTACAAGATCCCTATGAGTTGCAGTGTGCTTTATCTTTGTAAGTGCTCCGAAGAAAAGGTGGTGGGAAACGGCAGATATCTGGTCAAAATACTACTTGTGGAAAGCAAAACAGGTATTACAATGAAATGGGGGAAGACAGAACCACCAACTAAGGACCAACTATTCAAAATTATCTAAGAAATCAACACAAGAGAAAAAATGAAACACAAACTGAGACTACATGAAGCATAAATGAACAAAAAATGGAAGAAATGGACAGAGTCCAACAGGACTAAAAACTCAAGAGAAGAAGCAAGATTAACGAGACTGATAAGGAAAGCAGATGGTTTCTAACCCAAGCACTGTTACAGTGTTTTGTATTTTTCTATTCTGGCTATGAAAATTAAATAAACGAGTAACTGTAAACAACTGTGTCATTAATGTGATAATATTGGCCTTTGGGAGTGAAGATGTAAAAATTGGGGGAAATAGTAATAATTTAAAAAATCCAGGGGCAGAATATGATGAAACCATCAAGCAAGGTAGGAAAACATCAAAGCCACGGGCCTAAAAGCCAAACCAATGACTTTAAAATCATAATTGTGTTTTGTGAGAATTAGCTCTGGACATGGAAATAGACAAAGTGAAGTTTGCAAAGGAGTTAAGGTCCTACTGAGAATGGATAGCCTAGATGACAAAAGAGTAAAAACCCAAAACTGACTGAATACAGCAGTTGAGAGCCTAAGTTTGTATCCCAAGAATAAAGCAAAGAGGCTTTTTCTCAAAACACAGCCAGTCGAGCAAAGTCTCTTGTGATGCTGGAATGTCAATGTGTGCAGGTGTGTTGGAGTCTATGGGGGTGTAAAAGCATGTGTTGCACCCTTAGTAGAAATTTACATAATAAATGTGTCATCACTGAATTGTGAGTGGTGAGTGGAAACTTTACCATCATGCAATAAACTCACTGAAACAGTGATTGAAATGGTACAGGCCTGCTGTATCATGTATGTGAGTGCAGCTGTACTTGGATGCTTTAAACTACAGCTGCACAAATTCAGTCTACAGTGCCAATTCTAAAAACATCTTTCATGAAAAAATTTAAAATGGTTGTAGAGACCAAAGTCAAACACCAGCAGGAACTGCAGCATCAGTAGCAACACTTAGCAAGACCTCTGTGACAACAGTTACCAACAACAATGATGTTTTAAAGACTTTAGTCAAATTTAGCCCAGCTGCCTGAAGTTTAGCCACCAAGTCACTCTTTGGGTATATTTTTATATACAACTAGTGACTTGGTGCTATTTTTATTATGTATAAAAAATGCCTACTTTGTAGTAGTATAATAATGGCAAGAATGTTAATGGACAAATAAGAGGATTATTTTTGCCACATTTGTAGAAATCATGAAAAGGAAACACAAATGTTACATTCAGTGTTTGAGGTTATGAATGATGCTCTGACTCACTAATACCTGTTGCTGAAAAGTAAGGGGACATTGTATACACTTACTTCTTTTTCAGCTGTGTTTCAGCATAATGATCATCATAACAGATAAGTTTTCATCATTGCTGCACATGTTTTTCATAAATAAATCCCATCTGTAAATCATATAAATTATAGCCTATTTTTTATTGAGGCTAGGATATACATATATATACATACATATAGATAGATAGATAGATAGATAGATAGATAGATAGATAGATAGATAGATAGATAGATACATATAGATAGAGATAGATAGATAGATAGATAGATAGATAGATAGATAGATCTATACATATATATGTATAGAGTACTTTCTTTTAGTTAGTGGTCTGCCAGCCAACATCACACTCTTATTTTCACCTGTTAAACAATCCTTTGCTTGTAAATTTCAATTTTCATCATGGTTAGATCATAGTTATCAATAAGGCAAAGTCTATTTGTGTCTGATGCTATATTTGGACTGGACTTATTTGGTGATCAAATGCAAATGTCACTTTAATCATTCTTCCTAAAGAATCACAGCAAGTTGTGCAGTCTTTGCGACTGAAGCTCCTGCCATCCTTTCACTACTGAACTCTATACACTTATGTAGCAAGATGCAATGTATTTTTGATAATGTTTTACATAGATTCAAATTGTTTGGTACTTCTTTGTAAATCTGATAATGTGAATAAGGCAGCAGACAACAAGACCAGGACACAGACAAAATGACAGCCTGGAAATATAGCTTACAGGAGAAAGTAGAACCTATTTATTCCAATATGTACGTGTCAGTTTGTATTGTCCCATGGTGGCAGCTTCTAAATATTTCAGATTGCACCATTTCAAGCTAATAGTCTTAAAAAGAGCATACCACAAAAGTCAGCAAGAACAGGTGTGGAACATGACTCACAGCAGGACCCCTAGCTGTTGACCTTGGGACAGGAGTGACAACAAGCAGAGAGGACATTTTAGTGAAAGACACAGTATCAATTGTGGAGAAGACCCTTGCAGATATGCCCCTGTGGCAGTAAAGAGGTAATTTCCAATAAAGCTCTTAGAATGTAAGTAGAAACAGGTTAAGAAGGTACGGGCTAGAGCCCTCCATAGTTCAATGTTTTTTCCGCATTCTGCAGTTCCAAGTGGAAGTACTCAGTCATGGCATTGACTGGATAAATCACTCGAGATATGTCTTTTAGCATATAAAAACATTGTGTAGATATACTAATAAAATAAAAAAATGTTTGGTTTTTTTTTACAGAAAATGGTCTTTAAAAAGTCAATCAAATCTATCTCTATCCGCAAACTTAACCATTGTGACAAAAGAATGTTACATTATCTACAAAAAATAAAAACAAATGTGTACAATTATTTATGGGTACTTTGTAGTGGCTAACTTATGGAATCACAGGAGTGCCAAAATAAATAGGAAATAAATGTGGAAATGTAAAGAGAATCAATAAAAGAATCAATAATAAAAAATAAACAAATGTAGTAATATTCTTTTTCCATTTTGCTTTTGCTTATTCCATTTTGTCTTTGCCTTTTCTGTTTTGTCTTTGCTTTTTCCATTTGCCTTTGCTTTTGCTTATTCCATTTTGTCTTTGTTTTTCTCACTTTGCCTTTGTCTTTTCCATTTGCGTTTTGCCTTTGCCTTTACTTGATGGCTCAAGCTGTCAATCAAATGGCTGTAGGCGGGTCTCTCTCCTTTTGCCTTTGTCTTTTCCATTTGCGTTTTGCCTTTGCCTTTACTTCGTGGCTCAAGCTGTCAATCAAATGGCTGTGGGCGGGTCTTCCTGTCCAGGATGACTAGTCCATACCTGATCACACGATTCCTGCTGGACAGTGGTAGCTCTGTATACATGCTAGCTCTTAGCGCGGGCGACAGGAAGCACACTGTTGCCAACTTGGCGACTTTGTCGCTAAATCTGGCGACTTTCCAGGTCCTCTTGGCGACTTTTTTTGTCAAAAACGACTAGCGACAAATCTAGCGACTTTTTCTGGTGTTGTTGGAGACTTTTTTAGTGTTTGGCGACTCTGACGTGAAAGCACGTATCGGGCTGCAGTCACGATCCTCAACGAGCATCGGGTACCGCTGTGAGCCCCTCCTCCGTCCAAAAGCATTCACAGGCGGTCAGTCTGACGGTAACTTCCCGCAGCAGTCAGATTAAAGGAGACGCTGAACATGTCCCTATCGGTAAATACCACATTTTACCGATGGTCCCTAAACGCCTCACATGCTGGCTGCGGTACTGCAGCGTAGCGAATGTTTGGACTAACGTTTCTTCTTAACTGACTCAGTGGAGATCTCTCTGCTGCACCTGAACACTGGATCACCAGGTGTGTCTCCTTCTCTCTCCTCACTGTTATTTAACATAATCGGCTGTAGATCGTTTCATCAGTGGATCACAGTAACAGTGAAATTGAATGTGTTTTTCTTAATCTGGTAATTTAATGACATTTATGTTATTATAGCAGGGCTCCAGACTGCAAACAACATGGCTGCATACACGACCTTTTTAAGAGTGTGTAAGTTGAAATTTAACGTGCCAGTGAATGAAGATTATCAGCTGATCTGGTTCCTTCCGTCACCACAGATCGCTGCTGCAAACATTTCTGTAGTTGGAAATAGTTCCGTTTCTTCCACACTGACTCGGTCTCTACATGCCTGATGGGAAAAACTGTCAATTTCACTGTTACTGTGATCCACTGATGAAACGATCTACAGCCGATTATGTTAAATAACAGTGAGGAGAGAGAAGGAGACACACCTGGTGATCCAGTGTTCAGGTGCAGCAGAGAGATCTCCACTGAGTCAGTTAAGAAGAAACGTTAGTCCAAACATTCACTACGCTGCAGTACCGCAGCCAGCATGTGAGGCGTTTAGGGACCATCGGTAAAATGTGGTATTTACCGATAGGGACATGTTCAGCGTCTCCTTTAATCTGACTGCTGCGGGAAGTTACCGTCAGACTGACCGCCTGTGAATGCTTTTGGACGGAGGAGGGGCTCACAGCGGTACCCGATGCTCGTTGAGGATCGTGACTGCAGCCCGATACGTGCTTTCACGTCAGAGTCGCCAAACACTAAAAAAGTCTCCAACAACACCAGAAAAAGTCGCTAGATTTGTCGCTAGTCGTTTTTGACAAAAAAAGTCGCCAAGAGGACCTGGAAAGTCGCCAGATTTAGCGACAAAGTCGCCAAGTTGGCAACAGTGTGCTTCCTGTCGCCCGCGCTAAGAGCTAGCATGTATACAGAGCTACCACTGTCCAGCAGGAATCGTGTGATCAGGTATGGACTAGTCATCCTGGACAGGAAGACCCGCCCACAGCCATTTGATTGACAGCTTGAGCCACGAAGTAAAGGCAAAGGCAAAACGCAAATGGAAAAGACAAAGGCAAAAGGAGAGAGACCCGGCCATTTGATTGACAGCTTGAGCAGTAAAGGCAAAGGCAAATGGAAAAGACAAAGGCAAAGTGAGAAAAACAAAGACAAAATGGAATAAGCAAAAGCAAAGGCAAATGGAAAAAGCAAAGACAAATGGAAAAAGCAAAGACAAAACAGAAAAGGCAAAGACAAAATGGAATAAGCAAAAGCAAAATGGAAAAAGAATATTACTACATTTGTTTATTTTTTATTATTGATTCTTTTATTGATTCTCTTTACATTTCCACATTTATTTCCTATTTATTTTGGCACTCCTGTGATTCCATACTAACTATGGGTATTATAGGATAGTTGTGGCATTCTTGTGCAAAATATCACTGGTAGGTGTTTTAAGAAAATACAAAATAACCCCACAAACTGCATAAACATTCATGTCAGTATATAGCACATACATTTTTTAGGGTCACAAATAAATCTTGCATACACTCTGTCAAATGTATTTTGACAGCTGAATAAATCCCAACTTTACCAAAGCATCAGGTGACAGTGCTGATTTTACCATGAAAGTTATCAATTGAATGCATAGTTCTTTAAAAATAAACCAAACCCCATACTACCAAATAGTAATTCAGTACAGGAGCTTGAGTTTCTGGTCAGTCTCATAATGAAAACTCTTGTGCTGTAAATATGGAGTAAAAGGCCAAAGTCTGTGAGGGTGCTGGCCTGTGGGCAGGTATTAATCTGACAGTCACCCTGTTACTCTGCAGGTCAGTCTGAATATGACAGCACAAGACTATCTGCCCAACAACACTATTTTTCCATGTATATATAAGTGTGCTTGTAAACGTGCAGCTGTGTCACGTGGAGCCCCAGTGTCTAATCACTGCTGAAACCTGCAGTGTGAAACGTATGCACATCCATGGTATTATGTTGCTGGCACTGCCCCTCAAAAAGCTGTTCAGTTTCTCCTTATGACAAAAGAGCCTTTCATTTTGAACAGATCTTTTTGTCATTATACAGTTGTTTCATAAGTTATTCAGACCTCTCCATTTCTTGAACCCTTTTTGGTCAAGTAGAATTAATCTTCAGGTTTTTTAAAGTTAAATTTTCTCTATCAGTCTATAATCGGTAACCTTTGTGACAAAGTGCTTTTAGAGTTAATTCTTGCAGTTTATCAAAACTTAAACACCGAAATGTCACTTCTACATCTCACCTAGTATTCAGGCTTTAATTCAATATCCAGTAGAAGCCCCTGTGGCAGAAATTACAGCTTGCGCACCTGGAAATGTTATCCCTCCTGACAGATCCTCTCAAGCTCTTTCAGATTTGAGGAGAAGTGTCAGTGAACTGCCATCATCAGGTCTCTCCACAGATGCTCTGTGGGGTTTAAACCTGAGCTTTGACTGCTATGCTCAAGGACAGTGAGAGTAGTTGCCAGAGAAGCCAAACTGGTCCTTCTGTCCTCTTTGGACCTAAAGATAAAATGGGCACACTGGACACTACACTGTACACACCACACACACACACCACACACACACACACACACACACACACACACACACACACACACACACACACACACACACACACACACACACACATTTGTAAATGTATTTTGAAACACTGGCTATTATAACTTATTCAGCTTTGAAGGTATGTTTTAGTTTTCAGTTTTATATATAGTTATGTTCATAGAAAGAGTGACGCATACATAGAAATGTCTTTATTTCAGTTAAATGCATAAAAATCTATGCAGATTTTTGAAAATGCACGTTTACATGAAACAACATCTCTAGCGTTTGGTAGAGGTCAGTATTTCAAAAACTGTGGGGTCTGTTGATTAAATTTTTTTTGATTATTGTTATTAGTGCCCCAAGGGAAAAAAACTATAAAGAAAAAAGTTTTCATTGCTTTTTTCTTGATGAAGACTTTAAAGGGATAACAGGGGGTGATAAGTCACTGTTTCCTTCTTCGTCCGCTGAACTCATCATGGAGCGGGCCAGAGGCTCAAGTGCAGAACGACAAAACACAGCAGACAGAACTTTAAATATAACTATAATTTATTCACAAGAATCAAGATTTAATATTTACAGGAAGTCAAAACAGAGTCTAAGGAAGTGACGTAATCAAACAGCGCAAACAGGACTGAATACTTCCAAGGGAGACGACTAATGGCAGGAGGGAGAACAAACTTGAACAGAAAGTCAGTGTGAAACTAATTTATTTACAAGTTGCTATACAGTCAGACGGACTTAATCTGTCTGATTGTATAGCAACAAAACAGTACAATACAACCAGGGTACCCAATGAGAGAGGGGGGTAACTTAGCTGACAACCAGGTGGGAAAATAGGGTAAGGAAATGTGGATGGAGTTTGTACCTGATGTTATTCAAATGACTTCTTAAATATAATATCTTTTTTTAACTGCTGCCCTATGGTGTCATTCTGAGCTCCTGTAAAGCTCCTATCTTACTTTGACCTTTTATTAAGCTGTCTAAGATGTCTTGTCTGGAGGACATGCAAATATTAATAAAAGGTACTGGAGCTACACAGCCAGAAGCTTTCTGAGAATTACGTTGTAGTTTGATGATGTCATCACCCTTGCAGGCCACTCAAGGTTACTTCATCATGATACTCTCACTGACTCATCCCTGCACACTGACACACACACACAGTCAGCCAGTTGGAAAATTACATGAGCTTTACTCTCTCTCTCTGTCTCTCTCTCTCTCTCTTTCTCTCTATCTCTCGCTCTCTCTCTCTATATATATATATATGTCTCTCTCTCTCTCTCTCTCTTTCCTTGATATTGAAGTGTAAAAGGGAAATTTTCAGTGATCGACCCTTATATGAAGCTCTGGGGTCTTTGAATAGAAGCAGTCTGCTGTGAGACAGGAATCCCTCCACTTCTTGCAGGATGCCAGGAAACATCAGATCAGGCAGGTATTTAAGGAATAGAACTTTGCATGAAGGAAAGGACCAGGAAGGACTGTTATTGTTGACATATCTTCCTGTCCTCTTCCTATTCCCATTTTCTCTGACCATGATAACTTCTTCTCTTTGTTTTATTTAGTTCTTGATTTTTCATCCTGTCTATTTTAAAAGTTCACACTTTCAATGGAAATTTTCTTAAGACTAATATATAAGTCAGGTTGCAGACTTCTGCATTTTGTTTTATTATCAATATTTTGTTTTCATTTTTAGTTTATTAATCTTTCCTTGGTCTTTGGTTCCTCCTAGAGTGGGCTGTGTTGACGATGTTGGTCTGTCTGGTGGTTTGTGGCAAGCTGACCTCCGTGGATGCAGCACCCCTCTGTACCAATGCCCAGGCTGGGTGCCATGTCCTCTCCCTGGCCAACCTGTTTGACCGGGTCATTCAACACTCAGCTAGGATGCACGGCATTTCAAATGACCTTCACTCCGAGTTTGTAAGTGCACTCATGCAAACAGCATAAGAATACTTTTCTAATGAATGAATAATCAATGAATAAGTCTAACTGTTTGGTCAAACTGAAAGTGTTATTCTGACTTTTTGTAGATGCCCCTTAAACACGATGTAACATTTTTGTACAAACTCAACCAGAAAACAACATATATGTATATATGTATATATATATATCATACACACACTCAATTACCAGTTAATAGGTACACCTAGCTAAAAGTAGTCAGTCTATCATAAATCTAAAATGCAATATTCCTGCTTTACCTTAATGTTCAGTTAGTGATCTAACTTCTTTAAAGAGTGGTATGATTATTTAGGAGGATGTAGTTTGTTTTCTTTTAAACTTCGTTGGCTATTTCCATTATTTTAACCTCATGTATTTACATGGGTTGGACAAAGTGATAGAATGAATCAACACCTCTCTAAATTCTCTCTAAGCTTTACTTTTGTTTTGTTAGACTGACTTAACTGTACTTAACATGCTTAATAAACAGGCAAAGATTAAAACACACACACACATATGCACATGCACACATAGATAGCAGGCCATTCTACTATTTCATTCACCATTTCTGTACTCTAGCTACAGCTGACATTTAGATGACACCTGACCTCCGATATTTCATTCATGTTTCTCCTGTCAGGAGCTTTACTTCCTGCCCAGTAAGAATCAGATTGGCCGGGTCAGTCGCAACTGTCACACGTCTACCATCCTTACCCCAAATGGCAAAGAGAATGCTCAGAGAATGGCGGTGAATTAACCTTTCTAAAAGTTATCTCCTTTTATTGGCATCAACTGTCCATATTTACAATAATAGAGAATTCTCTCCTCCTTTGCATTTTCCTTCCTTTGTTTTCATGTACAAGACACCATATGGATGTTGAAATCATTTTTCAGTTTTTAATTTCCTAAAGTTTCCATGTGTTATATACATTGCTCACTATTATTTTTTCCTATTGTGTCCTTTTACTTTTATTTTTGGAACATCCTAATATTCCAAAAACTATCAGTGGTAAAAACGTAGACATATAACTGTCATGACTTAAGGAAAATCTTTTAAATGTATTATTTGTTCCCCTGTCCTGTTATCACTGTAGAGAGAAGAACTGACGGAGGTGATTCTAAAGCTCCTGGTGGCATGGAGAGATCCTTTGTGGCATTTCCACCAGAACATGGCTCATCACCATGACTTTAATAACTTCAGCGCCAATAAATCTCTTGAAATGAGTGACATGGTGCATGAGCTACGCAAAGGTGTACAGAAAGTGGTTGAGAAGGTACTGTATATCTATATTTCCCCCGTCTACCGAAGTGTCCTTGGGGAAGACACTGAACCTCAAGTTGCTCATGATGGCAGGCGAACACCTAGTATGCCAGCTTTTGACAGCTCTATTTTTTAAACATTCTAGCCGAGATACAAGTATGCTTAATACATATAAAAACATAAAGTTAAACATGAAAATTAGACTAAAATATTTTTTCTTTAAAAAAAATAATACAAATGTTTTTTAAAAAAAAAAAGAAATTTATTAAAGTGAGGCCTAATCATACACTTATTTTATAGATTATTGAATCAAAAAGCTTTACGTTAAAAGTGTTCCTCATTTTCACATCTCTATCGAAACAATGTAAGTTCATGCTGTCAGGGCCCCTGCCTCTGCCTCTGCTTAGCTGGGAGTTTCTCTCTTACACTCCCCCCCCCCTCCTTAGGTTTTATCAGGCATGTGTGTGCCCCTGGTGTGTATGAATGAGTGAATGACAGACTGTAAAGTACTTTGAAGTTGCAATAATGTTATCACTGCATTCTACCTCAGTACAATGTAGTTTATAGTCAGGTTGCATAATCAAAGTAAATGAGAAGGAAAAACTTCTTTATGTCCCACAACAAACCCAAACTGCACCGTTCGCTATCAGTTGACTTATTGTTCGGCTCCAGCCATGACCTACACAGAAAGAAACAGACCACACTTACTGCCTGATTCTTTGTTATAGCGGAGAACAACAGATAATATTGAAAACTTAGTGAAGGATTATATACTAACTAAATCAAATGTTCAAAGCCATTTTCAAAATGTCCTGAAATGGTATGAATTTCTATAAGCTGACAAACTGTAAAATAAACTTAGCAACACGTATAGTTAGTTGACATCATTGATTATTTATATGTCTGTGCTTTTGTTGTGCTCTCAAATTTTCTATTTTGTAGCAAAAGTTGTAAACTTTTGCCTGATATACTGTTAATACACAATTATTTTTAAGAAAAGAACAGGCATTGAGACTTTCTTCTCCTTGTGTTCTGGGGCCATAGGATGTCTGGTATTAGTATGGTTATAGTGTGTATTCCATGTGAAATGTGTAGATTCTGTTTTGTAATCACACATTAAAATGGTAAAATACATAACAATTGAGTTAACAAAATCAAGACAAAAAAGATGCCTCTCAAGAATATCTCCTACTTAAACCTCATTTGAGTGAATGTACTGTTTCTTTTCCAGGATCTGTGTGTATTTAAAAGTCTTGACATGTCTTCTTTCAGATAAATGAGTTGTAATGGTAGGAAGCTACCATGCTTATGTGTGTCCTTTTTGCTTCAGATGCAGCTGTTGGGAATAATAAGTAACTCTGTCAGCAGCCTGGCTTCTCCTGAGGCTTTGTTGGCATCTGACAGTGCTGAGTGGCGCCTCATGAAATACTATGATCTTCTCTACTGCTTTCGTCGAGATTCCAACAAGGTCCAGAACTACCTGAAGATCCTTAAGTGTCGCATTGTTCCGGACCATGGATGTTAAAGGCCAAACAACAATGGAGATTGTGCAAAACCTTCTGAAATCTCAGCATTGGAATGGAAACGTGAACTACACAGATAAAGCTGTAGTTTTTGTTGTGTTTTCTATATGCAGAGTATCAGATGTTACTTGACACACACAGATGTTCAGTTATATTATGACTGAAGTGCTACTGAAACCCAAAGACTCTGTCCATCCTGACTGTAATTCCTGACATTATATACTCCATCCTTAAGAAACATTAAATTAAGGCAGACAGGATGGAATTACAGTCATACATGTTATGATACACTCCTGAAAAATGCATATCATGTTGAAATATAGTAATAATACATAAATATTTCAAGAAAAACATGTTTTTTCTGTCATTTCTACTGGAAAGACACTTATAGAAAAAGAGAGGGCTCCATGCAAATACCACTGCTGCAACACACAACACATTTCACCCTGAAGTCTTCAGATATTATGCATCCATGCATCATGGATGAGTTGTCATGCATGGATCATAACAATCCATGCATGACACCTTGCTCTCTGAGGCCTAAAGTTCACCTAGGAAAGGATGATCTGTCCTAATAAAGCACTCCTACACCTTAAGTGCACTGAAATGTACTGGTGGCCAGAGGAGGTCAAAAGCCCCCATCCCTCATAATGTAGTTGTCAGGAGCAACAGTCTCCAACAACTCTTTCAATGTACACAGTCCACTTCATGAGTATTTGGCAAGTTTCACATTTTTGTTGACATTTTTGCTTAAAAAATACTCTAGAGCAATTATTCTCAACATTCCTCCAGTGATATGGAATAAAACTTGATACTACTGCAGATTAGATGTGTTGTAACCTCCCTCCAGTTGAGAAACACTGCTCTGAACAATGAAGCGCTCACTCAGGGGAGCAGTATCGGCCAGCAAAGAGGATGCTCATGGAAGGGTTGTGTCGGATGAAGGGGCATTTCTGTGCCTTAACACACTACATTTGAAATAAAATACTAAGTATTACATTAAAGTGCCAATTTCAGTAGGTTTACATGAGCACAGAATGAACAGAGTCCCATATTTAATGGCCCATGCTTTATTATTACAAATTGCTGCAAACTGCCACAACCAAAGACACATTTAAAAAGCAATTAAGTATGTAATCTTAGATGCTTATTTAGGTCCTTATGTTTTTTTGAAACACCAAATTGTATTTGAGATAGCAGTAAACTCAAAGCATATAAGAGCCTAAAGCCCTTTATCTTTTCATGTCCCATTTATGTCATGTTGTGTCTCCTTGTGGTTGTTTTGCGACACGTTTTTCATTTAAGTGTCATTTATGTTGTGTCTAGTTTTTGTTGTTTTGTGTCTCATTTTTGTCAATTTGTCTCATTTTTTTGTTTTGTTTCTCATTTTGTCATTCTATGTCTTATTTGTTCCATTTTGTCTGTTGTTGTTTTGTTTCTTATGTCGCATTTTTATTTCGTGCCTCCTTGTTGTTTTTTCTCATGTTTTTCATGTGTCATTCACGTCGTGTCTAATTTTTGTCATTTTGTCTAATTTGTGTCTCATTTTTGATGTCTCAATTTTCTGTTTCGTTTCAGTGGTTTTGTCTCTTTTGTGCCAAATTTTTGTCATTGTATGTCTCATTTATGTAATTTTTTGTCTCTTTTGTGTTGTTTTGTCCTTTTTTATGTCGTCCTTCATTGTAGGAGGTGGGCTCTCCATTCCCCCTCCTTTCCCTCTTTTGTGTGTGCGAGGAATGCTGGCTGGCGCTAGCTTTGGATAATCACCTGAGTGAACACAACTGCAGCGGGGAGTGGTCAACCTGCAATTCCTGCAATACCTCTGCCATAAAAGCGTGACTGAGACCACTACTCTGATCTGCTCCGTGACAGACAAAATAATGACACTTGTTTTAAGGTGTGGCCAGAGATCCTCGCAAAACTTCTCACCTCTTCATTCCATGGTCTTGATGCAACGTGCTGAATGGCAATAATTAGGGACACTGACAAACCAGATCATTAAAGTGTAGCTAAATATGTTTTCAGTTTGGTTGTGGTGGAACATGTTGGCTGTTCCAGCAGCTTGAAGCATAAAGATGAAAGGCAGTTTTATCAGTAGACCTGGGAAATAACCAAATGTCTTGCTCCAGATGACCTGAGGAGTCTACTTGATTCACAGTTTGCAAATATATCGGAGATACTGGGGTGCTACAATATGTGGGTCCTTAAAATGAGTTTTAAAAATGTAAAAATAATTGTAATACTTACTGAAAGTAAGTGCAACTAGAATGCACTCAAGCGAGATGCAGACCCACGCCAGATACCTTCCTAAACACGCAACCTTGATCTTTGACCTTTTGAAAGGTCAAACTTAATGGGTGACCAGGTCAAGATCAACATCTGTGCTGAGTTTGATTATCCTATCTGTATTTGTTATCGAGTTATGGTGTGGACATACACACCCACACGCCCACATACAGAAAGACAGACAGATGTCAGTAAGTTCAAGGCCAAGAGGTGCAATGTGGTAGTCCTACCCTTAGATATGCCAAAGTTCATCATTGCAAGCTTATATAGTAGATTATAAGGGGATGTTACACTAATTAGCCCTGGGACCTTGACCTTTGACCCCAAAATTAATGGGCGACCAGGGTCAGTCAAGATGAACATCTGTGCCGAGTTTGATTATCCTATCTCTATTTGTTCTCAAGTTATGGTGCAGACAAAGCCACCCACACACCCACATACAGACAGACAGACAGATGGCAGTGACCACCCTACCCACAACCGACTCTGTCGGCGTGGGTAATGACTGCAGCACAGGTCATACGGTGATATTTCCTTCTATTAGTAAAATCCCTGACAGCTATCACAGGGCCATCACAGAGAGAAAGACATCCATACATGCTCACACTCACACCTATGGCCAATTTAGAATAACCAATTAACAGGTAGAACATGCAAACTCTACACAGAAAGAACCTAACTGAGGCCCAGGAACCTTCTTGCTGTGACGCGACAATACTAACCACTGCCCATGGCTAAATATGTGCATCATTTGAGAGTTATGAGTGACTTTTATAAGATAAAATGTTAACAGTGTGATTCAGCCACAGCAAACAAAATATTGTTGTCTCTACTGAAACATTACTATCACTAGTAGGGGCGTCTGGCCCCCACTTTGTGCCACTTTAAACACAGCTGAATACCTTTTGGACCTATGAGATGCCTTCCTGATGGTAGCATTTGACGGATAAGTCTACTAACCTTTCAGTGCAGAAAATTGAAATCCCACTTGAAAGCATGTGCTTACATTCAACATTATTCTATGAATGTAAAGAAATCCACAAGGTACAAGATTTATACATTTAGCTTGAGTTTGTTGTTTATTGAGTGAAAAAGACAAAGAAAAAAAAACTGCACCAACACTGGGCCAAAATATGGCTTTGACTGTGGATCTGTGGCTTCATGATGTTGCTGTTATGGTGATGACCTCTGACTTTCCAGTTGTCTGCTCTACACAGGAAACATGAATGGAGCCATCCCTGAAACAAACAGAAATAGTGATACCACAGCTATCTGATGAGGTGGCCCATGCACTGATCTGGAAGGACAGTTACCTTTTCATTGTCACCACTACGTCGATGTTGTGGTTTTCTTCTCTGGGCTGGAGATCTCTAAAGATAATCTGTTGTACACACAAATACATATACACAAGCAGAAAATGGTCAATGTAAATGATCAATAATAGAAATTCATTCTCTTTTTTCTATCAATTTCCTTTTTATAAATACACATTAATTTTAATAAATTTCTATAAACCTGCTACAATATGTTGCTATTCAAAGTTTACGGTATTTCCTGCTTCTACAGAGAATTTTATATTGTCTGTTCTTTAGAGATGAACAGCAGGTGTCCAAATTAAAAATAGCACATGTAGATGAAACCAAGTGATTTTATCTCCATGTGCTGTTTACCATGAGCACCACCAGCAACACCATTTAAGAGCGGAGTGCATTTTTAAAGTGTAGTTAGCCCAGTCAATTGTGTTAATACAATGTTGGGAAGCTAAATGGTATTGGTATGGTATTTGCAAAGACATGTCATTAGTGAAATACGCAGTCAACTCCACTGCCATTTCAAACATCACTTGTAGGGTGAGGTTTCAGAATTGGTTTCCAGTTTGAATATGTATTGCTGAATTACTACGATATTACAACTGGGCAGTTTCAGAGTGTTTGAGCAGATTTAACTGCCAAATCTGTTCAATCACATATTCCTAGGCCTGTTGCGCATACCACCAGGTCATATATATGAACAATAATAGGCGCATTGCTTAAACACCCTCACTAATATGTATGCAAGATTGCTCTGCAATGGTCACCAAGCTGTAACCACTAAAACTGAAGCAATACTTTGTAATACTATTAAATGCACATAGGAAACCCAAATACAAGAGTTTACCATCCAGCTCACTCATGATGTTTTGATGTAATGCAGTTGACATGAGTCCTGCTTTGCGGACGTCAAGAGTTGGAAGTCAAAAAACTTCCTGCAGCTAAATGACTCCAAATCGGAGGTGTTAATAATCACCCCCTCTGGGCCCTGCACCAGCAGCATTAATGACCTTTCCTCTAATCTGGGTCCCCTCTCAGACAATGTTCATAAGGAAGCTCACAATCTAGGAGTCATTTTTGATTCAGAGTTGTCTTTTGACACTCAAGAGACCAAAAGTGTTGCAACTGTGCTTTGTTCAACTGAGACAGTTAACCAGGATCAGGGCCTTCCTTTTCTCAGCAGACTTAGAAAAGGTTAGTTTTGCCTTCATCTCCTCCAGACTTGACTTTTGCAATGCGCTTTATTCTGGTATCAGCAAGCGTAACATCCAAAGGCTGCAGCTAGTACAAAATGCTGCTATCAGGCTTCTAACACGCACTAAAATGTGCAAACATACCCCAGTCCCTGCTGATATTCACTAGCTACCTGTCAGTTTTAGAATAGATTTTATTTCTTGTTTTTAAAGCCTTGAATGGTCAGGCTCCTGATTACATTTGTGATTTGCTAACTCCCTATGTTTCTGACCGTCATCCGAGATCCTCCATCAGGGCTCTCTTAATAGTTCCAAAGTTGTGACTAAAGCTGATCGGGCTTGCAGTTCGGGCCCCTCAGCTGTGGAACTCCCTCACAGGGAAGCAAATTCAGTGTCCTCTTTTAAACCTCTTGTAAAGACTTACTGTTATCGTCAGGTCTTGCTCTCTATTATCATTGATCACATTTAATTGTTCCCTGTTTTTGTAATTTTGAATTGCACACTAATTACCTATTGTATTGTATTATAATTATTTATTGTTGTATTGCATGTTTGGGTTTAATACTGTATTTGTGTTTTGTAAAGCACTTTGTAACTGTTTTGAAAGGTGCTCTAAAATAAAGTTATTATTGTTATTATGAGTAAGGATGGATATTGTTAAGATTTGAACATACTACTCTCTGACTATTCAGGCAGAATTAATGAACGGAAGCAAAAGCAACACAATCAGTCGGCTAACGGCTAATCTAAACATTTACCATGTAATTTTTGTCATACATACATTTTGAACTACAAGCTGAGCAGTCACATTGTGCTTTTCTCTACCTGTACAGTATTTAATGAACTTTCACTGGATGTTTACACAGACTGACCATGTTTCTCCTCCTACTCCTGAATGATTTGTTGCACTGATGAGAATGAGCGTTGTCAGTATTGACTCTAGTGAAGTGTAACCACAGTTTTGAATATTTACTTCTCTCCGCCATCGTCACTAGGAAACTGTGTTTGTGAGTGTGTGTTTGTGTGTGTGTGTGTGTGTGTGCTGCATAGAGCTGCAGCATTTGAGAAAGAGCTGGCCCACATACAGACTCTGACAGAGAAAATTCTCCTAGACTGAGAAAAAGCAAAAATGTGCATTAAATGAATTAGAAACTGTAGTTGGGTAAAATGTGCACGATAACGCTTATGTAACAATAATAAATAGGAAAAGTATTTTTTGAATTTGTCTAGTAGTGACAGTAGAACTGATAACCTCGGAGTTTATTTAGACACCTGTATTGAATAATTTAATCCCAGAGCCTGTGTAATACTGGGTTTTGGTACCCATCCCTACTCATCAGTGCCTATTACTACTGTGCAACCAGGCACAGTACTAATGGTCTGACATCTCACCAAGTGTTAGTGATTTTCTATACCTTAGATAGCTTTTCTGGCTGCTCCATGACAAATCTCTGGTAAATCTCCAAGCAGAGGGAGGACTGTTTCCCACCTCCACTCAGGATGTGATGTCTGCGGGCAGGAAGAGGTGTGCCGGATGGAAGGAGAAGAGTAAAAATCTCAGCCCCAGATTCATCCACTTCCTGCAACATACACCATCAAGCCAGACAGAGAAGAACAGGATTTATGTATTGTATATAACAAACAGCCACAACATTAAAACCACTGGTCTAACATTGTGTAGATTCCCCTCAGGGTGCCAAACCCACTCTGAATAATCGGGGTATAGACATGGAACCTCCAGGGGTGTCTTGTGATGTCTGGCACTGGGATTTTGGCAGCAGATCTTTTGGATCCCATAGGTTACAATGTGTGTCTGAGTGCACTATCCTTCTAGGGGAGGCCATTGGTGTTGGGGAGTGCTGCTCCATGGAGGAGGGAGTGCTAGGCCTGTAACCATGTTTAAGTTGATGGTATGTGGTAAAGTAACATTCCCAGGAATGCCAGGACCCAAAGTTTCCAAGCAGAGCGATGTATTGTGACAAGATGAACAATGTTTTTTACTCGGATGACCTGCTAGTGATTTTAACATTGTGGCTGATCGGTATACATCTATAATGAGTCAGACCTATTTAGAGAATGAAAACCTTTACATTTATATACATGCAAAAATCAAAAATGATTTGTCTTCTCACTGTTAAAAATGATATACAAAATACAACACTTTTATAGAATATTTACATTTTAATTACCTGCAAACATAAAGATGATTGATATTGTCACGACTGAAAATTATATACAACACAGTGTGAGTTTCTGACTAGTGCACCTTCATTAGTATGTCGGTTGCAGAGACATCCACTGTGACACATTCTTCCTCAGGGACAAAGCCATTGCTGCCAACCAGTAAGCCTGCTTCCAGGGCTGCTCCCACAGCAATGACCTCATCAGGGGGTGCTGAGCTGAGAAGCTCTACATCAGGAAACATTTCACGCATCATCTGCTGGAGACGAGGAATCCTGGCTGAGCCCCCGCAGAGGACCACCTAAAACATGCATATTTTACATCTCAAAAGCATGTTGCATTTTGATGAATTAATGGTTTTTGTTATCTTTGGTAGCTTGTTCTTTAATTCACAGAATTCACTATCACAATAAAAAGTAACCGTCATCTAAAGAATTACAACAACTATAACTACAGTTGGGTCATTTTATACAGAACTTCAATGAAAGCACACGTGGCTGTAAAAACACTGTACCTTGTTAATGTTGCTGGCAGACAGTCCTGCCTTCTCCAGCAGTACTTGAATTGGCTGGATGCTTTTGTTGAGGAGTGAGGAGCAGAGTAGCTCAAATCTAGCTCTGAAAAAAAACAGTACTGATGTTTTAACTATTTATTTACCCTTTGTCCATAAAAGCATACAGATAAAAACACACTGACAATTACTAATAAACATAATAAACCTGCTTGTAAAGGCAAAACAGCATTAATATGTATTACGCTCTGAATAAACCATTTGTGTGTTTGTCACACTCATTCAGATGTAGCAACTGTGACTTCATTTTCAGTAGTGTATAGTTTTTCATATTTGCAGTGTTTTTGCTTTCTGCTTTTGTTAAAACTATTTTTTTAGTTTTATACATCACTAATGCAATAAATCTTAAATTCATGAAGTTTTTAGTTTAGTTGGTTCAACAGTTTGAATATTTTGGAGGCTCCAGTTAATAACTGCATTACCTTGTACTGAAATGTGCTTATTTTGACTGCAGCATTTTAATCAGTGAGGCCAGGTTAATTAACACAGACACCTTTCTGTTTAATTCTGTGACTGTAAATTCAGTAACAACATTCCAGCATCATGAACTATATCCATCAAAATTATTGTGCAGTTGACTCACCACTTCTCTAAAACGTTTTAGTTCCAATATACCACTGTTGTCATGATTTAGATCACCTGACAGTTCAATGCAGACCCATTTAACTTCCACAAGAGTTTACTGTCGTTATAGTAACACCTGTTTGCATTCCACTAGATACTAATGCTAGCATAGCACTAGATTACTTGCACAGCACCATAAGCTCTCAACAGAGCACAAATCCAAAGGCAGCTCTTATCATTGTTGGGGATTTTAACCATGCAGATGTAAAGACAGTTCTCCCCAAACTTGAGCAACACATCAGTTGTTCCACTAGAGGGGAAGGCACACTGGATAAAGCTTATTTTAACATCAAGAAAGGCTTAGGCCAGTCAGATCACTTGTGCATACTTTTGTCCCCAGTATACAACCCCGCACCCCAGAAGAAAAACTCAACCTACTACCACTCAACCTAATGGTAAAAACATGGCCTGAAGGAGCCTCCTTGCAGCTGCAGGACTGTTTTGAAAGGACTAACGGGAACATCTTTGAGAATCAGGACTTGGAGAAACACACGTCATCTGTACTCTACTACATACAGAACTGTGTTGACAATGTCACTGTCAAAAAACAATCCAGATGTTTTTGATGTCTTGTTTGAAGCCCTGGATGACAAAGGAGGTTAAATCTCTTCTCAAGGACTGTAACATTGCCTTTAGGTCTGGCAACAGGGTTCTATACAGTGCTGCTAGAGCTAACATAAAGAGAGGCATAAAGAATGCTAAAGCGGCTTACAGCAGGAAGATTGAGGACCACTTTAACAACGACAGCGGGTGTGGCAGGGCATCCAGCACATCACCAACTACAAGACCTGCAAATCTGCAACTGCTGATGGTGATTGATCAACTATCTGCAATCATTTTTAATTAATTGTTGTTCACTCTGCAAATGAGTGCAACTCTCTCCCTTTGCAGACATGCATATGAATCCTGCCGCTGTCTGATGCTGCAGGTATTAAATAAACTCAGAGCCTATAGTTCCCAACAGCTGGAAAAAACAAATGTCAGCTCCTCTTAATCCTAGAGTTTTTGTAGGAAAAACATTAAGATTACATTCATTATTGGTTAGTATCATTTTTCTTTAATAGGATTTTAAGAGAAGTGTGTTTTTCATGTCAGTAAGGTATTATCATTATGGACCTTTAATTTTGTTGCCCATTAGACTTTAAATTTAGAGTTAAGTGTGTGAAAAAGGTGTGTTCTGATTTTGGCAAGCGTCTGTGTTTGTTCGGACAACTATTGTTGCTGAAATGTGGAAAAAATCCTTCCTTAAAGTCATGTCACACAACTCAAAGTATCTTTGCTTGTGTGTGTCTATGTAAAAATGTGATGCTCAGTTCACACTTATGCCGTTTTGAAAGCTATACGAAAATGTTACTAGGTCTAACCTAGTAAGATTCCTCGCACGTCATTTATGGATAAGCGACCATGAAGCGCATTCACGTATGCAGTTGACTCGTTTAGTTGCCGTCAGATTAATGGAACAGAGTGCATGTGTGAAAGGGGTTCAATTGAAACATAGCTCAGACATACTGCTCAAATCATCCACATCTGTGCTTGTTTAGTGTTTAGTATCTCATCTTTATCATTTCTTGTGTTGTTATCAGGGTGTCAGAATAACAGCTTACCTCGAGACATTGCATTCAAAGTCAATGCCATCATGCAGGGAGTCAACAAAACAGTTAGCTGATCCCAAGGAGGACAAGGAGTGCTTGGCCATGTCTGCACCGTTCATCAGCTTCAGCATCGCCCGAGCATTACTGCTAACATCATGTTTAAAGGTGCTGCACAATACACACAGACAAATAACATCAGGATGATTAGGAAGACTCAAATATAAGCAGTCTGTACAACGTTTTTTGGTTCTGGTGTGTGTGTGTGTGGGGGGGTTATCTATATTTCTCTATCTACAGAGCACACCGTCTGCTCCATTCATCGGTTTCATGTACATATAAACCACAACACTGAAACCACCATCCTAATATTGCAAAGGTCTCTTTAGTGGCACCAAAAGAGCTTCGAGTCATTGAGGCATGGACACAGAATCCCTGACAGCCTCCTGTGGTGTTTCACATCAGGACGTCAGAAGTGATCCTGAGGGTTTGCTCTGCCACATTCAGAATGAGCTGGACTGAACTTGGAAGCCAGGTCAAACCTTTGGCCTCTTGAGGTTCTGTTCCTCAGCAGTTTTTGCAGTGTGTCTGGGCACACCGTAGGGCTGCCACTAACGACCATTTTACCATCGATTAACCTAACCTACACTACTTTACAGAGTAATCAATTACTATTTCAATTATTTTATTTTATTTTGACAAACTATATGTCATTGTATAATGGAGCATAGTATGAAATGTAAACAAAAGTTTAAATAATAAAGTACCAAACTGTCGAGTTGAGCTGGAAACTCCAACATGAGCAAAATAAATAAAAAATACCACTTAAGTCAGCAGTGCAACTCAAAATGAAATCCAAGCTCTATCAACCCTTAAAGTTAAAAAGCACAGACCAGCTACAGCAATTTCTTTTTTCCTTGTTGTGCAACTGCTCTCTGACGTCGGCAGTAGTTCAGAATTTTCTAAAAATATAGTCAAATTCTCTGTAGTACAGTTGTCTTCAGCTCCTGTGTGTTAAATTTGTCAGACATTATCATATTTATAAAATAAAGATTTTAGCAGTGCAGAGCAACAGCTTGATTAAAATCTAGTCTTAATGAGCCCTTTTTCTGTCAATATTTCATACTAGTTCTGTTGTCTGAAAACAGACAAAAATATGCTATTGAGAACACCAAATCTGGCTACAGTATATAAAAGCACAATATATAAGAGCACAAGGAGGAGCAAAACGATGGCTCTGTGCTGAATAGCGCCTGTGTGTGTCTCTTCAGGTGCTGCATTGCGTTAACACTGCTGTGGTATGCTATTTAAACTTTGCACATTTTACAAACCAAATTTTTGTTGTATGCCCTACCCTCAAAGCCTTTGGTTTTTATAAACTTTTGCATTTAACCGATTTCGTCACCTCCACTGCTGTCTGGAATTGCAGCGCTAAGTGCAGCTGACAAATTGACTGGACTGGACTGGAAATTAGTTACAATGAAGTAAAAAAGAAAAAAATGATGCAATTTGGGCATCAACATAGCTGATTATGCCAACTTATCAGGACAGTCAGAGAGCACTGTGCTTGGAGAGGCTGCTGGTGTTAGGGATGATACACCCCTAACACTTGTCCTTATACACCAGGACATGGCTGTCAACACAGTGCATGGTGTTCCCATATCATAGGAACATAGACATGAATGTCAGGAACAAAGGCATTCCAACAGAAAATTGCACTGTAATGATATGATCAGTGTTATTCACTTCACCTAGCAGCGGTTTTAATGTTGTGGCTGCTCAGTTTAAATATGTACTGTACATATATCTTGTTTTATTGTAGCATTAATATGTAATACAATCTCAATGCTTCTGGGTGTAAACATCTGTCAGTTGTGCCATATAAATCTAAAGCTGATATCAAAGTAACATATCACTAAATGTAACTGTTTTCACAGTTTTCCACAATTACATTTGTTAGAAAACATTAACAAATTGTACAGAGAACTTTGAGAAGTAGAAACAAACAAATAGCTACCGTTTAAACTCTGAGGCGAGATGCTGGGCTAAGGCCTGGGTGAAACTCTCCCCTCCAATGCTGTGATCAGTGTGGGTGTTGAGAACACGGAACATTCCTCCATTGACCTGAAGCACCGTTACACTCAGGGACGTCCCACCCAACTTATACACCAGGACATGGCTGTCAACACAGTGCATATAAGTATGAGGACAAATCACCTGGATTCAGTTGTAATGCCATAATGGGTCTATTGACTCAAGGGGGAATCATATAAACAACGAGTAAACAGAAAAATTTCACATTGGAAGCATTGAAACATGCACTGCTCACATTACGTTGGAAGGGGAAAAGTGGGGACTATTCAATTCACATCATTTACATTTATATAGCACCAATTCACAAAATAGGTCATCTCAAGGCCCTTAACATAGTAAAGTTAATTCCCCACAAATCTAGAATTTCTCTTGGATGAAAGGAGATAGAAAAAAGACAAACAACAAAGAGGAAAACAAACAATTTGGAGGTCGGTGAGGTCAGTAACTGCAGATCATAAACATGTAGCTCTGCAGTCACAGATACCTACAATGAGGAAAGACAAACTATGGCAAGGAGAGGAAACAAAGTTAGTGACATGCAATGGTGACTATCAACAACTGAAGAGATGACTGCAGATGGTGATGGGCCAAAATCACTTGTGACAGTACATTTCAATGTTTTACATTACCAACAAAATATGATATAACACACTTAGAGGGGCTAACATAGCTCTGCCTTATCTCTACTGAACAAACTGCTATGCAATGGTGTAAATTGTAAACAACTTTCAGTTTGTCCAGGACAAGCTCCCCCAGGAAATTCAGCCCAAGAGCAAAACATAGGTGCAAAAATAAGTCTCCAAGAGCCCCAAAATTTAATCACAGGACCTGCAGGTGACCATGTTGTTGATCTGAACAAAAGT
The DNA here is from genome assembly GCA_024666655.1 of Dascyllus trimaculatus. Classification (NCBI taxonomy): domain Eukaryota; kingdom Metazoa; phylum Chordata; class Actinopteri; family Pomacentridae; genus Dascyllus; species Dascyllus trimaculatus. The sequence continues at coordinate 2,988,182 of CM045457.1, forward strand.
GCATGCATTTACAATCAGAAAAGGCCTGGAAGGACATGGAATCAACCCAGAAAACCTACAAATACCTTGCAACTGACGGTATTTTGCATTGAAGAGTGATCATTTCATCAAGTCAGTGTCAGAGACTGGACATTTATACGACAGACTTCACAAGCAACTCAGACAGCTGTCACTTGGAGAAGTTCTCTGATGACTCTGCAATCATCGGTCTCATCACAGATGACATGGAGTGCAGAGAACTGACTCAGGGCTTTGTAGACTGCTGTCAGCAGAACCACCTCCAGATCAATGCTAGGAAAACAACAGGCGGTCTTCTGCAGGTGCAAACACACTCAGCCTACACCAGTGGACATCTGGGGAACGGACATTCCTAGATGTGTTCACCTGAACTAGAAACTGGACTGGTCGGACAATACTAATACCAACACAAAAAAAGGAGTAGACTCTATCTGCTAAGGAGACTCAGGTCTTTCTGAGTGCTGGGTCATTGTTTGACTTTGTGTCAGCATCAGGCATTTCTATGCAGTTGTATGCAGGGGCAGCAGCGTTTCTGCAGCAGGCAAGAGCGGACTTAAAACGCTGGTGAAGAAAGCCCACCTGTGTCCTGGGACGACCTCCCGACCCAGTGAAGATCGTGTAAACAGCAGGATGATGGCTAAGCTATCATCCCCATTGGAGAACATGTCTCTTCCCCTACAGGACACTCTGACAGCACTGACCAGCTCCTTCAGTGACAAGCTGCTTTTCCGCAGCATGTGAAGGAGAGATAATGCAGGTCCTTCCCTCCAAGGGCTGTCAGACTTTACAACCAGCACTGCTTCCAGCAGACCACACATAGAAAAAACTGTCATATACACTCTGTTGCAACATCAGTGCAGTAAAATCTGCACAATATGGACAATATTGTTATTTTGCACATTCAGAGGAATCTCTGCAATATCTGAGTTTCTACATGTAGAAAAATCTTTACAATGGCAACAGTACTTCTGTATATTTCTTGTTTATTTCTATTTTTCTACTGATGTCCCTACATATTTGCACTATCTCCTTTGCTGCAGTAACACTGCAATTTCCCTGCTGTGGAAATAATAAAGGCTTATCTTATCTTCATCTATCTGTTTCAAAGTGGATCAAGTGTTCGTTCAAATATGCTGAAAAACCCAACTCCTTCCTCATGTCTTAATATGTAAAGTTATCTCTGAACAAAGTGTTTATTCATTGTTAGTAAATTTAGTGTGTGATGTCTTCACTTGTAACATACAGGACAAGTACATGTTTGTTGCCAGAAAACTAAAATAGTCTCTAATCCCTATCCTACTCTTCAACCAACTGAGAAAAGTCTCTCTTGCTCTTGATTATATGAGTAATGACTAATCACATTTGATTTTTGAATAAAAGGCCAACATCAGCAAGTCATTAAACAAATCAACATTTGGAAAAATTTAACATGAACCAGGAACATGTCACTGTTCCTTTTCTTCCGTGTCGTACCTCTTTCCAGAAGGGTAGTCTTGTCCGATGTTGTAGGCCAACAGAGCAGCAGCAGGCTCATGTATCAGCCTCAGTACATGGAACCCTGCAGCTTCAGCTGCCTCCCTGCACAAAACAAACACAAAGTAGAGGACTTAAATAAAAAATAAATAAATGGAAAGATTTTCACAGTCACAGAACAAAGTGAAAAAGTTGTAATGGCTAGTAATGCAGCCTACCTTAGAGCACGCTTCTGATTAAGTGCAAACTCGAAAGGGACAGTAATAACCACGTCACTTACATCAGAACCCAAAGCTGACTGAGCGGTTTCTGTTAAAAAAGGGAATGATTAATTAACTTTCTGTGCATTTACAAAGTGTGTGTGTGTGTCTGTGTGTCTGTGTGTTATAAATAAAGTACCTTTCATTTTGTGGAAGATGAGTTTAGCAACGTCCTCTGGAGCAACATACTCTGGGTGTTCTCCTGCTGTAATCTCATAATAAGGCTTCTCTCCTCTGCTGACAACCTAAATACAGCAATAACTGCTCAGACTGATTCACTGTTTTCTCAGTAGAGCCACTTTTGGTGGATAACTTTAAAAATTGAACTAAAGCCCCATTCAAACTGGATTTTTCTTTCTAGTGGAGGAAATGATGAATTTAATAATACCTGTCGCAGTCTGTAATTTTAGTCCAATGAATTTTCCCAAGTAATAATTACAGGAGAAATAACTTCCTGTTTTACAGTAAACTTGCTGTAGTCTTGGAATTTTAAATCCTATCTTGAGAAATGTCGTTGTAGTGTATGATACCTACAGGTTACAAGTAGAATGTTCAAGTCTATCACAAACAACAGGTTTGTGATAGGGCAACAGGTCTGGTGGACATTCCTTCAGTCAGTATGCCAATATAACGCTTCCTCGAAACTTGCAACATCTGTGGCATTGTGCTGTGTGATCAAACTGCATATTTTAGAGTGGTCTTTTGTTTTGGCGAGCATAAGGCACACTTGTGCCATAATCATGCTGTCTAATCAGCATCTTGATATGCCACATCTGTGAGGTGGATGGATTGTCTTGGCAAGAGAGAAGAGCTCACTAACAGATTTAGAAGAATTTGTGAACAATATTTGAGAGAAAAAAGGCCTTTTGTGAATATAGAAAAAGTCTTAGATCTTTGAGTTCAGCTCATAAAAACAAACAAAAAAAACCATCCCAGTTCTTGCATGGCCAGCATTCTCACTGGACATGTCATCCATTGAGGAAGTTTGGGATGCTCTGGATCGTTGTATACAACAGCGTGTCCCAGATCTTGCCAATATCCAGCCATTGACGAGGAGCACATCAACATTCCACAGGCCACAATCATCAACCTGATCAACCTATGTGAAGGTGATGTGTTGCACTGAGTGAGGCAAATGGTTGTCACATCAGATACTGACTGGTTTTCTGGCTTACCCCCACCCCACATAATTTTGTTCAGTGTACAATATTGCAAAATTTAAAATTCCTTTATAGTATTTAGGTAGGTTTCTGCTCACCATTGCCATTTATACAGCACGGTGACACCGTGCCAAAAGTGACGACATTACTGGTGGGGCGCAGTGAGCCTTAGTATTATTTTGACTGACTGTGTTCTCTACAATCATCTCAAAGATCCATCAATGTGGAAGCAAAGGGATGCCCAGTCGAGACAACACTCCTTAAGTGTGACTGCTACCACAATTGGAAAAGATGATATACTTCAGAAAAAAGTGGCAAAACTGAAGTTGTGTTTGTCTTTGCAGTGCTGTGAAAAAGCACTGCAAAGACTGGAACATTCAAGTGTGTGAAATATTGAAAAACAGAAGATGCCAGGCAAATACGTTTTCACAGTACATGATTTACGTCCTGTACATTACCTCCTCTATTGTTATACCAGTCGTGCAGATTGTATTTTTCTCAGTGGTGATTAGTACGGTTTAGGAGAAGACTACAGCAAGTCAAGCACACCTCATGAGTCAGTCCAAAAGGTTAGGGTGCTGTGTTGATGTCCAAGTTTGCATGCACAATAACCATTATTTCAAGCATAATGGTGGTTTCATCCTGTCTGAATAGGGCTTCTAAGACAAAAGTAATGAACCATAATGCCTTTGATTGAAGTGACAGAACTGTATGAGCAGAATGTGAAAAAAGAAACAGAATCTATTGCTGTAAAGCAATCATTTAAAAAATTTTGGTGGAAAAGATTTTTTAAAAGTACAGAGACAACACACACACTTTATCTGTCAACAAACTCACCTGACACTTGGTCTCTCTTTTATGAGTTTGTGTCTCTGGATCATTGAACCTACCCATGGACAGAGACAGAAAAAACTTGTTCAGGAATATAATGCATGTCTGTTATCCAGGGGGTGACAGAGGTAATTAGACCAATTTATTTTGCTGATCTGGAGTTCTTTATATCATCAATGACTGCTCATACATACTCAAGAATTTGAATCAAGAGTGAGGCTGCTTATTATTATGTACCACAGGCACAAATGTTCTCAGAAATTATTTTGTATAACTGTCTAATTTTTGGCAACCACTGTTCAGTTACTAAGCAAATTTAACGAGTTCTTCTCGTTACTGGTGTTACAAAGAAATTTTCCACCAAAATGTCACTTGATTAAGCTTCAGCTTCAGTGTTGCATATACCAAGCTGCCATACTGTTTGGCATATGCTGGCCCTGATGTCAGTGGATGCTGGAAACATTCCTCAAGAGATTTTGGTCCATACTGGCCTGGTAGCATTATACAGTTGCTGCATATCTGTTGACTACACATTCATGATGTGAATCTCCCCTTCCACCACATCAAGGTGCACTGCTGAATTGAGATCTGGTGACTGTGGAGACCACTAGAGTACAGTAAACTCATAGTCATGCTCAGGAAACCAGTTTGAGATGATGCCAGCTTTGTGAAAGAATGTGTTATCCTACTGGAAGTAGCCTTTAGGAAATGGGTACACTGTGGTTATAGAGGAACAGACATTGTCAGCAGCAAAACTCAGGTAGGCTGTGGCATTTAAACAATGTTCATTGGGTAAGAAGAGGCCCAAATTGTGCCAAGAAGATATTCCCCACATCATTACACCACCAGCCTGAACTGTTTATACTAGCCAGGATGAATCCATGCTTTCACGCTGTTTACACCAAAATTCTGCCCCTACCAACTGAATGTCACAGACAATGCTACCATAGGGGGTTTTTGGTTCCTTCCCACCGTCGCTGACTGCTGCTCATAGGGAATCCAAAAGCAACCTTGGATTGTTGGGTTTTCTGTTTCCTGTTTTTCTGTTTCCTGTTAATTCTTACAATGTTTAAGCTCTATGTGACGACTTGTGTTGTAAATATGCGCTATATAAATCAAATTGAACTGAATTGAATTTTCCAATCTCCTATGAGCACATGGAAATCATAGCCTCAGTTTCCTGTCCTTAGCTAACAGGAGAGGCACTAGTAACATGTTATTTGAGCCACTGTTGTCTTTCTTTGACCTCTGGCATCAACAAGGCATATCAAATCTATATAGTCATGGAAAAAATTATTAGACCTCCCTTGTTTTCTTCAATTTCTTATTCGTTGTAATGCCTGGTCCCGCTAAAGGTATATTACCTGAAGAATACAATGAACACAACAAAAAATGCAGCTGATTACATAATACTTTATGTCCTGTTTGACATGCTTAAGCTTAATTGTATTCCCAGGGTATATAAGAGGCCATTTCATGTCATAAGCAGCACTGCACATGCAAAGGTCTAGAGTGGTTTCCTGCTTACATTCAAGCCGCAGCACAATTCAGAAGTTGCTGGCTCTCACATAATGCCTAAAACAAAAGAATTATGTGAAGCCACAAAGGCAGCCATCTTGGCACTTCTGGAAATTGGCATGAGTGAGAGACAGGTAGCGTAAAAACTGAAGATCTCCAAGACAGCTGTTCATTACACCAAGAAAAAACAAGCTGAACATGGTACTACCAAATCGCTAGCTGGTCGCAGCAGGAAATGTCTTTCTACCCCACGAGATGACCGTGCACACATCCATTCCTGTGTCAGGAATCATTGTCAGACCTTCAGTGACCTTAAAAATGAGCAGGCACTGTTGAGAAATGTGACCTGTTCAAGCACAGTTTGAAACCGACTTCTTGAAGCTGGTCTGAAGTCACAGGACAGGGAAGAAGCCCTTCATCAACGAGAGGCAGAGGAAGCCCGGTTACTCTTTACTGGGGATCACAAGGATTGGACTGTTGATGATTGGGCTAAGGTTCTCTTCAGTGATGAATACAGTTTTCAGTTGATCCCCACTCAGCCAACTTACTGGTTAGGAGGAAGCCTGGAGAAGCCTACAAACCAGACTGTCTTGCCCCTACAGTAAAACATGGGGGTGGATCAGTGACGATCTGGGTTGTTTCAGTTTGGGTGGAACAGAGCTAATGAACCAGGTAATGTACAGGGCTACTCTTGAAAACAGTCTTCTTCCATCAGCTGGAAAACTCTTTCCTGACTCAAATAACTGGATTTTCCAACAAGACAATGCCCCTTGCCACACAGCAAGGTCAGTTAAAGCCTGGATGGAGAACCAGAACATTGGAACCATTCCTTGGCCTGCCCAATTGAAAACCAGTGGAAAATCATCAAACACAAAATGGAGAACCACAAGCCCAAAAACAAAGCACACTTGTTGAATTTGTGCAACAGGAATGGGCTGCTGTGACAGCAGAACAATGCCAGAAGCTGGTGGAGAGCATGTCAAGAGGCATGACTGCAGTCATCAAAAACAGTGGTTATGCAATCAAGTATAGCTCCTGTGTGCATCACGTGACTAAAACAGACAGAAAAAACATGGAAAAAGCACTGTTTTTGGCAGTAAAATGCCATAACTATTGATGTAAGAACTTCAGTGATTTTGGTTATTATCAACAAAATCATGGAAAATGGCAAGATATTAGCTCTTAAATCTATGAACTATAAACTTTTGAGCTATTTTTGTCTATTTTTATCATTATATTTGTCCAAACAAATCTACCTTTAGTGGTAGCAGGGATTAAAATGAAATAGGAAAAGAAACTGAAGAAAACAAGGGCGGTCAAATAATTTTTTCCATCACTGTATACAAACACACACACACATATATATATATATATATATATATATACACAAATTACTAATATATATAGAAAGTATATCACCTTCTTCCCAGTATTTGTTTCACTCTAACAACGGTGTTGGCAGCGTTTCGGACCCGTCCTTGCTTTGCAGCTATACCTACGATCTGCAGAAAAGAAAAAGTTGTCAATAAGCAGACACAAGCAATGACAACCTTGGTACAGAGACATTACAGTTACATAACACACCTGCCAATAATGTAATAATAAATTCTAAATTTCCTGGAAGGCACTGCCTGAAAGGATCAATAAAGTTCTATCTATCTATCTATCTATCTATCTAATAATCTGGCTCTCAGGCTATGTACAAATCAAGTCTTTATGTCTCAATAAAAAAAGCTAAATAATACAATACACACACAATTAGACAAGCACATTAAATGGGACAGGACAGTGTAATACTCTACAACTACAACAGGTATAACATTTTATATTATATAATAAAAGTACTGCTTTCACTACTGCAGAAGCATGTTGCATTCACCAAGTGTAGAAGTGAAGATGATTTGTGTCATCTGCTGAGCTGCCCTGGTGAACACAGAAGGGGACTTTTTTACACTAAACTTAAACAAGGAACAATGCATAACGCCTTCTGGACTGAAGCATGAAAAAATGACAGCATCTGTCCTGCTGCCCTCTTTTTAATGAAGGATCTTTCCCAGTGTGTTAAACGTAACCAAAAACAAAACAGAATCAACTAGTTTTCTCCTAGAAGTTCTCAAAAGGTTCAGATTACAGGAATCTCCAGGTTACAGGTCATTAAGTTGCTGTATTCGAAGAGCCATTGGATTAATGACTGCTGTCTCACAGTTACAAAAAAATTCTTCTTTTTCCTTTAAATATCAATATCTAAATAAAATTAGTTATTAAAAATACATCAAGTACAGGCAACCAACCTGAAGGTACTTAAATTTCCTCTTGTCATTGACAAAACCCCTAAAATTCTTCTTGTCTTTCAATAGCTTAGATGTTATTCTATACCACTGTTTTCACTAGAATGTGCGGGTCTACATTGCCCCTGCTATCTCTCTACTCACAGACGCTCAAGCTCATTAACTTACATACGACTCTGCAAGACACTGTTAAAACTACCTGACACTGAACAATGGCAGAGTAATTCAGCTGTATGTGTGAATTTGACACTGATCATGAAAAAGAAGAATGACACATAAAGCCCCATCCCGTAAGTTAACAAGATCACAGTTTTTTGAGCTTTCACTCCTTGCTTCACGTGCAATTTTGTGCAATCTCTACAACAGAGGTGGAAAGTGCAAAGTCAGCCAGCCACAAGAGTCATGTTAATGAGACAGGTATCACAGGAACAGGTATAAGTAATCCAGAATTATGCTTTAAGAAAAGTTAAGCATAGGTTCTACCTGCTCAGTGTCTCTGTAGCCCACCACAGCTGGAGTTACTCTGTCTCCTGCATCATTAGCCACCACATCAGCCCGTCCATCCTGAAACACAGATGCAAACAGACAAATGCACACACCCTTCAATAATGAAAGATTTCTAATTTTAGTTCCTGACAGGTTTCTGACAGTGTCCCTTGGAGAATCTTGTGGTGGCCTACAGGGCCATGACTACTAGCCATATGATCCTTGTTTTATTGAAGTAAGAGCAGGTTAAGCACTGCACGCCTGACCTAAACTGTTGTTTAGGATCACAATCAGCTACTTTACTTTGTTGGAAATTAGTAGCTTGATCCAATCAAGTTGGAAGATAGTTGTTAGACAACGGGGTGAAGTTCGAGGATCTCAGGATCATACGATGTGTGAAAAAAAGATGGGACACTGGTTGCTGATCACACAATTGAGCCAAAGAAATGGATTAATTAAAGCAAACAAGATAAACCTGACGACAATTCTGAGAGCCAAAGGAGAGGATCTGAATGCTTTTGTAAATGATAGACTTCAGTTCTAGATTTCTAAAAACATTCTTTCAAGTTGCCGTTAACCTCATTGAGTGTACACAGAGGAAAAAACAAGATTTTTAGCAATATAAAATAAAAATGAAATGGTGCCTTCCAACATACATATCTTAAAGGGCAGTAAAGATTACTTTCATTAGGAGTTATTCTGTTGTCTGGATCCAAAAACAATTTTTAAATATTTAATACCCAAAACAATTTCATAGGACTTAGGATGAAGTCTGGATCAGCAATATAGCAATATAAAAGTAAATAAAGTAATCTGGACAGAATGACTGTATTATAACTGGGAGTGATTCATTTCCAATTACTTCCAATCCAACTTGTTAAAAACTAGTGAATAATAGATAAAGCAGGAAAAATCTAGATAAATCCAAATGTTAAAATCTACTTTTACAAGTATCAGGAAGAGGTGTTTTAAAAATACAATCTCAATAGCATTTCGTGGCGCTGTTTGGGTTCAGACCCACAGTCGGCTACTATAAAAACAAAACGGCACATTACACTAAATGTTACAAAGAACCATCCGGGGAGTGCTGCAGGTTCCATCTTTTCATTGGGTTATATTTAAGTAGGCCTGCGTTGCGCTGAGTGTACACTGCACCCATCATAGAAAATACAAGGTACTTTCTACCTTTTACTTTGGACTTTGGCAAACGTGGATATCACAGTGTTTTTACAGTAGTAGTTGAATGGATGCTGCAGAGCTATCGCTATCCATCGTGTCATACACTGTACAGTTTAACAGCAGCTTAACCACCACCGCCATCTCCGTTGTATTTTGAAGTTAAGATCAAATCCGTGACTATCTTATCAATCGTAAGTATGGCACATGAAAATCAGGTAGACTTAAAGTCACAGCAACTTACCTTATATATCGCTACACAAGCGCATGTGTAACCGAAGTGAACCCCAATCGCTGACATGCTGCAAAATGTGAGCTCGAAGGGTTGGATGACTCGCACGCGGCTGATACTGCACCCCGAGGAACGACTTCCGGCAGAAGTTTTCCAGAACAAAAGCTTGCAACTTCTGTAGCTGTTCTGTCTCAGTTCAGAGGCTGCATCCTCCGAAGGCTGCGTTTGAAGGCCGAATACGTCACAGCGGTGCGACGAAGGCTGTCCCATTTCTGTTTTTTTGACATTTAATTTTTTATTGAACATAAATTAGCAGTTGAAATAGATTAAATAAAAGCGCAACATATGTTATATGAAGTTATAAATACAAAAATGCACATCTACACAAATAAACGGTCGGAGAATTAAATAACAAACAAACCAACACAAAATAAAGCAAAAAAAAGAGAGAAAAAAACAACATATTTTATAGTAGTAGAATATTGATGTATCTCGTTTTCAAAATGATGTCCATTTGATTTTGTCTGTGCCCATTTTGTTTTATGCATATGCTATTTTGCATGATTAGAGTCTGTAGCTGTGTCCCAATTCAGGGGCTGCATCCTTCGAAGGACACAGCCTACCCGTCCTTCGAAGGCTGGGTTCTTTGACGGACGGGTAGGCTGTATGAGAAGGCTGCATGAGCGTTTGTTAAATGAGAGCCCATATGGTCTAACCTAACCATGACCTCCTGCTTGAGCCATGACGTCTTGAAGCGCCGCTTCCGTTGCCTAGCAACCCGGACAGCCAAATTTTTATCCCGAGAATCAGGATGAGGCGACGTTGAAATTTTACCTCATTTTTTGACTGAATTTGATCCCCGAAATTGTCATTTTTGTTTTTAATATGTTTTATATCCTTGAAGACTTGAAGGGTTTTTGCTGTCCAGTTATACTGAACTAAATTATCTGATAAACAAGAAGCGCTCACAGCTGGTTTAAACCTGTTAACAATCACACTGATATGAACTTCAAATATTTTAAATCGCCACAATCTCTAGACTGAGTGTTTATGATGAGGATCACTAAATACCTGCTGTCTGAACAGAAACCAAATATAATGTATGTTAAACATGTTATCAGATAACTTGGTGGAACTAAACTAAGAAAAGTGAGGATAGTCATGTTTTCACTCGTCTACAGAGAGAATCACCACCAATAGAAGCTCCAGCAGCATTTTATATCCATTTTTCTTCACCTCCATATAGTAAATTCAATAAGGATTAAATATATGAATAATGGTCAATGAATGAGTCGTCTGTGTGGTGAAATATAACTTAAACACTGAAGCTGTCCAACTGGAAAGTAAACGTTTGCAGTGGCTCACATCAACAAACTTAATTGATTTTTTAAGACAAATTTTAATGTTTTTAACTTTTGTATTGTTACCTATTTGAGTGAGCTGTAACACAATACTTATATTTAAAACTATAATCCTCTGCCACTGATGAATCCATCTTTTCCGCCAGCCATGAGCACTTAAAACTCCAGCTGTTTATAAACTGTCACCAGCGTGCAATGAATCTTGGGATATTTGGGGCTACAAAGGATACACTGATTCATCTTAAAATCTGTGGAAAAGAGGGACGCATTCTTCGGCCGCATTTGAAGGAATCTTCGGGTTTTAATGAAATGGGACAGCCGTCGTCGCACAGCTGTGATGTATGCGGCTTTCAAATGCAGCCTTCAAAGGATGCAGCCCTGAACTGACACAGCTTGCATCAGAAGGGAAACGTCTTTGGGAATTATTGTATTTTCAAAATAAAGGATCTCGTCACTTGCCTGGAGGCTGATTACAGGCCCTGCTGTGTTATTGTTAAGATTCTGAATATGAGACCAGAGGTTTTTACTGCAAGTGCAGTGATAAATCAAGTGGATAATGGTTTCTTGTTCTATTTGGCAGAAGTCACATGTGTAATCTATATCTAATTTGAATCCTTCTAATGTTTTTTTTTTGTTTTGTTTTTTTGGCAGGGTATATGTTACGTAAGATTTTAAAGGAAACTTCTTCGACTTTATTGTAGATGCAGTGCCACCTACCAGCCACGCCCTGCTCCTGTTTATTTCTCTCTGTATGACAAGTTCCAGTGTGAAGTAGCTATCAGTGATGTGCAGTCAGGGTAGGCAGTGCCTACCCAAGGCTGAATTGAAATGAATGAAATATTCATTTTTAATTATTTGTTTTAATTGTAATATAATTATAAATTATTTTAATTTATTTTTAAATTTCAGATAGTCTGCAGTACCTACAGGTTTAAAAGTGACAGCATTTTGTGCTTTTCATAGCCCAATTAAAATGACTCAACAGCGCCATCTCCTGGACAGCAGAGAGGCTGCACAAGTCACTCACTCTTGCACTGTATTACGGTTAAGGCCACACCCTCTCCCGATGAGCCGTCGGCAAAGGCACTCTGCCTTTCCCTGTCATATCAGTCCATTGATGTGTTCGTGCATGTGCAGTCAGTTCCCCAATATGAAAATCATTTACGTAAAAAGGCAGATCGCTACGCTGCCCTTGGGCGTAACTGTGCTATGCTAAATGCTATATGTACGTTCAGAGTGCATTAGTGAATTGAGACTGCGCTGCCGCGCTCTTTAGCTAGTTGGCGGGATAACAGGCAGGATGATAGCGCTGGAGAGGATAAAAATATTTCCACAACTTTCTTTTGAAGCAAGTTTTGAATGATGGGAGACCAACACCTGAGCTACCGGATCTCCAGCAAAGGAAGGGACAGAAAATTGTACGTACTTTCCAAAGTGAGTGGTATAAAAGAAAGGATTGGCTTTAGAAAGGATGCGCCTCACTTAACCGGCTGTTCTGCTTTCCGTGTTTGCTGTTTGGCGGCACCACCGACAAGGTCTGGACAAATGCAGGACACTGTGATTTGAACAACTTGCCTTGTGCCATAGTCAAACGTGAAAAATCAGTGGTCCACATACAGAGCCAGACTGCTCTGAAAACATTCGGCCACAGCAGAATTGACCTGGCTTTGGACGAGCAACGACGGCTAGGTGTTAGCATGCACAATGAGACAGTTAAAAAGAACAGAGAGATCCTTAAAAGTCTGATAGATGTTGTGTGTTTCCTCGGTAAGCAAGAGCTTGCTTTCCGTGGAAACAATGAAATTGAAAGTTCTTCAAACTGTGGAAATTACATCGAGCTGCTGCACCTGCTAACCAGCAAGGATGCAGATCTAGCCTCCCACTTGGCGTCATCTACAGTGTTTCCCAGCACCTCAAACAGAATTCAGAACAACTTGATTGAGGCGATTGCAGATGTTCTGAGGGATGACATTAAAGAGGAAGTGGGTGCGGCTCAGTTTGTTGCAGTGGAGGTAGATGAAACGACAGACATCACAAACAAGGCTCAGCTCTCAGTCATTTTAAGGTACGTCTCTGGCAGTGAGGTGAGGGAGGCTTTTGTGAGCTTTGATGATGTCGGTGATGACAGGAGAGCGACAGCAATCGCTAACTATGTGTTCGGTGTACTGGACAAGTTTAACTGTGCACACAAGTTGGTAGCACAAACCTATCATGGCGTATCAGTCATGGCATCGCAGCTAAATGGAGTGCAGGCAAAAGTCAGAGAAAAGGTCCCAGAAGCAATGTTTACTCACTGCTACGGTCATAAACTGAACCTCATCCTTTCACAGTCTGCACAGAAGAAAAGTCTTTTTTAAGACTGTGGAGGGCCTTGCTGCTTATTTTAGCAAGTCTACAAAACGCAGCAAGCTACTTGATGAAGTGGTGAAACGGCGCATTCCACGCACAGCAGCAACCAGATGGAACTCAAACTCCAGGCTTGTTCAGACCATCATGTTCAACCACGCAGAGCTTCGTGAGGTGTTCAACCTTATTCAGGGAAACCCTGATGAATGGGATGGACAAGCTCCAGCTATGGCCTCTGGATTCAGTCTCTGGCTCTCTAAAGCTTCCACCTGCTTTCTTCTCATGGTGTACAGCGCAATTTTCACAGAGACAGACGCGTTGTTCCGTGTTCTCCAGGCCAAGGTGATGGACATAGGCTTCTGCTCCCTTCGTGTCAGCGACACCATGAAAACCCTGAGCAACCAGCAGGAGTCCTTTGACTCATTTCATGATCGTTTTCAGGAGTGGTGCAACTATGAACTTGGTCGACAGCAACACGCGCAGCAAGCAGCCGGCCCCAGAGGAGAGACGAAAGTTGTTCTACAGCATCCTGGACAACATCAACTTGCAGATGGAGGCAAGATTCCAGAACCTGGGAGAACTTGATTTTCTGTCTTTTTTTGTCTCTTGATGATGCAAAACTGCATAGCCTCGCTAAATATGGCAAGCATTTTGATTTTGTGAGGCTAAAGGCCGGCCTCATCGGACTGTATAGTTCACAGATGACCAGAAACAAATCACCCCAACAACTGCTGGCTTTCCAGGTTGAAAATGACCTTGAACAGACTGTTCCAGAGGCAATGAAGCTGCTGAAGTTGGTGCTGACCTTTCCAGCCACCACAGCATCGGTGGAGAGGTCTTTCTCTGCCTTAAAGCACATAAAAACCTACAGCCACAACAGGACAGAGCAAGGAAGGCTTTCATCTCTGGCTCTCATATCTACTGAGAAAGAGAGACTCATAAAGCTGAAGACCAAGACAGCAGATTTTTACAACGCTGTGATCAACAACTTTGTCAAGAAGGACAGGCGCATGGACTTCATCTTCAAATAAAGTAAGTTAAAGCTCTTTCTCTCTCTCTCTCTCTCTCTCTCTCTCTCTCTCTGAGATGGCGGAGTGAGGCTGTAGGGAGCTGAGAGCGGATTGTGTGGAAGCGGGAGTGAGGTTTTTTTGATAACCTTACTTTAGCATATGGTTGTTTGTTTAGTGTGTGTTTTGTTTAGAGTTGTTGTTTGTTAGTTTCGTATCGTTTAGTGCAGTGTGTGTGTGTGTGTGTGTGTGTGTGTTCTCTGTTTGGCGTGCTAACCGGCATCATGCCGGTAGCTGACACTACTATGGCAGAGTTAGAAAGGCTGACTCGCCGTCATGCCATTAAACTGGTGCCGTCAGTGGCGTGTAGTGTGGAGGAGGCCGGGCTGGCTGTGGGTGAGGTCGTTGGCTGCGATTCTGTTAAATCTGCTTCGAGAATGAATGGAGCAATTGTCCTCTTCCTTGATGCTACGGCTAAGGTTGGCAAGGTGGTAGAGTCAGGTGTAGTCATTCAAGACACCTTTACTCCTGTTCTTCCCCTCGTTAACCCTGCCACCGCTGCCCGGTCTGGGACAGCTGTTGACGGAGAACCGTCGCGGCCTGCCGGGGCCGGGTAGACTACTGGCGGAGGGGCGCCGTGGCCTGCCCGGGCCGGGGTGGCCGCCGACGTGGGGACGTCGCGGGCCACCCGGTCTGGGGCTGCTGTTGGTGGGGAGTCACTGGGGGCTGCTCGGTCTGGGGAGGCTGTGGGCGGAGAACCACCGCGGCCTGCCCCGGCCGAGGTGGCCGCGGAAGGGAAGAGCGATGTAAACGAGGCTGAGATAGCCGATGAAGGGGAAAGCAATGAACAAAGAAATGAGGACGCAGCGTCAGTGTGTGACTTTCTTGAGGAGGACATGTTAACTGATGATGAGGATCTTAAAGTGTCACAAAAAAGGAAAAACATAGGGTCAGGAAGCCATCAGACCAAAGCTCCTAAGATCCGTGTCAGAGCCAGTCAGGAGGGGGACAGCGATGTTCCCCTCTCTCAAGAGTCTCACTCTTTTTACTACTCTAATGAGATTAAGAAGTTTTTAGAAAAAACTAAAGGACAGAGGCTCGTCACTGTTGAGGAGCACTTCCCTGACCTGAAACTTTTTATTAAGTCAGCCAAATCCCTGACCAGGAGAACTGGGACTACTGATGTGCTGACAGATCAGGAGATATATAGACTGAGAAAGCACATAGTTAAAGTGAGAGCCCAAATCATCAATAATGATGATGAACAATAAAATCTGCTCCTCTTTAACAGTCATTGTTCTTTTAGCTTCTCTTTTATCCATGTGTGACTTTAATCTCAGCATTTTAAACCTGAACGGAGCCAGGGCTGATTTTAAAAGAGCCGCTCTTTTTAAGCTCATGGAGATAAAGAGGATCGATGTCATGTTTGTTCAGGAGACCCACAGCACTGTAGACAATGAATGTGAATGGAGGCAGGCTTTTAATGGGGAGGTCATTTTAAGTCATAAGTCCAGTCTAAGTGGAGGGGTATGTATTTTATTCTCTAGGAGTTTTTTACCTGTCTCTTTTATTTTGGATGAAATCATTCCAGGTGTTTTTATCAAAGTGACAGCTGTGTTTGAACATGTGAAGCTGGTGTTTTTAAATGTCTATGCTTCAACCAACAGGTCGGAGAGGATGGCGTTTTTAAACATTTTAAGCGACACTGTTAAAGATTTAAATGACACTGATTTTATGTTTTTAGGAGGTGACTTCAACTGCACTGAAGTACCTCTTTTAGACAGAAACCATGTGGAACCCCACCCTGCTTCCTCCAGCAGGATCAGACAGCTCATAGAGACTCACCAGCTGTCTGATGTGTGGAGGTCTTTTAACAGTAACCTGCGTCAGTACACCTGGAGTCATTCAAAAGACAACATTTTATCTTTAGCTAGACTGGACCGCCTCTATGTTTTTAACCATCATGTAGGTATTTTTAAAGGATGTCACATTCAACCCGTGGGCTTCAGCGATCATTCTTTAGTTTCATGCTCTGTTTTTATTAAAAACATTCGTTTAAGAAGCGCCTATTGGCATTTTAATACGGCTCTTTTAAACAACCAGGCTTTTAGAACTGCTTTTAAATATTTTTGGGTGCGCCACAGAGGGAGCAGGCCTGCCTTTCCCAGCACTCAGCAGTGGTGGGATGTGGGGAAGACCCACGTCAAACTACTGTGCCAGCAGTTCACTCGTAACGCCACAAGAGATTTAACCCGATCTTTGAGAAATCTGGAGTTTGAGGCGGAAGAACTGCAGTCTCTAGCAGAGGCCTCGGGAAATCAAGGGCATTTAGGATCCCTCAAACGCAAAAAGGCAGCCATAGCCAACCTGCTAGGTGTGTCAGCACAGGGGGCTCTGGTCAGGTGCAGGTTTCTAAATGTGGCACAGATGGACGCCCCGTCTCGATTTTTCTTTGGGCTGGAGCAGAAAAATGGACAAAGGAAGATCATTCACTGCTTACGTACGGGGAGTGGCTCCGACATCTCAGACTCGTCTGAGATTAGGAAGTTTGCTGCCGGTTTCTACAGAGACCTTTTTAGGAGTGAGTGCTCAGATAATCCAGATGTGCACAGTAGTTTCCTAGCAGGTCTCCCCCAGGTCAGCTCTGAGGATAATGACGAGCTGACGGCGGAGCTGACCCTGGAAGAGCTGTACGCAGCCATGATGAGCCTGCAGAGTGGCAAAGCGCCGGGGATGGACGGCCTTCCTGTTGACTTTTACAAGTCCTTCTGGTCCATTATAGGACCAGACCTGCTCGAGGTCATGAAAGACAGTCTCAAAATAGGAAGACTTCCTCTGAGCTGCAGGAGGGCCGTCATCACCCTGCTGCCAAAGAAGGGTGACCTGCAGCAAATAAAGAACTGGAGACCAGTGTCACTGCTGTGCATGGATTATAAAATCCTGTCCAAAGCTCTGGCCCTCAGACTGAGAGAGGTGATGGCGTCCATCATCCACCCTGACCAGACCTACTGTGTGCCTGGCAGGCTCATAAGTGACAACGTCACTTTGATTCGGGATGTTCTGGCTCTTTCCAGTGAATTGGGCTTAGATACTGGTCTGATTTCAATAGACCAGGAAAAGGCTTTTGACCCGGTGGAACACCAGTACCTGTGGAGAACCTTAGCCGGGTTCGGGTTCCACCCTGGTTTTATAGCCAAGATCCGGGCTCTCTATACTGGCGTTGCGAGTGTTCTGAAGATTAACGGTGGGCTGAGTGCACCCTTTGATATTGAGAGGGGGGTCAGGCAGGGATGCCCCCTCTCGGGTATGTTGTACTCTGTGGCCATCGAGCCTCTGCTGCACCTATTGAGACAGAAGCTGACAGGAGTTTATTTCCCCATGTGTCCTGTGTCTTTTAAAATGTCTGTTTATGCTGATGATCTTATTGTGATTTTAAAGTCACAGAAAGATATTGATGTTTTGACTGACACTGTTAATTTATTTGGTCTTATCTCCTCTGCCAAGGTCAACTGGGGAAAGAGCGAGGCTGTGGTGGTGGGGGAGAGGCTGGAGGGTCAGCTCAGTCTGCCTGCTGGACTCACCTGGAAGAAAGGGGGCCTCAAATATCTGGGGATCTTCCTGGGGGATGAGACCACAACAAAGAAAAACTGGGACAATGTCTTAGAAAGTGTAGAGGGCCGGTTGAAGAAGTGGAGGTGGCTCCTCCCTAAAATGTCTTATAGAGGGCGTGTCCTTATAGCCAACAATCTGGTCTCATCCTCCCTGTGGCACAGGATGGCCTGCATGGACCATCCAGCCTCTCTCCTCCCACAGGTACAACGGCTTTTAGTTGATTTTATTTGGGACAGGTTGCACTGGGTCCCACAGAGTGTCCTTTTCCTACCTAAAGAGGAGGGGGGGCAGGGC
This sequence comes from Dascyllus trimaculatus, assembly GCA_024666655.1. NCBI lineage: Eukaryota > Metazoa > Chordata > Actinopteri > Pomacentridae > Dascyllus > Dascyllus trimaculatus. The sequence continues at coordinate 3,006,244 of CM045457.1, forward strand.
CTGGTTCATTTAGCCAGCAGGGGGGCTGCTTTTAGACTGCAGTTTATTCAGAGGTTTTTAACGGGATCAAGGGATGCTCTGTGGAAAACTCTATCCCAGTGCAGCAGACCTGAAGGACTCTGCAGGTCTTCTTCTGGCCCCATGTCCTGGTGCTTCACTGCAGGATGCCTCAGGTAAAACCTTTTATCAACTGATGGTAAAAACATTGAACAGGAGGAAGTTGAGTGGGCGCTTGGACACCCCCTGGAGGAGTAAGCTGGGTGCAGAGGGCTGGAGACCAGTCTGGAGGTCCCTGTATTCTCCTCCACTGACTAAAAGACACAGAGATTTACAGTGGAGGATCCTCCATGGAGCTGTGGCGGTGAACTCCTTCATCTCTGTCGTGAACGAGGCTGTAGAGGATAAATGCCCGTTCTGCAGAGAGAGAGAGACTGTGTTTCACTGTTTCACTGAGTGTCAGAGACTTTCAGCTTTGTTCCTGTTTTTACAAACTGTTTTTACTGCTTTTACTGAGGTTTTTACCAAACATGTTTTTATCGCTGGTTTTAAGCACACGAGGCAGAAGAAGCAGAAAAGCCGGCTGCTGAACTTTGTGCTGGGCCAGGCCAAGATGGCAGTTTACGTGAGTCGGAAGAGGAAGGTGGAGGAGGGGGAGATCACCTCTCCTGTTCATGTGTGTGTGGGGCTCATCAGGTCCAGGATCTCTCTGGACTTCAGCTTTTACAAAGCCTCAGGAGATCTGAACTCTTTCAGGGACATGTGGGGTTATAAGAGTGTGCTGTGTGACACAGCAGAGGAACATCTGAGCTTTGGGAGTGTGCTGGACATGTAAATGTGTGTATTTTTGTATAGGAGTGTGTGTGTGCATGTGTGTGTATGTATGTATACATGAGTGTATGTATAGTTTACATATGTGTGCAGGTGCTCATATGTGTAGATGTGTGTATGTGTATGTAGATATATATATATATATATATATATATGTATGTATATATGTATGTGTGTATGTATATATATATATATATATGCGCTGTGTATTTGGGTGTGTATGCATTTTTTAATATACTGTATTTAATGGAAAAAATTAAAAACATATTTTTTTAAAAAACAGTGAATTGTAAGAGTGGAAAATAAAGGTGTGTTGAAAATCAAATCTCTCTCTCTCTCTCTCTCTCTCTCTCTCTCTCTGTTTCTCTCGTCTATGTTGTGTGATTACAGCGGTGGTCATTGTGTGAGCTATATGGTGTATATACGGGAAAATATGGTGTTTTAAGAATTTGAAATTCCTATTATTAGCTGATGTCAGGATTCCCCCGTGGATGGCATGAATTAAGGGAAAGAGGTGCTTCACATTTTGAATACGTGCATAAACCTATTGGTTGTAAAGGTTTTGGCTGTCACTTTCATGTGCATTTGGGGTGTGGACGCGCCATAAGAGCGGTTTCAGCACCGCAGACAGCTCCACCATCTGAGTTGTTGTTGTTGTCATTTGCGCCGCCGTGCCATGAGATATATCTTGTTGTGAGAGTATGGAGACTGCTATTGAATAATTGTTTAAGTTTCTTTAATGATGTTTCTTAATTTAGTTGTGCACTTGCCAGCCGGCACATATGAAATTGTCTTTGGGGTCACATTGGTGGTCTCGATTGGTAACGCCCTGCCTACCTAACCCTAGAGCTCACGGCACGTCACTGGTAGCTATTGGTCTTTTAATAGGCTGGATGAGGTTCCTGATGTATTTATTGGTACATGTTTTTTTCATAATATTGATTTCTCCTATGTATAATTTATTCTGGATTTTCTGTATTTGATTAGTGAATTGAGAGTTTTTACGAGTTGTAAGAGTCCATCTGGAATTGCTTTACAAACTTTACTATGTTCAATTTGCCATATTTGAAGTTTATACATTGCAATGAATTCATTATAAGGAAATGTATGCCCCTGCAAATTGATAAGTTGGCTGTCCCTCACTATTCCATTGTCAAACCCGGTTTTGAGAAATAGCAGTTTATTGCGATGTTTGACATTTAGATTGTTCCAAATGTAGCAGCTGGTTGGTGAGAAGCTGTGTTTGTAGATCAGCCTCCAGGACAGAAAGAAACAAAGGAAACAAAGAAATGTTTGTGGTAGTTTTTCAGGTTTGTTGTTACATTTTAATGAGAATTTATGTTCTCCAATTTGATTGAATATATATTTTGGGATTATATTCCATATGTTTACTTTTTCTTTTACTAACAAGGATATCCAATTAATTCTGAACACATTATTAACAGTTTTAAAGCTCAAGACTTCCAGCCCACCATTTCCTTTCTGATTACAGAGAATGTCTTTCTTTAAGTAATGGGTTTTGTTCTTCCACATAAAATTTAAAAGCATTTAAAGCATCTAGTTTTTTTTTTTTACATATTTTGTCAGACATATTCATTGATAAAGAGATATATACTGATCTTGAAATACCTTCAGCCTTAAAACTCTTCCATAAATTGAGAGGTCACGCATCAACCACATGTTGAATTTTGTATTAATTTGATTAAGGATGGAGAAAGTTTAAGTTACAATGTTCTATTTGATCGCCATTCACAATTACTCCACGGTAAGTAACAGTTTCCTTTACCAGAATGCCGTGTATTTCAAGATCATCACATTTATTGAGCGGCAACAAGACTGACTTACCTAAATTCATTCTTAATAGATAGATAGATGGATGGATGGATGGATGGATGGATGGATGGATGGATGGATGGATGGATGGATAGATAGATAGATAGATAGATAGATAGATAGATAGATAGATAGATAGATAGATAGATAGATAGATAGATAGATGGATGGATGGATGGATGGATGGATGGATGGATGGATAGATAGATAGATAGATAGATAGATAGATAGATAGATAGACAGATAGACAGATAGACAGATAGATAGATAGATATAACTTTATTGATCCTTTCAGGCATGCCTTCCAGGAAATTTAGAATAATCCTGACACCCCTGAGAATTCTTTAATGCAATCAATTACTGTACTTACATCTGTCTGATTATTAATGAATAGTGCTGTATCATCAGCCAACTGTGATATTGTAAATTCTCTCTCAAAGGCATTGATAGCTTGAAAACTGGTCATTTTGATATAAGTGGCCATCATTTGTGCTACAAGCAGGAAGATGTATGGGCTGATCGTTCTTGTTTTATTCCTCTTTCTATGTAGAATCTTGGAGATGTTCCATGTGTCAATTTAACAGCGCTATAACAGCCATTATAGACTGTTTGACTTACACTGATGAATCGATCTTCAATTCCAAAGCTTTTTAGTGTTTTAAGCATGAATTTATAATTGACTGTATCAAATGTGTTATAAAAATCCACAAACAAAACTGCCCTCAGCAGTGTATTCATTATAATCCAACAGGTCCAAAATCCACCTTACATTATTAATAATACAACAACCTGGCATAAATCCTGACTGCTCTTCATCAATAATTTCTGCCAGTCCCATCTTGAGTCTGCAAAAACTGAGGCAAGTATTTTGGCATCACTAGTTAACAAGGTAATCAGCTTCCAATTGTCAATATTCAATTTATCTTTTTTTGGTTTGGGTATTTTTTTAATAAGACCTTGTTGTAATGTTGGCGGTAGATGGCCTTTTGTTATTGCTTCCTCCAACACTTGAAGCAGAGCAAGATACTAAAAAAATCTTTGAAGTATCTATTAAATTCACTTGTCAGGCCGTCATTACCTGGAGACTTGTTATCTCTGAGAGAGCAATAGATTTTAGTACATCACAAATGTTGATCTATCATTTTTAAATTCTTCATCAAATGTTTTTATATTATGTTTTCCATTTTGCAGTATAAATCCATTTTATTTTCATCAAGAATTTCCTTGGAATATAATTTACTGTAAAAATTGGCAATATATTCTGCAATCATTTTACCATCTTCACAAACAGTATCATTTATGTTTGGTTCACTTATCAAGGACATTTCATAATTCCCTTTTTCCAAGTTAAAAAAAAAATATTTGGAGCATTTTTCACCTTGTTCAAGCCATTTCCTCCTTGATCTAATAAAAGCACCTTTTGCCTTTTCTTCATAGATTTGATCAAGGGAAACTTAATAATTAACTTAATAATTCAACATCTGCTTGTTTAGACTCGGTTAAGCTCACATTTTCAGTTAATTTCATGATTTGTGAGACAGTTTGCAATTCTTTCTCATTCTTTACTTTAGACATTTTTTGCTTGATATAATTGCCAACTTTCTAATTTCAAATTTCATTAATTCCCAGGATTTTCTGTAGTGATTAGTTAACATGGCCATTCTCTAGTGTTTTTCAATAAGATTTTGAGTTTGCCTTTTAAAATCATTATCGTTCAGTAGATTTTTATTAAATTTCCAATAGTCAGTGTTTGTTCTAGCCCTTCTGGACAAAAGGATGATTACAATAGTAACAGCTTCATGGTCAGTAAATACAGTCGGCATAATTTCTGTTTTTTCTACATTTTCAATCATATTTGTTGAGACAAACCAGAAGTCCAGCCAGGACTGTAAAGACATGTCCTTATTGCTCCATGTATACAGTTTTGTATCTGGGTGTTTTTGTCTTCAGATGTCAATTAAGTCCATCCTGTTACATATATTATTTAATTCATTGCCTTTTCATCTTTTGGAGGCCATCTATCATCTCTGTCATTCATTATAGTGTTAAAGTCTCCACCCCATATGATTTTGGCTGCAGGAAATTTAGACAACCATGTATTTACTTTGCTTCCAATGGCTTGAAATAAAGTTGTGTTTGTTTTTCTGTCATTTGTTGCATAGATGTTTACAAAAATGAACACAGCATTATCATTTTCAATAATCAATATAATCCATCGAACATTATCATCAGAAAGATGTTTGATGATTTTCCCTCTTTAGTATAGTGACCCCTGCTGATCTACTGCTACCAAAAGAAAACCAAATATCTTTTCCCCATTGACTTTTACAGAACAGCACATCTGATTCTGAGGCATGAGTTTCCTGTAAAAAATAAAAATCTGCACATTTCCCTTGACAAAACAACAATAAGCCTTTCCTTTTCAAATAATTTCTAATCCCCCTGAAATTGATGGACAACACAGAAATAGACATGAAAAAAGAAAAAAGAAAAGAAAACAAGACTTTGTCTCTGACTCCTCTCTTAGAATGAAAACAGAAAAAGGCAGGCCATCGACACCTGTAGCATCTTATAGATTAGTCACTTAACAAAAGGAAATGTTTCTTTGGCTCAATCAAAATTAGTCATCACTGTATTGCTTTCGTCCATTAGTAGTTCCTTATTATAGCCGAATATGGCCGTTAAACAAAAGTCAGGACTAACCTGGTTCTCTTTGAGTTTATTTTAGTCGTTCAGAATAATCTCTCCTTCTCCTTTGATCAAGGCCGTCCTCCCATGTAGTAGGCCGTCTTCCCTGCCTCACATGCACTCTTAACATGGGGTACAGTTTTATTTGTCTCTCATGGTCCCCTTTCGACAGGTCCTCCTTGAACTGCAGGCCAAGTTGCTGCAGGTAGGGGCATGTCCTCGCTGCCTTCCTAATAGCCACTCTGCTCTCCTGGGAGATGCTGTGCAGGACGGTGGTTCTCAGTCTGGTCCCCTCCTTCGCAGCGCTGCGTCTCACCAGGCGATGAGCAACATCCATGTCCTGCACCAGCAGGTCCTTCATGTCAGATACCACCTTCTGACAAATTCTGATCACTTCCCCGTGGATGTCCTCCTCCATGGATTCAGGCATTCCTTCCAGTCTCAGATTTTGTCTTCTCATGTGAGTTTCCATTTCATCCATTCTTCCTTGCATGGCTGCGACAGGCTGCTCCACTTTAGTGACTCTCTGTTCCAAAGCCAGTCTTGCAGTAACAGCCTTCAGGTCTGCAGACACATGTTTGAGCTTGTCCTCCAGGAGAATCATTCTGCTTTCGATGGCGTCAGCTCTGTTGTTGATAAGTTTCTTGAGCATTTCAAACTGCACCAGCATAGCGGGGTACAGTTCAGGTTCTTGGTCGCAGGAGATTTAGATGATGTAACTGGCAGCGGGGGAAGTCCTTTCAATATTGTTTGAACCACATGCAGTCTTAGTGTAATCATGGTCAGCTGCGGCAAGCAACTGTGCATATGTTCTACGTTGTTGTGAGGAGTTCAGTCTCTTTGTGCCACCCCTTGAAGTCACACTCACTCATTGATTGCGTGAATACATTGCAATGCAATTTGATGACCAGCGAGTGAAGTAACCGTTCCTTTTGTTACTTCTTTGTATGTTTGGTGCATGGTTTCTCACGCTCTCTGGCTCAGACCGCCACCTTGTCGCTCTTGCTCTACCTGTAGTAGCTTTAGTTTGCTCTTTATTTTGCCCATTTCTGTATTAAGAAGTCTCCTTCAAATATGGCCAACAAATGTATCCTTCTTTTCCTCCCCATGAAGAATGTGTCAGATGGATAATTCACAGCCCAACATCTTCCAAGATTGACAGTTCGATCCACAGCTGGAGATTTAACTGCTCACACCAATACTGAAAAGATGGATTTATCAGTGGCAGATGACTATACTTTTAAATGTAAGTATTGTGTTGCAGCTCACTCCAATAGCTAACGATACAATTGTTAAAAACTCAACGGACTTAAAACACTTAAAATTAGTTTTAAAAAATCGGTTTAGTTACGTGACGTTACTGATATGAGTCACTGCAATTTAAAATGTTTACTTTCCAGTCATACAGCTTTAGTGTTTAAGTTATATTTTACTGAGATTGTGGCGAGTTTATAATATTTTAGGTTCATATCACTGTCAGTGTTACCAAATTTAATCAAGCTGTGAACGCTTCTCGTTTTTCATACAGTTTAGTCCAGTACAACTGTTGTGACTGATTTTAATAGATTTTAATGGCTAACATGAACTTACTGCTTTATTTATCTACTAAATGTGTCAAGTTAGCTTTGTTTCATTCATATAACCAGGCAAAGAGGAATAAAAGTTTTTAAATACCTGACAGTTTCGATGGGTCACTTCCGTCTTCTTCAGAAATTCATCCAGATGTCAGGGATGACGTGCCTCATCAGCTGATGTTACTGCTCCTGATGTCAGATCACCCCCCTCCAAGACGGTACTCCAGGTATGAGACAGGTTGTAGGCTCCCTCATCTCTGTTCATCATCCTGGGGGTACGTTTTCAAATTTCCACTGCCTCCATTATCCAACGTCTGAAACGGTTTTCTTCAGCGCGAATGACTCTGGCTTCCTCCCAGTTAATGATGTGGTTCTCCCTCCGGCAGTGATCGGCTATGCTGGTTTTCAATCTACTTGTTCAACTTTGGCTTTCTCTGTTCTGGTGTGTGTGTTTGGTTGTTGTTTTGTTTTGTTTTTTTTTCTTTCTCGCACTCCTTTTTATGTTCGTTTTTTCGGATGATCCCCAACATCTGGATGACGTTCTGAAGAAGACAGAAGTGATCCATCGAAACTGTCAGGTATTTAAAAACTTTAATTCCTTTTTGCCTGGTTATATGAATGAAACAAAGCTAATTTGTCAAATGGGAGGCAAAATGAACTTCTTTAGGCTACTAAATTTGTCCTATTTTTTAAATTTCCAAAGGTGTTGGGTTTTTTTTTTTTGTGGTGGTGGTACGTAGCAAAACTTACTCTAACATTTCCTTTTTTAGATTGTTGTAGGAAACAAGAAGCTGACAGCTGAAGTTATAAAACAAAAAATAAGCGGACAAAATAATGATTTATTTACTGGTTGCAAAAACTTCAGCCTCGTTAGGCTGGAGGTAAGACATGAGTAACCTATTTGTGGTTTTCCCAATTAAACCATGTAGTGTTGGATGACGTCCAAAGCCTGCCATCTCCAGCAGAGAGACAGCGAGGGAGAAAGAGAAGGAGAGACAGAGAAGATGAGATGATGGAGCTACTGAGGGAAAATAGAGCTGGAGAGAGAGAGGGAGGAGAGAAGGGCCCAAGGACACAAAGAAAGACTGGACAGACTATTCTCCCTGAGTGTTACTTAGCACTTTTGAAAACCTTAAAGATGGAGATTAAAAACTATAGAGAAGACAACGATAAAGAAGGTACAGATCCAACAATGTTATGGGATGCCTTAAAGGCAGTAATGAGGGGTAAATTACTATCACATACTTCATTAAAAAGAAGAGACTTTCAGAGTTCAAGGCTGTCTCGGGATTTGGAACATTTATAAAGATCAAAAATGTGATATCTAAAACAAACATACTATGAAGGAGGTTCTAAATCAACCAGATCTTTAGCCAGACGTCTAAGAAATAAACAAGTTAATACTATACATAAGATTAGGGAACCTTAATCTAAAGCTTTGGTTTATACACCAGTAGAGATTAAAAAAGCATTCGAAGAATATTACACAAATCTTTACTCTCAACCGGCAGCAGCAAACGAAGCGACAATTAAATTAGTTTTAGATTCTTTAGACCTCCCAAATATAGGAGAATCACAAAATGCCACAATCTGTGCACCAATAACAGAAAAAGAATTGGAGAATGCAGTGAAAAGAATGAAATGCAACAAAACCCCAGGTATTTATGGATTTCTTATTGAATGATATAGGATTTTTAAGAAAGAGTTAAATCCTATGTTACTAATATCATTTAACCAGACACTTAAAAATGATATCCTCCCTCCTTCATGGAGAGAAGCCATAATTACTCCAATACATAAAGAGGGTTAAAAAACAGGAATTCTGCAAAAATTATAGACCAGTATCTACATTAAATTATGACTATAAGACATATACATCCGCAGAGGTACCAAGATGGCAGACTAGAAAGTTGCGCTGTGAAAAGCTCTCTTTTGGACCGAAACTTTTGTTGACCAAACCTGTTTTGTTCCACCTGACGTGTGAAGATGGATATTAATAAGCGACCAAAGCCTACAAAACTGCAGCCTCCGGCGCGTCCGACCCCAAAAACATCACAACAAACACCGAACGAAAATGAACACAACTACTATGCAATGGAAGTGGCTATGGAGAAAAAACATGGCCGCAGCGACGACTCTGCACCCCCAACTCCAAGAAAGTCACCGTTAGAAAAGAAATCTAAGCCAAACGAGAGAGAGGATGACAGCCAAGTTTCCAACAATGCCATTTTTGACACAATAATGGAGCTGAGCAAGCATGTGACCGAATGGAGACACAGCTGGACAATATTAGAGAACAGAACTGAACACCGCTATGGTTGCTAACTTGACAAAGACAGTGCAGTTTAACTCGGAGGAGCTGAAAGGAGCTAAAAAGAAAATGCTGGAAATGGGAAAGATCAATGAACGCTTGCTGAAACAGAACGGTGAAAAAGGAGTGCGAGAAAGAAACCAAAAAAAACCAAAAACAACAACCAAACACACACACCAGAACAGAGAAAGCCAAAGTTGAACAAGTAGACTGAAAATCAGCATAGCCGATCACTGCCGGAGGGAGAACCACATCATTAACTGGGAGGAAGCCAGAGTCATTGGCACTGAGGAAAACAGATTCAGCGTGTTCTGGAGCTCTCCGTGTATACTCAGTTAAAACTTTTAAAAAATACCCACTTAACCTCCAACTTCGTTTAGAAGTTGTAATATGGGCTTGAGTCCTAGAAATAAGGCTCGAAATTTGTCTACGAAGCAATTTCCAGCTGGGGAAACTACAACACGTGAAGCTAGCGACAAGTGCGGCATGACAGCGACCAGGCAACATGAGAGGGAAGGGAGCTCACTCTACAAGAGATAAAACGTGGTAATGAAGCCCTTTCACAAAAGCTCAACTTTAAAATCGCTGAAATCAACCAGTCTATTTCGGAGCTTAAAACAGTGATAGACGGGATGTGCTCTCGTATTAATGAAGCAGAAGAGCAAATTAGCAGAGGACAAGCTAACAGAGCTAGATAGCCAGATCCTTCAGCTCTGTAAAGAGAGGGACTTTCTGATGGATAAAGTTGACCAACTGGAGAATCATAGCAGGCACAATAATATTTGTATTGTCAGTCTTCGAGAAGACTGTGAAGGGTCGGACCCGGTGTGTTTCTTTACGGACTGGATTCCTTCTGTGTCGGGGCAGGAGCATTTCGCTGAGCCCCTGATTACTGAACTAGCGCACCGGTTCCCGGCATCCCGCCCACCGGCAGACCAGCGACCCAGACCCATCCTCATTCATCTGCTGAAGTACTCGGACCGACATAAAATCCTACGCATCTCCGCCAAGCTGTCTAGAGAGAAAGGGGGACCCATTACATACAACAGGAAGTAGGTGCTGTTTTTCCCGGACCTGAGTTCGGGTGTGGGGAAGCGCAGGAAGAAATACAACCACGTTAAGAAGGAGCTACATGCCAGAAAACTCCCATTCAGCCTCCTTCACCCTGCAATATTGAGAGTCACCCTGCCCAATGGAAAGAAGAAATTCTTCAAAACACCTGAGGACGCAGCTTCTTTTCTCTGAGACTTTCCAGCAGACACCAACAACTGATGTGAAAGAAAAACTCTGTAAAGAGCTTTTGAAATAGCCTGTTAAGTAAAAATGCTGATAAAAGCCCAATACAGCCAAATTAAAAAGTCCTTAAAGAAAAAGTCTAGCCCTTAAAAAGTAGCCCCTAAAAGAAAGAAAAAGCCCTTGAATGAAAGAAAAAGCCCTTGAAAAATTGCATTGTTGCATTCCAGTGACTTTCTTTTATAGAAAGTTTTGGAGCCAAATTCAAATCAGCATCTGACCAATCGGGGCTGTGTCCATCCCAGGGGGAGGTCTGAGCTTCACTGTCCAGGAGAGATCAGAGGCCAAATACCTTTAGAGCATACTTTAAGATCATTTCTTAAACATGCAAATCCACTGTTGCCATGGGAGGGGCTGACATCTGTCTGTCATAATGTGTCGCTGATTGACAGGTGAAGTCGAAAATGCACTGCGACTAGCCATGTTAGGAAGAACAAACATGTCATGTCAGCTTGATGAAGGCTACAGGATAGGGATCTGTAAGCACAATGAGGAGGTTGAGGATGGTTTCTGGGTTCTGTGGCAATAAATTTGGTTACTTTGAAAGCAATTCTGTGACTACAATTTTCCTTACTTTTTCTGACTTTGTGTAGATCTTAAATTTAATTCAAAATGGACGTAAAAAGGTCTTTAAAAAGTCTTAAATTTGTTTAAACCTGCAGAAACCTGGTTTTTGGTACATATCTGTTTTGGAGTTGTAGCCCCCCCTGGAGAAAACTGCACCAGCCGCCACTGCCTGTAAACTTCACTCTGTCTGCAGAAATGACACAGAAATATAATTTCAAATGGAATGAGAAATCAATTTATTATTTGGAAATAAATATTTAGAGTGACCTTTCTAAATTGTACAAAATTAACGATGATGATTTAAATCAACAGCTTTATAAAGATATGGAAAGGTGGGATGTCTTAGTTAGATCTAAGTACAAGTATTGAAATAATAAAAAAGGAACGTGTTGCCAAGAGTTCTCTATCTATTTCAGTCTTTGCCAGTGCCAATACCGACGTCTCAATTTGTGGAATGGAATAAAAAGATATCAAGGTTCATTTGGAATGGGGCTAAATCCAGACTTAAATATTCAACACTTCAAATACCAAAGAAAGAGGGAGGATTGGCATTGCCAAACTTAGAAGAATATTATTATGCAGCACAAATTAAACCGATATTTAATTGGTGTATTTCTGATTTTGCTGCAAAGTGGAAACAAATGGAGTTGAACAATGAAGAATACCATGTTTGAGCTATGATGGCCAATAAGAAGATGTTTAAAGAAAATGAAAATAAGTTAGATTCTATTTCCAAGTTCACCTTGGAGGTCTGGGTTAAATTTGTAATAAATACAAATCGGAGAAAGAAATCAGAGTATTTAGCTGGTTGCACATGATCCAAGTTTTAAACCAGGGACTATGAACGCTAAATTTAAAGAATGGGAGAGTAGGGGTCTGAATACATTAAACACTTTTGTCAAAAAGGGGATATCATATGTTTTCAAAAACCACAAAATGATTTTGACTTGGAACATTTTATACGTAACTTCAGATCAGAGACCATTATCAAAAAGAGATAAGACCAGACCTTCCAGGTGAAATTAATGTTATTACTGAAATCTTGGGGAATGCATACAATAATAAAGGGGAGAAGCTTATATCTGAACTTTATCAGGGCCTGGTGTCTAATAGGAAAAGTTCAACACTGCACATTAGAGACAAAATGACAACCCCCACCCCCCATTTTGTGTCTGAAAATGTGCAACCTAAAGAAGAAAATGAAAATGCAGTTTGGATCATTAATTATTAACTTTATTTATGAGTCAAATAATGCAGCCATAACCTTGAAATGAAAAAGCATTTCTGCTAATAGCTTTTAATTTTCAAATTTGACATTTCAAATTGAATTTTGGTAACTATTTGCTGGGGCATCTTTTGAAAATTAAATCTTAAATGTCCTTTTCTTTTTTATTTGAATTAAGTAAAAGAATGAGCAGTCTTGAAGAAGAAAATGAAAATGCAGTTTGGCAGATATATTATTCATTGTATTTATGAGTCAAAAAATGCTGTCTTATTCTGAAAATGAAAAAGTATTTCTGTTACTACATTTCAAATTTAGTATTGATCCACATTCACTTCAATACAATAGAAGCTCCAGCAGCATTTTATAACCATTTTACTTCACCTCCATAAAATAATTTAAATAAGGATTAAATATGTGAATATCAGTGAATGAATAAGTCATTTTTGTGGTGGCCGAGGTCTGAATAAAATCGCCACAGTCTCAGTAAAATATAACTTAAACAGTGAAGCTGTACAACTGGAATGTAAATGTTTTAAATTGCAGCAGCTCACACCAATAATGTCACATAACTTAATCAATTTTTTTAAAATAATGTTTTTACATTTGTATCGTTAGCTATTGGAGTGAACCGTAACATAATAGTTTCATTTAAAACTATAATCCTCCGCTGCTGATAAATCCATCTTTTGCCTCTGAATTGGGACACAGCTACAAGTTTTCGAATGTTCACAGCTACTGCTAGCAGCACAGTGCAGTCATAACAGAGGACACCATTTATGATGCACTTTTACAAGGCAAGATGTTTATCGAATATAATTTATTAGTATAAGCACATCAGAATCCAGTTAATGTGTGTATTAAAGCTTGGCAGTGGATTATCCCTCACTAAATTTGTGTGTTTAAGGAATGTTAACAGGTAACAGAGTAGGCTGGGTTAAGTTAGCAACACAGAAAGTTAACCACTAACAGCCTATTAATTGTAAATTCAGTTTTCTTGATGTCTTTTAATTCAAATTTGTGAAATTAGAGAAATAATACATCAAAACTTTTTCTGAGTGTGCAGGGAGTTAAATATTATTTCAGTATAATACTGAGGCGTGATTGTAGAGTGGGTTGGAGGTGGTGAAAGTAGGAAATCCATTTTAGGTACAAACTAGTAACATAGCGTTAACATTACACAGCATTGCTATTTATAACACTTTAGAGTACATAATAGAGACTTCAAAATAGTATACTTTAATGTAACTTAAAAGTTGAGTGTGTCTAGCTTTGTGATTGTGTTGACTATTATCTGAATATATTATGCTGGAGCTCAGTTGATTCTGGAATGATGGCAAAGAAAGAAGGGAAGTCAGAAGACGAAGGTATGCTTTAAAAAATTAAATGGAAAATCTTACTAAATGTTCCAAGTATTATTTCTACTTTTGTATTAAAGTAATGATACTAAATATATTTTACTACAGGGCTGCAAGTTGGCTTGGTGGTTAGCAGTGTCGCCTCACAGCTGGAAGATCCCCAGTTCATGTCCCAGTTAAGATGCCTGGGATCTGTCCATGTGGAGTTTGCATGTTCTACTTGTGCAGCATGGGTTTTCAACACTGCCAGAGAAGCCAGAGAAACTAGTTTTCACTGGGTTCTCTGGCTTCCTCCCACAGTCCAAAAACATGCTGAGGTTAATTTATGATTCTGAATTGTCCATAGGTGTGAATGTGAGTGTGCTTGGCTGTCTGTCTCTATGTGTAGCCCTGTGATAGACTGGCGACCTGCCTGAGCCGGCTGAGATAGCAACCCTACAGAGGATTAAACAGTGTATAGATAATGGATGGATGGATATTCTACTATATAAATAGTCTTGTTAGTTCAGCAATTTGTGTTTTTATTTCTTAATTGCATTCTGTGTTGTTGTTTTTTATGCTTGTGAAGAATTTTGTAAACTTGTTTATAAAAGTGCTGTACACAAACATTTCATAATAAGGTATTATACTACAATTTTCTATTAATTGTATGAGTAATTATACTGAATATGTAATATATGAGTAATGCTAGATGATACTTTGGTTCATGGTGATGATCAGTGATGTTTCAAAACAGGGGTGCAGCATGTTTTTTCTACACACATACATGTTCCATAATGGTTGAAATCACAGTATGAAGCAACACTTTATTTTTCCTGGACATGTTTACACTTATAAATAAAAGACAATCAAAAACATGAACAATTTTATACAAACTGATATCACATCAGAGACTAATAAAACTTGTCATACATTGTTAAACATCAGCAGTAAATGCTGTTTATAAAAACAACTAATGAAGTACCAAAGCTTCAGTAAACACACACATACCCGCACTTCTTTTCCCTGTCCAAGCCTATATGGACAGGGAAAAGAAGGTTTCTCTTTTCTCCTTCTCTAAATCTTGCTCTCTTTCAGGTCACAAACTATGGGGAGATTTAATGGAGCCTGAAGACTCCTTGCAAAGAGACAGCATCCTCATCCTGCAGCCCAGGTTTTCGGGTGTTTCTCTGTACCTGATTTTTAAATAAACCAAACATTAACCTTTCCAGTGGTGTGGTCTTTGTGAAAATGTTGAAATGCATTGTCTGAATAACATTGACATTTTTTGTTGTTGTTGTAATCTTAAGCCACTCTACGTTTGCTCTTGCCCCTAACCTTAACCCTAACCCTGCCGACTTCAGCCAACAGTTTTTTATTCTCCACTCTATATACAAATATTGTGTAGAAAATTGATCTAATTTGAATTTTAGAACATTTCTTCCCTTACCCTCCCTTTGACTATATTGGTAAACATTAGAATGTGAGTGCTCAACTGCCATACAAGCAATAAACAGCAGCTCTTTAGCCATGTTACTGTTAACCTAAAATATGTCAACAAGACAAGTAACACTAGCTGTTGTCTAAACAACTACACTTATTAAAAAAAACATTGATGTAATTTGCTATATGCATATGTCAGTGTGTGTATTGTAAGTCAATTAATTTATTTATTATTTACAGATTCAAACTGTGTGCATTATAGTGTTGTGGCCAAATATGTCCAAAAATATCATAATATTGTATGTGGTCTAAAACATCCCAATGTGTCCAGATATGATAAATATGAATGCAACAGCTGTTTCAGTTCATTCAGAGGACACACTCTTAGACAAAACTGTGCTTTTCATGCTGAGAAAGACTGTTTAGAGTAGAATAACCAGTATTTTCTGAAACTTAAGAATTTTAAAAACAAGTATTTGCTTAAGAATTTGTTCAAATATGATCAATATGAAGGCAACAGCTGTTTCAGCCATGTAGAGGACACACTTCATGACAAAAATGCCCTTTTACGGCTGAGAAATGGTGTTTAAGAGCATAAAAAACAGCAACACTGTTTTTAAAGTAAGAATTTAGAAACCAATTGTTACTTCAGAATATGTTCAGATAAAATAAATATGAAGGCAAAAGCTGTTTCAAGTCACGTGTCAGGGAATTCAGAGGACACACTACATGACAAAAATGGCTTTTTAAGATTTTGAAATGCTGTTTAAGAGCAAAAACAAACAAAAAATATCAACACTGTTTTTTAAACTAAGCATTTGCAAAAGGCTTTTCCATTATAATATGTTCAAATATGATAAATATGAAGGTTAAAGCTTTTAGCACAAGTTATTTTGTGTGAAGGAACTCACAGAACCCACTAGATTACAACATTGGCCCTTTCAGTTAGAAAAACTTCACTGTATTTTATGAAATTCAGTGTTGACAAACAAGTTTTTCAATTCAGAATATTAAAATATAACTATGAATGTAACAGCTGTTTCAAGTCACTTTGTAGCAGTGATGTTACAGGACACACTTTCTGTGGTCCACCTTCAGGAATTGCTTGAAAATCTGATGATCTTTTGGGTAAAATATATGCAGAAACATAGAAAATGGAGTTTAAAAACACTTAAACACCAATGTCAGTAGATTACAGGTAATACGCCATGTTATATTACATACATGATGTATATAAATGACCTGAATCCTCAATAAGCTCTGATGAAGCTATCATTGAATTATTTCATTGAGAATTTATAGTAGTGCATCAAAAACAATGGAATACATAGTTATTTTTTAATCATCATAAATTGAAAAAAAGTATTTGATATAACTATAACAATGAAGTTTACATTTTTTTCTGTGTGGAAAGTTTCAACTTGTGTGACATGTCATTAACCATGTTTCAAGAACATATTTCTGTGTGCATTTTGAGGTATCACATTAGACAGAGTTATTGGAAATGGCAAAACTATCCTAATTTCACAAAAACTCGTAAGCTCGCTTAAGGTGGTTTTTAATTTTTTTCCAAAAAGATTTAATGTCGATAATCTTTTCTGACAATGCACTGACATAGTGAACATCTAATTCAGATGACTGATCAGTTGTGTTCTCTCATTATCTTCACCTTCACATGCAAACATTTAAGAATCATTTCCATTTAACTGATTGATAACAATTACTGAAGACCCCTCTCCCTTTTTTCTCACACAGATAGAAAAAAAATTATTTGTTTCTCTTTAAGGTTTAACAATTGACAAACAACTGGCTTTTGAATTTTATATATGAACCTACACACGTTTACAATTACTGCTTAGTGATAGCAGTGAGCACAGGCTCTGACATTGGTTTCATTCTAGTCCACAACAGTGCTAGGCCCGCCTCCCGGAAGTTCTGATGGGTGCAGTAGATCAGAGGGTTTAAACCACAGTCCAGGTATGACATAACTGAGGATAATGTCCTTAACCAATCAGGTGCTGGCGACAGGTCCATCCTGCCCAGCAGGACCAGCTGAAAGTAGAGGAATGTAAAAGAAGAAACAGTGCAAGTAGAGTAATGTTAATTTCACTGACACAAATGATTATGAAAAAATATTTGCTTATAGTGTTTTTCATGATGAAAACAAAACTTAAAATAAAACAAAGCAAAAATTACAAAAAAAAATTAAGTGAGAGATATAGTAATAGCTCCATCACTGCACAGTCTTATTCAGTGACCTGCAGCAATTGTCTAATCACACATTGCAACACCTCATTTGCAAAAGTTTCATCTCATCAAATGTCTTGTTAAATACATTTGTTTGACCTGTTGTACTGCTGTTTGAAACACCTTACATTATGTTGCATTTCTGTCAGAGATGTAATCTATAGGTAAGTAGGATGGACAGTGAGAGAGTGGCTCTGTTCTCTCAGCCTCAGTTTGAAATTGACATCATTAACTGGTAATGGATCTGTTGTATTACTGCAGAGAAGAGGGACATGAACAATGAACCTGCAACCATGGTTTTAAAAAATAAAAGAAGGCAACAACTATACAACCTCAAACTATTGAAAAGGTTAAAATACACATTTTTAAACAAACAAAAAAATCAGTTGCCAAAATTAACACCGGAGTGAAGAATTATGCAGTTCCTCTTGTCTTTTACAAGAATGTTTGTGTAGATCAGTACCTTGTGTGTTGGTTTGTTCATGTACCTCAGACACAACAAAGGGAGTGTAGCAGATTGTGTAGGAGGTCACCAAAAGAGGAGCCACTTCAGAAAGATCTGCTTCCTCATCACTGAGACAAGAAACAATGAAAAGAGAAAGTAGTAACAGTGGCTATGATTACATGCACAGAAAATTAATATCTCTAAGATTCTCAGCCTGCTTGTTAAAGTTTAGTAGAGCCCTGTAGCAACTACAGTACATATAGGTATTTCTGTATTACAGGAAAGTTCTGGGGGATTGTGTCCAGTGCTCATAGTACCAGAAAGTGGAGACTTCTTTGTAAACACCCATGACTGGGTCTGTTAACCCAGGTGCAGACAGATCAGGCAGAGACAGGTGAGGGCTTACAAAGTTTTTATTCAATAAGGAATTAAACTGAAAACAATAGAGTGGAGAAACTAAACTATGGGGAAAATAACTAAGCTGACAACTAAACAAATTCAAACTCAAGGATAAACATTATCTAATGTAACAATGGAAGAATATAATTAGGTTCAAAAATTACAGACACAAGCTGGGATAACTGGGGAAGAGGAGAAACATAACCAAGACTAACCTAACTTCATTCAAAAAAGGGACAAAACTACAAAAACCTACTAACAACTCTAATTAATAAGCATCATAGGATCAAAGGAAAACTGGTATGGATAAACTAAAGCAAGACAAACAAAACAGGGATACTCACAGGACCAAAAACTAAACTAAAGGGGCAGGCAGGCACAGGGAAGACAGACAGGAGACAGGTCAGAACCAGCAACAGGTTCAGGCAGGCTATGGGCAAGATCCAGGACGTTAGTGTGGCACTGGCTCGGAGAAGGCAGGCTGGAGACAGGTCGGAGACCAACATGAATACGGGGTGCAAACGTTTATGGTCTGGCAGTGTGTAGATGAATGAACTGGGCTTTTCTGACACATGGTCATTGTGAGCAGGTGAGCCTATCACAGCAGCTGTCTCCAATACCTGCAATTAGGCTTCACTGTATGAAGGGCTGGGATGACAGAGGGAGAGAGAGAGCAAGGGCAAGCAAGGCCGACCAAGAGAGAGAGAGACAGGGAGAAGAAGAGACAAAGAGGGAGACATGCATGGCAGGGGCCAAGGCTGGGCGCTCAACGATGTCAAAGATGTGGTTTAGCAGTACAAACACCCCACCCCCCAAAAACACACACACCACACACACACACACACACACACACACACACACACACACACACACACGCACACACACACACGCACACACACACACCAAAGAAATATGCAATGAAAAAAAGCTTTCATATCACGCCGATGTGACAGGCAGAACAAATGCGTGCCTTCTTCCAGTCTGACCCCTAGAGCACTACAGGCTCTGCAAAATAACAACTGCATTCCCAGTGAGTACTGCTTCTTGTGAGCAAGTTTTTCTGCTTTGAAGGTGGTAAAAACATGCATGAAAAACAAGCATGGTGGATTAATACCTATGGTAATGCTGAACCGAAACAAGGAGGTGTGGTGGGGCGACCAAATCGTTTGCTGGTGCGACCAAGAAAGTTGGTAGCACCATCGTTACTACTGGAAAAGTTAGTTCTGGAGCCCTGTTCTAACATATAATATCATATAAGATAACATAACGTAGCATAAAATAATGTAAGTTGTATGCCATATAATAACACAGCAATGTGCCTCCATATATTTTACTTTTATATAAACAAATTCACAATATTTGTACATTGAATGCAGAAACAATATATAACCATGTTGAGGAATAGTTACATTTATACAGTCTTACAATTACAACCAGCCCTATGAGGACAACCATGATGCTTATGTGGCCCAGGATGAAAATGAGTTTGACACTCCTAGATTAAGCAATCTGGGTTTACTGAGCATTAAGTATAGGATGGCAAAGGGTTTGAATCTTCATCAGTTTGCTAGAAATCCCCAAAACCGCACAATACAGTTGTCGTAATTGGAAATCCTATACAGGAAAGCAGACTGGGGTACAGAGACCGTCTAGGCTATAAGGCTATAGTGGATGCTCTTATTGTTAGGGGGCAAATCCCGAGGGGCCTGGGGGACGCATATGCTAGCATACGCGTTTCCCAGGCTCAAAGGGCTGGGAACCCTATTATTTTCGTTCAGATTATTAGGGCCCGAGCACGAAAAGGCGAAGGGCAGCGGTCAGTGTGAAACACTGAACGCTGGCCTTTGCCTTGCAGTGCAAAGGCCCTATTGTTCTTCGTGCGTTTCTTTCTTTTGCGGTTTCTTTTTCTTACTCCACTTTGAACCCCAATTTGACCCCCTAAACATGCTCAAAAACTCCCCAAATTTTGCACACACATCAGGACTGGTGAAAAATTTGATATTTTGGAGAAATTACACATATGAATGGCAAAATGACTCAACAGCGCCACCTTGAAAATTGGGTTTTAATGGAGTTAATACGGCTAGTTTCACGTACAGCTATGAAATTTGGTACACAGGTACAGTAGCCCGAGACAAAAACATTCCTGCTTTTGAAAGTTCAAAAAGGTCCACGGCGCCCCTTAGAAAACGTGGTGCGCAGGCAATGGAATTTAACGAACTCCTCCTAGGATTTTATCCCATCTTCACCAAATTCACTGTGTGGCATCTAGACCCCTCCAGGATGAAAAGTTATTAAAATCTAGTGGCTGCATCACACGGTGTGGGCGTGGTATGCCGGCCATTTTGATCAATTTCGCCAAGTGGAACAAAATGGATTTTGGAAGTGAAGGGATCCACCTGCTATCACCAAATCCACACAAATCCTTACAAATCTCAAAATCTAACTTTTGATGTACAATTTAGGAATGGATGTGTTAAAACGGCTCCACAGCGCCCCCTACAAATATTCAATTACTCATATGAAATCACTGCTTTATCGTACACACATGAAATTTGGTACACATGTACAGTATGCTGAGACAAACAATTCTGCGCAGTCGAAATTCAAATCAACTCCACAGCGCCCCCTAGACAACGTCGTGTGAAGACATTGGAATTTAACAAACTCCTCCCAGGATTTTTATCCCATCTTGATGAAATTGGCTGTGTGGCATCTTGACCCCTTGAGGATGAAAAGTTATTAAAATCTCGTGGCTACGTCTCAGGGTGTGGGCCATTTTGAGCCTGTGACCATGAAGTGTGAAATGCTCATAACTTGCCTGTACATGATAAGATGTGAATGAAAGTTGCTATGCTTGATGAAAGGCTATCCCTCAACACTTCTGGCACATGTGCAGAGCAGGATGAGACAAACACATTTGCATGCTTACACTTTCTAAAAGTCTCCACAGCGCCCCCTAGAAATTTCTGACATAATCTCAACAACTCAAAATTTCTGCCACACCCTGACGTACACCACACCTTGATGTGCACCACGTGCCGACATGCGTGGGTGTGCGAGGGCCCGTTCGACGCTGCTTGCAGCTTTAATTCTTTCTTTCTTTTTCTTACGCCACTTTGAATGCCAATTTGACCCCCCTAAACATGCTCCTATAGCACATAGTGACCTATCACTACATCCCTCTTTCTGAATAAGATACATTTCTTGAAGAGATGTATGAGTAGTCATAAGGAGAACAATATTAGAAAGTTCTTCACTTTCACTTAACCTATTCTAACAACTTAAAGTTCCAGAAAATGGTAAATAATATCTATCAACAAGACACTTAGCTTTAGCTTCAACATTCACTTTCCTACGACAACTTGTCTGTAAAATCATTGTCACTTAACATCAATGTGGAACATTTCCAACATAAACTCATATCCTTCTATAACCATATTTTGTAAGCATTTTCAAGATAGGGAATGTAACATTTCAACAACAATCAAAGTGCTTTCAGTATCACAACTCTTTACCTCCCCTCCACCTTGTGTTTTTTTGTATGTGTGGTGTGTCTAAGTGCATAAGGAATGGGGTAGACTGCCCAAACCTTTAATCTGAGTGTGGGGATTATTCTGCCCCATTATTCACTCAGTGTTCACCTCACATAGTCTTTTAAGTACGTCGGAGTCACCCTGACTCTGGCAGGATAACGTCGCTCACACACTGGAGATTGTTGACTTGAGTCACACTGGACATCAGGTGCGATCTGTGTAGTGACTGCATCTGGTGCAGTGGTTTCTGGCAACGTGTTGGTAGGTGTCGCAGGTGCCACTGAGGTTGACGAGAGGTGGAACCTGTTTCTTCGCAGTGTACCTCTGTGCGTCTCGACGATGTAGGATCTTGGTGCATCTGCTGGAGACACTACTGTGCCTCTCTCAAGCATGTCCTTGACCCACACATGATCCCCAGGTTGCAGTTGTGGCATGTCATGTGCTCTATGTCTTTTGTTGTAGTTTTGTGTCTGTTTGAGTTTGTATTGTAGTTCTGACCTTTTCAGTTTCTCCATGTCTGCACATGCTGGGTCAAGCTGGGATGGAATAACAGGAAGTGGTGTTCGGATTTTCCTCCCCATGAGTAACTCAGCGGGACTATGTCCATTTGCCAAAGGGGCAGCAGGGTAGGCCATGACGGCAAGATAAGGATCACTGGATTTCTTCAGGAGACCTTTGATTGTCCTTATTGCTCGCTCTGCCTCCCCGTTGCTCTGTGGAAAGTGTGGACTGGATGTCACATGACTGAAGCTCCAGTCCCGTGCAAACTTCTGGAATAGCTCAGATGCGAATTGTGGTCCGTTGTCTGACCGTACCACCTCAGGTATTCCATGACGTGCAAAGATGGACTTGAAGTGCGCTATCACAGCTTCTGATGTTGTGGATGTGAGTTTGGCTACTTCAAAGTATCTCGAGAAATAGTCCACAATAACTAAGTAGTGGTTTTTGTTGTCAGTCTGAAACAGATCTGCTCCAACAGTGGACCAAGGTCTTTGTGGGAATTCTGTGGGCAGCATAGTCACTTTCAGGTTGGTTCTCTCACGGGCACATGTATCGCAGTTTTGTATCAGTTTTGTCAATTCTTTGTTGAGGCCCGGCCACCAAACTGACTGTTTAGCTCTCTCCCTGCATTTGGAGATACCTAGGTGACCCTCATGCAACTTTGATAGTATGTCTTTCCTGAGTGATGATGGAATCACGATCCTGCTGCCGAAGAGTAATAGACCGTTTTGAACTGTGAAGTCACCTGAGAAGGGCAGATAAGGCTCAAATACTGCTCCAACTGAAAACTTGTTCGGCCATCCCTCCTCACAGAACTTTTTGAGCTGCCTCAGTATGTCATCTTTGTCCTGGTGCATCTGGATTTCTCTGAGTCTCTTTTCAGAAGCAGGCAGGCTCGCTACGACAGAGTCAGCATATAGGTTGATTTCTTCCTCCTGTAAACCTCCTGTCGTACAGTCCAATGGGCTCCTAGACAGCACATCGGCAGTTGCAATGTCCTTGCCGGCCACATGAGATACGGTGTAAGAAAATCTCATAAGTCTCATGCGCAGGCGTTGTATGCGTGGTGGGAGTTCGTCCAGACCTCTTGAGCCCAGCAGAAGAACCAGAGGTTTGTGGTCGGTTTCGATGTGAAAAGTTTTCCCAATGAGAAACTCTGCAAACCTCTCGCAGGCCCATGTAGTGGCCAGCGCCTCCTTTTCGATCTGGGCATATCGCTGTTCAGTGCTGCTTAGACTCCTTGAAGCATATGCCACAGGTCTCCAGTCAGTGTTGTCTCGCCGCTGAAGAAGAACAGCTCCCAGCCCATATGATGATGCATCGGCTGAGACTAGCGTTTCTGCATCTGGGTCATACAGTGCTAACCCTGGGGGAGCGGTCAGCTCTTCCTTTATGTTATCAAAGGCTTGCTGCTGCTGTAACCCCCATGACCACGTGTTTGACTTCCTCAGCAGATCTCTGAGTGGGCGTGTTTTCTCAGCAAGATGAGGCAGGAATTTCCCCAGGTGATTCATCATCCCCATAAAACCTCTCACATCACTGACATTTCTTGGTTCCTTCATGGCCTTAACAGCGCTCACCTTATCAGGATCTGCACTCACCCCTGATGCCTGGATGATCTGGCCAAGGAACTTTATCCTGCTTTTGGAGAACTCACACTTGTCATTGAGTGTCACTCCAGCCTCTTGTAGTCGCGACAGTGCTTTCCGCAGCCTCTCGTCGTGACTCCCCAAATGAGTACATCGTCCATCTGGCAAAGAACACCTTCCAGTCCTTCTAGGATTCGCTGCATGCGCTTCTGGAAGTGCTCTGGAGCTGATGAGATTCCAAAACACAGACGGTTGTAGCAATACCGCCCGAATGGTGTGAGAAACGTGGTCAGCAGAGAAGACTCTTTTGAGAGTGGAATTTGCCAGAACCCAGCATTGGCGTCCAGCTTTGAGAACACCTTTGCGCCGGCGAGCTGACCCAAAGTGTGCTCTACCGAGGGAGTGGATGCTTCTCTCTCAACACTGACTTGTTCAGTTCTGTGAGGTCAGAGCATATTCTTACCCTGCCTGTGCGCTTGGGCACCACCACCATCGGCGCGCACCACTCGGTGGGTTCCTCCACTCTTGAGATGACCCCCTGCTGCTCCATACGATTCAGCTCCTCTTTAACTTTTGGTAGCAGAGGTAGGGATATGCGCCTGGGCGTTGAGATGGCAAAGGGCTGTGCTCCTGGCTTGAGTACAATGTTGTACTCACCCTCCATCTTGCCTAGTCCAGAGAAAAGCTTCGGGAACCCCTGCTTTACAGTCTCTTTAGAGTCCAAACAGATGTTATCCAGCCTAGCTACCAGCTGCAGTGCTGTGGCAGCAGGTCGGCTTAGTAGTGGCGTGCTCAGTCCCTCCACAACGTAGATGTCTTCCATCACGCTTCGGTTTCATCTGGTAAGAGTTGCTTTAAACTTGCCTCTCACTCCCAAAGGTGTCCTTCCAGGGCCCTTCAGGATTTTTGTGGCTTTAACTAACCTGCTGAACTGACCTTCAGTGTACAGTGATTCAGGGACTGCTGACACATCTGCACCGGTGTCGATCTTGAATATTGTGTTGTAGTTGTCCACTTTTATTTTAGTCATCCATGGACTGCTGTCTGTATCCTGTGTCACTGAGCCAAGAAACGCGACCTCATAGACATCAGAGTCCTCTGTTGCTGTAGCAACATTCATTTCACACATTTGTTTTGTCTTACACACTCTGGCATAATGTCCTTTTTTTCTGCATTTATTGCATGTAGCGTCCCTAGCTGGACATTGCTGTAGGTTGTGCCCTTTTGTGTCTCCACATCTTTTGCAGGGCCCCTGCCTTTCAAGTGCTTTCTGGGGTGTCTGTCTCGGCTGTGACTTAGCTTGTCTTGTTCTCGCGCTGCCGCGCCGCTGCGCGTAAGACGTCACTTTTAAAATTGGATCTCAGCATTTCTTGCTGCTTTTTCACCCGCTCACTTTGTTTGGCTTTTGTTACAGCTTTTTCTAGTGTCAGTTCAGGGTCCATTTGTAATTGTTCGGACAAACGTTTGTCTCTGAGACCCACCACAAGTCTGTCCCTCACCATTTTGTCATGCAGAGCGCCGTATCCACAGTGTTCCGCCAGGCAGTGCAGCGCAGTGATGAAGCTGTCCGCCGACTCACCTATCTCCTGTTGCCGCAGATTAAATTTGGCCCTCTCAAATATTACGTTCCTGCGAGCTATGAAGTGAGCCTCCAACTTCTCTTTGACAGTGTCATACTCACTCGCTTGCTCAGCAGTAAGATGTAGAGAAACCAGAATATCCTCCGCTTCCTCGCCCATTGTGTAGATCAAAGCGTTGACTTGGTTCTCATCCGCTTGTGTATCCAAACCAGAAGCGACACGATACCTCTCAAAACGTTTTATCCACTTTGGCCAGTCTTCGCTCTTGAAGGAAAACTTCTCCGGTGGGGTGACTTGAAACTGGTTCATTTTCGTTGCGCGGTTAAGCTAGCAGCTGACGTTACTGGCTCGTTAACTTTCCGAACTATCACAACTGTGTGATATAACGTAGGCGACTTTAAACTTACGGTCTTTTACTTTCTACAAGCTGTCCGTTTAACTTCTGACACCATGTTCTATTGTTATTATAGGTACAATGATAAACCTGGAGGATGGTCACATGCCAAGTAAACACCCGCAAGCCATGTCGCTGGTCCGACCTCTTTATTGGTCCCCCCCGTGCCTCCGCACATTACAGCCCCATAGTTCCTATAGCACATAGTGACCTATCACTACAGTTTTAAGCGTATTTGTTGCAATAAAATTGCGGGAGACAGTAAAGAATTGTCAAAAAATTGTATTTTTTTCTTTGTTTTGTATAATTCATTAAAAACTTTTAAAAGTTTAAAAAGTTAATTTTACATCCTGGCACACATGTTCACACACACTCACAGCTCGTCACGCCAGTTAATTAATCTAACTGACCTTCATTCTTTCAGTGCTTGCGACAATCAAGATGCAACAGCTTCCGTCACGGTGGTTTGTCTGGTCTGTGGTCCACTCGTTTCACCCATTCTCCTAATATGTCTTGTGGTAGAAAAATGTTTGTCAATCGATGAATTTCGTTTGTGTTCCACCTCAATATTGCACGGGGTGCAAAAAAGTCTACCTCCGCTCTCGTGAAGAACATCAGGAAATTGTTTTGCAGTAGTTTTTGTTGCATACGTATCTGTATCTTCAAACCATAAACAAGGAAGTGAATTTGGTGACGTACGTGCATTACATTTGTGCTGGGGAATGCTATGATTGGTGGAACTCACGGGAGGCGGGACAAAATTGCAGAAAAGTCACGGTGATTGGACAAAATTGCAAAGTTGCACAGAATTCATGGCGATTGGTTGAATTTGCGTTAATTGTTGCGATCGCAACATCGAGAATTCCTGGAGGGACTGACTAATATAACATGCATGAGCTATAACAGTGAAATCAGAGTGTGTGTATGGTGAATGTGTGATGGCAGATTACAAAATGAAGAGGATTGTGGTGAAAGACGGATAGCGAACAATCTAAAGTAGTTTTGTAATTTGGATTTATGATCGATACGCTAAAGTTAAACTCTGTCATCAAATTATTACAACATCAGCCTGATCAGGAGCAGATAGAAAAAATTGGCTTTGCCTACTTTGAGCAGTGGTGTCTGGTTGGAGCCTCCTTTGGCTGGAACAGCTGTGCTTGGGCCGGAAACTTTTTCACGACAAATCCAGGCTGTCTACTCCTGGAGCGTTGTGTGGATGCCAGGCAACAAGCTTCGACGAGCAGTGTCAGAGGTCTGCCAGCAGACTTCTAACGTTGGCACCCAGATGGTGGTTCTGTCGGTAGGCAGCTGATGTTCAGTGCGCGGTGTGCGTGGTCTGCGTGGTCTTTAGGGTTGATCAAGGAATAACTTACTATTAACTGTGGCTCTTGCTAGATTTGGCGGCATTTGGTGTTGGCCAGACAATGCAAAAATCTCTGAAAAATTGTTCTGTTGAAAAACTCAACTTTTATTAATTCTTACTGGTTTGGCTTAAAAGAATAATAGCGCAGAAGCTCACACTTAGATAAGGGTGAGCACTATCTAAATAAAAAGTCTAAAAGAATAACTAAGAGCCACAATAAAAATATGCACAGGAAAAATTATTTCAAAGACTGAGTGAGAGACGAAAAGGTAAAAGAGTGGAATAAAACAAAGAAACAAAACGAGTGATACACAAATTGAGAGACAACAATACAGGACATGTTGAGGCTGATGTAGGTACAAGCACACATAACAGAGGAATAGAACTGTAGTTATTTAACTTGTGTATGTATAAATGTAAGAGTTGTGAAAGCTTTTCTCCAGATGTTGTTTGAATGCAGGGCAATTTATGGCTGCCTCTTATCAGCTGCCCTTCTCACTGGGATCAAACCTGGGGCTTGGAGGCCTGTTAGAGCCCGATATGTAACAACGACCCGAAATGTAACAACGACCCAAATTGTTATAAAAAAAGTAAAAAAACCTAAAATGTAATAACTGGTTGATTATGTAACAAAAGTTACATAAAAATAATACAATCTGTTCTAGGACAATCAGCAATTATCATGGATCGATTTCTACTGTGATATATATATATATATATATATACAGTGGCGGCTGGTGAAAAATATTCTAGGTGGGGCTGTGCCATATCACGTCAGTTTCAGTAACCATCCCGATACAGCAGAAACGGCAGGATATCAGTGCTCTGTGAAATAATAATTATTTAATGCCAATATTAATAACTTGAGGCATTTTTGCACAAAACATGAACAACCACAATTTTGGCAATAAATTATATATACAGCTACAGTGTTAAGTATATTAAGAAATTAATACTAGAATAGAAGAATACTGTACAGTGATTTATGATGAAGCTAAATGTGACTAACTGATCAGAACTGCAACAATTAAGAAATTTTTCCAATTAGCAGACAAAGAAAAATACAATCCACAACAATTTTGATGATTTCAACATTTCAGTGAATAAGCCAGAAAATGATGAGCAGATTACATAAACAATAATATAAGCAAACACA
The DNA here is from genome assembly GCA_024666655.1 of Dascyllus trimaculatus. Taxonomy (NCBI): domain Eukaryota; kingdom Metazoa; phylum Chordata; class Actinopteri; family Pomacentridae; genus Dascyllus; species Dascyllus trimaculatus. Next base: position 3,034,550 of record CM045457.1, read on the forward strand.
TACTATTTAGACAAAATATCAAAAAATTACTAAGTGCAATACATTGCTGGATGATGTGTTGTGCTAAAGTCAACTTTATACAAAGAAAAATCTGGTCAAGGGAATAAATGTGCGTGTATACAGACAGACAGCACTCTTCTGTTGAAGATTACTTTGTATGAATATGAAACAGGCCTGGACAAAAATGATGGAACCCTTAACTTCATATTTTGTTGCACAACCTTTTAAACCAGTCACTGCAGTCAGGTGATTTCTGTAACTCTCAGTGAGACTTCTGTTTTCTTCGCTGTTTTATTTCGAGTTTTTCCACCAATGTTCTCCTTTCAAATGGATTTAGGAGCGATCGTATACTTTCACCGTCCGTGTCGCCCATCGTCACTGTCACAGTATTCTTCCACACTGACTCGGTCTCTACATGCCTGATGTGAAAAACTGTCAATTTCACTATTACCGCGATCCACTGATGAAACGATCTACAGCCGATTATGTTAAATAACAGTGAGGAGAGAGGAGGAGACACACCTGGTGATGACGTGTTCAGGTGCAGCAGAGAGATCTCCACTGAGTCAGTTAAGAAGAATCGTTAGCCCAAACATTCACTACGCTGCAGTACCGCAGCCAGCATGTGAGGCGTTTAGGGACCATCGGTAAAATGTGGTATTTACCGATAGGGACATGTTCAGCGTCTCCTTTAATCTGACTGCTGGGACTGCTGCGGGAAGTTACCGTCAGACTGACCGCCTGTGAATGCTTTTGGACGGAGGAGGGGCTCACAGCGGTACCCGATGCTCGTTGAAGATCGTGACTGCAGCACGATACGTGCTTTCACGTCAGAGTCGCCAAACACTAAAAAAGTCTCCAACAACACCAGAAAAAGTCGCTAGATTTGTCGCTAGTCGCTTTTGACGAAAAAAAGTCGCCAAGAGGACCTGGAAAGTTGCCAGATTTAGGAACAAAGTCGCCAAGTTGGCAACAGTATAATAGTATCACCGCACTCACACACACTCGCCCTTGGCTTGGGGCGATATCGATATCGATATATCGATATCGATATCGCCCCTCTGGGCGTCAGATTCGACGACGCTGATTGGATAAATTTCTGTTGCTATGTCGAATCTCTTGTCGGTAATTGGCTGCTCTGCCGCACTGGAGGGGCGATTTCTCTAGCGCCCCAGCAGCTCAGCAGAGATGAGCAGAAAACTGTTTTCCTCGAAAATTCTAATTAACATTTTGTACATGACATGTAATTGCGAATTTAAACACACACGGTGCTAAAATAACTGATTATTGTTTATTTTGAAAAATATTTATTTGAAAAATGAAAAACACGGAGGTGTGGGGTGGTGGGGCGGCGCCCCGAGCGCCCTCTATTGGCCAGCCGCCACTGTATATATATATATATATATATATATATATATATATATATATATATATATATATATATATATATATATATATATATATATACATTAGTGCTCACAATCAATTAAAATATTTAAGTGCGATTAATCGCATGAATGTCATAATTAACTCGCAATTAATCGCAAATTAATTGCACATTTTTTCTTTCTTCTTTATTCTAAATGTCTCTTAAATTATCATTTTAATACTTTTATATACATATATAATACTTTTATCACCATTGTCGCCTGGTTTTGATGAGGAGGAGGCAGAGAATTTGCATCAGTTGTGTGTTTGGCCATCACGTGGTATTTCAGACTGGATGTGCTACGATGATAACTCAGTTCACATTGACAGTACACTCAGATAACTTGGGTCTTACTTCGTATTTATGTATGTATATGTATATATATATATATATATACACACACACACACATATCAGGGGCATTTGTGTATGATAGGCAATGATTTAGGCAATAAGGCCACATTTGGCGGGTGGCTGGTCATGAGGGGGCCACATAAGAAGGAGACCAGTGTGTGTGTGTGTGTGTGTGTGTGTGTGTGTATATGCAGTGTTGTGCCAGTTTATGTTCAGTTCAGTCACACATATAAAAAATGACCCTTCTAGCTGTGAGGCGGCGCTGCTAAAACAGGAAAACCTAGAGGACCTGTGGAATGGTCATCACTGTAAAGGTAACAATTTAAGATCCAGACATGCAACCAACATCAAAATGTAGCTGAGACTCTGCTGAATCAGGAGTTTACCAACAGATTTGTTGTATAATCAATGGCTATAGAGCTAGATCCAGAAGAAACTGCCATTACCAAAAAAAGTGATTTTCCTGAATAACCAGTCCACTAATAATGATATCAATCCAAATACTAAGGGCATATTTTCTTGGTCAAGGAATCTAATAATGTAGGTAAAACAATCCTAGGACAATTATTTCTGGGTGTAAATTTCAATATGGGGTGAAAAGAGCTGCTTGGTGGAGGTCTACACTCTCCAAATGCTTTTCTAGTTTAGTAACGCAAATACATGATTAGTTATTTATGGAGTTCCACAAGGTTCTGTGTTAGGACCAATATTATTTACTTTGTACATGCTTCCCCTAGGAAACATTATCAGGAAGCACTGTATAAATTTCCATTGTTATGTTGATGATACTGTAGTCCCGCCCGAATTTACCCTTAACCAGGGCAATCGGACCAGCTCTCCGTTTCTAGGGTTAGGTTCTCACTGCCTACAGATCCAGCCTGATAGGTTCAGCAGAACAGCTTAAGCTGGTATCGAAGAAACTCGCCTAGCTCTCACTGTCTCCATCCAGATGCCTATCCCTCTTGCTCTGATAGAAGACTGCGCTAGGCAGCCTAAATAGTTCAGTCTTCTTATCAGTTACGTCTGTTAATGACAGCTTTCTTCTTAAAAGACCTGGCACTTGGTGAATTGCTAGGTTTTAATTTAGTGGTTTGGATTAATGAAACCCCAGGGATCCGTTTAAAAATCTATTTAACTCATTAACCAGAACAACCTTTCAGAACCTTTAGATTTCAAATGCACACAATTGCTTAACCTTTCACACCATGAGGATTTCATAAACTTCAGGTAATAATTCAAAACTCCATACTACATCACTTTAAATGCAGGTTAAATGTTTATTGCATAATAATAGCAGGGCAAAGCAACAGCTCATAATCAAAAATGCCAAAATCAATCAAAAAGGTGAACAGGGATAATAATTCTGGTCTAACTCACAGAACTGATCATGTCTGAGCAAACACCAAAATTATTTAACCATATGCTTCAAGGTAATAATTCTGGTCTAACTCACAGAACTGATCATCTCTGATCAAACACACCAAAATCATTTAAACATATGCTCCAGAATCATAAATTTGGTCAAAATTATAGAACTGAGCTTTCTTAATTAAATCTCCCAATATTGTGTTTTAATAGTTGGAGTGTAACAGCGTGGCCTTAGCTGCCACACCCGACCTGACCTGTTTTGTGGAGATCTCCTGGAGGATGTGAAGAACTCAGTACAAAGTCTCAGGATCCAGCAGGAACTCTCCAGAAAATAGGGGGAGAGAACGTCCAGACCCCAATTCAGTCTTTGCAAAAAATCTTTAAATGTCTTTTGGGTTTGTTGCAGAAAAATAGGAAAAGTGTCAAAAAGATCTAACACGATGGTAAACTGTCAAAAGTCACAGGAAGAGATGAGCACTGCTGGAGTCTGTGTCTCTGCTAGCTGTTAGCTCTTCTGTTAGCTCTTGCTGGGTGATAGAAAAAGTCCACTGTCTATTTTCTGAGTCTATTTGCAGACCAATTCTGGATCGTTCTAATTAGTGAGAAATAGCCTCACTGTCCATAGACTACATCAGACGAGATCCTTCTCCGACTGCGTCCACGAACATCCCCGGACAATTGTCACCTCAGATCACTTTTATTAAAGCACCTTACACACCCATATTGCCTAATTCCTCTTAAATTTGCTGTTACTTTTGTCTATTGTTTTTATTTATTTTTATTGTGTTTTTAATTCACTGTAAAGTGTCCTTGAGTGTCTTGAAAGGCGCTATGAAATAAAATGTATTATTATTATTATTATTATTAATTCCTACATATGTAAATTTGTACTTTTACACAAGCTCACCCTATGTTAACTGCTCATCTCCTTATTAGGAGATTGTTTTCGTTGACCGGCCGAATTGCACCATAACCTCTTCTCGGCTGCCAGGAAGTCACCTGCATTCACCCGAGGTCAGTTCCCCTTTCCACCTTATTAGGAGCCTGTTGCTCAATTGTCGGCCGAATTACACCATAACTCCTTCCTCACAGTCTTAGCCGACAGCCAAGAGCTCCATCACTTCTCATCTCTTCCACCTGCAGTACTTTAACACAGTAACCATCAGTTAACCATCACACTAGTTACTTGATCATAAAAATTCATCTGATTTTACAAACCATTCCATATACATAACTTACATAACCAGTTTGGGTTGGTGAGGCAGACACCCTCTCTACTTTTAAGATTAGGCTTAAAACTTTCCTATTTGATAAAGTAGTTATAACTAACTTATAGTTAGGGCTGCTCAGGATCACCTGAGCTGTCCCTTAGTTATGCTGCTATAGGTTTAGATTCCTCTCCTGTACTCTCTATACTGTATAGCGTAACTACACTTTACAATGAAATTGCACTCGTTAATGAAGGGGCACCATCTCAGATTACTGAGAAAATTATCATTCTAGATTAAGTCTCAAAGAGACTTTAATTGAATGAAGTTGATCAGTCTCTTAGCTGAAAGTCGTAAATTCTGATTTCATTGACCTCCAGTTCCCAAACAAAGAAATACACGGCAGAACCGATGATAATTATACACCAACATTTATTAACTAACACTACAAACAAACAATAAACAACAATGACGTAACAACAGACAGTGAATGAACGAATAAATGCGGATAAGCTAATTAACTGTGATCGTCACTGGAAGCAGCTGATAGAAAGATGATGAATTTAGAACCACTTTGGAATTGGAAGCCAATCGTAATTTATAAAATCACCCGTTTAGCAGAAGGAAAATGATACTTGCGTAGCCCTTGATGGAGGGAGAAGAAGGCTGCTGCAGGATGTCCAGCTGTGATGATCTGCTGGATGAGTCGGATCAGGAACGCAGGAACGCAGAGGCACTTTGGTGTAGTCATGTTGTAAAAATGTACAAACACTATGAGTCGAAGCTCATAGTTAAAAGAAAATGTCCTTGCTGTTGCGTTATTAAAGTTAACTTAAGAAGTCTAACTTCAAGTTAATCATAGAATAACAAAGCTCACGTAAATATTAAGAACCCTTGTTTAAAGTTGAGCTGTGTAAAGAAAAACTCTGTAAAGAGCTTTTGAAAAAGCCTGTTAAGTAAAAATCCTGATTTAAGAAAAATGCCAAAAGAAACAAACCTTTAAAAGCCCAAAAAACTTAGCCCGATAAAAGAAAGAAAAAGTCCCAGTTGCATTCCAGTGACTTTCTTTTATATAGAAAGTTTTGGAGCCAAATTCAAATCAGCATCTGACCAATCGTGGCTGTGTCCATCCCAGGGGGAGGTCTTGAGTCTCACTGTCCAGGAGAGATCAGAGGCCAAATACCTTTAGAGCATACTTGAAGATCATTTCTTAAACATGCAAATCCAATTGGTAAATATCTATGATGATCACAGATCTAAAATCTCACTAAATGTGCGATTAAAATGATACCAAACATGATATGTTTATCTCACATGGTTCCTGAGATAATAATAATAAAAGATATAACACAAGAATAAGCTTACAAATAGTAGACTTTTAGGCTACATGAAAGTAAACTATTAATGTAACTACAAATACAAGCATACACATTCAATTATAAGAAAAGTTCGACTTAGAAGTATATATGCTGAGGATAAAATATCTCTCTCTCTCACTGTGTGTCTTTTATGGTTGTGATCTGTGACAGAGAGGAGGGGGTGTTGGTGTCTCGTGTTTGAGTCCCAATAGACACTTCAGATTCAATGTGTTCTCCTTCCATTTTGGTCCTGATCAACCTGGTATCACAGAGTCCAGATGTTGGGATCATCACTCCAGAGATGTTGAATTCTTGGATTTTAATATTTAGAAGTGTTTCGTTAAAATCATCAAAGAGTTCCTTGTGTTAGGAGGAATGTCATCTCTCTTCTCCCGAGGTGTGGTTTTCGTCACCTTTGGCACTTTTATGACCCTTATCAAAAAAGAATTACAATAGTCCAGCTTAGAGGTTACAAATGCATGGACTAGTTTCTCAGCATCACTCTGAGACAAGATATTTCCGATTTCGACAATATTACGTAAATGAAAGAATGCTGTCCTGCAGACTTGTTTTCTATGTAAGTTGAAGGACATATCCTGATCAAAAATAACTCCAAGGTTTTTTTACGGTAGAACTGGAGGCTAAGGCAATACCATCTAGAGTAACTATCTGGTTAGATAGTGTGTTTCTGAGGTGTTTAGGGCCAAATACAATAACCTCAGTTTTATCCGAATTTAAATGAAGAAAATTACATGTCATCAAGGCCTTTATGTCCTTCAGACATGCTTGGAGTTTGACCAACTGATTGGTTTCATTGGGTTTCATAGATAAATATAACTGGGTATCATCTGCATAACAATGGAAATTTATGTAGTGCTTCCTAATAATGTTTCCTAGAGGAAGCATGTACAGAGTAAATAATATTGGACCTAATACAGAACCCTGTGGTACTCCATAACTGACTCTAGTGCGGGTGGAAGAATCATCATTAACATGAACAAACTGGAATCTGTCTGATAAATATGATTTAAACCACTTTAGAGTGGTTTCTTTAATCCTAATAACATGTTCCAGTCTCTGGAATAAGATGCTGTGATCAACTGTATCAAAAGCAGCACTAAGATCCAAAAGAACAAGTATAGAAACTAATCCACTGTCTGAGGCTATTAGAAGATCATTGGTAACCTTTACCAGTGCTGTCTCTGTACTATGATGGATTCTAAATCCTGACTGAAATTCTTCAGACAAACCATTTATATGCAGATGATCACATAATTGGCTTGCAACAACTTTTTCTAGAACTAGAGATAAAAGGGAGGTTGGATATGGGCCTATAATTGGCTAAAACACCTGGATCTAGAGTAGGCTTTTTGAGAAGTGGCTTTATTACAGCAAATTTAAAAGCCTGTGGTACATAGCCTGTTAGTAAAGAGAGGTTAATGATATTTAAAACAGCATTGTTAATTAGAGGACATATATCCTTGAACAATCTAGTGGGGATGGGATCTAGCGAACATGTTGCTGGTTTAGAGGAGTTTACTATTGATATGAGCTCTGGCAGATTTACAGCAGAGAAGCAGTCCAAGCATAAATCTGGTCCTATGGATGCTTCCAGAGCTGCTGCTCCTAACGACATGTTCATAATTTTCTGTCTAATATTCAAAACTTTATTAGTGAAGAAGGTCATGAAATCTTCACTACTGAGATCTAAAGGAACACAAGGCTGCACAGAGCTGAGACTCTTTGACAACCTGGCTACAGTGCTGAACAAAAACCTGGGCTTGTTTTTGTTTTTCTCAATTAGAGATGAATAATAGGCAGTTCTTGCTCTACGAATCGCTTTTTTATATGCAGTAAAACTATCTTTCCAGGCCAGATGAAATTTTTCTGAATTTGTAGAACGCCATTGCCTTTCCAGTCTCCTTGAACTCTGCCTTAAAATGTGCAGTTGTTCATTAAACCACTACTGTTCTCCTGTGGGTGTCATGTTCTTCTTGTGGAATGCAATATTAGCTTTACACCACATGTAACAGGACCCATGTCTACCAAAAAGTTCCATCTTAGACTATTCAGTCCACATGATATTATCCCAAAAGTCTTGGGGCTCATCCAGATACTTTTTGCAAATGCTAGATATGCTTTTATGTTCTTTTTAGTCAGGAGTGGTTTGCGCCTTGCAACTCTCCAACCAATGCCATTTTTGCCCAGTGCCTTGTTGAATCATGGAAAGGTCCACCGTTGTTCCATGTTTCTCCATTTGTGGATAATGTCCCATATTGTGGTTTGCTGGAGTACCTGAGCCTTAGCAATGACTTTGTAACCCTTTCCAGACTGATGAATGTCAATGACTTTGTTTCGCATCTGTTCTTGAATCTGCTTAGAACATGGCCTCATGTGCTGCTTTTTGAGCAACTCTTGCCTACTTATAATGCCAGGCAGTTTATATTTAAGTGATGATTAGATTCAGCAAGCCTGGCAGGAATCATATGTGGGTGTGGCTGGTGAAACTGAACCCAGCTACCAAATGAATTTGGTTATTTGGTAGATTGGTAGTTAAGCAACACTGTTAATGCCAGCCCAATCTGTCTGTTTTGACTTTGAAAATGGCCATGAATCAAAGGATGTTTAATTTAATTTCATTATAAATGAAATAAATTTATTTATTTCATTTTATTCTCATTTAGGAGAGAGAGAGAGAGAGAGAGAGAGAGAGACCACCAAAGGTACTGTTCTTGGGCTAATGTACTGTTAATTTACTGGCATGCTAGTTAAAGCTTATACTGGGACTGGTGCCCATGCAAGTCTCCATTTTCTTCTTTAATAATACAATTGCAAAAATAGAAAAACAGTTAAAAATATATGTAAGTTTTTTTCTTGTCTGTCACATATTCAGATGTCCTTTACATTCAAACAATACTACGTAAGCCCTAAGCAGCCATGGTCCAACTTATTTATTTTTTTGCTCAGTTTTCTCGAGAAAACGAGATAATTCTCCTCCGTTTTCTCGTTATAACGAGATAATTTTGTCATTATCACGAGATAACAAAATCTGTTATGTTGTGATAACGACAAAATTATCTCGTTATAACGAGAAAACAAAATCGTTTTCTCGTTATAACGAGAACATTTTCCGGTGAGGTACAAAGCGAAACCAACCCACCGGACCAGAAGGTGCTCTGCTGCTGCTGCATACTACTGACTGAAGCCAGGCCTGGACTGCTCTACTGCAGATGCACACTCTAATGAGGTCAGTTAAGCCTGTTCATATGTTTGTTTGTACTTTTGCAAGTCTGCGAATACAAGTCATTGTCATTAACAGTGGTCTGGTGGGTTGGTTTCGCTTTGTACCTTACCGGAAAATTTTTTCGCTATTATTATTTTCTCGTTATAGCGAGATAATTTTGTGGTTATCACAACATAACGGATTTTGTTATCTCATGATAGCGACAAAATTATCCCATTATAAAGAGAAAACAGAGGAGCATTATCTCGTTTTCTCGAGAAAACGGTGCGAAAAAAATATGTCGGACCATGGCCGTTTAGGGCTTCCGTACAATACTGAAAGGTGTCAATGAAGTAATGTTGCTAAAGTGGTGTCACTCTAACTGTCAATACATAATTTCCCTTTATGTCAATTTTTGCTGGATACTTCGCGCATAAAAATAAGGCTTTGCGGCAAGACACTAGATGACACACTGCAGAAATGAAGCTTGATCCATTCCTAAATCTCAAGCAGGCTGTGTGGCCTGTGCCTAATCTAAGTGAAAGTGAAAAACAACAGGTTCTGCAACTATCACAGATGGGTGAGCTAAGCAGTGTGGCACAGGCTTAAAATATTTCTTCATAAGTTTCTAGCTTGTGCTTTGTCATTTGAAATCATGTCTTGCAAGCTGTTACCTGTTGCTGCTGGACCCACAGCCAGTAACGCTGAGTATAGAGCAGCCAAAAACAAGAAGGAAGGGGAGAAAGATGCAGATGGAGAAAGCACAAAGAATGTAGACCAACATGTCTGAGTAGCTGCTCTCCCAGAAGACAGCACACAGCATCTCTGCAGGGTCATACCTTGAAGTGAAAGAAGACATGATAGAGATGAACAGAGTAGAACAGAGTAGGTCTCTTCGCAGATGTCTCTGGATCTGGAGTTCTACGTCCCTGATCTGCAGCTGTTGACCTCACCACCTGCTGTCCTGCCATTCACATGCCAACCTCTCCTGCTATCCCTCATCCCCATTCCCAACCCAACTGGTCGAGGCAGATGCAGATGGCCACCCTCCCTGAGCCTGGCTCTGTCAGAGGTGTTTTTTTCCCCCCTCCCTATCCTAGGGATTTTTTTGTTCCTTCCCACTGTTGCTAACTGCTTGCTCATAGGGATTTCAAAAGCAACTTTGGATTGTTGGGTTTTCTGTTTTCTGTTCTTTCTGCTATGTAAAGCACTATGTGATGAAATATGTTGTAAATATGCACTATATAAATAAAATTGAACTGAGTTGAACTGAATAGATCATGGAGCACTAATTGAAGGCTACATACCTGATCCAGGTGTAAACAACAGGGATGCTCCCGAACACCACTCCTGTCACCCAGGAAGCCAAGCATGCGGTCACCATGACAACAAAGAAAGCATTTCCTCTGAAGGTCATGCCAATCAGCCGCTGCACACAGAGGACAGCTGTAAATGGAAAAAAGAGAACTTTAGACTGACTGCGTCTAAGCAATAATGAGGTTGTTGTCTGCTGCAGTGTGTCAGGTGGGGTCATATTTTGAGATCCCAGAGCAGCCATTTACAGAGGCTGGATAAATAAAAATGATATAGATTGTGCTTACGCTTAATAATGATTTGAAATGTTGATTCAGATTATTTGAAATGGCTTATAATTATTGGGAATATTAAAAATGATTCTTTATAACCAGAATTCTGGCAAGCTGAAAAGAGGAACTGCTGAGAACTCTGGCTGCTTGACAGTTTAAAAAACAGGAAATGGAGTAAAATATGTGTGTTCAAGTGTGTGTGCTTAAGTTTTTAATAATTCTTTATGATCAAGTGATTGTGATCAAGTAATGGGAAAGTTGTCTCAGTTGATTCAGATGGTGTGATGATTCTAACTATATAACATCAATGAGATTTGAAATGATTCTAATACTTAAGGATGTTTATCTGAGCAGCTGACAGAAAAAGAAGAAGTCCAGTCCTCTAACTGTGTAGCAACCAGAAAGAGGAAGTTAAGAAAACCAGACTGGACCAGTTATATGAGACAATGTCTCAAGTTTTGGAGAGCTAGGAGAGTCAGGGACTTTCCTCAGCTTATCATATCTGTCAGCTCATCATCGTCTGTCCTGTCCATTCTAAAACATACAAACTGAGTGTAGACAAGTTACTCTGTTACAGGAGCTGAGGTTTGAACCCAAGTGCAGACACAGAGGCAGGCAGAAACATGTGGGGTTTTCAACAAAAGATTTATTTTAACTGGTAAGAGCTTTAAACAACATAGAATGGGGGGAAACTAAACTGAGGGAGAAAACTGCAGTAGCAACCAAACCTCATAGAAAATACAGGCTAAACTACAAAAAACTCTAAACTAACAATTGGGGAACCACAGATGAATAAACTACACTACACTGACAAACAGGGACATAGACAACCGACCAATAATACAGAAAGGTAACAAAACTGAGGGAGGAGAACTGAATGAGGAAACCAGATTTAATTAAAAAAACAGACCAAACTACCAAAACCAACTAATAACTCTCACTAAACAGATTAGGAAGAAAGGAAAACTGCTACACTGTAAAAAAAAAAATCTGCAAAACTTATGGTAAAATACTGGCAGCTGTGGTTGCCAGAATTTCACTGTTAAAAATACAGTGACAGTGTAAAAGACATTACGGTACACAAAAAAATGAAGTGTATAATTTACAGTAAAATACCAGTGGCTGTGGTTGCCAGCACCGTAAAAACAAATACGGTGGCAGTGTAAAAGACATGACAGTACTGTAAAAAAGGGTATGATTTACGGTAAAAGCAATAAACACAATACAACTGTAATGTATTACGATACTTTATTGTAAAGTTCAACTTTACAGTAAATTACCAGCAGCTGTAGTTACCAGATTTTCCTTGCAAGAAACATGGTGAAACACATTAGATACTGAAGTTGCTTGGCACAGACTTTACAGTCAAAACTGCTAATGGTAATTTACAAATAAAATTACAAATTATATTCACATTAAACCAACTTATTATCATAATAAACTTTAAGAAACCACTTGTTCAGTACATCAACAAGAAAGTGTTGAGATCTTGGGGAAAATCACTATATATGATCATATGAATAATCCATGCAAAAACTTAGTCACTTGGTTAAGATTAATAAGTCACTGAGTCCAGACTGAACATGGTGCTTAACATGAGATCCTCTCACTCCAAAATGATGTTCAGGTCACTGGTGGATTCACTGACCATCAGGTGTTCACTGGCATGATTCTCTCTGCCCCCAGAAAACAGAATCAAAGCAAAGGTTACGTTATGTAGTTCCAAATGTGTCTTCACAGATAAACTCAGCAATAAATTGCTTTCTGTTGTTTAATTGAGCTCCAGTGATGTATACATAGAAGATAGTTTATTTAAATGTCCAGTGGTGTGAAAAAGTTTGCCTGCTTCCCAATTTCCTATTTTCTTTTGCATGTTTGTCACAGTTAAATATTGATGCTTGATTGCAATTGTGGCTGTTAAATATGGCCCAACCAGTTATTAGGTTTAGGAGGCTATCACTTTTTCACACAGGGCCATGTAGCTTTGAAAAACGCCTGCGAAATCCTGGAGGGAAAATCGTATGTCAATGTTCATATGTCAAACCTAATGATTTTCTTGTTATAAAATATAAAATTTGCCACTGGAGGGAAGGAGATTAACTGCTTTAAGCATGACATATGACTTTTCTTAATGTGAAATTGTAACTATACAATCACACTATGCCATGTTTTCTTATATTGATCCTTCATTGATTGTAAAAAAACATCTGAACATGATAAATGTTACTCAGTCGGCTGCAAGCCCCGCTGAGGAAAAGTGTACATGAAGGATCCAGGTTATGAAAAAGGTGCTGTACTGGTTTTAATTTCTGAACAGTGCTCCAGTGGAAATAAATCCCCTTCCAGTTGGCAACAGATTCATCTCTATATCGTTCTTCACACACAACGCAGAGAATCATCAAGCAAGAAGTTTATGGCCAGACGGGCTACAATGGTGCCGTGACCCGGATCCTGCTGCTTCAGAACGGTTCATCATATTACCAGCAGCTGTGGATCAACTTCAGATTGGTCACCAGAGGTTGCTGTTACCCACACGTGTAATTTAATGTGCATGTTAAAGCTGAGCCGAAGTAGTCGCACATAATTTAAAGAAAAGAGGTTAACACTGTTTCCTGTTGTTTGGTTATTTGGTTATTCAGTATTCCCTGTTTCAAAAAGGGTAAATTTGTGCTAAATTACAGTTCAGAAGTCTTTGCCGTGTGACGTTGTTGTGTCCTCTTCTGCGCATGCAGGACACTTTTGGGTCGCATGAAGTTCACATAGGAGATCACATACAAGGTGCATTTAATTGAAAATGTGAACAAACTCGCAAAAAAAAAACGTATTTCACAAAAAAATCCGAATTGAGCATTATGCCCTGCAGTCTGAACGTAGCCTTAGACACGCTCGGATGCCTCAGTAAGTTGGCTCTTCTCGTTCTTCTGACTCTCCCACCAGCGTCTCTGAGACATCCTCATATCTTTTTTCTGTTCAAACTTTGCGGGCTATCTGGAAAGTTGCGATGTGTTATGTTATTTTATGATTTGTTATATCATTCCTTGATTCTACCATGATTGGATTTGCTATATTATTTACTCAGTTTGATCATCATTCATCTAACCTTATGTGGCCTTGGGGTCATAGACAGTCTGCGCTCATTATCTGCATTGGTATGGAAATGGGAATAGCTACACTCCCAGTTTCTGTTTTATCCTGTTCCCATGGACAGTTCGTCACTGTTATAAAGAAACTGAATGAAAAGGGAGTCAAGTGCTCACAGTTCCTGTCTTATCTGTATTCAGTAGTTTCTGTGTCCAGCTAAGTTCTGCATGAGAGTGGCAAAATAGATGCACGCCTTAAAGACAACACACACACACACACACACACACACACACACGCACACACTTATTTTAGCACATTTCAATAAATCCACGTGAACAGTGTTTGGCGTGTTCACGTCAGAGATAACTGGCCAATGAGACTCGGTTGCATCTAAGTCCAACCTGTGTACGGGGGCAGGCCCAGCCCAAGAAGATAAATGTGAATTATACCCATATATCGGGGCTCACTATGACGGAGTTCCTGCGAGAGCTTTGTCATTTTGAGACCAGCGCTGCCATACTTTACCTGTGACCTAAATAGATTCTACATCTGTGAACTGAAAAGTCCTCTAGTTTGTTCTTGGGCTTCCAACAAAAGAACCGGGTTTAACAGATGGATTCATGATTGTGGTTGGTAACTGCAGTCGCTACAAGGTACCCTCTGGCTATCCCCACTGTGAGGAAAAAACAGTGGACTATGAATAAACAAATGTTTTGGATTAATTATGAGCAGTTTCCTCCCCATTTTTCCCCTTGACTGAGAACCGTACCGAACTGTGACTTCTGTACCACGGTACGTACGGAGCTGTGATTTTTGTGTACCATTACACCCCTAGTTACTGATAACCTGTGATGTGTTCACTGTGGTTGTGAGTATTTTGTGTTTTTATTTTATTTCAATATGCTTTTTATTATAGTATGCACTAAAACGGTTATTTACTGAAGTTTAGTGGTTCAATGCATTTCATGCAGTCATTATAGCAAACCTAAGAATCGCTCCAAATTTATGTTAATGCTGCTCTTCTTCCTTAGAGTAGTCAAGGAATAAAAAAACCCAAAATCTAGTTTTGTGTCTGGCGTTATTTTATATTTCACTAGCCCACATGTCAGTGTATAACAGATGTAACTTAATGGTGAAGACTTCAGACTAGATTATCCTCAAATGAAAAAATGCTGATATAACTATAGGTAAGATTTGTTTTCTAGCTGTTCCCATGATATTTATTTTTACTCTTGGTCTCTGTGAAAGATCTTAAACTTTGATGCTATTTCCTGTCTAAAATGATGATAACAAAAGTTAAACATTCATACATACAGTTTCAATACCTCACCATATGTCTCAACTGCTGGACGTTTTAAAAGTACACATTCTAAACATCACTTGGTTCAGCTTGGAAATTAAATTATTTGATAAATTGATAGATAAATTGTTTAATTTGAGTTAAGAACTATCAGGTTATGAAAAAACTGAAGAGGTACGTTTTAACAGATAGAAATAAACATGAAATAGAGACTTTTAAATGACACATTGACAATGGATAATTACGTACATCCCTGTACTGCTCTGGTGAATTGATATAACCAGTAGTGTGTGAATACCACTGCAGAATATTGTAATATAATGATTGCTTCCCTATAATCAGTAATTTAGCCCTTTGCAAAGAGCTGAAGTGAAACCTTTTGCTATTATAGTATGATACCCACTAATCAGATTACAGTAACATTAAAAATGACTGGGTGGTCAGATGACTTTTCTATATATTTTTCTTGTCAGAGCTGTTTCAAAGCTCACCTCTCTTCTGCCTTCGTCCTTCAGTGAGTGCATTCAGTGATGCACAACGAATGACTGAACTACAGTACAGGTTTTTAATTCCAGTCCAAGCTCAGCACCATGATTTCTATTGACAGATGAAATAACATATAATAAAATAATTGAACAAAAAAAACCCCCAAAATGCTAGCTACTTATTTCCTGCTTGTATTCCTAGCTACCTAGCTAGTAACTAAACAGCTTACAAAACACAAACTTAACATACCAAAAAAGCTGCAATGATGCTTCAGGCCTGGGTGAAGATCTTTATATTGCCATTCCACCAGCAGATACTTTAGCTTCACTTTGTGCAGCAAGAGGAGAAGACGTCCTCCATGTTTATATACTGCAGGTGCTGATTGGCTCATTGAGCTATGTTGATCTGCTAACGGTTACTCAGATAAGTTAAGACAATCCTTTAAATGATCTGAGTCAATGTGTCACTCTTGCTCAGTGACACAGATTTGTGACACAGTGTGACAGAATTTGAATCTAAATTTCAAGAACTGAATTTGAATTGTGAAAACCAAATGTACAGAGGTAAATTTTCAGAGCAACAGAAATCAATTTCAACTCACCCATTATAAGATAAGTATTTGACTTATGTGTCCAGTATTTCAAATTTTGAATCAATGACATGATGAGAACAGTTTAAAAAAACTCAGGCTTTTATCTTTAATAATTCTTCAAATATTGCCACCGAAACATAGCCTATAATTTCAGTTTGCAAAAAAAAATCCAGCAAATCTGAGATGATGTCAGCAGAAGGCCCCTGACTGATCTGAGATGGAATAACCTTTTTGTAGAACTGTCACTATGGTTTCTAATGAATGGAAAATATGAGTATATATAGTCTCTTAGTGTCTTTATAGAGCTGTGCAGTACCTATGCTTCCTATAGAGGAGGTGATGAAGGAAAACTTCAGCAGGCTGACGACTTCACACCATGGTGATCTCTGACCTCCGGTCAGAATGGCCAGCATGGAGCCAGAGGTGATGAGGAGAGAGCAGCCTTGAGAACACAATGGCTCATTTTCAGAAAGGAATTCCTGCACTCAGATTACATGTCAGACAGTGGGTGAATGTTTTACATTAGCAGAATCAAATGAACTGATGATGTGGATCTAAGGACAGTGAAATTATCCAAGAAAATTAAAGTAACAATCTTATAATGCAATGCCATTGGTGTTAGTGAACACTGTACCTAAATCTGACAGGGTGAGACTGATGAAAGGAAGCCAGTAACGGCAGCAGAACTGGCCCCTGCACTGAAAAGGAAGGACAAAGGAGGAATGAACATACAGTCATGAAAAAATAAGTTATATTCCATGGAAAGTGTTGACTTTTACATAATATTCGAACCACCAAGCATGATCTGCTTTGAACAGATTAAGGTGGTATAACTGAACAACACCGCAATAAAAATGAGCTTTTTCAATAATTTATTCAACAAAAATATCAACAGATGAGGTTATTGTCACGCCTTCTGCCTCCAGCGCCAGACAATGGCAGCTCTCTCCTTCCCCTTCCCTCTCTTTCTCCTCTCTCTCTAGGTGGGCGTGAGTGTCTGTGGTGGTGAGGAATATGTGCAAGTGAAAGCAGTTGCAGTCAGCAGAGTGAGCGCACCTGTGATGGAGCCACCAGTTGTAGTCTATCAGTGGTGACATAAAAACCACAGCCAGTTGATGACTCACCACTGGACTGTGAACAAGCTTCAGTCAGTTTTTACGACTGCTGTGCTGTCTTGCTCCACTTTCTGCATGCCAGCAACTAATCTTTCTCTTTCTGCGCCTTTAGTTTTGGATCACTACTCAGGCTAAACTTTCATCTGCTGCTCTTCCTGGATTCTGCTGGAACTCTGACTGCTTTCCCGCATTCCTTCACCATTCCTCCACCTGCCATTACTTGTCATGTCTGCTTGCCTGCCTGTCGTTGCCACAGACTCTCTGCTGCCTACTCTGGCCTTATCCCTTCTCTCCACTGGTGTCCAGTTAAGTTTGTAAGTAGTGTTAGTGTTAGTCGTGTAAATAGTTAGGCTGTCAGTTCATTAGTTTGTAGCTTTGCAATTTGTTCGTGGTTTTGTCATCATTTGTATGTATGCCCATATATGCCTGAGCTCTTGTTTGCAGCTCTTCTAGTCGGCCTGTTAGTTCATTTTCAAGTCAAGTATCATTGTTGATACTAGTTTGGTTATATAGTGTTTATTTGTACTTAATTTCACTTTCCTAGCTTGGTGTTACCACAGTTCCAGTTAGTGCTTTCTGTTTGTGAGATTGTTTATTGTTCATTAAAACTCTAACTCTGCTTTGGTTGTCGTGTCTTGTTGTCCTGCGCCTGAGTCTCTGCAACTGTTAAGAGTTATATTTGAGAAAAGCAGTTTCATCATTGGCATCAGAAGCCACAGGTCTTTGCAGAAATATAACTTATTGGAGGTGTTTTGGATAGTTGTCTGCCAGTGTTGCTATCAGCTTGCTAAAAATTTTGACTACATGCTTCTCTTGCATGTATGGAATGAAATTCAAATCTGGGCTTGGACTAGTACTGTATGTTACATAACCGTTTGTTTCTTTTCGCCAGTCAATCTCTGAAGGATTTGCTTGTCTGCTTAAATCATTTAAATCCAAATTGTTCACTTTTGGTTCAACTTCAATCTTAAGACAGATGGCTTTACATTATCTTCAAGCACTCTTTGATATGACAGACTTGATAGTCAGAGCAGTGACCGCAAGGTTCCCAGTCCCTGAGGAAGCAAAACCATGACAACTCACTTCACTGTTCAATTTTCCTTACAGTGCAACATAATTTAGAGATCTTATCTTTTGCTGGGTCAAGAGAATTTGCCAGAGAATTTTATGTATGTGACCAGAGTTTTTTTCCATTTATATTTTACTATGTATTCATATATAGCTCAAATGTGAAAGTATTTGTCAATACTGCAATAAGTACAGGACATAAAGAGGACTGAAGTTATTATATATATATATATATATATATATATATATATATATATATATATATATATATATTGGTCGCTGTTTTTCTTTTCTGTGCCTCGTCTAGCCATATTTTAGCACATTGAAGTTCTTTTTCAGTTTCTTCTTTGTTTTTTTTTATGTGTTTGTTGTTTTACAGCTAGTTTTTTAACTAGCTCCGTGCAATCTTCTACTGTTAATTTGCCATTGAATTCATATTTCTTTTTCCATTTTAACAGGAACTGTGTTGAATCAGGATGTTTTCGTTCCATGTATTTCGCATCACCTTGTAGAGACATTGTTCCTTGATTATTTCCCATTTTGGTGTGATTTTGTATTTGATCAAAATTATGTTTTATTGAGAGTTTGTGAAAAACAATGCTTCACGAGCCAAAATTCAGCCCTTGGAAAACAAGCTTCTAGGCCAGCTCTAATAGCCAGTCCGGTTCTCCACTTGGGGTCCTATCCCAGGACTGAAAGTCGTTTTAGAGTTTTCACAAAATTCTCCTAAACCCTAATGACTGTTCGCACTCAGTGATTTACTTGAACTGACAACGGCCGTACGTTCACACCGGTAGGTTTCAGGCCGTCCGCTGCTTCAATCACTGACCAGTCCTTTCACACTCACAGTTTAACACATTCACACTGTTTGTAAGTTTTCAGCCTTTCTTAGCTCAGGACTTCACTACTCCTAATTTTGTAAGTTTTCAGCTTTTCTTAGCTCAGGATTTCACTACTCCTAATTTTGTAAGTTTTCAGCTTTCCTTAGCTCAGGACTTCACTACTCCTAATTTTTTGGTAAGTTTTGGCTTCCCTTAGCTCAGGACTTCACTACTCCTAAAGTGCTTTCCATACTCACTCTCTGAGTGTCAATGTTTTGTGCAGTACCTGTCGGTCGTTCCTGATGCTGTTGTCTGTTCAGATGCCGTCAACCTGGAACCCCGCGGAGCCCGAACAGGGTTTAACCGGCCTACGTGGAATTCAACCACGGAGGGCTTTCGTCCCTGAACCTAGTTCCAAGGGGCTGTGCACAGACTTTGGTCTCCCTCGAGCTGCTCCTTAGGGTCCCAGGTGTATTGGCATCCGGCTCGAAGGACCAAGTTATGTTAGGTTTAAAACCTGAAAATACACACAGCACAGGAAGGAAGACAGTACTCACGAGCTCAGGTCTTTTACTTGCGCACAAGGAGAGAACAGACACTACAGCTCTGCAGTATGCATCACTACAGCGTTCCAGATCTCTGGTTAGTCCGTCCGTCCTTGGCTCTTTTATTTGGTAAAGAATCAGTACAAGAGTCAGTATAAGATAAGGGTCACATACACAATCTTACTGGGTCAGGTCTCTGTGTTCTTTACTGTGAGTAGATACAGCTTGGAATGTTTTATGGTGATTCATGGTTGGTGACATATAGACTTTAAAGTCCTGACAGTCACTCAATGATTACCTAATAATTCTTAACATAAGCACAATTCTTCTAACAATATATATATATATATATATATATATATATATATATATATATATATATATATATATATATACACACACACACACACATACACACATATATTGTCTGCACTGAGGGTCTGATATGTGTGTGTATGTGTGTGTATATATATATATATATATACACACACACACACACACATACACACATATATTGTCTGCACTGAGGGTCTGATATGTGTGTGTATGTGTGTGTATATATATATATATATGTGTGTGTGTGTGTGTGTGTGTGTGTAATAGACAAAAGTTTAATTGACAAAAGAGCCATTAGTCAAGGTTAGGAAGGTATCTCATTTAGGATCTCAAGTATGAATGTTGTTGATAATTGTCTTTGTCCTGTCACATATTTTTCCATAGTTTTCCATACATTTTCCATACCATACATTTGAAAGCATTGTGTCATGATCCCCGCTCCTGCCCCTGTCTGTCTCTGTCTTCAGCCTAGTTTTCTTTTATTCTCCCTCTTCTTCTCTCTCCCTCACTCAGCCCTGCTTTCCCTCACCTTCATTCCAGCTCCCTGATTGCCTGCTCTCATCACCTGCATTCAAGACATCTGTGAACAACACCTCACCTGCCACTAATCACCTCCCTCCATAAAAACCCGGTTCATTCAGTCACTCTCTGCCAGACCATAAACTACTCTTCCCCGGTTCACCATCTGTCCCCGTTCCATCTTCTGCCTGCTTCCCTGTAACCTGTCTGCTGTACCCCCACCCCCCGCCTTTGCGTCACTCTCCCTGCCTGGATCCTGCCTGTCACCAGTTAAGGTTTGATTTGTTTTGGACTGTAGCCTGTAGTTTCGTTGATTATTCTGTTTGTATGTTTAGAGTCTTTTGTTAACTTGTCACATTTAATGTTTGGTGTAGTTTGTTTTCCGCCTTGTTTGTTTTCCGCCTTGTCTGTTTGAGTATTTTTGAGTTTTGTTAGTTGTGTTTTGTATTAGTCTCATTTTGTGGTGTTCTTTGATTTCTCCCTTTGTGGCCAGTTTTGAGTTTAGTTGTTTTTTTGTTGTTCGTTAGCTTTGTGTTTTTACTGATTTCAGTTTACTTCTCCTGAGTCTAGTTCTTCGTTCAGTTTTGCTTTCAGTTGAGTCTGGTTTGAGTTTTTCTGTTTAGTAGTCTAGTTGTTGCTTGTAAATTAAGTTCTCCTTGCATTCCCTTTTCATGTTAGTTTTGTGGTTTTGTATGTTTTTGTATTAGGTTTGTTTAGTTGTCACCAGGGTTAATCTTTGTTCTAGTTTGTTCTCAATTTAGTATTAAAGCATTGTAAGTTTAACATTCTGCACGTTTCTCCAATTCTGTGTTTGCGCCTGGGTTCTCTGCACCCCCGCCTCGTAACACATTGTTTGAAAAACAATCAAGCATTACAATGTTTAAGTATGTTTAAAAAAACTCAACAATCTCCTAGCCCTGTACTAATTTTTTTCACAAATAAGTGATAATCAAAACTGAAACCTTAGTTAAACATTACTAGCATGGATAATATTTCATACTAATATAAGGAACAAAATAAGCACCTTACCATGACTTTGACAAGCAGAACAAGACTGTTTCCCACAACTCCCATGACCATTTCCAGTCCCAGCACAGCCACCAGAAGCCACTTTTCCGTATCAGGCCATAGATGCTCAGTAAACAGAGTCCTGTTAAACTCCTCACTCACTGGCAGACCGGAAATAAAGAGCCCAGAAGAGTTTAATGTTAAGTTAACACTTGTGTAGGAGTTGGGGAAATCAGACTTGTGCTGGTACTGTTGATGGAAGCTTAACGATCACATTACCTTAGGGTATGTGATGCAAGGACTAGTTCTACATTTAATTCATAAACAGCCACTACAATTTAAATACAAGGTCAAATGATGGCCTAGGGTTTAAGTTTAAAGCAACAATCAAAAAGATTTTCATTTAAATAAATCTCTGTTTGGGTCCGCAGGATCTTGTCTCTGCTTTTTGCAGATGGTGTGGTCCTGTTAGCTTCGTCAAACCTGGACCTCCAGCGTGCACTGGGGCAGTTTGCAGCCAAGTGTGAAGCGACTGAGATGAGGATTAGCATCTCCAAATCCGAGGCCATGGTTCTCGACCGGAAAAAGGTGGCTTGCCCTCTCCGGGTCAGTGGGGAGATCCTGCCCCAGGTGGAGGAGTTTAAGTATCTTGGGGTCTTGTTCACGAGTGAGGGGAGGATGGAGCGTGAGATTGACAGGCGGATCGGTGCAGCATCTGCAGTCATGCGGTCGCTGTACCAGTCTGTTATGGTGAAGAAGGAGCTAAGCTGAAAGGCGAGGCTCTGTATTTACCAGTCAATCTACGTTCCGACTCTCACCTATGGTCATGAGCTTTGGGTCATGACCGAAAGAACGAGGTCCCGGATACAAGCGGCTGAAATGATTTTCTTCCACAGGGTGGCTGGGCGCACCCTTCGAGATCGGGTGAGGAGCTCGGTCACCAGGGAGGAGCTCGGAGTAGAGCCGCTACTTCTCCACATTGAGAGGGGTGAGTTGAGGTGGCTTGGACATCTGTTCCGGATGCCTTTGGGACGCCTCCCTGGGGAGGTGTTCCGGGCATGTCCCACAGGGAAGAGGCTTCAGGGTAGACCTAGGACACGCTGGAGGGACTATGTCTCTCGGCTGGCCTGGGAACGCCTCGGGGTCCCACCGGAAGAGCTGGAGGAGGTGTCTGGGGCAAGGGAAGTCTGGGCCTCTTTGCTTAGACTGCTGCCCTGGCGACCAGGCCCAAGACAATGGATGGATGGATGGATAAATATGTTACGTCACAATGTATTTGCTAATGAGGAAAGACAATGTTGATACAGCCTATGGTACACTGATACAAGTACTCAAATGCAATATTTCTTGTCTCTGTGGCAATATTCCTGGGAAGAATGCCTTATGAAGTTCTTGCTAATACAAACAGAACATTTCCTGTCACTGCAGTTAGTTAGCATTTAACTGGCTAAACATAAGTTTAATGATGGGATGATAATCAAAGGCCAAATATTGCTTGACTTTTTAACTTATCTCTTACCTTCACTTATAACTCCACTTTTTGTATTTGTGAATTAAAAAAACATTTGTGGATGTCATTTCTACACTTATAGATTTGTGTTTTACACATGTAGAGTTTTGAGACAAACTTTAGCCAGTTTATGATCCAGATGTACTGCTGCATTCTGAATCATCTGCAGAGGTTCGACTGTGCATGTGGGGAGGCCTGCCAGTAAAAAGTTGCTGTAGTCGATGCATGATATTACAGGAGTATGTTCTACTGATATTACGAGCGCATGTTCTGCAGCATGTTCAGACAGGAAGGGTCTGATCTTCCTGATGTTGTACAGAGTGAATTGGCATGATGGAGCAATAGAGGCCACATGAACCTTGAAGGTTAGTTGGTCACAAGTCATGACACTCAAGTTTCTGTCAGACTTTGTGGGTTTAAGTTGGATTGATTCAAGTTGGATGCTGATTGGCCAAGAGTGACATGTCCAGTTCGACTACAAAGTTTCCCAGTTGAAACCCTGGAGGGCGGTATATGGCAACAACAAATAGCTTAACTAGTGTAGTGACACTAACTGCATGGTATTCAAATGAGTAGTTGTTTGGCAAAGAGAGCTTATTTAACTTCCATTTTTTGAAAGTAAGGACTTCTGTACCACCTACCCACAGCAGAGAGTGCAACTAGTGTGGCGGTGTTTTCTGGATAGATCCAGGTTTCAGTCAGGGCTAGTACCTGAAAATGTAAAGAATTAACCAGTGTTTGGATTAAGTTTGTTTTGTTTACAGTCGACTGGCAATTCCATAGATCAGTATTGGAGGCTTTTATGAGGGAGTGGAGGTTTACAGGGTTGCATTTTCTGTAGCAGATGTGGGTTAGGGTGGCTACATGTATAGATGGATAACAAGGATGATATTGTAGCACATGGTGGGTGAGGCAGGCTACATGTATAGATAGTAGGAAAAGACTACCCAGTTGGTGTCCTTGCTCGGTGGACTCGCACTGGTAGACTCACAGGTCTTTACCCAATTCAATGTTCACGCAGTGAGGGATGACACAAAAGACTGATGCTTCCACTACAGTGTAGCATGTGTGTTTAAATATCAGGAAGTGTTATGGCTGAACCTACCCTTTTCAGGTTTTCAGCCAGGTAACAATAGAGGACATGACCCACCTATTGAAACTCAGAGAGTGACACCAGGAAGTGCTCTGCGCCAACAAATTTTGACAACTACCTGACAACAAATCCTATTCAAACTCAAAACCAAAGTTTCAAAAACACTTACCAACTAACTGCTATCTCATATGTTCTAGATCTCAGCTTCCTCTTATATAGAGATAACCCACAAAATACAGTATTTAAATTATGGTTTATTGAAAAATTATTGAAAATGTATATCAGCCTTGTGAAAAAATAATTGCCCCCTGAACCTAACAACTGGTTGGGCCTCCCTTGGCAGCAACACTTACAGTCAAATGTTTGTTACAGCTTGTCAGAATCAGAATCAGAATTGTGTTTATTGCCAAGTAATTTTTCCATTACATGGTCATGGTCCATTGTCATGGTTTGTTGGTGCTAACAGTTATAAAAAAAAGTTTTTAAAAAAGCAGATAGCAAAAAATAAAATATTAAGAATATAAAAAAACAGCAGTGACGTTATCTTTCCCATCGGCGCCTCTATGGAGATTTTTACCAAATCGCCCCGTAGAAGTGTCAGACCTTCTTATTTTCTCAATAATAGTTAAGGGATAAACGGGGCGAACATGGGGAGAAGAGGTGGACGGCAAAAAGGCAAGACTGAAGAAAGACCAAGCCACGAAAAAGAAGCGAATACTTTAGAGGCTAACGAAGAAGCTAACGCTAGTGCGGCCGTAACGAGGCCTCGGGTCTCCCTGCTAAAACGTTGGTGACTGTGCTGGAGGAATTACAAGATTTTCGAAAGTATTTCCAAGACTTCAAATCTGAGCTAACCACTGTCAACCAGAAGATAACGGAGGCATACATATATACACACATATCAGCACCATCCTTATAGATAAGTATAGAAGTGTATTTAAAAAAAATTTTCCCCTTCCTCCCCCCTCTTCCTCTCCTCCCTTCCCCTGTCGCTCCCTTCCTTTCCCTCCTATATATATATATATATATATAAATATATATATATATATATATACACACACATATATATACATACAAACACATATATGCATGTAAGTCAAAAAAGGAGATGTAATGGAAAGAAAATCAATAAATTAAGGAAGGAGAGAAAAAAATATAACAATGAAGTTGACGTTCATGGATAGGATCAGGTTTGTAAAAAGTTGATAAGTGGAGACCAGGTCGAGAATGGTTCTAATGCAGCGTGCTGGATAGGGGTGGATAAGTATTCTATAGAGATGTGATCCATAAGTAAATTTTTTCATTGTGCCATGTTTGTGTTATTTTTTGATTTCCAGTTCATGAGGATAGTTTTCTTGGCAATAGTTAGGGGAGTGAGGAGTAACATGGTATCTGATCTGTTCAGGTTGATTGTTGATGTGTCACGTAGTAAACAGAGTAAGGGGATAAAGGGATGTGGCACCCCAAGAAAACAGAGTGATTCAGTGACTTTTTTTCCAAAATTGTTGGATGGTGAGCAGTGCCAGACTGCATGCATGTAACTGTCAGGGTTGTTTTGCGTGCAGTTGGTGCAAATTTCTGAAGTGAATCCTATTCTAAACATTTTCTGCCCAGTGATGTGAGTTCTGTGGAGTATTTTGTATTGTATTAGATGTAGATTTGCGTTGATTGACATGATGTAGATGTTTTGGCAGATTTGGTTTCAGAAGTGGGCATCAGGAGCAAGAGACAGGTCTTTTTCCCATTTTGCTGATGGTATGGACAGTGTTGTGTCAGATTGTAAAGTTATTCTGTATACTTTGGAGAGGAGTTTTTTTTTTTTTGCAGAGTTGATGTTAACTAATTTTGAGTTAAGGTGGGGAGGTCTAGATTGATTGTTGTAATGTTATATGTGCCTTGAATTGATGATTTGAGTTGCAAATATTCTAGAAATTGTTCGCTCCTGATGCCGTACTCCTGGACCAGGTGGGAAAATGAAACCAGAGTATTTTTGAAAGATATGTTGATGGTGTGTGAGCCCAAGCCTTCCACAGATGTCACCCAGCTGATCTTCTGTAAGTCCAAGCAGTTTGGAAATAGCCATATATTCAGAGCTCCATCTTGTGACACATGGAACAGAGACCCTCATGTTGGCGATATCTTGAACTGCTTCTGCAGCTACTGATGACCGGTGTGCCTTGTTCCAGATAGAAGCACACTTACTCATTGCACTTTGGTGCACTTTACGGGATGGCCCTTGGGATGCTGCTTTATCCACTTCATTGGTAGCAATAAGGCTGAGCATATGTGCTGCACATCTTTGATGAGGGGGGAGGAAAAAATGAAGCTCCTCATTTCCATCCATCTCCAGAATGGCATTCATATCCAGGAACCTTGTTCCATCATCTAACTCATCTGGTGCTGCCTCCTCAGGTGTTTCAAATTCACAGAAGGCCTTAACAAAGTTGCTCCTGTTGTCTGTGACTGTGGCCCATACTTTGTGTTGCAGTCTGTACTCTGCATGTATTTCACAGATTTTTGCAGCAAGGACATCAAAAGTGTGGCATCCACTCACTCGTACACAAGCCAGAGCTGCAGACCTCCTCTCTATAGTGTGCTCCTCAATCCAGTGGCATGTCATACCAAAGAAACTTCTGTTATGTGCAGTCCACAAGTCTGCTGTTGTGCAAACATTTGTCAACGGATTTTGTGAACGGATATGTTTATTGCCTTTCTCTGATTTTAACAAAAAATTATGCCTTAGTTTCCAGCCAGCGAAGACGTTCTTCTCGCCGCAAGCTGCCATGACTGTAATGAGCAGCGGTTGGTGGTATCCATGACAACGTGGGGGTCCTTTCATGTGTTGGTTTGTTGTGGTGTTGTGCCATAAAGTGCCGTAAAGGGTCACAATGCATGTGCACGGCACATAGGTCAGCTGCATTGTAGTATATCCCGTTTGATTTTAAAATGTAATCCCGCTCAGTAGTCCCCGTTTTTTATGAAATATACCAGTAACGGAGTAACGGGACTACATTTTTTTTGTACTGTAATGGATTACAGTTACCTTTTTTTGTATCCAGATTACGTAACGCCGTTACATGTAGTCCGTTACTCCCCAGCCCTGGACATCTTTACTGTTACTATTCTGTCTATTAGGTTGAGTGGTAAGTTAATCCAATGGTTGAAGTTGTCAACTATTGTTTTAAGAAGTGGAGAGAAGTTGAAATCAAACAGCCCTGACTGCCTGGCGGAAATATTAATACACAAATATGTGATGTGACTTGTGCATAGTGGAATAGGTGAGATATGGGATGCCACATCCCAGCTGTTTGGATGTAATGGGAGGATGGATGATTTCAGCCAGTTAATGGAGTGATCAGAAATGTTGGAGTATTTTTCCTATGAGTTTGACTGTTTCTTGTAGTGATGTGTGGGGATTTTGTAAGAAAAGTAAAATGTCATCGGCATAAAGACTCATTTTAGGATGTGCGTTTGGTGTTTGAATACCTATGATGCTGGTGTTTTGGCAGATGGCTGCAGCAAATGATTCAATGAAAATGATAAATAGAAAAGGTGAGAGTGGTCATCCTTGCCTAGTCCCCCTGTGTAGTGTGAAGCATTCTGAAGTTAACCCATTAGTGACTACAGAGGCTGAAGGTGCAGTGTACAGGATTTTATAGTTTTTCTCCATAGGTTTGGCTCATTTCTCGAAACTGAAATTATATTCTCAAAACAACACGGACAAACCTCCAAACTACTTGGCAATTGTTCACAACAGACTGGCATTTCTCCTTCATTTCATCAAATTGCAAACATCTTAGTACTTGTCTCGATGTCTCAGTACATCTTTGCAAATGATTTAGTACAGGTAGCCTGCATTTAGCACAATTTCCAAGTGAATAGATCTTGTTGATCTAAACTGATTGTTGACTTCTCAGTCTAATGGTCTTTCACTCCAAAACATGTCAGTATCATTTCATTGTATAAGTCATCACATGCACAATAGTATGTTCAGTTGTCAGGATTAGTCATGAACATACGGTGGCCAGGAGAGGGACGGTGAGGACAGCTTTATTTACAGCACTGTAGGCTCCATATAATGTTCCTTGTTTTTTGTTCATGTGTTTATATTACAGTATTTTATGCTGTATAGATTTTCTTTTTACTCTGATGTATGAAAGTTACTTTATGTGTGTCAATACAGTTTTCTCGATTGTTTACACACATTTTCTGAAAGCATGCCTCATACTCTCAGAACTCTGCACACAAATCAGAAAACACACACACACAATGGACAAAACCTTTCAATTCTCTTTCAAATTAACCTTTACATTCAAAATGATGTTATTTCTTCTCAAAATGCAATTTTGTTTTCAAAAGGCCACAAACCATTATATGAATAGACATTTATAAAAACCAGTTGAACACTGATGTGCTCAGTGTAAAACACTATGATGAACAGAAAACACTTCTTCTCCATTCATCAGAAGGACTTAAGCCTTTTTTTGTTCACTGTTACACTCACTACAGACAGTACATACATGAGTGTGTTGTAAAATATTTTAGACTATTGTTATTTTTACTCAGAACACATAATTGCACAGTAACAAATATATTTTATTTTTCCAGCTAAAACTATGTACACAGTGAACACACCAACCAACACAAAGTTGCACATACAGTGTATACAAATATACAAACAAGAGAAGAATTTACAGTTTACAGTTACAGTACTCCTCTTACTGTCAACTTTCCGATGTTGGCAACCATTGCTCCAAAACAGAAAAACTCACCTGTTGCCCTTTTATGCTGAAGCTCTGACTGCTGATTGTAAAACTGTGTGACAGGTGTTTGTCCATGTGATGAGTCAGTGTTCATAGCAGGACAATTAACTTTAGAATTCTGATTGACAGAGTGTTCCTTGAGAAAACAAGAGATTTTCTTCATGAAAATTGTGCCAAATGCAGAGAATTGTGTGTAGTGTTTTGAAAAAAATGTATTTTAGAACTGCAATGTGAGTGTAAAGCAGGAATTGTGCTTGTAGTTTAGCAGAACTGGTTCAGGGGGTCGGTGCATGAGTTACAAGTTGTGGTCATTGTGTCTAAAGTACCAGTATTTGTGTGTAAACAACTGAGAAAAACTGTAAAAAGTTACAGTTTCCTTGACAGTATGAATGTAATGTGTGATGACAAACCTTGGAGACTACTCTTACCGTGAAATCCTATTTTTTCAGTTTTATTCACAATTGTATTCTGTTAGCTGGACAAACAAAAAACTAGCACAGTAACCATTGTGAATGAAGGACTGGGCTCAGACTGAGAAGTGGACATGAGGGATATTTCATTGGTCATCTGCCATAGTGGTAAAACATCTAAACCTGTTGACTTGCAGTGCTCACACAATGCCAAAGGGACGATGCATTTTGGAGGCACTGACTATTTATATGAGAACATAATTTAGTTTTGACCAGTCGTGTGAACAGTTTTGGGAGAGATATGAGCTTTTGCAGGTGAACCATGGTGTTGTGCTGAACCATCCAGGTTATTTTGGCAAAAGCACCAAGAGTGTTGAGAACGTCCGGTCTGTTTCAAGAAATGAGCCAAAGCAATTGAGAAGGATCCTTGCACTGTTGGTGTCACTGACTATTTATATGAGAAAGAAACTTAGTTTTGAAGCATGACTGAAAGGTTTTGGGAGAGATATGAGCTTTTGCAAGTGAGCTATGGAGTTGTGCTGAACTGTAAGACTGTTTTGCTAAATGATCTTAGAGTTTTGAGAATGTAATTTCAGTTTCGAGAAATGAGCCAAACCAATTGAGAAAAACTGTAATCCAGTTAATAAATGATTCCCAAAGCCAAGTTTTTTGTAATGTGGAAATGAGAAATGACCAGTTAAGTCTGATCTGTCGAAAGCTTTTTGTGCATCTAATGTAGCTATGATGAATTGTGATTCTTGCTGTGATATATAGTCCATTAAATTGAAAAGGCTACGTGTATTACTGGATGAGAGTCTTCCCTTAATTAAACCACTCAGATCTGGATTATGGATGGGATGATTTTTTCTATTCGGTGGGCAAGAGCTTTAGTGATGATTTTAGTGTCAACATTGAGGAGAGAGATAGGGTGGCAACTAGCTGGTTGCGTTGGGTCTTTATTGGGTTTAAGGAGAAGAGAAATTGCGGCTATATTAATGTTTGTTTGGTGGTATTTTTGAATTTTGTTTTATTTCTGTTATGAGTCTGTTGAAGAGTAGAGCTAAGATGGACCAGAAGTGTTTATAGAACTCAGCAGGGAAGCCATTGGTCCCTGCAGATTTATTGTTAGACATGAGATTGAAGGCAGTGGAAAGTTCTTTATCTGTCAGTGGTGAGTCAATTGTGTCGATTTGTTCCTTGTTGAGTTGTGGTGACCGTGGTGGCCCTCTGAACTTTGTGTACTTTTACCATTGTAAACCACCTCTGGATTAAATCCAGATAAATGGTGCAACACTGACATCTACTGTTCTGATCGTGTAAATGCAGGTCTTTCTCATTGTAGAAAAATCAGTGTTTCAACACCAGTTCTAAATCTGTGTAGAACTGGTGGTACACTGCCTGGGCACTCATACTGCCAAAGACATTGTAACTTTTTACAGTTTTTCTCAGTTGTTTACACACAAATGCTGGTACTTGGGACACAACGACCACAACATGTAACTCATGCACCGACCCCTTGAACCAGTACTGCTAAACTACAAGCACAATTCATGCTTTACACTCACATTGCAGTTCTAAAACACACTTTCTGAAAACACTACACACAATTCTCTGCATTTTAATTGTCCTGCTATGCACACTGACTCATCACATGGACAAACGCCTGTCACACAGCTTTACAATTAGCAGTCAGAGATTCAGCATAAATTTTTTTTTTTGACATGTGTCTAGAGTTCTGAAAGTATGAGGCATGCTTTCAGAAAATGTGTGTAAACAATCAAGAAAACTGTATTGACACACATAAAGTAACTTTTATACATCAGAGTAAAAAGAAATCTATACAGCATAACATACTGTAATTTAAACACATAAACAAAAAACAAGGAACATTATATGGAGCCTACAGTGCTGTAAATAAAGCTGTCCTCACCGTCCCTCTCCTGGCCACCGTATGTTCATGACTAATCCTGACAACTGAACAGACTATTGTGCATGTGATGACTTATACAATGAAATGATGCTGACATGTTTTGGAGTGAACGACCATTAGACTGAGAAGTCAACAATCAGTTTAGATCAACAAGATCTATTCACTTGGAAATAGTGCTAAATGCAGGCTACCTCTACTAAATCATTTGCAAAGATGTACTGAGACATCGAGACAAGTACTAAGATGTTTGCAATTTGATGAAATGAAGGAGAAATGCCAGTCTGTTGTGAACAATTGCCTAGTAGTTTGGAGGTTTGTCCGTGTTGTTTTGAGAATGTAATTTCAGTTTCGAGAAATGAGCCAAACCAATGGAGAAAACCTGTAAATAACCGATATAACATCAAATATGTATTTCAACAAGTTTAATTATACATTCGTCAATATTCATATCATCACAGATCGTAGCTAGAAAAGCACTCAGAGAGCACAGACCTCCGCCAAGGAGCTCCAGTCCACCCCTACACAATCTCCCAACGACAAAGTATACTTAAATAACACCCAACATATGTGTGCTATATATATATATGCTCTGTCCTACCACAAGGTAGCACTGCAGGACTTTCTAACACTCCCAAGTTAAAGATCTATTAAAAAATTCCTGGATCCAGGAATGATTGAGTTTTGGGATCACTCCCAAAACTCAATAATTTGTTACTTGTCCCATTTCACAGGGGCTGAGGGGGGCAACTCCCACTTCATTTTCATGTGCGGCCAATATGACCGCCTATGGACAGAACAGGTACAAATGATTATATCGTCTTTGTCTTTTCTTTAATTCATGAAAAGAAATATGGTAGCCTCCTGAGACCCTGCATCCACATGCGTGGACATGGTATTTTGGCTTCCCTGCACCATAACCCTGACTCTGGAAGTTTAAAAACTTTGAAAACTGCCTGTTGTTCTCTTCAGTCCGACACTGTCCAGGAGCTGGGCGGCAGGTGGGGCATGGCTGTGATCTGCTATTACTTATTACTATTCATATGACTGCTACCACTTATTTTTCATATTCATTAGGTCCTACTAATCCCAAATAACTAAGGTAAATTAAAAATATATGGCCCAAAAAAGTTGGGGTCTCAGGAGATCAGGAGACAGTGTAGCCGAGACAAGGCTGCTCTCAGCGGGCTACTGTGAGCGCTGACCTCCTTGTAGCTGTCTAACTGAGACACTCACATCTCCGACATCGTCAGAGTAAATTTTTAGACAGACTTCATCTTGATAAAATGAGCACAGATTTTACGTCTGTACAATCACTTTCTCACTTCAAATAACCTTCAAACTGCATTTTGTGTCATAATAACAGTAGTATTTCCCCAAAACTTGTATTACCTTTGAAAGTTTTCCCATACAGGCAGAATAACTTCCACTTCAAAAACCCATCGGCGCCGTCCAATCAGCAATGTCTCATGTTGCCCACTGGTACCCACCTCTTCCAGTTTGGTTCATGTAGTGTTTTGGTTAATGTTGTAGTGTTTTGAACTTTAGGGTCACCAGTAGTCAATGTTGTAGTGTTTTTGAATGTGTACTTGTGTTTGTAGTTCTTTTTTAAATTTTTAGCCATTTGTTGATGTGGTTTGCACTTCAGGGCCACCCTAAGTATGTGAGGTGTTTATGGAACATCAGTAAAATGTAGGATTTATCAATGAGCAGATGTTCAGCAAGTGTTTAGCCTGTGACCAGTTTATGACTGATATCAGAAGATGACTGGTGAAAACATGAATATATTTTCTGAATGAAATATTTGACAAATATCAAGTCTTGTGTCACTGAAAATCAACGCACCATAAGTGGGTTATACAAAAACAGCCATTCATCAGCAGGCATAATGGATTAATAGCTGTAGCAATGCTGAACCTAAACAAAGAGGTGTGGTGGGGTGACCAAATCATTGGCTGGTGCAACAAGAAAGTTGGTAGCACCACTGCTACTAGTGGAAAAGCTAGTGTGGAGCCCAAATTAAAATATAGCTAAAATAAAGCTGCAAGCAGCGTCGGATGGGCCCTCGCCCATTTTTTGTTCAAAATGGCCGCCATGCCACGCCCACACCGTGTGACGCAGCCACAAGATTTTAATAACTTTTCATTCTGGAGGGGTCTAGATGCCACACAACCAATTTGGTGAAGGTACGACAAAAATCCTGGGAGGGGTTATAAAAAATTCCAATGCCTGCGCACAGCGTTTTCTTGGGGGCGTTGTTGAGATTGACCCCCAATTTGACCCCCTAAACATGCTCAAAAACTCACCAAATTTGGCACACAAATCAGGACTGGTGAAAAATTTGATATTTTGGGGGAATTACACATATGAATGGCAAAATGACTCAATAGCGCCACCTTAAAAATTGGGCTTTAGTGGAGTTAATACGGCTAGTTTCACGTAAACTCATGAAATTTGGTACACAGGTACAGTAGCCCGAGACAAAAACATTCCTGCTTTTAAAATTTCAAAAAAGGCTCCATAGCACCCCCTAGAGCACGTAGTGTGCAGGCATTAGAATTTAATGAACTCCTCCCAGGATTTTTATCCGATTTTCATCAAATTGGTTGTGTGGCATCTATACCCGTCCAGGCTGAAAAGTTATTAAAATCTTGTGACTGCGTCACACTGTGTGGGCGTGGCATGGCGGCCATTTTGAAACAAAAAGCTCAGCCGCGCCCCCTAGAAAACGTAGTGTGCAGACATTGGAATTTAACAAACTCCTCCCAGGATTTTTGGCCGATCTTCACCAAATTCGCTGTGTGGCATCTAGACCCATCCAGGATGAAAAGTTATTAAAATCTCGTGGATAGGTCACACAGTGTGGGCGTGGCTTGACGGCCATTTCGAACAAAAAATCTCAACGGCGCCCCCTAGAAAATGCTGTGCGCAGGCATTGGAATTTATCGAACTCCTCCCAGGATTTTTGTCCCGTCTTCACCAAATTTGCTGTGTGGCATCTAGACCCCTCCAGGATGAAAAGTTATTAAAATCTTGTGGCTGCGTCACACGGTGTGGGCGTGGCAGGGCGGCAATGCTGAGCAAATTCGCCATGTGGAACGAAATGAGTTTTGGAGGTGAAGGGATCCACATAAAATCACCAAATCCACACAAATCCTCATTAATCTCAAAAGCTAATGTTTGATAAACAATTCAGGAATGGATGTGGTCAAACAGCTCCACAGCGCCCCCTACAAATATTAAAATCCTCATATAAAATCACTGTTTTGTCTTACAAATATGAAATTTAGTACACGTGTATAGTCTATTGAGACAAACAGATGTGTACACCTGAAATTCCGATTGGCTCCACAGCGCCCCCTAGACAATGTCGTGCGGAGACATTGAAATTTAATGAACTCCTCCAAGGATTTTTATCCCAACTTCACCAAATTCACTGTGTGGAATCTTGACCCGTCCAGGATGGAAAGTTATTAAAATCTCGTGGCTGCGTCACACGGTGTGGGCGTGGCATGGCAGCAATTTTGAGCCTGTGGCCATGAAGTGTGCAATGCTCATAACTTGACTGTACATGATCAAATGTGAATGAAACTTGATATGCTTGACAACAGGCTATCCCTCAACACTGTGGCACAGTCAAAGAGCTTCACAGCGCCCCTTAGAAATTTCAAAAATTCATATAAAATCACCAGTTTATCCTAAAGACATGAAATTTGGTACATGTGCAGAAAATGATTAGACAAACTCAATTGCATGCTTTAGACATTCCGATCGTCTCAATAGGGGCGGTGCAGGGGGGAAGGAGGGCCCGTCCGACGCTGCTTGCAGCTTTAACTAGGGCCCGAAGCACAACAGTGAGTAGGACCCTATTGTTCCTCTAGTGTTTCTTTGGCGGTTTGTTTGTTTGTTTGGCGGTTTCTTTTTCTTACGCCACTTTGAACCTCAATATGACCCCTTAAACATGCTCAAAAACTCACCAAATTTGGCACACACATCAGGACTGGTGAATAATTTGATATTTTGGTGGAAATACACATATGAATGGCAAAATGACTCAATAGCGCCACCTTGAAAATTGTGCTTTAGTGGAGTTAATACTACTATACGGCTAGTTTCGCGAAAACTCATGAAATTTGATACACAGGTACAGTAGCACGAGACAAAAACATTCCTGCTTTTAAAATTACAGAAAAAGCTCAACGGCGCCCCCTACAGCACGTGGTGTGCAGTTATTGGAATTTAACAAACTCCTCCCAGGATTTTTGCCCGATCTTCACCAAATTCGCTGTGTGGCATCTAGACCCCTCCAGTATTAAAAGTTATTAAAATCTTGTGGATGCGTCACACGGTGTGGGCGTGGCATGGCGGCCATTTTGAACAAAAAAGCTCCATGGCGCCCCATAGAACACGTGGTGCGCAGGCATTGGAATTTAACAAACTCCTCCCAGGATTTTTGTCCCATCTTCACCAAATTGGCTGTGTGGCATCTACACCCATCCAGGATGAAAAGTTATTAAAATCTCGTGGCTACTTCACACGGTGTGGGCGTGGCATGGTGGCCATTTTGAACAAAATCGCCATATGGAATGAAACAGGTTTTGGAGGTGAAGGCATCCATGTAATATCACCAAATCCACACAAATCCTCATTAATCTCAAGAACTAACAATTGATATACAATTCAGGAATGGGCAAGGTCAAACAGCTCCACAGCGCCCCCTACAAATTTCAAAAATTCCTATAAAATCACTGGTTTGTCCTACAGACATGAAATTTGGTACATCTGCAGAGCAGGATGAGACAAATACTATTGCGTGCTATAGACATTCCGATCGTATCCCAAACGGCCGTGGGGGGGGAGTGAGGGCCCGTCCGACACTGCTTGCAGCTTTAATTAGGGCCTGAGCAGTACAGTGCGTAGGACCCTATTGTTCTTCTAGTGTTTCTTTGGCGGTTTCTTTTTCTTACGCCACTTTGAACCTCAATTTGACCCCCTAAACATGCTCAAAAACTCCCCAAATTTGGCACACAAATCAGGACTGGTGAAAAATTTAATATTTTGGGGGAATTACAGATATGTATGGCAAAATTACTCAATAGCGCCACCTTGAAAATTGGGCTTTAGTGGAGTTAATACGGCTTGTTTCACGTAAACTCATGAAATTTGGTACACACGTACAGTAGCACGAGACAAAAACATTCCTGCTTTTAAAATTACAGAAAAAGCTCAACGGCGCCCCCTACAGCACGTGGTGTGCAGGCATTGGAATTTAACGATCTCCTCCCAGGATTTTTGCCCGATCTTCACCAAATTCGGTGTGTGGCATCTACACCCCTCCAGGATGAAAAGTTATTAAAATCTCGTGGATACGTCACACGGTGTTGGCGTGGCATGGCGGCCATTTTGAACAAAAAAGCTCAACGGCGCCCCCAAGACAATGCTGTGCGCTTGCATTGGAATTTAACGAACTCCTCCCAGGATTTTTGTCCCATCTTCACCAAATTCGCGTTGTGGCATCTAGACCCCTCCAGGATGAAAAGCTATTAAAATCTTGTGGATGCGTCACACGGTGTGGGCGTGGCATGGCGGCCATTTTGAACAAAAAAGCTCCATGGCGCCCCATAGAACACGTGGTGCGCAGGCATTGGAATTTAACAAACTCCTCCCAGGACTTTTGTCCCATCTTCACCAAATTGGCTGTGTGGCATCTACACCCATCCAGGATGAAAAGTTATTAAAATCTTGTGGCTGCGTCACATGGTGTGGGCGTGGCATGTTGGCCATTTTGAACAAAAAAGCTCCATGGCACCCCATAGAACACGTGGTGCGCAGGCATTAGAATTTAACGAACTCCTCCCTGGATTTTTGGCCGATTTTCACCAAATTGGCTGTGTGGCATGTAGACCCTTCCAGGAAGAAAAGTTATTAAAATCTTGAGGCTGCGTCACATGGTGTGGGCGTGGCATGGCGGCCATTTTGAACAAAAAAGCTTAACATTGTACAATGGAACACGTTGTGCGCAGGCATTGGAATTTAACGAACCCCTCCCAGGATTTTTATCCGATCTTCACCAAATTTGCTGTGTGGCATCTAAACCCCTCCAGGATGAAAAGTTATTAAAATCTTGTGGCTGCGTCACACGGTGTGGGCGTGGCATGGTGGCCACTTTGAACAAAGAAGCTCCATGGCGCCCCCGAGAAAACGTGGCACGTAGGCATTTGAATTTAACGAATTCCTCCCAGGATTTTTATCCAATTTTCACCAAGTTGGCTGTGTGGCATCTAGACCCCTCCAGGATGAAAAGTTATTAAAATCTTGTGGCTGCGTCACATGGTGTGGGCGTGACAGGGCGGCCATTTTGAACAAAAAATCTCCATGGCGCCCCCTAGAACACATGGTGCGCAGGCATTGGAATTTAACGAACTCCTCCCAGGATTTTTGTCCCATCTTCACCAAATTTGCTGTGTGGCATCTAGACCCCTCCAGGATGAAAAGTTATTAAAATCTTGAGGCTGCGTCACATGGTGTGGGCGTGGCATGGCGGCCATTTTGAACAAAAAAGCTTTACATTGTACAATGGAACACGTTGTGCGCAGGCATTGGAATTTAACGAATTCCTCCCAGGAATTTTGGCCGATCTTCACCAAATTTGCTGTGTGGCATCTAGACCCCTCCAGGATGAAAAGTTATTAAAATCTTGTGGCTGCGTCACACAGTGTGGGCGTGGCATGGCGGCCATTTTGAACAAAAAAGCTCCATGGCGCCCCCTAGAACACATGGTGCGCAGGCATTGGAATTTAACGAACTCCTCCCAGGATTTTTGTCCGATCTTCACCAAATTTGTTGTGTGGCATATAGACCCCTCCAGGATGAAAAGCTATTAAAATCTCGTGGCTACGTCACACGGTGTGGGCGTGGCATGGCGGCCATTTTGAACAAAATCGCCATGTGGAACAAAATGGGTTTTGGAGGTAAAGGGATCCATGTAAAATCACCAAATCCACACAAATCCTCACAAATCTAGAGACCTAATGTTTAATATACAATACAGGAATGGATGTGGTCAAACGGCTCCACAGCGCCCCCTACAAATATTCAAATACTCATATAAAATCACTGCTTTATCCTACAAACATGAAATCTGGTACATACATATAGTATCCCAAGACCAACAGATTTGCACAGTCGAAATTCCAATCGGCTCTACGGCGCCCCCTAGACAAGGTCCTTAGGAGAGGAGTGCGGTGAGGAGCGAGGGCCCTTCCGATGCTGCTTGCAGCTTTAATTAGTTTTCTACTTTTATGGATTCCTTATATTATGTCATTTTGTTTTTTTTGTTTTTTTTAGCAATATCTTGCACAAGAATTTCCTTCTGTATTAGTATCTGTGTAGTTTTATCCTTCAAGTGTCAACAAATATCTGTTAGGTACCAGTGTTATTCATGGCCTTGGCCTGTTTATTTACACAGTAAAACTCTATGGTACACTGAGTAAAGGGGAGCAATGTACGATAAGATGTACATATAAACCATGAATTTCCTTCTGGATTAATAAAGTTTTATCTTTCAAACGATTACAAATATTTGTAAAAGAGCAATGTTTTTTGCTGATTTAAATATGTTTAAATAAATAGTGTATTTTTATGGTTTAGCGTTGCAAAAGACCAACTTAACTATAACAGAACTGATCTTTGATGTGAACATCATTCATAGCTTTGGCCTGTTTATTCACAGAGTAAAACTGTATGGTGCAGAGCTCACAGGTGATGTACCATGAGATGTACATATTAAATTTATGAAAGGAATCTTCAGATAAGCTCGAAAATAAATTGTCCATCGGTCAGTTTCACCATATTAATGTGAAATCTGAGTCAAGAGTCCAAATTTGAACACATCTACATTTTCAAATCTCATACTTAGATGAAATTGAGCTGCAGAACTTCACTTAAAATTTTAAGAAAGTGATAGAGGAGGTCTCTGCTACATGTCAACTGACTGCAGCCCTTCTTGCGGTGGTGCGGGGGGGAGCAAAGGCCTGTCCGACGCTGCTTGCAGCTTTAGTTAACTCATTGACTGCCATTGACGTGTTTTTGCGTCATTTCAAATCCAACCGCTCACTGCCATTGACGTCTTTTTACGTCAAAGCTGTTTTTCAACGATAGGCGGTAGGGGACATTCTGGCGCAGCTCTCCTATAAATTTCAGACTTGTACTGTAGTGTAGTGACCATCTGGAGCCCTGTAGGTGGCAGCAGTGCAACGATCTGGATGAGAGATGAGCCGCGATGGTCATATAGCTGAGAAGAGGTCAAGAGTTTATGAGGGAGAAAATTGTGCAACGAGAAAAGATGGTTAAGTTCAGGCAGCTCAGACTGGAGCAGAGCATGTGTGGTACTAAGCTGACTATTGAGAGTGTCGCGATCGTGAGAGAAGACGATCATCAACCCGGGCCAAGCGGTGACAGTCGGCGCGTTTCACGACGCCGCATTTCTCCACAGCCCAGCTCAGACGAATCTGGGTCGGATGAATTCAGAACCTGATCCAGATTCTCCAGATGATCGGCTGCCGTCTGGGTCAACCGGAGCAGCAAAACCTCGTTCCAGATTCTCCAGAAGACATGAAGGAGGTGAGAACTAACCTGCTTTATAAATAAAGATCCATTTGATTTGCTAACTTGCTAGCTAGCTAACTTTTACTGCGATCGTTTTGAACGTGGTTTGACTGATAATCGGTCCGACATGAACGCGATCCCGACCTCAAAGCGATCCCCCCGCCCCCCTCCTTCAGTCCAGGCCACATAAATGCCATTTAGTTCCACTACATCATATAAACTACTGTAAAATCTGTTGTCAGGACTGACGTGAAGCAATGTTCAATTTACAGATGGTGCATCCAGCAGAGATCCCACTCCTGTTGGCAGTGCTAAGAAGCAAGGTAAAAAAAACATCTTTCTCCACATCACACTGCAGCAAACACGTGTATTTTATGGTAATTGTATGTATTTCTATAATTTACAGGTTGTCCATCCAGCAGAGGTCGTGAGGAAGACCCCAACCCCACCAGATTCACATCCACAAACACATCCCTGGAAATAAGTTCATACATGTTTGTCAGATGTAAAAATTGTCATTGTACATTGTTATACATTTGTGAAATAATAATAATTTTGCCATCAAAATCCCTTTCTCAGTGTTGTTTTTATTGTTTGATAGAAGGAACCAATGTTCAGATGTTTGAGGTGTCACTAAAGCTAAAAACATGAGCCTCAAAGTCTCTGTTCTGCTTGACACATTTCTTTTCACTAAAAGCCTGTTTTCTCAGCTTTTTGGTCAGAAACTGGCATTTTGTGTGAAACTTGCCTCTATTCAACTGCTGATTACAGAAGAACGAAACAAGCTGGAAACAAACTTTTTTTACTGATGAAAGTAGAAAGTCTACTCTTTCAGAATCTGGTTTCAGATTTTACCTGGTCATAGTACAAAATATTCTGTGGGTCTTGAAAAATCAGTCAAAATGCTTGAAAATGGCTGGCAGTGAGGAGGGTATGAATTCTGAAAATGGCTGGCAGCCAATGAGTTAATAATTGTCTTTAAGTTGTAGTTTTTTTCCAAAATTCATTGACATTTAATTTACTTTATTTTCATTAACATAAATAAATTGAATTGAAAAAAAAATTGATGCTTCAGACATTGGTTTGTGGGCGGAGCTTGTTTCAGAGGCTGCTGTTTGTGGGCGGAGTTTCCAACTTCAGAATTCCGCAGTCCTTTGATGCAGGATTCTAGAACTCTGACTTTAATGTCTGACATCATCAGAGTCCTTAATACCAGGCTGAACAGTGAACCGACCAGTGAGCAAACCAGTGAGCAAACCAGTGAGTGAACAAGAAACCGAACCAGCGACCGAACGACTACCGAACCAGCAACCGAACGACTACCGAGCCAGCAACTGAACAACCAACCGAACGACCGACCGAACGACCGACCGAACGACCAACCGAACTCGCCAAACCCCTAGCATCTTCCATTGCACTTTTTACTTTGTCTTTTAACGCCTCTGTAAAACATTTTCCACGACCATGGCTAACAGCTACAACCAGAGACGCACTTACTGCGGGCCAAACCGGCTCCATGACTACTCTGCCTCCCAGCAAGAATGCAACTACCTGCGAGAGCAGAACAAAAACATGAGCCTTCGCATCAAGGAGCTTATCACCGAAAACCAGCACAAGTCCTACAAGGTGCAATGCGCCAAAGTCAGGATTGACCGACTGGAGGAGCTTCTGCAGGCAAAAGAAACAGAGCTAAAGGATCAACGGCAGCAGAATGAGGCCACAATCTCCATCCTGGAGATGCAACTCAGACATTCTGAGGAGAGCAAGGCCCAACAACTGACGGAGACCATCACTGAGTCCAAAGACCAACAGGACTCCGTCGAGCACATGAACGCATCGCCCATGACCTGGGGAGATATAATGGATGATATTGATGAGCTGAATGACCAGCTTGAAATTAAACAAAGAGAGATCCTGAGACTCCAAAAGGAGAACCAGAGTCTCTCCAGAGCTCTCAAGGCTGCCCAGAACCTCCAGCAAGATGACCACAAATCTCTGGAGGACAACAAAGAGCTGCAAGAACAGAAACAGGCCCTGGACAAGGAAAGAAAAGAGGTGAACAAAGACAAAAAAGAACTTGAACAGAAGGACAAAGAGCTGCACCAGTTGAAGATGTTCCTGGAGAAGCAGGAAAAAGAAATCCAGACAAACCGGAAAGAGCTTGAGCAGAAGAGCAATGATCTGCACCAGGAGAAGATCCTTCTTGAAAAGCAGAAAGAAGATGTCCTGAAAAATCTGAGCGAGCTCAGACAGAAGGACAAAGAGCTTCAGGAGGAAAAGAGCTATCTGGAGAAGAACAAAAAAGAATTCCAGATGAGTCGTAAGCTGCGAGAGAAGAAGGACATAGAATTCCAAGAGAGAGAAATCTTTCTGGGAAAACTGATTAAAAACATGCAGGAAAAGATGGAGCAACTGCAAAAAGGAAAGACAGACATAAAAGCAGAGATTAAAGGACTCCAGGACAGGAATAAAGAACTGGAGCAAAAAAAGACAGACATAGAGGTGAAGACTAAAAGACTGCAGAGAGAGAACCGAGACCTGAAGCAGCAGAAAACAGAAACGGACAACAGAAACAAAGAGCTGCTAGAACAGAAACAGGCCCTGGACAAGGAAAGAAAAGAAGTGAGCAAAGACAAGAAAGAGCTCAAACAGAAGGACAAAGAGCTGCACCAGCTGAAGATCTTCCTGGAGAAAGAGGAAAAACAAATGCAAAAAACCCAGAAAGAGCTTGAGCATACGAGCAGTGATCTGTACAAGGAAAAAATCCTTCTTGAAAAGAAGAAAGAAGAGATCCTGAAAAATCTGAGTGAGCTCAGGCAGAAGGACGAAGACCTTCAAGAGGAAAAGAGCTTTCTGGAGAATTCCAAAAAAGAATTCCAGATCAGTTGTAAGGTGCGCAAGGAGAAGGAGAAAGAATTCCAAGAGGAACAGATCTTTCTGGAAAACCAGATAAAAGACTTGCAGGAAAAGATGGACGAACTGCAGAAAGGACAGATGAAAATGAAAGAAGAGAACAAAGGACTCCAGGACAGGAACAAAGAACTGGAGCAAGAAAAGACAGACATAGAGGCAAAGGTGGAAAATCTGCAGAGAGAGAACCGAGACTGGAAGCAGCAGAAAACAGGAACAGACAAGAGAAACAAAGAGCTGCAAGAAGTCAGCACTAAGCTGCAGAACCAGATCCAAGACCTGGAGGTGCTGCA
The DNA here is from genome assembly GCA_024666655.1 of Dascyllus trimaculatus. Lineage (NCBI taxonomy): Eukaryota > Metazoa > Chordata > Actinopteri > Pomacentridae > Dascyllus > Dascyllus trimaculatus. The sequence goes on from CM045457.1 coordinate 3,077,459, forward strand.
GCAAGAACCCGAACCAAAGAAGAAGAAGAAGGTGGGCTGCTGGAGCTGGCTGTTCAGAAAGTCGCGAGTTGAAGGAGGCTCTTGAGCTTCCTGACTCACCCCTTTCTCACCCTCAACTCCCCCTTCCCCCCCTCTTCTTTGACTCTCCGTCCATCATCCCTTCTATGCCTCTACTTACCTCCCCCATCTGTCCTCCGTCTCTCCATCTCATCTGCACCTCCTCAACCTCCCCCATCTCCTCTCCACCCTCACCTCATCCCTTTACTCTATCTACCCCCTTTTCTTCCACCCTCACCCCCGTCTATAAAAAATAGCAATAAAAAACAAAACAAAAAAAAAAATACAAAAAAAACTCCAAAACTTTCTGCATCTTCTGCATTTTACTTATGACCTCAGTGTAACTGCCAGCATGACTTTGTATTGTTCAATTTTAGCTTTATGGTTTCAATGTTTCATACTTGCATCTTATTGCTTTTTGATTTTTAGCAATATCTTGCACAAGAATTTCTTTCTGGATTAGTGTAGTTTTATCCTTCAAGTGTCAACAAATATCTGTTAGGTACCAGTGTTATTCATGGCTTCGGCCTGTTTATTCACACAGTAAAACTCTATGGTACATTGAGTACAGGGGAGCAATGTACAATAAGATGTACATATAAACCATGAATTTCCTTCTGGATTAGTAAAGTTTTATCTTTCAAATTATAACAGATATTTGTTAAATAGCAATGTTTTTGCTGATTTAAATATGTTTAAATAAATAGTGTATTTTTATGGTTTAGCGTTGCAAAAGACCAACTTAACTATAACAAACTGATCTTTAATGTGAACATCATTCATGGCTTTGGCCTGTTTATTCACAGAGTAAAACTGTATGGTGTAGAGCTCACAGGTGATGTACCATAAGACGTACATATGAAATTTATGAAAGGAATCCTCAGATGAGCTCGAAAACAAATTGTCCATCGGTCAGTTTCACCACATTAATGTGAAATCTGGCCCAAATTTCATATGCTGGACAAGAGTCCAAATTTGAACACATCTACATTTTCAAATTTAATCACAGTGCCACCTATTGGTGGTCATGGCCACACCCTGAATTTCAATCCTTTGCCATGAAACAGGAAGTGCTGTCTAACTAGCCTGTACACGGTCCAGTCGGCCTCAAACTTTACATGTTTGATCAGAGTCCTGCCCTGATCACATCCATATGACAATATTCATTCATAGTGATATGTTGTGGCAACAGGAAATTACAATGTTTTACACTTTCATGTGCTATTATTAGTTGGTTGACCGTATTCATCTCAAATGTGGTGACATCAGCTTTAAGACGTTGATGATGATTCATGGAGAAAACTGTGACCCGTAATCAAACGGCGTGTCTGTGACAGTGTGGCGAATTTTGATGTCTCGCCATGACTGCTAAAGTGTTTATATCTCAGCTGCACATGATCCAATCTGGCCCAAATTTCATATGCTGGGCAAAGGGTCCATGTCTGTACACATCCACATTTTCAAATTTAGTCATAGTCATAGCGCCACCTATTGGTAACAGTAAGTTTGAGGCAGTACATTTACTCTTCCCATTAATCTAAACTTTGTGATGTAATCCTTGAAATTTGTCAGGCAAGTGTTGACTCCTTGACAATACTACCCTGTGAAGCCTTTGAGTGTTCATACAATGCCGTTGCCGTGGTGACGCATTTTTGCTGTGAACCAGGAAGTGCTTTTTGACATTTGGATTTTCTGACCATTTTTGCTTGCGGGTTAATGTTTTTTTCCCCACTCCCACTGGGTTTGGACTTCAGAAGCTTAGAATACTGGGTTCTCAGTGTAGTTGTTCTCCTCTTTACTTCTTCCACTGCAATCATTGAGCAAGGAATACTGTAATCTTATTGCAATTTTGTCTGTTATTCACACACTTACACACACACACACACACACACACACACACACACACAGACTGATATTAAAACGCCGAGCAGTGTGATCTTTTCCAACGACTGGAATGTACAGTTGCAATTAAAAGTTTTGTACTCCTAATGAAAATTATGGTTAAGTAGTAAAGTAGTAAAAGTTTACAGCTAGTCAAATACTTCATAAACAGCTCCAGGTGCCAAACACTACCGGCTATCCGGTTGATTCCAGTTATTTGTATGCAGGCTACAAATACTCCAAACTGACAAGCGTAGCATCATAACGGTTATGATGATGCTTGGTAGCTATTAATTTTTATTAACTTAAAAGTTAGAGCTTAAGTTACTTAAACTTATACATACTTAGATGCTAGGTAGCTGTTAGTGATTACTTACCGGGTACATCCATTGCAGCAGCAATTTCGGTCCAACTCCGCTCTTTGTCGGTCCTGTTATGGTCAGTTTTGGATGAAACGTTGTATAAACATTCCTGCTGTTGCCACAAATCAACAAGTTGGCCTTTGCTTTTACCGGCGCAATGTTTTCAGTTTGTTTTTACTTCCTCTCAAGTAAAAGTAAAAAATAAAAGTAGTGTTGAGTCAGATGACAACTCACTGACAACTGACAGTTGACACAATGAGCTGACTGTTGACAACAACCGTCAGCTCACGTTTTGATTGGCTTAAATCTAGTACACGTGACATCACACACTGTGCGTGCTCGGCTCCTCACAGAGCACCCCACTACAAGGATTTCTAGTTGCAAATAATAAACATGTTCATTATCTACGATCTCTCCTTCCGAGACCTTCCGAGCAGATCGGAACGGACAAAATCACTCTTAACACACCCCACACCACAGGAACATCAGACACGATGTCGTTTGCAAACATCCGACAATCGGGCCTTTGCTGGCTTTGATCGTAAGGAGGAGGATCGGGATAAAAATCGGCCCAATTATCATGTAGTGTGTGCCGACCTTTAGGAATGCTCAAACACTCACCAAAATTGTCACACACATCACAATCGGCCAGTCGAAAGAAACTGTAGGAGTGCATGTGCTATAGCGCCCCATGCAGTGTGCTTATATATTGGCCCTCGCAGGACATTTAACGTACATCTCCTGTAATGTGGGTGTGCCATGGCCTGTTCAATGCTACAGCTTTAGTTAAAGCTGCAAGCAGCGTCGGACGGGCCCTCGCTCCTTACCGCACTCCTCTCCACACGACCTTGTCTAGGGGGCGCTGTAGAGCCGATTGGAATTTTGACTGTGCAAATCTGTTGGTCTTGGGATACTATATGTATGTACCAAATTTCATGTTTGTAGGATAAAGCAGTGATTTTATATGAGTATTTGAATATTTGTAGGGGGATTTGTAGGTGGAGCTGTTTGACCACATCCATTCCTGAATTGTATATTAAATATTAAGTCTTGAGATTAATGAGGATTTGTGTGGATTTGGTGATTTTACATGGATCCCTTCACCTCCAAAACCCATTTTGTTCCACATGGCGATTTTGTTCAAAATGGCCACCATGCCCCGCCCACACCGTGTGATGTAGCCACGAAATTTTAATAACTTTTCATCCTGAAGGGGTCTAGATGCCACACAGCGAATTTGGTGAAGATGGGACAAAAACCCTGGGAAGAGTTCGTTAAATTCCAATGCCTGCGCACAACGTGTTCCATTGTACAATGTTATTTTTATTATTATATCCTTTAATTGGGATAAAAAGCCTCATTAAGATTTGAAATCTCTTTTTCAAGAGGGACCTGGCATGGCAGCAGCAGACAGAGTTACAACATAAAAACAACAAATACATTCATTCATCAGTACATTAAAAACCTGGCAGTTCTAGAGACATCAATTCAAAGTAGGGTGACAAGCAATCAAGCATTAAAAACAATCACATTGTCCAAGATCAGCTCTTTCCCGGTCCCTTAGCAAAGACTTGAATTCACCGACAGTGACTAGTTCTGATAGTCGCAAATCCGTCTGGAAACTATTCCAAGAAGAGGGGGCGGCATATTTAAAAGCCGTCTTACCCAGTTCAGTTCTAACTCTGGGAACAAACATTTTAATAAAATCCAGAGAGCATAGTCCATGACGGCTACTAGACCTGATCAAATATGAGGTCAAGTAAGAGGGAAGCAGCCCAAGGACAGATTTATAGATGAAGAGCATCCAGTGTGACAGTCTATGGGCAGACAGGGAGGGACGGTTTGCAGCAGCGTACAGCAGACAGTGATGGACACCATATCCACAGCCAGTAACAAAGCATAGAGCACAGTGATACACCGAGTCCAGTTTCTTCAGGTGTTTTTCAGGTGCATTCATAAATAGCAAATCACCATAATCCAATAAAGGTAAAAAAGTTGTGGAGATTAAATAATCTCTGACCTGACGGGAAAAACAGGACTTGTTTCTGAAGAAGAATCCCAATTTAAGTTTACACCTAGACACAAGACTGTCAATGTGCTCCTTAAATGACAAGTTATTATCAATGGTGATACCCAAATACTTGTACGAGGTCACCATTTCAATTTCTGCCCCCTGAGCTGTGGTGATTTTTGGAAGATCTGCAGGTGATGCTTTGCCACCAGAGAAGACCATCAACTTAGATTTGCCAGCATTTAACACCATTTTCAGAGTAGTTAAATGTGACTGAACCCTATCAAAAGCAGACTGAAGAAAATCAAAAGTTTGTGTCAGTGACTGAGATGCACAGTAGAGAACTGTGTCATCAGCATACAGGTGATACATACTATTGGATATATCCTGACACAGATCATTAACATAAATGGTGAACAACAATGGTCCTAATGTTGAGCCTTGGGGAACACCCTTTGAAACAAGAAGAGCTGAAGAATAAAAGCCAGCAGAGTGAACACACTGAGTTCTGGCTGTAAGATAGTTCCTAAACCATCCAACAGCCTGGCTTGACAAGCCAATATCAAAGAGCCTATTCAGAAGTTAAGCTTTTTTGTTCAAAATGGCCGCCATGCCACACCCACACCATGTAACGCAGCCTCAAGATTTTAATAACTTTTCATCCTGGAGGGGTGTAGATGCCACGAAGCAAATTTGGTGAAGATGGGACAAAAATCCTGGGAGGAGTTCGTTAAATTCCAATGCCTGCGCACCACGTGTTCTATGGGGTGCCATGGAGCTTTTTTGTTCAAAATGGCCACCATGCCACGCCCACACCATGTGACGCAGCCACAAGATTTTAATAACTTTTCATCCTGGATGGGTCTAAATGCCACACAGCGAATTTGGTGAAAATCGGATAAAAATCGTGGGAGGAGTTCGTTAAATTCAAATGCCTACGTGCCACGTTTTCTAGGGGGCGCCATGGAGCTTTTTTGTTCAAAATGGCCGCCATGCCATGCCCACACCGTGTGACGCAGCCACAAGATTTTAGAAGGATAATGATGCCATGGATGAGGAGACGCGACACCCACAGCAACAACCTTAATTGTTGATACTGATGCCAGCAATGTGGGTCTAGGCGCAGTGCTTTCCCAGGAAGGGGAGCATGGTGAGCAGGTCATTGCTTACTACAGTCATTCCCTCAGCAAACCAGAGAGGAACTATTGTGTCACCCGCCGGGAGCTGTTAGCAGTTGTGTTGAGCCTCCACAACTTCCGACCATACCTGTATGACCCGCAATTCATTCTGCGGACTGACCATGCCTCTTTCACCTGGCTGCTGAACTTTAAGGAACCTGAGGGACAGCTATCCAGGTGGATTGAGACCCTTCAGGACCATGACTTTGACATTCAACACTGAACTGGTCGACTTCACAGCAACGCTGATGCTTTGTCCCGGAGGCCATGCAAGAGGAGATGCCGGTTCTGCCAACAGATGGATCAGAGCTACCTCGGCGCTCAGGTGGCGGCTCTGCAGTGCATTGTACTTCTTGACAATCAAGAGGTTATCGATCCCCAGAAGCTTCAACAGGACCAACAATAGGACCCTGTTCTTTCCCAGGTCCCCTCCTGGATGGAGGCTGGTCAACATCCAGAGTGGTCGGCTGTTTCAGCGCTGGATCCTGAGACCAAGGTGCTACATGCTCAGTGGCCCAGCATTTATCTCCAGAATGGGCTGCTCTGCTGCCATTGGAGTTCCCCAAATGGACAGCGAGAGATTTTGCAGCTCCTGATCCCACGCAACCTGTGGCCAAGAGTCCTACATTGGGTCCATGGTTCGGTGAGAGCTGGGTGCTTTGGTGTCACCAAGACTCTGTTGTGGTTGTGACAGAGATTCTGTTGGCTGGGGTGCAGACATGATGTTGAGATGTTTGTTGTGATGCCTGCACTGCACAGAAGGGGCCCCCACGCCATTCCTACGCCCCACTTCAGCAGTACCATGTCGGAACGCCCATGGAAAGAGTGGGTGTTGACATCTTGGGCCCATTCCCCACCTCTGACCAAGGGAACCAATACGTACTCATGGCCATGGACTACTTTACAAAGTGGCCCAAGGCGTATGCGGTTCCGCACCAGAGCGCTGCCACAACTTCCCAGAAGCTGGTTGATGAGTTTTTCTGCCGATTTGGAGTTCTGGAGGAACTCCATAGTGATCAGGGGCAGAATTTTGAAGCCAAGGTGTTCCAAGAAGTGTGCCGGCGGCCTGGGGTGAGGATGACCAGGACCACCCCGTTGCACCCCCAAAGCAATGGGTTAGCTGAGCGCTTCAACCGAACCCTGGCCACTCAACTTACCATTCTCACTAGCCGTCGGCAGCATGACTGGGACTGTCACCTCCCCTTGGTCCTGTGGGCGTACCAGACTGCTGTACAGGAACCGACGCGGTCTACACCCGCTGTGCTGATCATGAGCTATGCACCCCAGTGGACCTTGTTTTTGGGTCCCCCCCAGAGCCAGAAGTGTGGGGTGAACCTGGGCTGGACTACTTTTTCAACCTGGTGGAGCGCCTACAGGCAGTCCACAAGCTCTCCCAGGAACACCTTGCTAATGCTGGGATTCAACAAAAAGGGCCTGTGACCTTCGCAGCAAGGGGACGGATTTTTCCCCTGGCTCCAAAGGGTTTACAGCCCCATCAGAAAGAAAGGACAATCTCTGAAACTCTCCAGCCACTGGGTAGGGCCTTGTACTGTCCTAGACTGTCTTATGTGGTGTACTGTGTACAATTCCTACGGAGGAGTAGGTTCATTGTTTTACACAGAGATCGGCTGGCTCCTTACCAACCCATGGCTCCTTTTGAAGAGAGGAAAGATGCAAATCAGCTCTCAACAAACTCTCCCAGCAACAGCACACTGGACGGCCCGCAGCGTGGGTCTAGAAGACAGTGGAAACTCCCTCAACATCTGAGACACTTTGTGGTGGACAGTTGGATTGCTAGGGACAGCTAATCATGCAAGGTGGGGGCAATGTAGCTTTAGCCAAGTGCATGCTGGGAAGTGTTTTTGTTGAGACCATAAGTGAGGTTAATGTGTCAATTGACAAACCCTGTTGAGTGCTGTTGCTCTGGTTGGTCCAAAAATAAAGTTAGAGAAAGTATCTGCTCCTGTGATTTCTCCTTATGGATCCTCACAATCTCTCTCTGTCTCTCTCATTTTTCATTTAAAGTACTGGTTCGCTATGTCTATGTCATCTTGTGCTTGAGCCTCAGACCCGCTCCCTAAACCTTCACCTTTGACTCATCAATCCACAGGATGTTATTCCAAAAGTCTTGGGGCTCATGTAGATACTTTTTGCAATTGCCAGACAAACCTTTATGTTCTTTTTGGTCAGTAGTGGTTTGCACCTTGAAACTCTCCCATAGACCTACATAGCCATTTTCACGCAATGTCTTCCTTATTGTGAAATCATGTAGATGGACGCTAACTGAGGCCAGTGAGGTCTGCAGATCTTTTGATGATTGTCTGGGTTCTTTTGTGACCTCCTGGATTAGATATTGATGTACTCTTGGAGAAATGCTGGTTGACCGGCCACTCCTGGGAAGGTTTACCACTATTCCATGTTTTCTCCATTTGTGGATAATAGCCTTCACTGTGGTTTGCTGGAGTCCCTGAGACTTAGCAATGGCTTTGTAACCCTTTCCAGACTGATAAATGTCAAGACTTTGTTTCGCATCAGTTCTTGAATGTCTTTAGAACGTGGCATCATGTGCTGCTTTTTGAGACCCTTTAGCCTAATTCACAATGCCAGACAGGTTCTTTTTGTGATGTTTAGATTCAACAAGCCTGGCAGTAACCATATGTGAGTGTAGTTGGTGAGATTAAACCCAATGGCAAAATGAATCTGGTCATTCGGTAGACTGGTAGCTAAGGGGGCAGTTACTTTTTCACATATGGCAAGATGGGCTGAATTGCATTTTTCCTTCAAAAAATAAAATAATCATTTAAAAACTGCATTTTTTTTGTTTTTTGGGTTATCTTTATCTTACATTAAAATTTGTATATTAAAGTTTGGATGATGGATGGATGGATGGATGGATGGATGGATGGATGGATGGATGGATGGATGGATGGATGGATAGATAGATAGATAGATAGATAGATAGATAGATAGATAGATAGATAGATAGATAGATAGATAGATAGATAGATAGATAGATGGACAGACAGACAGACAGACAGACAGAAAGACGGACGGATAACTCATATAACATAGTAACAATATACTTACTGTTCCTTGTAAAAGTTTATCTGTCCAGTGTGAAGTACTAGATGTGACACTTAACAAAAATGGCTACTTTTGTGAAAAACAGACACTTAATGATCCAACAAATCATAGCCTACAGATGAAGTAGCTTGACAATCTCAAATTTGGTCCAGTCCAAGGCCAATTTTTTCATTATGTATTTGTTTGTTTCCCTTTTTTTTTGTTTTTTAATACATGCTTCTGAAAAGAAAATGGAATGTGCAAAAGACCCAGGGACCAGCACATGGATTCTTGTCATATTTTATCCTGCTATTAAACAAGCTCAACACCACTTTGGAGTGACAGTATGCAAATCTTGAATTATTACTTTCTTTAATATTTATCCAACACATGTTATAGCTGTATGTGTATTTATTGTCTTTCGTTCACACAATATCTATTAATATAAAGAAAAATTATATTATTATTCAGGATTGCACAAGTTAAATTACATGATGCAGCAAAGAAAAGCAATCTACTGAGTAATAGACACAATTTGACCAATAATGCAAGTGAATGGATGGCAAATGTGAGCAAACCTGAATCCCTGCTTACTCGCAATGTGCCACAATAAAAAGCCTTGGGGTCTGTGGGTAACATTCGGACACATGGGAAAATTCTAAAATACAATAAGTCTTTTCATCCACATCATCTGACTTGCATGAGATTTAAAAAACTGCTGCAAAAATGTACATTTTTACTACTGCATAATCAAAACTGAAAATTAGAGAGTAAATAACAGCTTTATAACAATGAATCAGTAAACACTGATGTTACTGAGCAGCCTGTTTTAAACACTCTCAACTGCAACAAAATGAACAATAGCAATGCCACATCCATTATAGTCATAGCACTGGGCAGCCGCCTAAGTGTATCTGCCATGCTTGAGATTGTTGCTGGCATCCTGATAAAGGACTTCAAGGGTGGGAGAGGATAACTTGAGGAAATATACAAAATTGCATTGCCCTTTTCCCAAGTACATATTAAAGACAGACATATGATTAAATATTACCACTCTGTCAACTAATTTAATAGAGAAAAATATACACTTACTTTTATGATGAATCCTTAGTCCACACTCTCAACAATGGTTACTAAGTGGTTTGTAGCAGAGAGCTCAGATGACAGTGTCATCAGAACCACTTTCAATTAAAATTCACCTGCTCAATTTAACCTTACTCACTTGTGCATGTGCGTCTAACTCAGCGTTTACCACTCTAATTATTGGTACTAGCACTGTCATGTAGGCAATAACAATAGTAAGAAAAAAATGCACCACTATTAGGAAATCAAATGCTTATAATAAAGTATACTATAGAATGAAAGGTTACAAAAAAGCAAAAATAATCCAGCTCAACATAGTTTCAAAATCTGAAACAAATGAACACAGAATGAATATGAGAATGTCAATAAGTGTACAAGTATTCCTGACATAATAAGCTGTAAATATAAAGCTAGGTAATACTTACAATGTTTATTTTTAATTAAAACATTTTGTAACCAACACTTAAAATTGCATTTTAACTTTTGCTTAACTTTTGGTTAAGAATTAAGAGGCAATAGACATAAAAACCAACAACAGCATTATTTGTTGAATTCACTGTGCACAAACATGTTTTCCCTCAAGAGTATTGCAGACATGATAAATATGAAAGTAAAACCAGTTTCAAATCACTTTCACTTGAAACTGAGGAAAGTCATAGCAAGCAAAGTGAGGAAAGTCATAGCAAGCACTGTCTCCAAAACAGCCTTTTCTCACTGAGAAAGCTGTTTTAAGGCAAAAAATACACCATCAGCACAGCGCTTGCACTCATCTCCTTCGTCATACTCACTCTTCCTCATCTTGCCGTCCTCTGACTCATAATTGAGTTCATTTGGTTATCATTATCACTGTGAATGCATATGTTTGATAATTGAGCTGTATCATCAGAGTGCTTCTGAATGTGGCAGGACTCAGAGCTGTACTTAAAGTCTGCAGTGTACAGAGCAAACAGTAATGGAGCCAGAACAGTCCCTTGAGGAGCACCAGTGTTGCTCACCACTGTCCCAGAGGCACAGTTCCCCAGCCTGACAAACTTTTTTCGACCTGTAAGATGGTCCGTAATCCAGGTGAGGCAAGCATTGACCCCCATTGCTTCGGGCTTGTTTCAAAGTATGAGGGGTTGAATTTTATTGGAAGTGCTCAAGAAGTCTAGGAACATGATCCACACATACCCACCCAGTTCATCCAAGTCAGAATAGACCCGCTGAGCATGTAGAGAACTGTATCGTGGACTCCAACTTTCTCCTGGTATGCAAGCTGCAGGGGGTCAAGTGAATGAGCAACTTGCAGTCTTAGAAAGTGGCACAGAAGCAGACGGTGAACAGTGTCAGTCCTGGCACAGAACACTGTGAAACTCTGATGTGAGTGGAAGAAGCGTCATTGACATGGAGAAATTATAGCAACCTTAAAAGCCTGCCGTACGTAGCCTACTGATAAAGAGAGGATGATGATGTCTAATACTGGAGTGTTCATTAAAGAAAAACATACTTGAGGAGTCTGGTTGGGATGATGTCAAACAGACATGTTGCTGGTTTAGATAAGACTGTTGTGTGTTAAGTTGTGAAAATCACCAAAAAACACATTTTTACATTTGTAGTATTTGAATGTGAATCATTCAATTTCAACCTGAATTGATGGGTTTGAATAATTGCTTTTAAAATCTGAATGTGAATGGTCTAATTTAAAATTGAATCTATTGGTTTGAATGTGTATCAGTGTAAAATTGAAACTGTATTTCATTTAGTAGAAAAATTCAGCTCCCTAATTCAGTCTCACTTTTCAGTTTCACGTCTCTCCATTTCAATTTCAAATTCAGTTTTTTGTACCACACATCCGAGGCCTGGCATCGGGCAGAACTCGTCGAACGCAGGTGGGAATTCAATTCAATTCAATTCAGTTTTATTTATATAGCGCATATTTACAACACAAGTCGTCACAAAGCGCTAAGAAGTCGGTTTGTGATGACTTGCAGGAGTGATGTCGACCAACGGCCAAATTTGTTTTAAAAAAAGAGAGAAAAAGAAAACAGAACATGTATGAGAGGAAGCGTCATGCATTCATACAAAATTATATTAGCCAGGACAGCTCTTTAAGTGTGTGTCTCAGGAAACGATGTGCATGATACTTTAGCAGCAGCGGCTGACGATATAAATAATTATTGGAAATACGACGTGCCCAATGGTGTACTGGCCAGCTGGCATACCGGGACAAATCCGGGTGGGCTGACGCGATCAGTTCTGGTTCCCGGCGACTAGCATTCCAGTTTAACTGGAGATATTTGCCGTGTGTTTTGGCTCCAGGGGTCTCATTTATCAAGCGTGCGTACGCACAGATGTGTGCGTAATGAGGGCGTACGAGCATTCCCACGCAAAGTATGTGATTTATCAACTTGTACTTGTGCGTAGGAACGTGTAAATTTCCGCACAACTCTGACCATGCGTACACACAAAACCTAGTGGTAGAACAGTGAAACTACAAATAGAATACCCTTAGAGAATCAAAGTGTTCAACAGCAAGCCAAAACTAAACAAGGATTTCACACCGTCGCCGGATTCCCAAACATCAATAGAGCCATAGGTTTCACCCGCATCTCAGTCAAAGCATCGTCACACAATGAATTCAGATCCATGAACATGAAAGGATTTCATTCAATCAATACAAAAATAATCAGCGATCCACATCTGTCTCTGTTAAACGTTGTTGCCCGGTGGCCTGGAGGAACGCATGACTCATTCATTCTGCAGAACAATTTTGTGGGTGTGTGTCTCCAAGCAGGAGCTGTTGAGGATGGCTGGCTGATTGGTGAGTGTTACAACATTTCAGAATTATTTCCTGGGCTTCGTATGGTTTATTGTAACATCTCTATTATATATATAAGTGATCGAGCATATCCACTGAAGCAGTGGCTAATGACCCCGCCTGTCCCAATATCACTGCCATTCAAACGAGAGGATCATACAGAGATTTTAGGTAAGTCTGCATGTTTTAGATTCAAAGTGTGTGTGGGAAAATAATCTCATCATTCAACATTTTTAAAATGTATTTATTTAACATTTGCGATGTGCATGCAGCAATCTGTGCCAGAGACTTGTTGATTTGCAGAAAAGTATTGGCGATGTTGGTCAGTAGATCGCCTTTTTCATTTATGAATTTGGTGGTCTCGTGTTGACTCTGCAGCACTGCCTCCGTCAGCACCCTCGTCCCGCCAGGACACACCGAATGGGCTTTGGATAGCCCTAGCTCCTCCTGTTCCTCCAACTCCTCCGGCTCCTCCACCGGCTCCGACTCCTGAGAGCAGGCGGGACTGGCTTGAGTTTCTGAGTGATTAAAGAAACATGACATTATAGTCACATTTATTTTAATCCAGATCCACAAATTCTCAACAATGAGACTGAGTAAAGGAGAGCCCGCTTGCCCTGACGGAACGTTTGAAGCCGGATACACAATGGACTCCTGGGGCAAGTGGAGGATCGTGTGCCTGTCTATCCTTTCCGTTGAGGACGTTGAAGATATCTGCATGATTGGATTTATGGTGACAGGTATGCTGCTGATTGGAGCTAGCAGCTTCCTGATCTATCGCAAAGTTCGGAAGGCGCTGGCAGCACTTTTGGCTTTCAATAATCTGTCCGTCATGACGGAGGGAATATGCAGGGCCACCAACACTCAGACTCAAGCGATGTGTGAGTTCAATCGCAATCTGGATGCGATTCCTGAACTCCATTGCAAGACGGATGTCAACTTGGAGAAGTTGTCGGCTCGGCTTGGCTGAAACTGGCCACCACTTCGGATATATTCGATGCAAGCCACCGGGAGACTCAGAGAGACTTAAGGCAGACATAAAAATTCCAGAGTCGGCCTGTCCCAAAACAATTGTTATGTTCATTGGCTCCAAGACATAACAAGCCTTCCCAAGGTGGGTTATCTCTCCACTCTCCTGGCAGTCATGCAGACAGATGCTCCGGACCTATCCCTCCCCACCCCCCCCGTACTCCTGTGAACTTTGTTTCTGCATCAGAACTCTCCAGGGTCGTCTCCACGGCAACGGCCATGTTCACGTCTTTAGAGACAACTGGATTGAGACTGAGTTGAGATAAAGGACATGGGCTCACACATACACACACACGAAGAAACATAGAACACGCACACCCCCTACAACTCAACGCCTTCTTGGCCCCCCTCCCCCCTCGTTCCCTCCGTAGTGCAGCATGGAAGGTGAAGCGATGCGCCTGAGCGGCTGCGTGCGCACCCCTGTGTTTGTGCTGCGAAACCTCCCCTCCCCAACACCCTCCCCTAACCCACATGTGCAAGTCTTCGAGTTTTATGTTGCTGTATGCTGAGGTGTTTTTTTCTCCCAATCACACACTGTGTCCCCCTCTAACAGGAGCCTAGTTTGGGAGTTGCTGTTTTTTTTCCCTTTTCTTGCCTCTTGTCCTCCCTTTTCATCTAAGTAAGACGGGGCGCTGCTCGTGGCGACTCACAGTTCTCCCGCTCCTGTCCTCCCCATGTTTGTGTTACTGTCTTTTTTTAATCTTCCTTTGCCGGGATGTAACTGAAATGTAATTTTGTTGCTCTGAAACATGTGCAATGACAAATAAAGCATTCAATAAATGTTTTTGAAACACCTCAGTCCAGCTTTTTATTTTACCTGTAGTGTGACTGGTCGATGTTCCAGCTGGTTCTGTTGGGAGAGTGTCTGTATCCCCATCAGGAATAATGCCACATAGTGCCGTGTCCCCAATGATGCTGGCAATACGGGCGTCCATGAGTAAAGCTGGGTTGTTGCTTGTCTTCCTCCAGTTACAAATATTTCGTGTCTGTGTGATGTGTTTTCTGGCACCGAGTTTGATATCAAACCATTTCTTTTTAATTTCTGATAATGATCTTTCCTCTGACCCAACAGAATTAACAGCAGTCGTCACCTTCTCCCACAGAGCATTTTCTTTTGTTGGTCACACCTGCATTTGATGTTCTAAAAAGTATTTTTTGGTTTGTTTCAACTTCGCCTGTAATACCTCAATCTCAGTGTCGGAGAAATTCCTCTTCTTCGCCCTCTTTGCCATGATTTTGGTGAGAGGATCAAAAATCCATTCGCATGTTTTAAGGGATGGTTGCTGCCATATATATTCAATTGGAGGCGTTTCTGAATGCAAATGACCTGAACCATGCACGAGCATGGTCGTTAGGAACAAGTGTGATTTATCATCACCGGTTACTTACTGGTGTGCGTACGACCGGTGTCTGCACGTTTGATAAATACGAATTTTTTTGTACTTACACACTTTCTAAATTTCATTCGTACAACAGAATTTAGAACTCTTTCTGCACAGGCTTGATAAATGAGGCCCCAGATGTTCCGTTCGCAGATTTGTCACAACCAGACCTGCCTGCGTGTGTGAAGATAAAGAAGACCTCGCCGAAAAACGTCAATATCACTTGTTAATAAAGTCTATATCATGTCAGTATCATCTACAGACAGCAAAACAAAACGTGCTGGCCAAAATAAAACCTATATTTTTCAGTACAGTGAGGGGATTCGAACCAATGTGACGCAGAGGAATAAAATACAAGTCATACATCCAACTTGTTGAGCCACCAACTGACACAATGCACCCTCTGCTGCCAGGTGTTCAGCATCTCCTGATTATCCAGCAAACATACCCAGATCAACTGGTGATAGTCACAAGTTAACATGAGCAGCCTGTTTAATAGCAAGACACAGAACTAATTATTGTCTGACCAAACAAAACCCTCAATACAGAAGCTCGTCCACTGTTGTGTTGTGTGTTCGTCTGTGGATTCACTGGAACGCATCCACAGCAGAGCTTAAAGCTTAACTTGGGTTTGTTCACCGAAATACACACAGCACAAACGACAACCTCCCACCATAACAACACACAGCATAACAAACTGATTAGATCAAACTGATGTGATGCTGCGTGGATGGCGAGGAGGAGGACTTGGCCGGATTGTAGCGCTTTGGCACCAGAGACCGGCCGCCGGGGCCGGGAGTGATCGCGCCGGCCCACTGGGATTTGTCCCGGCATGCCAGCTGGCCAGTACACAACTGGGCACGTCGTATTTCCAAATATTATTTGTATTGGATGAAACACTGAGCTATCATTATGTGCTGCTGCTAAAGTCCACTCAAAAAGATATATGTTGGTTTTAATTAAAAATGTTTTTTCAAGTGGTTCCACCTAACTTTGTTAAGTAGAAAGTAATAAATCAGTTTTCATACAATTCACTCAATAGAGTTAAGTATATTGTACAACAGATACTTAAGTGACTTCAACTTAATTGGGTTACTTTCTTTGGGTTACTTTTAGTTTTAGCTCTACATCATAAGAGAAAGAGGGGATCAGAAAAAGAGTAGGCCACTGTGACATGCATCTCATATAGGTCTGAATACTCCAAGATGAGCTGCTGGAAGAGGCTGGAGAACTGAGGCTGGCTGTATCCAGGGATGAGATCAAGGATGAACAGGAAGGCATTTGGGATTCCTCGTCATTCCAAAGAACGTGTAAGACAGCCCTTTCAGCTGGCAACTCTGCAAAGTCAATCAAGTTACAAAGTGCATTGCCAAAATTGGGGTCCTCATATTGTAAAGCAAATTCCTCATTTAGCTGAAGTTTTTCTCGTAGTTCATTCTGGAGTGCCTCTACAGATTCTGGGATCTTAGTAAAATGAACTTTTCAGATGAGCTTTAGGTTCACGTTTACTTGCAATAGCAAAGACTGTGAAATAAAAGACAAAAAAAATTATTATAATTAATTAGAGAAGATAAACATTTTGGTTTAAAAATACAATAATCAGTGTTTCCCAGTCCTGGTCCTTGGGGCACACTGTCCTACATTTTTTAGATGCTTCCCTCTTCCAGCACACCTGATAGAAATAATCAGCTTGTCGTGAAGCTCTGCATAAGCCTGATAATGACACTCATTTGAATCAGGCGTGTTGGAAGAGGGAAACATTTAGAACATACAGGATAAGGGAACTCCCACCTCCGGGAGAGCTTCTCTCAGATCCTGGAGGAGGCTGAAGACATTGAGTCCGAGTGGACCATGTTCTCCGCCTCCATTGTCGAAGCTGCTGCTCGGAGCTATGGTCGCAGGGTCTCTGGTGCCTGTTGTGGCGGCAACCCCCGAACCCAGTGGTGGACACCAGAAGTAAGGGATGCCGTCAAGCTGAAGAAGGAGTCCTATCAGATGTTGTTAGCTCATGGGACTCCTGAGGCAGCTGACGGGTACCGGCAGGCCAGGCGTGCTGCAGCCCGGGCCGTTGGAGGCAAAAACTCGGGTCTGGAAGGAGTTCGGGGAGGCCATGGAGGAGGACTATCAGTCAGCCCCGAGGAAATTCTGGCAAACCGTCCGACGCCTCAGGAGGGGGAAGCAGTTCTTCACCAACAATGTTTACAGTGGAGGTGGGGAGCTGTTGACTTCAACTGGGGATGTCGTCGGGTGGTGGAAAGAATACTTCGAGGATCTCCCCAATCCCGCCGTCACGTCTTCCATTGAGGAAGCAGAGGCTGAGTGCTCAGAGGCAGACTCGCCCATCACCTGGGCTGAAGTCACCGAGGTGGTTGACAAGCTCCTCAGTGGCAGGGCTCCGGGGGTGGATGAAGTTCGCCCTGAGTATCTCAAGTCTCTGGATGTGCAGAGACTGTTGTGGCTGACACGTCTCTGTAACATCGCGTGGCGGTTGGGGACAGTGCCTCTGGACTGGCAGACCGGGGTGGTGGTCCCTCTTTTCAAGGAGAGGGTGTGCTCCAACTACAGGGGGATCACACTCCTCAGCCTCCCCGGGAAAGTCTATTCCAGGGTGCTGGAGAGGAGGATCCGGTCGATAGTCGCACCTCGGTTCCAGGAGGAACAATGCGGTTTTCGTCCCGGTTGCAGAACACTGGACCAGCTCTACACTCTCCATCGGGTGCTCAAGGGTTCATGGGAGTTTGCCCAACCAGTCCACAAGTGCTTTGTGGATCTGGAGAAAGCATTTGACCGTGTCCCTCGTGGTGTCCTGTGGGGGGTGCTCCAGGAGTATGGGGTCCGGGGCCTTTTTGCTAAGGGCAGTTCGGTCCCTGTACGACCGGAGCAGGAGCTTCGTTCGTATTTCCAGCAGTAAGTCGGACCTGTTACTGGTGCACGTTGGACTCCGGCAGGGCTGCCCTTTGTCACCGGTTCTGTTCATAACTTTTATGGACAGAATTTCTAGGTGCAGCCAGGGGCCGAAGGGGGTCTGGTTTGAGGACCGCAGGATCTTGTCTCTGCTTTTTGCGGATGATGTGGTCCTGTTGGCTTCATCGAACCTGGACCTCCAGCATGCGCTGGGGCGGTTTGCAGCTTAGTATGAAGCGACTGGGATGAGGATTAGCACCTCCAAATCCAAGGTCATGGCTCTCGACCAGGAAAAGGTGGCTTCCCCCTCCAGGTCGGTGGAGAGATCCTGCCCCAAGTGGAGGAGTTCAAGTATCTCAGGGTCTTGTTCACGAGTGAGGGGAGGATGGAGTGTGAGATTGACAGGCAGATCGGTGCAGCGTCTGAAGTCATGTGGTTCCTGTACCGGTCCGTCTTGGTGAAGAAGGAGCTAAGACAAAAGGCCAGGCTCTGTATTTACCGGTCAATCTACATTCCGACTCTCACCTATAGTCATGAGTTTTGGGTCATGACCGAAAGAATGAGATCCCGGATACAAGCAGCTGAAATGAGTTTCCTTTCAGGGTGGCTGGGCGCACCCTTCGAGATTGGGTGATGAGCTCGGTCACCAGGGAGGAGCTCGGAGTAGAGCCGCTACTTCTCCACATCGAGAGATGTCAGTTGAGGTGGCTTGGACATCTGTTCTGGATGGCTTTGGGACGCCTCCCTGGGGAGGTGTTCTGGGCATGTCCCATGGGGAGGAGGCCTCAGGGTAGACCTAGGACACGCTGGAGGGACTATGTCTCTTGGCTGGCCTGGGAACACCTCGGGGTCCCAACGGAAGAGCTGGAGGAGGTGTCTGGGGCAAGGGAAGTCTGGGCCTCTCTGCTTAGACTGCTGCCCCCGTGACCCGTCCCCAGATAAGCGGAAGATAATGAATGGATGGATGGATGGTGAAAATAGAAATTTGACTGTGTATATCACCCCCAATCACAAGGATCAGTGGAAAGGGCCAATAGTACCCTGAAGGTGAGACTGAGCAAAAATAATGACAGCCCCCCCCCAAAAAAATCCTAGACCTGCCCCTGCAAAGAGCCACTGAGGAATAGAAGAGGAACATCCCAGAGCAAACCAAGATGTGAAAGCCCATATAGAGTCCGTTTAGCAACTAGAACAGCTTTAAAAGTCTAAGGTAAAAAAATCTGGTTCCATTTTAACTATTGCTGCAGAGCAGAAGATTCAAAAAGACCACTCAAGGCATATAGAGCTAGAGCACTTGCTCCTGAGTCACAAGGGGATGGTGACATCACCCCACAGGAACAAGAACAAGAGGGACTTCAGGAAGGGAGTGGCCATGCCACCCCACAGAGAGTGAAGCAATCAGAGACTGGCCGATAAGTGAGTTAGCAGTGGGTTCTCAACATCAGTAGGTGATAGGTCCAAAGGCCAGTAAAAATAAAGTGGCGCTTAAAGTACCAATCACCTCACCCATGTTAGAATCAATGCATATGGTTGGACAACATTCAAGGATCCAGAGGACAAAATCATCAAAAGCTATTCATCTGATGAAAGTTGAGGTGACAGGGGCATAGTGAGACCACAAGTTAATTTCACACAGAGCTATTGCAGTAATCTTGACAGTGATGAACTCATGACCAAAAAGAAAGCCCAAAAGCTGGTTAAACTAAAATAAATCAACTGAAAGAGAGGAAGACACACTCAGGTGAAATTAGACAAGCTAAATACACTGCAATGAGAGACAAACATGTTTTATCAATGGCTAAAATATTCAGCAATACGGATAAGCAAGGATACTTGCATTACTTGCAAAAGGCTTTCCCAGGTATGTCCAGTCCCAGGTGCAGGAAAAGATTGTTGGCAAGGTGTGGGGCTTTGCTTTGCTTACTGCATGATGCTAATGGCAGGTGGAAATGAAACATTGCTGAAGAAAATAGACAAGTGTAGACATGTAGTAAGTTGTCGAGAAAGTTTGTGCTAGAAGTTCTAGAACCAGAGTTCATGACAGCACCAGCAGTATATGTACCTGACAACAGTCCGGTAGGGGATGTGTTTTGGTACTGTGAGACTGATAGAATAGTTAGACCTGTACTATCGAGTAATTGGACAGGAATATGTGCACCAGTCATGCCGACAAGACAGTACTTGTGTTCCCAAAGTAGTGAGAAGACAGAGATCAGTATCAGTTTTGAACCAAGGTAAGAATGCATATGTGGCATGGAATCCAAAGACTCAGGGTGTTCCAGAAAAACACATGGCCATTTCAGAGACTAGGATACAATGTGGTCAGGGCCTAGGGTTGTTTTTTCAATAGCAAATGCACATTACATAACAAGAAATAGCAGATGGATAAACTAATTGTGGTACTATCAGCAGAGGTTTATCAACCACACAGTGGCAGTGCAAGAAGGTCTGACAGATCAGCTACACACCACCTCAATAATGGCGCTGCAAAACAGACTGCTCCTAGGCACCCTCTTGGCAGAAGAACAGGGTGTGTGTGAACATTTCAGTGAGGAATGTTGTACTGTCATTCTCATGAATACAGGAGAAGGGACTAACCTGACTAGGGCAGTAAAACAGTTGAGGTGCCTAAGAGGAGAATGTGCAAAATTCTAATTGGAATCCAAATACTGATACAGTTTGGAGTTGACTTCACAACCTATCCTGGAAAAAAGTACTTGCAGGGGGTAGGAACAGCCGTTCTTGGTAGCAATGCATGTCTCTTGTTGTATGTTCCCCTTGTTTCATCGTATGATAACAAAAGCAACAGGTTTGGTGACAGGTCAATTTCCAGTCCAGACTGATCAGGTCACAGACAGAGAATGAGTGAAAATTAGAAGAGCTCTGTATCAGGTCCCAATAAATAACCAATCTTGCTCAAACATCTATGCAACCATGGAGAATGACACCTATGATCCTTCGAACGAAGGTTCCCCAAGACAGCCAAGCATGCAAAGAGATCTCCATGGCTATGACGCCTCCAGAGCAACCACATTGGCTGATTTAATGGTGAGCAACCACACAATATACTACAGGTCAAAATATCAGGCAATAGACTACAGGCAAACAAAACACTGCAAAAGTTATAATCAATGGCTGATACCAATTTTAAACAGTTTGCCCTATGGACCCATATCATTGTATGAATCACAAACAAGAAATGGCCTAAACAAAAGCACAGTACAATCAGCAAATTACCCTCTACTTCATAGACCCATAGAAATTCGAATTTAAGATATTCAGGTTACAACTTGGAACAAACATACATTTGACAGATGGGAGGGTTTTACCTTTGAGACTGTCACCCTAAAACTCAGACATCACTATGGAAATTTGGTTGTTACAGCAGAAAGCATAAAGTTACCACAACCATACATACAGATAAATAAGCAAAAAAAAAAAAAATGCAGTAAGTAAAAATAAATAAGAAAAATATGAAATGCAAAACGCACAATTAGTGTAATATACACTCTAAGCAAAAATGTCCTATGTGAAATAAGAAAGCATAAATGTTAGTGTTTTATGTACAGTACAAATAATGTACAAGAGTGCAAGAGTAGAAGAAAAAGTGCGCAAAAGGCAATTTCAAATGACAGAACCAGATAAATGCAAACAGAAACAGAGGCTAAAAGGCAGAGAGGACTGAGAGCTCTCTGGCAGCCAGGGTGATGCATTAATTCATACACGTGTGATGGAATTGGAGAAGAAATGGAACAAATTTACAAAGCCCACTGCATGTCAACTTGTTCTTCCATTTGACAGAGACAAAAAGTTGAAGAGCTTACTCAGGAGGTGAATACTCTCAACACCAAGGTGGAGACTCACAATGTTGAGCTGGCATCCCTCAAACAGTAGCAGGCTGCATACCAAAAGCTGAGAGGGCAAAAGGACTATCAGATCACTTTGGCCATGAAGTGGTAGGCCACGTAAACTGATGGAGAGGGGTCAGCCAATGCTGAGGCGCATAGTGCAAAGAGGTCACCGACTTCCTGCACAGTCAATTGCTGCAGAGTTCCAAACTTCATGTGGCCTTCAGATTAGCACAAGTACAGTACGCAGAGAGCTTCATGGAATGGGTTTCCATGGCACAGCTGCCGTACATCACCAAGTGCAATGCGAAGCGCCGGATGCAGTGGTGTAAAGCACGGACTATAGAGCAGTGGAGACGCGTTCTCTGGAGTGATGAATCACGCTTTTCCATCTGGCAATCTGATGGATGAGTCTGGGTTCGGAGGTTGCCAGGAGAACGGTACATTTGGGACTGCATTGTGCCAAGTGTGAAATTTGGTGGAGGAGGAATTATGGTGTGGGCTTGTTTTTCAGGAGTCGGGCTTGGCCCCTTAGTTCCAGTGAAAGGAACTTTGAATGCTTCAGGATACCAAAACATTTTGGACAATTCTATGCTCCCGACCTTGTGGGAACAATTTGGAGCGGACCCCTTCCTCTTCCAACATGACTGTGCACCAGTGCAGTGGATGAACTTGACTGGCAGACATCCTGGGCTGGAACATGTAGGTCAGAACAAGAGCTAAGTGCTCCAAGCGACCTTGGACTATCAAAGACGGGAAAGGAGCTGCAGCAGAAGCAGCGCAGGTAACGTATGCTAAGCTAACGGCCACAGTACCACAGTTGTAAAGTCATGTTTGCTGGCTAACTTATTTAAAGACTTATTTGAATTAGCTAACTCTGCTAAATTGCCAAGCAAGCGCAAACACTAATTGTTTTTAGCTAGCTAGCTATATTAGCTATATGGGCTAGTCTAGCTAGTTTTATCAACACAACATGACAGTGTGGTTTGGATGGTTTTGCTAATCCCACATAGTCAGTGCAGATCAATGCAAGGGAATAAGTTAGCGTTACATAAAACATTGAAGAACGTGTGCTATTAAGAATAGTAGTAATTGTTTTAGCTGGTGTTATAATGTCTTATAAATGTCTGACCTTGTTTTTCTTATTGTATGATCCAGGAGGTGTCAGCGGGACAACCACAGGGGGAAAGCTGTGAGGAAGTGGATTGGACACAAATGGATTTTTGGAAGATCAAAAATCTTGGTTGTTGTGATTGTTTTAATAAAATGTTTTCTACTCTGATACTCTGTAATCCTAATTCTGTCACTGTTTGATGTCACAGAGAAGGATGGGTCCCAAAGTTGTCTACAACATTTGTTACATGTGATGAAAAAGTCTACAAATGTTTAACAACTTCACCAGAGACAAATGCAACTCCTTTCTCATGTTCTTCCAATCAAAAATTGACTCCATCTACAACTCCCTGTCCACACTGCCCCCCCTTCCCAAGTCCACTCCCTCCCCTCCCCTCCTCTTCTCACCTCCCCCCTCTCTAAATTCGCACCAATCTCCCAAGCCGATCTGTCCAAAATCATCACTTCCATGAAGTCCTCCACTTGCATTTTAGACCCCATCCCATCCTCCCTTGTTAAACAGAGCCTCCCTATCATCTCCCCATTTATCACCAGAATTGTAAACTCCTCTCTTAGCTCCTCCACTGTCCTTCCATGTCTTAAACTGGCTGCCAATACCCCCATCCTCAAGAAAACCAGACTCAATCCTAATGACCTCAATAACTTTCAGCCAATATCAAACCTCCCCTTCCTTTCTAAGATCCTTGAACGTGCTGTTGCCTCCCAAATCAAGACCCATCTCACCAACAACAACCTCTATGAGCAATTTCAATCTGGATTCCGTTCTCACCATAGCACCGAAACTGCCCTTCTCAAAGTCACCAACGATCTCCTCCTCTCCTCTGACTCTGGCCTATTCTCCATCCTCATCCTCCTGGACCTCACTGCTGCCTTCGATACAATTAACCATTCTATCTTGCTTTCCCTCCTAAAAACTCTTCTCCATATCACTGACGACGCCCTCACCTGGCTGACATCTTACCTCACTGACCGGAAACAGTTCATTTCTATTAACAATTGCTCCACCTCTACTGCCTCCCTGTCCCAAGGTGTCCCTCAGGGCTCGGTGCTTGGTCCTCTCCTCTTCATCCTCTACCTGCTCCCCCTCGGTCAAATTATCCATAGCCATGGTCTCAGTTTTCACTGCTATGCCGACGACATTCAACTCTACATTTCCACAAAATCTATCGCCCCCAGGCCCATTCTACCCTCTCAAATTGTCTTTCTGATGTTAACCTCTGAATGCAAACAAATTTTCTCAAACTCAACTGTGCTAAATCCAACATTCTCATTATAGGTCCAAATTCCCTCACTTCTACAGCCCAGGACTTCCGCCTTTCCTTTGACAGCTTCACTCTCTCACCCACACCCCACTGCCGCAACCTTGGAGTCATTTTCGACAATAAACTCACCTTCTCCCAACACATTAAACTAGTCACAAAAACAGCATTCCATCACCTTAAGAACATCGCCCACCTTCGCCCATCCCTCTCTTCCCCTGCAGTTGAAACCCTCATTCATGCTTTCATCACTTACCGCATTGACTACTGTAACAGCATCTTGTACGGCTCAACCAACCATCTTCTCAATAAACTTCAGTACATCCAAAACTCTGCCGCCCACCTCCTAACCCACACCCGTCACCGTGACCACATCACCCCTGTCCTCCAGAACTTTCACTGGCTTCCTGTTCAATACCGCATTAAATTCAAAATCCTCCTACTCACCCATAAAGCACTCCATAACCAGGCCCCCTCTTACCTTAAGGACTTGCTCCACCTCTACACCCCTTCCTGCACCCTCCGTTCCTCAGATTCAAACCTCCTGACTGTCCCCAGGACCAAGCACCGAACCTGGGGGGACAGAACTTTCTCTGTTGCTGCCCCCTCCCTCTGGAACTCACTCCCACAACACATCTGTGATACCGTTGACCCTGCCACCTTCAAGACCAAATGAAAAACACACTTCTTCCATTCCGCTTTCAACTTGTAGACCCCTCAAATTTATATAAGACCATACACAATACATTATTTACATAGACTTCTACCTGAATTTTTTGTTTTCTACTACACCTTCAACTGTATTTCTTCTGTTTTCTTTTTGATTGTTTGATTTGTATATCCGTATTTGTGTCGGGTTTTTTTAACCTGTAAAGCGTCTTTGAGTTTTTGAAAAGCGCTCAATAAATGCAATGTATTATTATTATTGTTATTATTATTATCATTAACAAACATTAGTAGATATTTGTGAATGATGAATAGTTTTCACTTTAGATTAGTGGCCATAATAACATCTACAAATGTTTTATAGATTTTTTTTATAAATGTCTAACAAATCATTTGTTAAACATGAAAAGAGAAGTTTCTTTGTATCTGTATTCATAAAAGCCAGATGGTTCATAAGAGGTGAGCAAAAGGTCCACAAATCATGAATAAACCTGAACAAACATCAGTAAACAATGAATAGTTTTCACTTTAGATTAGGGGCCACAATAACATCCACAAATGATTTATATAATTTTATGAATGTCTAACAAATCATTTGTTAAACATGAATAAACAAATGGTGGTAGTGGATATTTCCTGAAATCATTCAAAAAGTGTTTTCCTCCATTTTAAATAACATTAGTTGATGATGAATAAATCATGTACGAACAATGTTGATGCAGTGTTTCTCATAATGTATAAATCATATATAAATGTTGTACACCTTAAGTTTTAACTGGTTTAACGATCATTTACTCCCCCTGGAACTGCTACCTTATCGTGGTGGGGGAGTTTGAGTGCCCGAATGACCCTGGGAGCTATGTTGTCGGGGGCTTTATGCCCCTGGTAGGGTCACCCAAGGCAAACAGGTCTCAGGTGACGGTCAGACTAAAAGCAGTTCACAAGCCCCCATGAGAAGAAATAAGAACAGGACCGTGACGTCGCCCGGCACGGCGCAGCCGGGGCCCCACCCTGGAGCCAGGCCTGGGGTCGGGGCTCGCAAGGCCGGGCATAGCCCGAATGGACGACGTGGGCCCGCCTTCCTGTGGTCCCACCACCCGCAGAAGGACTCGTAGGGGCCGGGTGCCTTGTGGATCGGGCGGCAGTCGACGGCGGGGGCCTCGGCGACCCGATCCCCAGACTCAGACTCTAACCGTTGGGACGTGGAACGTCACCTCACTGGGGGGGAAGGAGCCTGAGCTTGTGCGGGAGGTTGAGAGATACCGTCTAGATATAGTCGGGCTCACCTCCACGCACAGTTTGGGCTCTGGAACCCAGCTCCTTGAAAGGGGCTGGACTCTCCATTTTTCTGGAGTTGCCCATGGTGAGAGGCGGCGGGCTGGCGTGGGCTTGCTCACGTCTCCACAGCTCAGCCGCCACGTGTTGGAGTTCACCCCGGTGAACGAGAGGGTCGCGTCCCTGCGCCTTCGGGTTAGGGACAGGTCTCTGTCTGTTGTCTCGGCTTACGGGCCTAACAGCAGTGCGGAGTACCCGGCCTTCTTGGAGTCCCTGGGAGGGGTGCTGGACAGTGCTCCGACTGGGGACTCCATTGTTCTACTGGGGGACTTCAACGCTCACGTGGGCAATGACAGTGAGACCTGGAGGGGGGTGATTGGGAGGAACGGCCTCCCTGATCTGAACCCGAGCGGTGTTCTGTTATTGGACTTCTGTGCTAGTTACAGTTTGTCCATAACGAACACCATGTTCGAGCACAGGGGTGTCCACAAGTGCACGTGGCAACAGGACACCCTAGGTCGGAGGTCGATGATCGACTTTGTAGTTGTGTCATCTGATCTCCGGCCGCGTGTCTTGGACACTCGGGTGAAGAGAGGGGCTGAGCTGTCAACTGATCACCACCTGGTGGTGAGCTGGATGCGCTGGCGGGGGAGGAAGCCGGACAGACTCGGCAGGCCCAAACGTGTTGTGAGGGTCTGTTGGGAACATCTGACGGAGCCCTCTGTCAGTGCGGTCTTCAACTCCCACCTCCGGGAGAGCTTCTCTCAGATCCCGGGGGACGTTGGAGACATTGAGTCCGAGTGGACCATGTGCTAGGATCCCTGCTCCTGCCTCTGCTTCTTCCCTCCCCCGCACTGTCATTGTCATCCCTGCTAGCACTCCTGATTGCTGGGATTGGAGGCAGCTGTGGGACCAGCGCACCTGCAATCACTCACCCCCTACAATAAAAGCCTTGGCCATTCAGTCAGACACTGCCAGATCATGAACCATCAATACCGCCTTTCTCCCTGCTGGTCCCCGCTGCCTCTCCTGTTTGTTCCCTGCCTGCCCTGCCTGCCCTGCCTGTACGGTCCCGGCGATTGGCCCACCAGCGATCTCCTGTTTCCCTCTGCTTCACCTCGTCTTGCTGGATGTCCGCTTTCCTTGAGCCCACCCCATTAGTTCCCCTTTGTTAGTAAGTACCTGGTCGCCTTAGTTTGCCGTTCTGTCTTATTAGTTTGGCCGTAGTTAGTTTCGTTTTCTGTATGAGGTTAGGTTCGGTTTTTCCCCGGGTTTAGTTACTAATTTTGTATAGGTTTCGGTTTAGTCTGGTTAATGTGCTTATCCCCGTTTGGTTGTGTAATTTACGTATTCCACAGTTGTCTCTTTGAGTTCCCCCCCAGTGAGCAGTTTATAGTTATTCTCAAGCTTTTGGTTGTTTTCCCCTTGATTTGTATTAGGTTTGGTTTACACCTGCCTTAGTATTGTTTTCCCCTCATGCCTTGTTTCCTCTTCAGTTATCGGGTGTTTCTCTTGGACTCTTTAAGTTAATAAAATCCCTTTTGTCAACTCCTCCTGCTTGCTCTGCTTCTGTGCCTGCATTTGGGTTCTAACCCCAGCCCTGTGACAGTATGATCTCCACTTCCATTGTCGAAGCTGCTGCTCGGAGCTGTGGTCCCAGGGTTTCTGGTGCCTGTCGTGGCGGCAACCCCCGAACCTGGTGGTGGACACCGGAAGTAAGGTATGCCGTCAAGCTGGAGAAGGAGTCCTATCGGGCGTTGCTAGCTCATGGGACTCCTGAGGCAGCTGACAGGTACCGGCAGGCCAGGCGTGCTGCAGCCCGGGCCGTTGTGGAGGCAAAAACTCGGGTCTGGGAGGAGTTCGGGGAGGCCATGGAGAAGGACTATCGGTCGGCCCCGAGGAAATTCTGGCAAACCGTCCGGCGCCTCAGGAGGGGGAAGCAGTGCTTCACCAACACTGTTTACAGTGGAGGTGGGGAGCTGTTGACTTCGACTGGGGATGTCGTCGGGCGGTGGAAGGAATACTTCGAGGATCTCCTCAATCCCGCCGTCATGTCTTCCACTGAGGAGGCAGAGGCTGAGTGCTCAGAGGCAGACTCGCCCATCACCCGGGCTGAAGTCACCGAGGTGGTTGACAAGCTTCTCGGTGGCAGGGCTCCGGGGGTGGATGAGATTCGCCCTGAGTACCTCAAGTCTCTGGATGTGCAGGGACTGTCATGGCTGACACGTCTCTGTAACATCGCATGGCGGTCGGGGACAGTGCCTCTGGACTGGCAGACCGGGGTGGTGGTCCCTCTTTTCAAGAAGGGGGACCGGAGGGTGTGCTCCAACTACAGGGGGATCACACTCCTCAGCCTCCCCGGGAAAGTCTATTCCAGGGTACTGGAGAGGAGGATCCGGCCGATAGTCGAACCTCGGATCCAGGAGCAACAATGCGGTTTTCGTCCCGGTCGTGGAACATTGGACCAGCTCTACACTCTCCATGGGGTGCTCGAGGGGTCATGGGAGTTTGCCCAACCAGTCCACATGTGCTTTGTGGATTTGGAGATGGCATTCGACCGTGTCCCTCCTGGTGTCCTGTCTGGGGTGCTCCGGGAGTATGGGGTCCGGGGCCCTTTGCTAAGGGCAGTTCGGTCCCTGTACAACCGGAGCAGGAGTCTGGTTCGTATCTCCAGCAGTAAGTCGGACCTGTTCCAGTGCGCGTTGGACTCCGGCAGGGCTGCCCTTTGTCACCGGTTCTGTTCATAACTTTTATGGACAGAATTTCTAGGTGCAGCCAGGGGCCGGAGGGGGTCCGGTTTGGGGACCGCGGGATCTCGTCTCTGCTTTTTGCAGATGATGTGGTCCTGTTTGCTTCATCGAACCTGGACCTCCAGCGTGCACTGGGGCGGTTTGCAGCCGAGTGCGAAGCGACTGGGATGAGGATCAGCACCTCCAAATCCGAGGCCATGGTTCTCGACCGGAAAAAGGTGGCTTGCCCTCTCCGGGTCGGTGGAAGATCCTGCCCCAAGTGGAGGAGTTTAAGTATCTCGGGGTCTTGTTCACGAGTGAGGGGAGGATGGAGCGTGAGATTGACAGGCGGATCGGTGCAGCGTCTGCAGTCATGCGGTCGCTGTACCGGTCCGTTGTGGTGAAGAAGGAGCTAAGCCAAAAGGCAAGGCTCTGTATTTACCGGTCAATCTACGTTCCTACTCTCACCTATGGTCATGAGCTTTGGGTCATGACCGAAAGAACGAGGTCCCGGATACAAGCAGCTGAAATGAGTTTCCTCCGCAGGGTGGCTGGGCACACCCTTCGAGATCGGGTGAGGAGCTCGGTCACCAGGGAGGAGCTCGGAGTAGAGCCGCTACTTCTCCACATCGAGAGGGGTCAGTTGAGGTGGCTTGGACATCTGTTCCGGATGCCTTTGGGACGCCTCCCTGGGGAGGTGTTCCGGGCATGTCCCACGGGGAGGAGGCCTCGGGGTAGACCTAGGACACGCTGGAGGGACTATGTCTCTCGGCTGGCCTGGGAACGCCTCGGGGTCCCACCGGAAGAACTGGAGGAGGTGTCTGGGGCGAGGGAAGTCTGGGCCTCTCTGCTTAGAGTGCTGCCTCCACGACCCGGCCCCGGATAAGCGGAAGATAATGGATGGATGGATGGACGATCATTTACAAATAAATATTAATAGTTTATTCATGATTAGTTCAAGATCTACTAATAGCTTATAAATGTCTTGTACCTTAAGTTGTAAATGATTTAATAATCATTTAAAAACTATCATTTGTAATCATTTATAAATGATTTAATAATCATTTGCAAATGTTTATAAGTGGTTTGTTCATGATAAGTTAACTATCTACTAATATTTATTAATAGCTTATAAATGCCTTATAAATGATCATTATTATAAAGTGTTACCGCAACTTTTGTACTAAATAAACATTATTCACATCAGACTCTGAAGACTGTTTGAAGACTCAGCCTTGAAGACCTTTAAAGCTACTAATAGTTGATGAAGACGCAATTTTTGAAGAAAGTAGTGGACGAAGCTGCCAGATCATCAATGGCCCTCTACTGGCAGACTGAGACACTACTGATTCATACGGGAGATTCTTTCTGAATCAGTAGGACATATTTATATATTATATACATATTTTTTTAAAATTATGATTAAATAGTAATACATGGGTAAAGGCATTCATGCCATTCATATTAATATTAGGAGTTTATGCCACAAAATTGATCAACTGAGAGCATGGCTTGCTTACAATAATTCCAACATAATTACATTGTCTGAAACATGGCTTGATGAAAATGATACAGACTCAAACATTACACTTGAAAACTATACTTTGTATAGGACGGACCAAGGATCAAGGGGAGGTGGGGTTGCTACCTATATCGCCTCTAATCTCAAGTCTCAATTAATCATTCCTAAAGTCAAACCTGAGCTATTTGAAGGGATTTTTTTAAAAATATTTTTTCATACTAACAAACAACTGATTATTGGAAATGTACATAGACCTCCCTCATCTCCTATGTAAGAGTCTGTAAAAAACATCATTGCTACCGTTTCATCTCTTGGTGACCCAAAGGAAATTATTCTACTGGGGGATTTCAATATAAATTGGCTGGATTCAAATAATTTCACAGAACGTAATTTATTTGATGAGTTGAATTTAACACAAATTATCAAAGATCCTACAAGAATCACTCCAAATTCAAAAACTCTTATTGATTGTATTTTTGTAACTCACCCCAATAGAATAGTTAAATCTGGCGTCCTTCCAGATTGTTTCAGCGATCACTGCATAGTATTCTGTACATGGAAAATCTTTTCACCACGATTACCTCCTAAATATATTACAATACGAGATACTAAATCCTTTAATGGTGACCTCTTTATCCGTGACTTGCAAAGGGTTAATTGGAACAGACTTAACTTAATTCCAGATATTGCTGTGGCTTGGGAGTTCTTTTATCCTGAACTCTTGCAGGTCATAGATAAACATGCCCCATGGATTACTATTAGGGTTAAAGGTTATCATTTACCATGGATTACTGGTGATCTTATTAGGCGTTATAAACAGAGAGATAGGGATTTTGCTAAATATAAATATACAAAACAACTTGGTGATTGGGAAGAATACAAACGGTTAAGAAATACTTGCACTACACAAACGCGAAACGCTAAAGCTAATTATTATAAAGATAGTCTGTCAAATGATCTTAATAATCCAAAACAGTTTTGGAAAAAGATGAATTCTTTGATGGATAAGTCTAACTTAGCAACAAATAGCATGATGATTGATAATGAAATAATCAAATGCTTTTAGTTTGCATTTTTCCCAAACACCTAATGTTGAACCCTCGCTCCTCTCTTGGGATCGGAGCGTCAGTTCTCCACCCTGCAATTGCTCTTTTACATTTACATTGGTTAGCTCTGCAGATGTTTTGAAGGCAATGGGTCATTTATCTTCCAGCAGTGGTCCTGGTCCTGATGGCATCGAGGGTAAATTTCTCAAACTTGCTTCTCATGTCCTCTCCTCTCCATTGGCCGAGCTCTTTAACTTGTCATTTACAACTTGTGAAGTGCCCAGTACATGGAAGTCTACAAAGGTTATTCCACTGCATAAAGGGGGAGATACTCAAAATATAAACAATTATAGACCCATTTCTATAATTAATAACATTGTGAAAATATTTGAGAAAATTATTTTCAATCAATTGTCCAACTATCTTTTAAGTAACAATTTACTGTCTCAATGCCAATCGGGTTTCAGGAAAAACTTTTCTACTACTTCTGCTCTTTTAAAATTTACAAATGATATAATTGGTGGTTTTGACAGTAATATGTGTACTGGAGCCGTTTTCTTAGATCTTACTAAAGCATTTGACCTGGTTGATCATTACTTGCTTCTGGATAAACTGCAGGCAATAGGCCTCTCTAGATCATCTTTACTCTGGTTTAACTCTTATCTTCACCACCATCGCCAATGTGTGTCCTTTAGGGACAGTCTGTCAAATTTCATTGGTATTGATAAAGGTATTCCTCAAGGTTCCTCTCTTTGGCCTTTACTATTTTCTATTTTTATTAACGACTTGCCACTGTGCTGTTCAGAGTGTAAATATTCATCTTTATGCCAATGATACAATTATTTATTGCTCTAAACCGAACATTTTAGATATTAATGATTCATTACAATCCGACTTTGACTCAGTTCAGCACTGTCTGTCTCTTAATAAACTTCTGCTTAATAAAACTAAATCGTATTCTATGTTGTTTCAGAGAAGACTTTGGTCCACATCTGGAATTAATCTTTCTTTGTATTTTTTGGATTCCTCTCCCTTACTGCCAACTGACACAATTAAATACCTCGGTGTTTGGCTAGAAACCAACCTCTCCTTTAGAACTCATGTCCATGCAACTACCAATAAGCTCAATTATTGCCTAAGAACACTTTTTCAATCTGTAAGCTGTTTTAATTATCAAGTAAGAAAAAGAATAGTCACTCAGTTATTGCTACCTATTCTGGACTATGCAGACATTATTTATTTGAATGCGACTGCCTCCTGTCTGCGCTCTCTAGATGTGGTCTATAACAGACTCTGTCGCTTCATTCTTCAGTGTCCCTATAGGACACACCATTGTGTTTTATATGAACGGTTGTCTTGGCTCTCACCTTCTGCCAGAAGACATTATCATTGGTTGCTGTTTATTTTCAAATGCATTTATTTTAGATATCCAGAATACTTACAGAAATACCTAGTGCCTTATAGTTCTCCCTATAGCCTATGTGACACTGACCATCTTTTTTTTACGGTTCCTACAACTAATAAAGAACTTGGGAAATCAACTTTTTGTGTTAAGGCTCCTCAAGATTGGAACAGCCTTCCTACCTATGTTCGATCTATAACTTCATTTCCAATGTTCTGGAACGCTATTTTAGGGCATCTTAGGAACATCTGTTTTTGTTTTTAGTTTCTGTACAAATTGGATTTTGGTTATCGTGTTTGTTCTGTCTAATGTCTGTAATTTTTGTGGTCTGTAATGTAACACTCAACTTACATGTGCTATGAATATTTATGCAGTTGTTTCACTGGTCTATCTGTGGTATAAGAACTTATAGCATTGTGTGCCTAGTGATATGCAAATGGTGAGTGGGGGAATGGTTGAATGGTTGAATATTGAGAGCTGGTTTGTGTGAGTATGTTGTCTTTACTGCTGTGCTTTTGTGTGGGATTTTGTTTAAGACTTGTATACTCTGTATACTCTGCTCCTCTTTTCTTTTCATTTTTCAATTGTATAGAGGACCCCCTTGAAAATGAGATGGTTCATCTCAAGGGGCTGTACCTCGGTAAATAAATGTAAATAAATAAATATGGGTGTTGGGTGTACGTACTACTTTTTATTTCACTAGAATGTCTGTCATGTGTGTCTGCATTTGGATCCTCTATTTGAACTGAACACAACATGATGGGCAAACAGAATCATGTTTCGAAAAAAGCAAATTTATTTATAGATCACTTTTCACAAAAAAAGTGTGTCATACTTAGATTTAACAAAAAACATAAGCCACTCAATTAAAAACTGTTTTAAAATAAGGGATCTCAGTTGCAAAATCATCCAGTACTGACAAAATTTGCAAGATTTAAACGTGCCCAAGCAATGGAAGGAAAGAAAAATGATAGAAAATGTTAAGGTTTCACATATCTCCTACAATTACTTGTCCTTTACCATTTAAGAATACAACTTATGTCACTGCATGTTATCTATTCTAGATGTTACCCATATTAAAAGAAGGCAACATCGTCATTCTTTACTGTAGGTAATCTGTCAATTTACGAGTGCTGTTCTGTGATTTCTAAAATGACTCTATGATATTGCAGGGATTTTGCTAAAATGCATCACTATTTTCTGGAGAAGACTGCTTTCTGAAAAGAATGGCCACAAAAATTGGAGAAGAGATTTACATTCAACAACTTCTAGACTACAAATAGTAATGTTTCGGTAATGTTTGGTAATAATAGGTAATTTTTTATTCTATGAGTCTGTACACATTTTCTGTATAATTACCCAGAAAATATCTTGGAAAGGACTATGTGACATTAAAACATTTTAGGTACAATAGCGTTACAGTCTTGCTGATTGGCTATATCTCTACTTTTCAAAAACTTGTCATTTTTACTATTAACACTATGATATTTTACTATGATATATATAATTTGAAGTTTTGTTTCCAGCAAACTGTCTCTAGCTACTAATAGATGCTATAAACCCTTTAACTGATAAATGTTTTAGTTGCACATTGCCAACAGTACCCCTAACAAACTCATATAGAAGGTCCAGGGGTTTGCTGGCTGAGACAGACCATCAGAGCCATTCAGCAGGTACTCTACCCGAGCCCAGGACCCATTATTGGGTAAAGGATCCACTCCCAGCGTCCAGCACATCAGGTTGTAGACATCCACTGCTCGAATTGGGGCTGCCCGAATATTCTGCTTGAAATCTGGATAAAGTGAAGGGCACATCGTTAGATCTGCATTTCCAATTTATATTCTCATATTCCAATTTACATTATTTAGCTTCCCCATGTTTCAGTCTTTCTTCACAACATCCAACCAAAAGTCGGTTCTGGGTCAACTTTCTACTGGTATAGTAAAACCTGGTTTAGACACACAGTGCATAACAGTAGAAGAGTGTGGGTGCTGATGCACAGTGGAAATTACAGGAGGCACAGGAGGGTCAGGACCTCCTGATATAATATTAAATGTTATGTACTGGTGCAACTCAAAAAAAGACCAATATTTTCCATCAGTTATTTAAGAAATTTCAATTCAATTTCAATTCAATTCAGTTTTATTTATATAGCGCATATTTACAACACAAGTCGTCACGTAGCGCTAAACATTGTAGTTGAAGTGAAAATATAATATATTTTAAACATATAAAGTGAATATTTCAAGCACTTTTTGTTTTTAAGTTTGATGATGGCTTACAGCTCATTAAAATCAAAATCCAGTATCTCAAAATATTAGAAAAATTTATTTTGAGATTGAGTACATTACTATTCAAACATAATAAATACCACGTATCTATCAAAGTAGTTTAGTATACGCAACCGCAATCACAGGGAAGATTGCTCACTTGAAAGTTTTCCAGAAGACCATCATTGACAGGGTAGGTCACAGAAGGTCATTGCTGAAGAAGTTGCCTTCAGCCAGCCTTATTTGACCTTATGGGGCATATTAATGGAAAATTGTCTGGAAAGGGAAAGATGTGGAAGGAAAAGATGCACAAGCAACAGGGATGACCGTAGCCTTGAGAGGACTGTCAAGAAAAGTCGATTTAAGAACTTGGTTGGATTGAGGTTGATGTCAGTGCATCAAGAGCCACTGAGCAGGAGTCTGAGCCACTGTCTACCATCCCCACACCACCATATGCATCTCGGTATGAGTGTGTCAGTGGTGGCCGACCTCCAATAAGTAGGTACTTTGCAAATGTTAACTAAAAATATGGGAGGTGCCAGACATTTTTCTTTACTCCTTCACATAATAGAATAAAATACATTTACAATTGGAACCAGATTGCATTTTTTTGCATACTGCATTGCATCACCTCCCTGCTAAATCTCCATATTGATAAGGGGGGCCACATTGTTTGATTTATGTATTTTTGTGAAAGCACAAGATCTAGACATGATTAAAATGATCATTTTACAGTGGTGGAAAAAAGTTTCCGCACACCCCTAAAATTTTACACAATCTCAAATATTATCATGAAATATTTTGGAAAAATCTTTTTTGTGTTTCAAAAGGTGTGGCACAAACAAATACAAACACAAATTGTTTACAAGAAAAACTAACAAAACTAAATTCTTTGCAGTTTTAATAAGTTAGTTCTCAACATTTTCAGTATCAGAGTCAACAAATAACAGAGAATGTTTTCAAAACTGAAAAAAATACAAAAATAATGTGTTCAAAACTGAACCAAAAATAAATAAACCATCACATCATCAAATTAATATGTAGTTGTCCTCCATTAGCACGCAGTAGAGCTCTGATCCTGGCTGGCATGTTCCCTACCAGTCTTTCACATTGTTGAGGGGTCATCTTGTCCCATTCTTTTTGAATTACTGCTTTTATTTCTTCTAAATTCTTTGGTTTACACTTTGAAAAAGACCTTTTGATAATCCACCACAGATTTTCAATGGGGCTCATGTCCGGGGATTGAGCTGGCCACTCTAAGACCTGGATACTGTGCTCTTGCAGCCAAGTTTTACTGGCCCTGGATGTGTGACATGTGGTGTTACTTTGTTGAAATATCCAGTTTTGACCTTTACGGAACAGAGCACATGCAGAAGGGAGCATGTGGGTTTTGAAAATGTCACAATACTTGCACAGACAGTGAGATGGCCAACACCAGCAGCACTCATACATCCACAAACCATGATACTGCCTCCACCATGCTTGACAGTAGGTACTGTACATGCTGGAGATGATGCTTGGCCTGGCCTTCTGCATACCCTCACATTAGCAGGAGGAAGATAAAGCTGGAAACTGGACTCATCTGACCACAGAATCTTCTTCCAATTCCTTATGTCTTTATTTTTGTGCCTCATTTACAAGCAATTAATGCAAAGTTTTGAGCACATAAACATGCATTTTGCAAGAACTCAAAATTATATTTTGTGTATAAGTTATAATCCAGTGAAAAACAAAGCAGTTTGAGCGAGCAATTATCAATAACGTGCTCAAGAAGTTATTTCTCAAGCTTGCTGAATACACATCAGCGTGCATTAACAATATTTTTCCTCAGTTTTCCCCACTCCTCTGCCTGCACCTGGGCCTAACTCACTACCGCATGCTCACGCCCACCGAGAGGAGGAGAAGGGAAAGGAGGGGGAAGAGAGAGCTGCCACTACCTAGTGGCAACAGCTGAGGGCGTGACAGACACAAAGTACGTGTCTTTTAATAAAAAGCACGACCTTCATTAGTGGATCACCAGTACCAAAATGACCCAGTACTCAAAATTTCTTATGTATTTTTATTAGTGCTGTCAATCGATTCAAATATTTAATCGCGATTAATAGCATGAATGTCATAGTTAACTCGCGATTAATCGCTCATTTATATCTATTCTATATGTCCCTTGAATTATCATTTTGATATTCTTATCACCATTGTCTCCTGGTTTTGACGAGGAAGAGGCGGAGAATTCGCATCAGCTGTGTGTTTGGCCATCAAGTGGTATTTCAGACTGGATGTGCTATGGTGATAACTCAGTTCACACTGACAATACACACAGAACTTCAGTCTTACTTCGGTCTTACTTCAGTCTCCTGAACAATGAAATACAGAACCCTGCATCCACAGCCAACATGGCTACACAGTCCACCTGCTTCTGCTCCCCAGAGCACGCCATGGATGTTACTAACTGAAATAATGTGTTAAGTAATAATCTTTTAATTTTATTTTAAAGCGTACCATGTTCCTCTGTTGAGTTACATAACTGAGAAGTTAATTAAATTCTTTCATTGCTCTGTATATTACTGCAGGTTGAGTAAATGACTTAGATTTAGGTAAGGTAAAGCAATTTTCAGCATTATGTCTTGTTAAATAAATATCCTGATCGCTGCCCTTTGCACTTTCATGCTCGGGCCCTAATAATAAAGAAACCGCCAAACCAAGAAACATTAAGGGAACAATAGGGTCCTACGCACTGTAGTGCTCGGACCCTAATAAAGAAACCGCGAAAGAAAGAAAGAAAGAAAGAAAGAAACAATGTAACTAATCAGGAACAATAGGGTCCTAGCACTGTAGTGCAGGGCAGCATTCAGTGTTACACACTGACCACTTTTCCTTGCACTTTCGTGCTCGGGCCCTAATTACTTGACTGACAGACAGCAAATGGTTTGCTTTAATGGAAGTGAGTCAGACATTAAACATGTGCCTCAACAGTCACGTGCCTCAAGAGTCATGTGGCACACCCGCCCAAAATGGCCACTTAGGGAGAAACGGAGCTTGCCTTTTCCCCAAATCCCCCTAAAAATTTCAATTTAAGTCGTCGTACCGATTGTACCTGGTATTTGGACACTTCTGGGAGGTGGAATGAGTCAGAAAAACCGCTACTCTACTCGTAATCTGCCTCTAAACACCGGCGGAAAATCAGGACCCGCAGATAACTGCGTTCAAAATGGCCTGTTACATCTGAGAGTCCTCCTAAAGAGAGTGTGGCGGCTGAGTTGACCAGCATCCGATGTATCCTGGAGTTCCTGGCTAAAGACATGAACGTGGTGAAAAACGGAGTTGACTCTTTGAACATAACTGTTAACAACCTCAGCGGGACGATCACAGAAGCTGAAGAGAGGATCTCCCAGTTAGAAGACGAAGAAGCTAAGGCTAATCCAATCTTGAAAAACCTAGTGAAACAGAACCAGCAGCTGCAGGAAAAAGCGGTTGCAATGGAGGGACTCCCCCGACGCCAGAATATCAGAATGACCGGTATTAGAGAGGAAGTGGAGGGTCGGGATTTAGGAGGATGTTTTAATACTCTGTTGAATAAGGCACTGGACACTGATGTTTGGTATGAGATAGACAGAATCCACCGTATCGGCCCAGCACCTGCTAATGACTCAAGGCTGAGGCACATCATCATCCGCTTTGTGCTGGACAAAGCCAAGACCACAGTTCTCACAACCACGAGGAAAAACAAGCAGGTCACCTGGCAGGACATGAGGGTCCGCTTTTTTCAAGACTATGCCAAGGTGATACAGGAAAAATGAAAGAAATATGATGAGGTATGGTGAATTCTGCAACAACGCAAGATTGATTACGCACTACAGTACCCCGCGGTTATGACTATCACTCTGGATAACCGGCGGCACCAGTTCTCCAGCCCTGTGGAGGTGAAGAGGTTTTTTTAGCGGCCGGGAAGATATGGAGAATACCATGGAGGACGGCGAGGGACAGGTGCCACTCAGCATGGGCGAAAGAGGATGAATCTGTCAGATGTGGATTAAACTGGATAAACAAACTGCTCACGTTTTACAATATGGAGAAAAACTGGACTTGGATGGAGGACTGAACCTGACCGTGGATGAGTGCTTGACCTTTTCTTTTTTTTCCTGTCGGGATATACTCTAGTCCCACTGAGATATTATTGAATATTTAAGACCGAAGTTAATTGTGGACTCTCTTTTTTTTTGGTCATTCTTCACTGAATGGGTAAGATGAATTAAGTTACTTTCTGCACCCAGTAACTCTATCAATAATAGTCTATATATTGTAGGTGTGAAGCAAATAACAGTATGTTATAGGGGTGGTTTTATTGCGGGCACACACATATAGTTCTCCCGCAGTTTGATTTCAGTAAGAGTGATCTAAGTTGCACAAAGTGTTAAGTGTTAAGAAATTCAATGACTATTATCAGTTGTCTTACAAATGAATGAGGGTGGGGACGGGCAAACTAGGAGGGAAGCCATTAATGGGAACCTTGAGTACTGCTGGCCTGCATAAGTTTTGTTTTATGGTTACTGTTTAGCCCAACAGTTCCAGCTGGCCGTACTGTTCTTTTCTTTTCTGTTTGTTTTATTGTGCCTACAGTGTCTCACAAGTGTATTTATTTTGACCAATGATTCTTACCAAGAAAGTAGTTATAAATCAACGTGGATTGGACAGGTGGAGTGTGGCCTTGCTGCCTATTTAGAATAATATAATAAAACACTCCCAGATGACTATCTTTAAAGTAGTGTCTTGGAATATAACAGGTTGCCACAATGTTTTTAAAAGGAAAAAGATCCTCACCTACTTGAAACAGTGAAAAACAGATATTGCTTTTATTCAGGAGATGCATTTAAATGATGATGAATCTATTTAACTAAAAAGGCACTGGGTGGGACAAGTTTATTTTAGCACATATTCTGATAGGAAAAGAGGGGTGATCATATTGATTAGGAATAACATAGATTTTCATATACTGAGACATTACTCTCATCAGGAAGGTAGATGGGTGATCTTGGATGCGGATCTAGAGGGTCAGAAAATAACTTTTGTAAACGTGTATGCCCCGAACACATCACAACCAGAGTTTTTTCATGAAGTTTGCAATCTGGTAAGGAGCATTTGGCAATGATAACATCGTAATTGGAGGAGATTTTAACCAGGTTTGGGACGTTTGTTTGGATAAATCGTCCCAACCTAGGCCAGGTAACGATCCAGTGTGCACAGCTGTAGATGTGATGATGGAAGATTTAGGATTGGTGGATGTGTGGATATTATTCATCCACAAGAAAAAGACTATACATTTTTTTCTCACCTGCATTCAGCCTATTCCAGAATTGATTATTTCCTGATCTCGCGCTCGCTGGTAAGTCTGATTCTTAATGCCACAATTGGCAACATAGTTCTAACTGACCATGCTCCAGTGGATATAGCCGACCTACATACCTACAGAAAATACAAAATCTATAGTGAGGTGGCGCTTGAATAATTTATTGCTAAACAGTTAGGAATATTGTGACTACATGAGAAAAGTAATGAAGGAATTTTGGGAATTTAACAAGGACTTAATTGAGGTTATTAGAATAAATTGGGATGCTTTTAAAGCTGTTGTAAGGGGGCATCTCATTCAATATAGCTCTCGAATTAAAAAAGCAGAGGGATAGAATACAGAAGCTGAAGCAAGACATCAAGGAACTTGAGAAACAACACATGCAGCACCCAGAGAATGAAATTTGGAACAAGTTAATTAAATTAAAATACGAGCTGAACAATAATCTGTTCCCATCAAAAATATTTTGAACAAGGTGTGAGAGCGGGCAAGTTGTTAGCACATAGGGTAAAACAGATGCAAACTTCTAATTTATATATATTTATATATATTTCATCACATGAACAAGGTGATAACGAATAAAAAGGCGATTAATGAAATATTTCAAATATTTTACCAAAATTTATATACATTGCAAGGGAACACTGACAAACGGAAAATTACATTTTTTTTCCTCTATTAACATTCCAACTCTAACTGAGGAACAAAGAAACCCATTAGAAGGAGAAATTACGTTAGTGGAGTTTAAACAGGCAATCCATAGTCTCCAGTTAGGTAAAGCTGGCAATGATGGATTTCTGTCTGATTTTTATAAGAAATTTCTGGAAGATCTTGCCTCAAGATTATTGGCCATCTACCAGGATGCATTATGGAAGGGTATACTCCCAGCTAGCATGAGATCAGCTGTTATCACTTTACTACATAAAAAAGGGAAAGACCCGCAATATTGTGGAAACTACCGTCCTGTTTTGCTAATTAACGCTGATGAAAAAATCATCTCCAAGGTGCTTGCTGCAAGGCTAGAAAAGGTGCTTCCCAATCTGGTACACACTGATCAAGTTGGGTTGGGTTTGTTAAAATAGGTGCTCAGCTGACAATCTCTGCAGAATATTACACATAATGTGGAAAAGCAGGAATAATATAGACCCCATAGTTGCCTTCTCCCTAGATGTGGAGAAGGCATTTGATAAAGTTGAATTTGCTTTTGTTTTTCATACACTGGAGAGATTTGGATTCGGTCCATCTTTTAGGCAGTGGTTACAATTAGTATATACAGAGCCGATGGCTACAGTACTTGCTAATGGAGTGATGTCACCCTCATTTAAACTTAGTCGTGGCACGAGGCAGGGTTCTCCCTTGTTGCCGTTGATATTCGCCTTATTTTTGGAACCACTGGCAATTTCATTGCGTGAAAGTAAAGACATTAAAAGGGTTCAGATGGGCCAGAAAGAACATAGAGTTTTTTGTACGCAGATGACATTCTTTTGATCACAAGCAACCCAAACACAGCAGTGTCCAAGATCTCTTCCATTATTGGCCTATTTTCAGAAATCTCTGGCTACACAATTAATTGGACTAAGTCAGAGGCCATGCCTATCTCTAAAATATGTCCCTCGGCCATAAGGGAATCATGGCAGTACAAGTGGATGCCAGCGGGTCTGACCAAACTGGGGATTAAACTGACACCAGCAGTGGACAAAATAATGCAATATAATATTTTTCCTGTTGTTCAATCTATTCAACCTCTCTTATAAAACTGGGCTAAATTGAATATATCTTTGTTATGAAGGATTAATTTGGTTAAGATGATCATCTCCCCTAAAATCCAATATATTGTGTACATGCTACCATTAAATTTTCTTCTTGGCCTTCTGAAACTATATAATACTGTCATATTGAATTATATATGGACAGGCAAAAGACCAACCTTTAGCCATTTAAAATGAAATGCGGCCAAAGAAAATGGAGGCTTATAATTGTCCAAAATAGAGTGGTATCAATATGCATTTTCACTCTCCCAGTTAACTAAGACAAATGATTCGCAGGAGCAGTTGCCTTCCTGGGTTAAAATAGAACAGGAACTGGTGGCTCCAACCTCCCTTGAGGCATTTCTTACTCAGATGGGAAGACTGGTAGCCTTTAGATAGATAGATAGATGGATGGATGGATAGATAGATAGATAGATAGATAGATAGATAGATAGATAGATAGATAGATAGATAGATAGATAGATAGATAGATAGATAGATAGATAGATAGATAGATAGATAGATAGATAGATAGAACTTTATTGATCCTTTCAGGCAGTGCCCTCCAGGAAATTTAGATTTAACAAGCACACAGTACAGTACAACATTAAAAAAAGAGATGAAAGACAGAATATTAAATAAGAAATATAAAAAATATAAAGAGAATTTAAAGAAAAAACCAACACACGCCACACCACCGGAGCATTAGAAACAATAATGATAAATTATTAAGAGTATTGACTTGAGGTTGATTCAGGCTGTGTAAGTTATTCCTCCCCACGCTCTGTCCTTCTGCTGTCCCGCCTTCCCCCCAGTAAGGAGTTATACAGTTTGATTGCACGGGGGACAAAGGAGTCTCTGAGTCTATTAGTTTTACATGTGGGGAGGAGCAGTCTTCCACTGAACCGGCTCCTTTGTTTGCTGATGACAGTGTGCAGAGGGTGGCTGGCATCATCCATGATGCCAAGCAGTTTGTTCAATGTTCTCTTCTCTGCAACTGTCACCAGCGAGTCCAGCTCCATGCCGACCACAGAGCCGGCCCGCCTGATCAGCTTCTCAAGTCTTGATGTGTCCCTCTTTGAGATGCTGCCCCCCCAGCACACCACAGTGTAGAAAAGGGTGCTGGCAACCACAGACTGATAAAACATCCACAGGAGTTTCCTGCAGATGTTGAAGGACCGCAGCCTCCTCAGGAAGTAAAGTCGACTTTGGCCCTTCTTGTACAGCTGGTTGGTGTTGGTCATCCAGTCTAGTCTTTTGTCCAGCCACAGCCCGAGGTACTTGTAAGAGTCCACCACCTCCACGTCAACTCCCTCAAGCTGTACTGGTCGAAAGCTTTGTCCAGACTTGCCAAAGTCAATTACCAGCTCCTTTGTTTTTGCTGTGTTTAGCCGCAGATGGTTTGTGCGGCACCACACAGCAAAGTCCCTCACCAGGTTCCGGTACTCCTCCTCTGTGTTTCCCCTTATACACCCGACGATTGCTGTGTCATCTGTAAACTTCTGTATGTGACACAACTCAGAGTTGTAACAGAAGTCCGAGGTGTAGAGGGTGAAGAGAAGCGGGGCCAGCACCGTCCCCTGGGGTGCTCCTGTGCTGCTGATCAGGGTCTCTGATGTAATGTCCCTCAGTCTGACATATTGGGGCCTGTCAGTGAGGTAGTTGGAGATCCAGTCAACCAGGCAGGGGTCCACATGCATCCCGGTCAGTTTTTCCTGTAGCAATGGGGGGTGGATTGTGTTGAAGGCACTTGAAAAATCCAGGAAGAGGATCCTAACCATGCCGCTCCCCTTGTCCAGGTGAGACTGAGCTCGATGCAGCATGTAGAGAATAGCGTCCTCCACATCAACACCTGCCCGGTACGCGAACTGCAACTTGTCCTGAGCATGTTGCACCTGGGGCCTGAGGAGGTTGAGGAAGAGCCGCTCCAGCGTCTTCATGAGGTGTGATGTCAGTGCCACTGGTTGGAAGTCATTCAGCTCACTCGGACAGTTCTTCTTGGGAACTGGAACGATGCAGGACGTCTTCCAGAGGGTGGGCACCTTCCCCAGCTGCAGGCTGAGGTTGAAGACACGTTGTAGTGGCTCCCCAAGCTCAGCAGCGCAGGTCTTCAGTAGCTGGGGGCACACCTTGTCTGGGCCTGCTGCCTTCCTGGGGCGGAGCTTCCTCAGTTGTCCTCTGACCTTGTCTGCGGTGATGCAGAGAGGGGTCTGTGAGGGCGGAGGTGTGGAGGAGGGTGCCATGGCGTTGTAACAGGGCCATGAGGATGAAAGAGTGTGGGGGGGTGCTCTGGTGTTGGGAGAGAGGTGGTTTATAGGAGAGAGAGCCGACAGCTGCATTGAAGGTGTGAGCAGGGGACGGGGGGACATTGGCTGGTTGAACCGATTGAAGAAGGTGTTGAGTTCGTTAGCCTTCTCCACTGTCCCGTCCCCACCCCCGTCTCTCT
This sequence comes from Dascyllus trimaculatus, assembly GCA_024666655.1. NCBI lineage: Eukaryota > Metazoa > Chordata > Actinopteri > Pomacentridae > Dascyllus > Dascyllus trimaculatus. Next base: position 3,121,895 of record CM045457.1, read on the forward strand.
TCTTTGAGTTGAGGCCTGTGATGGTTTTCATACCATCCCAGACCTCCCTCATGCTGTTCATTTCAAGCTTCTGCTCAATCTTCTTCCTGTAGCTGTCCTTTGCCTCCCTCAGGCACCTTTTCACCTCCTGCTGTGCTGCCCTAACCGCCTCCTTGTCCCTCCTCTTGAAGGCTGCTTTTTTCTTGTTGAGGACAGCTTTGACTTCCTGTGTCACCCAAGGCTTGTTGTTTGGGTAACAACGCACAGTCTTAGCAGGGGCAACCACGTCTACACAGAAATTAAGATAATCTGTGAGACAGTGTGTCATCTCCTCAATGTCCTCACCATGTGGGCTCAGCAGCACATCCCAGTCCATGGTGTCATAACAGTCTCTCAGAGCGACCTCCATTTCAGGGGTCCATCTCCTGATGGAACGCATTGTTGGAGGCTGCCTTTTAACCAGGGGGGTGTACTGTGGCTGTAGGTGCACCAGGTTGTGGTCAGACTTCCCCAGTGGAGGGAGGGGTTCTGCCCTGTATGCTTCTTTCACATTAGCATACAGCAAGTCTATTGTCCTGTTGTTTCGTGTGGGACAGTCCACAACCTGGTGAAAAGTGGCCAGAGTAGAGTCCAAAGTGGCGTGGTTAAAGTCCCCAGAAATCACCATGAACGCCTCTGGGTGCCGAGTCTGTAGCTTTGCTGTGACTGCTTGAATCTTCTCGCAGGCAGCGGCTTCATCGGCTCTCGGAGGAATGTAAACACAGATGACGATCACGTGACTAAACTCCCTCGGCAGATAATATGGCCGTAAGCCAATGGCCAAAAGTTCCAGGTCCCGACAGCACCAAACTACCTTGACGGAGACGTGACCGGGGTTACACCAGCGGGTGTTGATGTAAACAATAAGCCCCCCTCCTTTGCTTTTACCGCATGCTTGTGTGTCCCTGTCAGCTCTCACAGCGGTGAATCCCTTCAGCTCCACGTTAGCGTCCGGTATCAGCTGGGTTAGCCACGTCTCCGTGAAGATCAACAAGCTGCTTTCTCTGTAGATCTGCTGGTTGTTTAGTGCGGACAGCTCATCAATCTTGTTGGTCAGCGCGTTCACATTCCCCATGATGACCGAGGGAATCGATGGTTTGAAGCGCCTCTGGTTTTTAGCTCTTTTCTCCTTTAGCTTTGCTCCAGCCTTGCAACCTCTGTATCTCCTCCTCAGCTCCGACGGTATGTTGTGTCGCATACCGGCTCGCACTGCTGTCCTAACAGCTGTTCTAACGGCCAGGAGCTCCTCTCTTGAGTACACAAGATAACCCGCTCCTGGCTTAGTTGTGGAAGTTGTAACAATATCCATAGGATATAAGAGAAACACCCATAGGATATTTTAAAAGACGGCGTTTTTTTTTTTTTTAAAAAGTCTAAGAAAAGCTAAAAAAACATGTTAAACAAATAAACTGTACTGCAGAGCTCCAAAGAAAGACGTACCCTTTCACCACATCCTGAACCACCATTTATGTAATGGATATTAATAGTATTAATGTTAATAGTAATAGAAACAAACAAGTTATCTATTTTTTGATAATTAATTGGAAAAACCTTAGAAAGTGCATTTTCTGTCAATTTTCAAGGGTCATATCACCATGTGGGAGAGAAGGTTGATTAAAACAAATTACAATATATAAACAGTTTCATTTCTAGCTACATTTTGATACCAGGATCATCTTTTAGTCATAATTCCTTGTGTGTCAAAATAACTAAAAACCACAAAGCAGATCTTCTCCTCTCAGTTGTCTTCACTCTATTGCACTACTGCCATTCCTGAGGCCATAAGGTTTTCCATCTCTATGCCTTTTCCCCAAGCTGTTACCAGAAGATTAGACTGGTGCTGCAGTTAAAGGTTTAAACCATTTGCAAGAACTTTAACGGATACAGAGAGACACCTGCACTATTCAACAATCAACTCACTTTTCTGGCACCAGGGATACCAGTTTAACTAATGTCTTTGCCCCATTTCTAGCCTCTAATCGACCATGTAAACAATCTCATGCTCTCACCTCTGGCACTGCAATGCCAGTTTCCTTCATCTTTATCGCCCAAAAGTCTTCTGCTCTCATCAACTGTATGGTGCCACTTTCTTCTACAATGACCAACTGTCAAGTCCATTTATAGCTCTACACAGATGCTGCTCATTCTGGCGAGTTTTTCTGGGAGTTTCTACACCAGAAGGTAGAGTCCAAAGAACCTTCAATAAAAGTTTACTCCTAAGTGGCATCAGTTTTAAATCTGCTCCAACCTTCAAGATCTGCGCAATGCTTAGACTTCTCTCCAACTGTCAGTGGATTCTTTGGCAGTGTGCCAGTCCTGAAGCTGCTGCTGATTCTCAATGAAGCCTTTTCAATACCTCTGCCACTTACCTCTCAACATCACACTTATATTGTAAAACAGTTGTGCACTTCCTATTGGTAGTATTGTCCTTGCTTGTGAATTAAGTATATTGTGTTCCTCAAAATTTATTTTGTGGCGTTTTCCAGTGTTCCTTGAAGAATAGTTGAACAATAACACGAAAGGTGGGGAGACAGAAAGAGCAAATAACATACAGCATATTATTAGGACACACTGCATAAATTATTGTTGTTATGCAGATGACACTCAGTTATATCTATCTATAAAGCCAAATAAAGCCAATCAGTTAGTCAAATTCCAAGCAAGGACATAAAGGCTTTGCTGACTTGTAGTTTTCTTCATTTAAATTCAGAAAAAAACTGAGGTTATTGTATTTGACCCTAAGCACCTCAGAAACACACTCTCTAACCAGATAATTACTCTGGATGGCATGGCCATGATCTAGAATGCTGCAGCTGGTTCCTTCCCATTGTTGTCGACTGCTTGATCATAGGGAATCCAAAGGGAATTTTGGATTGTTGGGTTCTATGTCCTAAATTTGTAAGGTCTTCACCTTACTATGTTAAGTGCTATGAGATAACATATGTTGTGAATTGCCGCTACAAAAATAGAAAAAGAACTTTTCTATAACTTCTATTAATTTTACTATTAATATCAGTATTTAACTTAACATTTGAACATTTTGGTACAACCTCAAGTCATTTACCAGTATTCTAAAAATCTTAGAATTTCTTGGATTCAAAGATTTTTCTAAGAATTTTCCCTTGGTACGATAAAAGTTATTCACACAGCGTCTTAGGCCTTAAGCGAGCTCCTAAGGTAGAGAAACTGTTAGGAGGAGGGAGGAGGAGGACTTTTAAGAAGCCTAAGAGTGTCTTAAACAGGCAAGATGGCAGAAAGACCGAGAGGAAGGAGAGATATTCTCTTTACGTTAAAAGACGTTAAATGACAGTGATTTAATAAGACGCTACCGGATCGATGGTGCAGGGATAATGTTTGTGGTTGACCTCATAAGGAATGAGTTTAATGTCCCACCCAGCGCAGTAACGTAATAACTCCTGGGACGAAAGTCATCGCAGCATTGTGATACCTGGCCACAGGTAAAATGCACCAATGTAGCAGTGATGACTTGGGTCTGTCACAACCCTCTGTCAGCAGAGAGACCAGTCAGACCAGTCAGACCTTTATGGTCTTTCACAGCCTCGTATCGTTGCGCAATTTATAAACTTCAATCTCCTCTCCTTGGGATTACAGCACGTACCAGCGCTTCTCACAGCAACCACAGGACCTGCTGACAGCTGAGTCTGTGTCCACCATTAATATCAAACACATGAAGTAGTAAAATTACCAGCATGGACAGTAAACATGACAATAAGCAAATCAATATAATCGGCATTTTAATGAGGTACGTTCAAACATTTGAAGCTGTGTCACAACTAATTTAATTTTGCCGAGTTTCATCATCATGACATAAAATTAATGTCAAGATTACACATTTCTAAATATAGTCTAAGTTATATGATCGGTTGATTTTACTGTCCATTCATAAGGAGGAGCACGGAGCACATTTTTGTTTTGTCTTTCCCCCTTTTTGTACCAACCAATCAAAGCCCTTAGAAGACTGCGTCATACCTAGCAACGGGGTCAACCACACCTCCTCACTAAGATAAAAGTTTGTGTGCCCTCCTTGCTCAGAGTTGCTCTCAGAAACTTCCTGAATCACTCTTAAGCTAAGATTCCTTGCTAGGAATTTTTAGGCTAAGTTAGGAGCTCTCTTAGAGAATTCTAAGACGCTTTGTGAATACGGGCCCAGATGTTTAGATTAGACTGAAAAGCACTAAAACAAAGGATATAACTGAAAACTATGGGTGCACAGCCTTCATGTATACACACAGTCCTGTGTAAAACAGCAACCCAGTGGGGGCCTATGAAATACGACAAGGCCTGGAAGCAGGAGGTTCTCCTTTTTGTGCATGTGTATTGTCAAGTGGAGTCAAGGTTTGAGATCCCAGAGCAGCCATTTACAGAGGCTAAGTAAATAAAAATGATATGATTGCGCTGAGGCTTAATGATGATTTGAAATTATTCTTATGTTAAGTAATGATTTGAAACAGTTTATAATTATTGGGAAGATTAAAAATGATTCTTTGTAAGAATTCTGCAGGCTGAAAAGAGGAACTTGGCTGTATGGCAGTTTAGAAACAGGACATGGAGTAAAATGTCTGTGCTCAAGTGTGTGTGCTTAAGTTTTTAATAATTCTTAATGATCAAGTGATTGGAAAGTTGTCTCAGTTGATTCATATGGTGTGATGATTCTAAATATATAATATCAATGAGATTTGAAGTAATTCTAATATTTAAGGATGTTTCTCTGAGCAGCTGACAGAAAAAGAGGAAGTCCAGTCCTCTAACTGTGTAGCAACCAGAAAGAGGAAGTTAAGAAAATCCAGACTGGACTGGATTTCTTAAGAAGAGACAATGTCTCAAGTTTTGAAAAGTATGAATCATGAATCATGCTACTGAGTTAACTGAGACAATGAGCTAAAGTTAATAAAGTGTGTTTTAGGAGGGGAAAAATGTGCATGTGTCTGTGAAGAATATAGGAGAGTATAAAAATGAGAGACAGACACAAATTAAATGGAGTTGGAGTTGTCCGGGGACATCGCAGAAGATGGATCGATCTGACTTTAGTCCAGGATAAGTGGAGTTTTACTCTACTAAGAAAAAGAACAGTTTAGATCAGTCTGCAATTTTGTTAAAGATGGAACAGTGCAACATATCCTTCCCTCTGTGAGACATAGCAGAAGGAGTGGCCTGTTAGGAGAGTTAGGGACTTTCCTCAGCTCATTTTGCCATCGTGTTGGATTTCTGAAACTTTTCCACAACGAACCCCTTGGGATGTGTGGGGAACTTATTGGATATATTGAGACTTTGTACAGAGGTATCATTTCCTTTAAGCGACTCTATTGCACCCAAGTCAGGACTGGGCATGGTAGCGAAGGCCAAGCTGCCTGTCCTCTCCCTCCTAAAAGCACACAATCGGGTAATCAGTATTAAAAAGTTCAGTATTGTTCTATTAACCTAATTAATTAACCAGAGTCATAAAGCTTCTGATATATCAGAATTTAATCATTTGCTGTTGCTGTACACTTTCCAATATTATTCAATAAACACTGGATAAGCATTTAAAGAGAAATTGTCTGAACTCTTAAATAAATCACCCAAAATGCATAAGACACCTCATGGATGTAAAAAGCTAAGCAATTGTGTGCATGAGATCTGAAGGTTCTGAAAGGTTGCTCTAGTTAATGAGTAAAATAGATTTTTAAACAGATCCCTGGGGTTTTCCTTTCCTAACCTCTAAATCTAAACCTAGCAATTCACCAACAGAGGAGGGAGCTGTTGTTAACAGACGTGACTGATAAGAAAGCTGCACTATTTAGGCTACTTAGTGTGGTTTTCTGTCAGAGTAAGCGGGGTAGGCGTCTGGATGGAGACAGTGAGAGCTAGGCGAGTCCCCTCACCACCAGCTTAAGCTGTTCTGCTGAACTTATTAGGTAATACCTATGAGCAATTTAGAACCTAACCCTAGAAACGGAGAGCTGGTCCAGTTACCCTGTTAAGTGGTATACTTGGGAGACGATAGTATGATGAGTTGAAAATCTGGGTCAAAATGGTGCTTAAGTTGATGACAAGTTCATAATGGCCAATAGAAAATTCATGCAGTCAGCAGAAAAAGGAAGGACTGACTTCCAAGGAATGGGAGATGGTTTAACTTTTGACACGGTCAGATCACATTTAAACATTAATAATTCAAAAGAGAAGATTGTTGAGACATTGTGATTGGTTTTTAAGAAATATGGGTTGGGGTTCACAGACAAAAGAGGAGCGTTTAGAAGGAGTTTGTAAAAGTAAGGCGATGTAGTGCTTTGTTCGGGTAGTTAAAATCTTGAGATCTTGCTCATGTTTGTTCTTGCGACCTCTTTATTGAATAAATATTATTCGCATCAGACTCTGAAGACTGTTTAAAGATTCTTTTCTGAAAACTTTTTCACGACTCCAAATAGATGATCCAGAAGTGATTTTCTGACTACATGTTTGACTAAACTGCTTTTCATATCACTGGCCTTTGATAAGCAGAATTAGTTATGACATATATAAAAGTAAAAAGGGTTTCCTCTTTTTGAATTTAATAGAATAGATAGTGAAAAACTTCTATTCAATATTACTCATGCACATGTGTAAAAATAACTGCACTCTTAAAATATTTCTGTTTATTACCAGGTCCTGTTGCCAAGAAAAAGCCTCTCATGTCGAGATACTCATTGTCATAACCATGCCAGCCATTCTGCCATGCTGAGGGTTCCCCAGAGTCATTTTTCCAGTAAGGGAGTCTTGTCTTGTTCTGTAAAGAACACACACACACACACACACACACACACACACACACACATAATAGATTTAACAAAAATAGAGGAATGGAGTATGGATTTATGATGTTTGTGGTGTTGCTGGCTGGAACAATAACAATCCATGTGGGATACAGCTCAACACCTTTTCTATATTATATATATATGTATAGACAGTTGTGGTCAAAAGTTTACATACACTTGTAAAGAACATAATGTCATGGCTCTCTTGAGTTTCCACTTATTTCTACAACTCTGATTTTTCTCTCATAGAGTGATTGGAACAGATACTTCTTTATCACAAAAAACATTCATCGAGTTTGGGTCTTTTATGACTTTATTATGGGTTAATAGAAAAATTGACCAAATCTGCTGCCTCAAAAATATAAATGCAGCAATGCTAATATTTGGTTACATATATTATTTCATATATCCATTTTAACTTCACTTAGGTGCTTTTGGTGGCCATCCACAAGCTTCTGGCAAGCTTCTGGTTGAATCTTTGACCTCTCCTCTTGACAGAATTGGTGCAGTTCAGTTCAATTTGTTGGCTTTCTGACATGAACTTGTTTCTTCAGCACTGTCCACATGTTCTCAATGGGGTTTAAGTCAGGACTTTGGGAAGGCCATTCTAAAGCCTTAATTCTAGCCTGATTTAGCCATTCCATTACCACTTTTGATGTGTGTTTGGGGTCATTGTCCTGTTGGAAAGCAAACTGCGCCCAAGACCCAACCTTGAGGCTGATGATTTTAGGTTATCTTGAAGAATTTGAAGGTAATCCTCCTTCTTCATTATCCCATTTACTCTCTGTAAAGCTTTTGGTGGTTCTCGGTTGACTCTTCACCCTCCTGACCAATTTTCTCTCAGCAGCAGGTGATAGTTTGCATTTTCTTCCTGATTGTGGCAGTGACAAAACAGTGCCATGCACTTTACTTACAAACAACTGTTTACACTGTTGCTCTTGGGACCTGCAGCTGCTTTGAAATGCTCAACAACTTTCCTGACTTGTTCAAGTCAGTGGTTGGCTTTTTCAGATCCATGCTGAGCTCCTTTGACTTTACCATTGTAGCGTTTGTGGGCGTTTGTATCCAATGAGCCCTATTTAAATGGCCTCAGAGGAGTCACCTGTTATGATCCCTGCTTCAGTCCCTGTCTGTCTCCCTCTTTTTCTTTCTTTCCTTCTTCCGTTCCCTCTCTCTCTCCCTCACTCAGCCCTGCTTTCCCTCACCTTCATTCCAGCTCCCTGATTACCTGCTCTCATCACCTGCATTCAAGACAGCTGCAAACAACACCTCACCTGCCACTAATCACCTCCCTCCATAAAAACCCGGTTCATTCAGTCACTCTCTGCCAGACCATAAACTACTCTTCCCCGGATCACTGTCTGTCCCCGCTCCATCTTCTGCCTGCTTCCTTGTAACCTGTCTGCTGTACCCCCCCTGCCTTTGCGTCACTCTCCCTGCCTGGATCCTGCCTGTTACAGTTAAGGTTTGATTTGTTTTGGACTGTAGCTGTAGTTTCGTTGATTATTCTGTTTGTATGTTTAGAGTCTTTTGTTAACTTGTCACATTTAATGTTTGGTGTAGTTTGTTTTCCGCCTTGTTTGTTTTCCGCCTTGTCTGTTTGAGTATTTTTGAGTTTTGTTAGTTGTGTTTTGTATTGGTCCCATTTTGTGGTGTTCTTTGATTTCTCCCTTTGTGGCCAGTTTTGAGTTTAGTTGTTTTTTTGTTGTTCGTTAGCTTTGTGTTTTTACTGATTTCAGTTTACTTCTCCTGTGTTTAGTTCTTTGTTCAGTTTTGCTTTCAGTTGAGTCTGGTTTGAGTTTTCCTGTTTAGTAGTCTAGTTGTTGCTTGTAAATTAAGTTCTCCTTACGTTCCCTTTTCATCGTAGTTTTGAGCTCTGTGGTTTTGTATGTTTTTGTATTGGGTTTGTTTTAGTTGTCACCAGGGTTAATCTTTGTTCTAGTTTTGTCTGGGTTCAGTATTGAAGCAATCTGAAGTTAAACATTCTGCTCATCCTTAAGTTCTGTGTTAAGAGGCCATGCTATGAAGCTCATTTCGTTGACACAACTTTCTAAGTCACCATAATTGCTAATTCATGTTGCTGTATGCATATTTTTGACTTGGCAGATTTAATCAATTTCTGTTAACCCATAATAAAGTCATAAAAGAAGCAAACTTCATGAATGTTTTTTATGACAAAGCTTTCAGTTTTGTCATAAAAAACTATATATATATATAAGGTAAGCCGTTGAGGAAATTATACATGGAATGAAAGTCTGAATATATATATATATATACATAAAATGAAGCTTGGAATATATGGAATGAATCTCCGAATATATATAATAAAAGTCCAAATATATGCAATGAAACTCCGAATATATGAAATGAAAGCTGAAGTAAATCTTCACAATCCACCATGTTTAATTGTGTTGTCAGCACAGAATTTTCTTGGTATACAAATGGCATCAGCTGAAATATATTAGTAGTTTGTTGAGTGGAACTTTTTTCATGTCATGCTCCGAACAATATTAATAGTTTGTAGTGTACATTGCGTCTGCACTGTACTGCCTTGGAGCCGCAATTAAATAGTGAATGGATCTCTTCTTCAGTGCACTAAAGAAGGTTGCTTTTATTAATGTGACAGGTGTTAACATGCCGGTGTTGTGCTGAGTAAATGTCTGTACGCCAAGATCAGTGCGTTGTGCCAAGTTACGTCTGCGCTGCACGCCAATCTCGCCATTTCCTGTGAGCAGCGCAGAACTCTGCATAACGCACCGATGTCGGCGTGCAGACATAACTTGGCATAACAAGCCGATCTTGGCACATCTCCGCGTGTTGTGCCAAGATAAGATAAACTTTATTGTCTCAAGTGTGAGAAATTTGTCTTGGGCTGTTCACCCATGCTGCAGCCAACACATTGTACATTGAGTTATGTCTGCACGCCGAGATCTACAACACTGGCATGTTAATAAGGTGTTCATTCCTGAAGACTGCACAGCTTCACTCATCTTGGCACTTCTCGCAGCTGTAGGAGTGAAAGTAAAGTCAAAAAAACATGATGGCGACTTTCATTATATATATTCTAAGTTTCATCTAATATATTCCAAGTTTCATTCAATATATTTGGACTTTCATTATATATATAATTTCCTAAACGGCTTGCCATATATATATATATATATATATGTATATAATATAAAATGATGGCGTCATGCATACAGCACAATATGTGATGGAAATCAGTCACAATCCATTTACATAGATATCTCTGCATTCATTTCAAATGCAGTTGAGAGGACCAACATGTGAAGAAAAGTACAGTTTGTCCTCCTGACAATGTCACCTCTTACCTCAGTGATAAACCAGCCTGGCTCAGCCACTAATGTCAGGGGGGATACAAACTTTCCTCTTTTGTAATGGAATCGTTCAGGGATGTCCTGTCTGGCATAGACACGCATGTTAGGGACCTGGGACAATGCAGCATACACCTGGTATAATACACACATATGCAAGCAATGTTATTGGAATCATTTCTTAAACAATCTCTATAAAGCACCTCCATATTTAAAAGTAGTATTGCAGTAACTACTAACATAGAAATGTGTGACTCATTGCAAGCCCAGCACTCTTCTTGGAGCGTTTTCTTTACTTATTTCCCAACTGTTTAAAAGATGACGCTGGTGAAACAGAGTACTGGAAAGCCACATACATAAATAATCATTTATAAATGTTTATAAGTGGTTTGTTCATGATTAGTTAACTTTATACTTATACTATTAGCTTATAAATGTCTTACAACTGATCGTTATTATAAAGTGTTAGCAATTTTTTATTATGATAAAGCTACAAATGTCCCTCTCTGACCAACTGACCTTTTGATATTTTTTCATAATGACTGAGCACGTAAAAAAAAGAAGGTAGGTTAAGAGTAAGTACTTCAAAGTGTCACAAATAAGCAGCATGATGCAAAAAATTTGATTATAGACAGAAAATCTAAGTTGACTCAGTACAGGGAGAGACTTCAGCAATATCACAAAAGCGTACAAAAATAGTTAAAGCACAGAGAGAATACGTTAAATGACTGCATAATTATTCAGCTTCTTTAAAGTGACTCGCCTAATTCAACACAGGTGAAGCCAATTGGTGCTAAAAGTAACAGTGAAATAGAGATCATCTGAGTGCAGTGAATGTGTCTCAAGGGATTATAATATAAACACTCTTATACATGGATGACCCAGTCACTTGTAAATCAGCACTCTGACTATAACTACATCATTAAGGCACAACAACACTCTAAACAACTTTATGAAAAAGTTAGTGAAAAGCATAATACAAGGGACAGATGGAAGAAAATTTTCAAGTCACAGAATATCCCTTGAAATATTGTCAAATCCACCATTAGGGAATAGATGGAATATGGCACATGCGAAAATCAGCCAAGAGCATGCTTTCTTTTTTAAAGTGAGTGACTGTGCAAGAAAGAGACTTATGAGGGAGTCCAGCAAGACACCTACTACTCCTCTGAAGGAGTCTCAAGATTCAGTGGCTGAGATGGGTGAGACTGTGCATACAACAACTGGTGTCCAGAAAGCCACTGTTGAAGAAACCTTGACTACACTTGGCATGAAGTCTTTTGGGAGACTACTAAAGTCAACTGAAATGGCGGATGATGGCGCACACTGGCAGCCTCTCCATCCTTGTTCTCTATCTGTGAACACTGGATCTAGCTGTGAATCTTCCTGATTCACAACTAATTGACCTGGATAGATTTGAAACTATCCTCTCAGCAGTGGTTCACTGTCTCCAACAGATTACCTCCCGGTAACATTTGGACAGCCAAACGGCGTCAACCTGGTGTTACAGCGGCCTCAGAACTGTTCAGCACTGTCGGTGCCTGCCACTACTCCAGCCATCGCTACTACAGCTTACCACACTGAGGTCTTCCCATCCTACTGTGGTTAGCCTACACGACCCGCTGGTTTTCCACCGCAGACATCCTCAACTTCTACTCATCTAATCATCTGACAGCTGGAAGCTAACAGGAAAGCAGACGGCACACCCAGTCTCCACCGGGCTCCAGTCTGCTTGTCTCTGCTTCCTTCACTCCATGGACAGCTGGCACTGTGCTCCACCTGTCATGCCCTGGATCACTCTCTGGATTCTCCTGGGTTTCTCGCCGCTGACCCCTCAACCACCTGGCCTGCAGTCTTCTCCAGCTACAGTTAGCCCTGTGCTAGCTTTCCTCCACCGGACCATGCCGCCGTTGTACTTCACCTCCAACCTCTGCACCCTCAACCACCACCTTCCCATGGACTGCCTTGACATCCTCCGACAATACGGAATACTCCGCACCTGTTGCCCTACACACAGGGGCTTGGTCGTAAGTTTGTCTACCACTCTTTATCTCTGCACTCCACTCATCCCTCTGGTCTCACCGTACTTTTGGATTACGTCAAGACATCTTCATCCTTCACCTCCGACAAAAGCCAGACTTTTCTTTCATTTTTTCAATCGAAAATAGATTCCATTTACAATAGCCTCCACCCTTCCACCCTAGACCCCATCTCACCACCTTACTCCCCCCCTTCCACTGCTCAGACTTTCTCACAATTCTCACCTGTATCTCCAGCTCAACTTTCCAAACTCTTGACTGAAATGAAAACACCCACCTGCACCCTGGACCCCTGCCCATCCAAGCTCATCAAGACCTGCCCTCCTATCCTCTCTCCACTCATCACTACCATCATCAACTCCTCCCTCTGCTCTAGATCTGTCCCGGATACCCTTAAACTAGCTGCCATCACCCCTATCCTCAAAAAACCTGGACTTGACCCTGAAATTCTGTCCAATTTCCGCCCCATCTCCAACTTCCCCTTCCTCTTAAAAATCCTCGAACGTGCTGTTGCATCCCAGCTTCAAACCCACCCCATGTCCAATATGAACCACCTCATGTCCCTTATATGAATTAAAGTCTTTTATTAAACCCCTTAACATTAAGTTTAACCCCAGACATCAAATTCCCCTCATTTGTAAGCCCAGCCTATGCTAACTAAATGATTTTTAACCCTGGTAATGAAATAAAAATCCCTCAAAAAAATGAATGCTCTACTACACTAATGTACGGCAGAAAACACCAACAAAACCCCAAAAAGCACCCCGCAAATGAAATGACAACTCAAGGCAGAAGCCCCCCACCCTAAAGAAATGTAAGTAAACCAAAAAGCAAAGCTAAAGGAACAGAAAACCTCAAAACTTCCCCAAAAACGTCCCGAGAAGTAGCCGAACGCTAGCAATTTAGCGCTAGCTAGCGGCACCACAAGGTCCCTCCAAAGGGACAAATAAACCCCACGCTGGTGAAAAGTCCACTGTGAAATATTGAACAATGTGTGCCAAGCAACGTTTGGACCCCAGAGTGGGTCTTCATCAGGCCACGGCACACAGCAAGGTCTGCAAACAGTGAGCTAACACTGGAGCTTTAGATACCAGATCCTTCCTCATCAGAAGTCAGACGGGTCACGGAGCCAAAACCAACAGGAAATAGAGAAATAAGTTTTCCACGGGTGTATTTTAAGTTTCATTTCCATTTACAAACACATCTAATTAAATCAGCAAAATCTCATGTGGTCACAGGGGGTTACCCCAAAGACAAGAGTGCCCTCTGGTGGCTTTTAGAGTAAACCGCATTTAATTGTCCACCCGTTTACACTTAAGTTTAAAAAAAATTTGCGCATCAACACGGTGATCCAGATCTGTCCCAAAATGTGATAATTTCTTCCTTGTCCCATTTCACACATTTCCTGAAAATTTCATCCAAATTCATCCGTTACTTTTTGAGTTATTTTGCACACAAACAAACAAACAAACAACCCAACAAATTAACAAACAAACCAACGCCGGCAAAAACGTAACCTCCTTGGCGGAGGTAATGAATTTTCAACCTTGACATGAACAGGAGGTAGAACTAAACAGTGATAAAGAGTGCATTTCTTAACAGTTGGAAAATAGCAAAAAAGAGACCGTAAGCAGGAAAAACTCCTTTTAACCATTAAGAAACTTTGGACAGTCATCACTGTCAGCTTTTGTGTCAGACAACTGTTATTTTAGCATCTTTAAAACTTTGAAATTTTAAGTTCACTATATAGTGAATGAATGAACTCAAGTTGAAGGATTGATGTTTTGACATGTAGCACACACGGCTTGGCCTCCTTGGAATGCCAAGGGAGAAGGTCAGGTGCCAGGAGTTTCACATACAATAAAACTGCCACCTCTACATTATGCAGGACAGGAAACCTTCCCATTATCAGGAAAAACAGTCATTAGCATTGCAACAGGAGACCTGTGGGGTTAACATCACCACCTGGAGCCAGTGTAGCAAATGGTGCAACAATCACCTCTCCACAGTATATAAGCAAGTCTCATATCTCCTGTGGGATCATAGGGAGAGGACCCTCTCGAATGGGCTTGATCTGGGACACATGGAATGTAGGATGTATGCCCATGGTGAAAAGCAGTTTGAGGCACATAGCACTAGGGTTGATTATGCGGTCCCATGAAGTGTGGAGTGAATTTCTTTGATTCTACCCTGAGTGGAAGGTCCTTGGGTCATAGCCACACTCTTTGTCCATGAGCATAAGTGGGAGTTAAGAACGATAACGCATGAGCTGTGATTGCATCTTCTGTAAAGAACGAAGGAGACGTGCCCAGGCACATCTCCACATCCTCTCACATCACCAGAGAAACACTTGGTCAGAGGGAACAGAGAGTTCCTGTTCCTAGAAGTGAACAGAGGAGGCTGATATCCCAGGAAACAGTGAAAGGGGGATACGCAAGAGGAAGCATTAGTGAATAAATTGTGCGCATACTCTTCCCATGGCAGTTGAGAACTGAAAGTCTAGTTAGCCCACTACATCTTGCTGTTAGACTGCGGAAGGACACCAGAGGCTATGGCTCACAGAGCAGTACAGAAGTTCTTCCATACTTCAGAAGTGAATTAGGGTCCCCTGTTGGAAACAATATGTGCAGGTATACCATGTAATCTGAAAACTTGACTGATCAAAATATCAGCAGGTTTCTTTGGCAGCGGGTAGTTTGGACGCCCAAGGTCCAGGAGGTACCAGGGTAGCAGGTCAACTGAGAGGAGAGGGCACACTGAAGAACCTGACATTGGACAGAATTGGGTGCAAACAGAGAATTAGGAGGTCCATTACCTTGGTCTAGCTGGAGGGACTGGGCTTGGTAAACCTGAAACTCTATTTCCCAAGTGGGAACGCGGCAAAGCAAGTCTTGGGCAGGACAGACTCAGGCTTACTGGAGAAATCTTCTATGGAGAATTGTCTGGATAGGACATCAGATTTGATATTAAGGCAGTGCTTCTCAATTATTATCTGTTATGCCTCCCCCCCTAGGAGGAAGAAAATGCCCCCACCCCCCAACTCTCTGCCATGACTATAAGTAGTATTATTTGTCTATAAAATTGATATAAGTAAACCTCTGCATAACATGGTGTCCTTATTAACATTAAAGAATACAAAAAATATTTGAATATCAGAATATTCATTCATTGTGGTGGTATTGGGATAATAATTTTGATATCTGAATAGTCCTGCGCCCGCCAGGAGTTGCCGAGCGTCTCCGAACGCAGCTGAGCGTTGCCTAGGCTGTAGTGCGCCACGGGATGCACGCCGCCGAGGCTCTAGAACGCCACTGAGGCTCGAGAACACAGACACCTATTGTAGTGGATGTGCAATTATACTTTATTCTAGTGTGGCAAAAAAAAGCACGCTCCCCGGAATCACACGCGCCCCACTATTTGAGCAACACTGCATTAAGGGAACCAGGTTGATAGGTAAGGGAGAACTTGAAATGTCCAAAAAAGAGTTAAGTTTTCCAGCTGTATGAATGTATTCAAAGGTTCTCATGATCGGTCCACATGATGAATGGCTGATCCACACTCTCCAACTTACGCCTCCATTCCTCTAAGGCTAGTTTGACCTCCAAATTTGATAATTACCGATTTCATAATTTTGCTCTGCTGGGTATAACCCCTGGGAAAAGAATGCACACGGATGGAGCTTGTTGGGAGAGAACTACCCAAATTCCAGTATCAGAAGCATCTACTGCTACAATAAATTGCAGGCTAGGGTCAGGCTGGACTAGGATGGAGGCAGAGATGAAGCGGAGCCTGAGGTTCTGGAAGGCCTGCGTGGCCTCTGGGCTAAACTACTTGAATACGAGTAGTTATTAGAGTAGTTAGCGAGAAGACAGGGGAATTATACGAGGAAGGATAGAACTACGGAAGCTAACAAAGGACAAGGAACTAGAGTACATGGAGCTATGGAGAAACAGTACAGACTCAATATTACAAGAGCAATAATTATCAAAGGCGGATACCTAACCAGAACCAATTAACACCAGGCTAGGAAAGTTTTAAGACAGGAACAGGTTACAGTATCAGACTATGTGCACGTGGCGCAACACACAGATGAATTCACTCAACAGCAGAATGTGCACTAAAGCAAACATGGAAACACGATACAGAAAAAACGCTGACATGGTGTAACTCAGAAGCACTACACTTAACTCAGGCAGAACGTGCAAAAAAATACACACTGAAACTAATCATTTACTTGAAAAAGAAAGAAAAACTGTAGACAAACTAATCAGAATAAATACACAAGAACAAGCCCGTGAATACAGCACTACTCTACCTAGCTGACAGCCTGAACTGGGAGTGTGGGTGGAGGAGGTGTGTGGCATGACCTGAGTGGCTTTTCAAGCAGGTGAAGGAACCAGGTGTGGATCTGTGGAGGCAATCAGAGGTGAACCAGGTCCAGACAGGTTATGGAGTGAGCTGTGGCTTCAGAGAGAAAAAGCTGCCACGAAAGAGGTGGAGGTGACGGGCATGACAGTAACTAAATAAATGGTTTTATTCAAAAATGCTTGGTCAGCGTTAGTAAGAAAGAAGAGGTCACATGACCATGTCTAAGGATTTCTGTATTTAGTTTGAATTAGTATATCTGACATGTTACTGTGCGTATAATCCCTGAAGCTTTAAATATGAACTGTTTAGGGTTGGGTTATATTTTGAAAAACATAGGATCTCTCACCAAGCAAAGGTGTTAAAATGTCTCAAAATCTTGTTCATGAGTGATAGGAAAATGTAGTGTGAGAAGGACAGACTGCTTGGTGCAGCTTTGGCAGTTATTTGGACATTGTACCAGACTGTTATGGTGAAGAGGAAGGTGAGCCAGAAGGTTCAAAGCTCTTGATTTACCAGTCGATCTGTGTTCCAATCCTCATGATTGTCATGAGGTCTATGTAGTGAACAAAAGAATGAGATCACAGATGCATGCAGCCAAAAGCCATTTCTGCAGACAATATCAAACAAACCAAATGGTGCCCAGTATGGAACAGAGAAGAGCCAAAGTAAAAAAAAAAAAGACCCTTTCTATCAATTGAGTCACATGTGACATTATGCAACTTTCAGTCTGGTTTATATAATCAGTTAATGTGTAATGTCAAGTGTTCAATCTTTAATGATTCTTTCCACTGTCCACTGCCAGCTGCTAAGTATATTCAGAATTTGAGTCTTTAGCTAAAACTCACACAATGCCCTAAACCAGTGGTTCCCAAACTGGGGGGCATGCCCCCTGGGGGGCAGTATGTACTGGAGTTTGATAAGATTTAAGTAGAAATAAATTATTTCACTTCAGTTATGGATGTGTATTTATAGATACTATTGATGTAATTTGCATGTAAACAAGGTCCATCCAGCTAGCAGACAAAACAAAATCATCCAGCAGCAACATTTGAAAAGTAACCCAGTTTCCCTTAAAAACTGGTAGGTAGGCAACCCTACCTGGCAAGGCTAAACGTAAACTAATGATGTGTAGTGTGGTACAAGCTAGCAAAGGATGGAGAAGGTTTTGACAGGAGGACATCAAGGTAAATGGAAAGCAGATGAATTAACACCAAACCTCACAACAAACAAAACGAAGACAAGAAAATATGATGAAGCATATCTGCCCTCGTCTTCACCAGTACAACTGTGGCTAGTGAAGACAGGCCACAGTGTGGTGTGTAGGGATCGGTACTGAGCCCCGGTACTAAACGAGCCCCGGGTGAAATTTTTCAAGACTGGAGGATCGATAATTTCTGACGGTAATGGTTTTGTTAACGGTACTTTAGAACGTAGGAAGAATTTTATTTAGCATATTTCCTCATTGTTCTTAATAAGAAGATGAAGATATGCGTCTATGATGCATTGTCCCTCTAGATCCAGAAGTGAACTCTGCCTGTTGGAGCAGCTCTCTGTCACTAACCTGCACAGACACAGACAATGCTTGTTGCCACCAGTGCAGCAAGTTCTTTGAATGCAAGGATGAAAACAGCAGCAATCTAGTGAAACGTCTTTCTAAAGTCCATCACGTACAGAGTTCAGACAGCCTGGCTCATAGCTGGTCCCTGGTTAACCAGGTATGCTATCTATGCTAGCAGCACTGAGCCCACATGCAAAGTTAGCTGAATACATGAACACGTGTAATTTATTAAAAGTCATCGTTAGCCATGATTGTTCAGCTATGGGTGTGTTCATAAAGTCAGTGTGAAAGTCAGAGCATCATCTGAACTGGTCCAGAGTCAGTTTCACTTTCAGAGCAGTGGGGGTTTAATAATGTGGCTGCTCTGTACCTCTGTTTGGTCTAGTTTATACTCTAGTTGGTGTTTTTCACTGTAATTATCACCACATTAGTGCAAATAAAGGTGATTTGTTCAAAAGATTGCTTTACTGATCTTTTTTTATATACATTTAAAAAAATGTTATTATAAAAAAACTGAAAAAGAAGTATCAGTAAAAATCCTGTTAAAGTACTGGATCAATAAGCAGTATCAGTATAAGTAGTAGTACTGATGAAATCTTAACCATACCCATCCATAGTTGTGTGTCTCCAAATATTAGCTTCTGACAGTATGAAGCTGAACAGGTGAAGACGCCACTTTGAGACGACACATCCCAACACAGAGAAAAGCCACTTGCTCTTACTCAGAACATACGTCAGATTCATTGATGTCGATGATGTGAAGGAGGATTTGCTTTTGTTTTGCCATAAATGTTACTTTTAATGTTTCCACTTCAGTGACTTGTTCATCGTTTATTTATATATTTTTTTGGAACATGTCACACTTTTTCAGTTTCCTCAGTTAAGACAAAATCCAAAATTAATTGCTTCCACTCTTAAAACTGATGTGTTCCCTTTAAGAGTTTTCAGAAAGTTGTCACAAAGCTGCAGTTCTGTATACATGATTACAGACAACGCTTCATACAAATTCTACAGGAGTTTGTAAGCAAAGGATAGGTCTGTGTGTGTTTATGTGGGTACATGTAGGTAGGGGGGGCTCGAAAATATTTTTATTTTCCAAAGGGGGGCCCTGCAGAAAAGTTTGGGAACCACTGCCCTAAACTATCCACACAGGCAACCAGACCAACCAGTCACTACAGCATAACAACAACTTGAGACTTTCTAAAGTTTTCAGCCAAGAACAAAGCCAACCCCAACTCTTTGCCTGTGGGGTTGAGATCTCTTACCTCTTCAGAGGCCCAAATCTGTGACATGTTTTGTGGTATTCAATTTATTATCAAAAATGTAACACTTACTTAATACAGTACCATAGCCACATGACATGATATGGGTTAAACTATCTGATACATTAGGTTTAGTATGAAGTAAGAACAGTATTCAGGAATCAGTATGAATTAATTACTTAATTCTTCTGACCTTCATATTCAACAAGACCATTACAACTGAAAATAAAGAAATTTTTTGTTTTTTCACCTTTTGGTATTTGTCATCTTGGGGCCACAGACTGACCACTGGTCCTCTGTCCATCATCTTGACAATGTCTGACATGTTGATATACTTGTCCATCTCTATGACCTTTTCCATCCACTGGATCTTTGTCATACCATGGTCAGAAAATAATACAACATTCAGTTGGTTTACCATGTTTGTCTCCTGCAAGGACATCACAAGCAACAGAAACACATGAAAATAAACTACATGACAGGGAAAGTATATTGGTTTTAATTGTAATAACAGTAACAGTATTACTTTGATTTTGTTGTTGAGTGTCTGCATGGCAAGATCCAGTTGACGCACAGCTGTTCTGACTTGATGAGAGTTTGGACCAAAGTGATGGCCCTCCACATCTATTTTCTCATAATATATTGCTGCCATGTATGCTTCGCCTGACCTAAACAAATATACACACACACATGCATACATATCACACAATGGTTTGCTATTTTTTGAAGACCCTCAAGGACATATGCATTCTGTAACCTGTTATCTTAACATTAACCATCACACATAATGCCCTAAACCTATGCATCAGCAACTACTGTCAACATTTTCTAAATACATTTTTAAAAAATCACATTGTCAACTCTTATATTTTTTTTCCTTTTACACAAGTATACAGTCATAGAATTACATGTACAAAATAAAACCAAATTAAAACCATCTAATATTTACCTCTTCTTCTATAATGTGTTGTTTAAATGATAAAAAAAAAATTACATTCATCAAAACATGCTTCTCAGTAGTCAAACATTGTTATTGACAGCCCCAGTGATGATGTCACATTGGGACTAGTTGTGTTACACTAGTCTATTTAAGGCAATGTAGTCTCTCATTTAACATTTACTTTATCAGTTTTTCTGAAAAATAAGTTTACTTTCCATGCTGTTAAACAACTACAAAACAACTGCAGTTAAACAACAATTACTTTGTGAGTGTAGGAAATAGACGATAGATGATGTGACTCTTCTCAAGCGTTGCATTGTTTGTTTGTTCTCCATCTACTATCCTGCTATCCCTACCGCAACCCTTACTACTATCCTTCACCCCTCATCCCCACTCTTACTCCAACTGGTCGAGGCAGATTGCTGACTTCCGTCACCCTGGTTCTGTTGGAGTTTTTTTTTTCTTCCCTGACAAAGGGGTTTTGTTTTTTAGTTCCTTTCCACTGTGGCCAACTGGTTGCTCAAAGGGAATCAAAGGGAACTTTGGATTGTTGAGTCCTATGATCTAAATTTGTAAGGTCATCACCTTACTGTGTTAAGTGCTATGAGATGTCCTATGTTGTAAATTAGCGCAATATAAATCAAATTGAACTGAACTGAATTGAAACCTTAAGTTAAAATCTTGTTTTATATAATAGCTGAACATAAGTCACAAATCAAAGAACATCCCAGGGAACATGACAAGGAGCAGGTCATTCTCTTGTTACCTTAAGATGTTGAGAGCATTACTTATTGAATCTGTCAGGTTTTTCTCTGATGGGTTGTACACGTATTCCTCACAGAATGATGGACGGACACCTAGAATCTCCACCTCACAGCCTAAAAACACACATATGAAATTACTGCATTATTTAAAGACAGTTCTTAAATGAACTAACCACACACAGACAGCGTGTCACACTTTCTGTAGCTCATATGGTCTTAAATGACCTCTGGTCAACACGGTGTTTATAAACTGGTGTAGGTGCAACCATAAATCACTCGTTAAAAATCGCGGTACTACCTTCAAGTTAAGGAAATTAGACTGAAACAAAAAATCAGCCTCATAAATCAGTCTCAGAAAATACATTAAACTATCAATTTTATATTCTGATTATTAATCAAATTATGAACTACAACCAAAGTACCACATCAGGTTGAGGATTTCAGAGCTCTACAGAGTACAGGTTGGCAGCATTCACTCTTATTTTTAACATTAATTAGACAGCAGATACACAAAACTCATATATTAAAGAAAACAGAAGTAAAACACACAATATATACAAAATAATTTAACACCATGTACTTACAAGAGGATTAAGAAGTGTGTGCATGTGTGGACTTTTGGAAAACTTAGCTTGCTAGACTCCACAGGGCAGCACAGCGCATACCGCGTCCCAGCTGCACAGCGCACTCACTTCCGCTTTTGGTGCTTTATTTATTTATTTATTTTCAGAGGAATTGAATTGGTTATTCATTTAACTGACTTATTATTCTCTGTCACGTATTACTATGAAATTAAGCTATAGTACGTCATCTATGTCTACACAGGATGCACTCAGACACAGTAATAATGTAAGTAAAATGCAGGTTCTTATGCTACTTGTGTAGACAGTATGGACTACTTCAAAAAGAAGAGATGTTCCAGAACGTGAACATTACAGGACAAAGGCACAGAAGACAGACAATCGAAAAAGCATGACTGAAATGGCGTTTGTGTAGACAACTTGTAAAATATTAGTGGTAATTTCCTGCCATTGCAGTTCATAACATTTCACACATTCATGCAAACAACTTTAGCTGAGTTTCAATTTAACAATGTGTGTACTCACCAGGCCAGTAGTACATGAAAACCTTCTTTCCCAGCTTCTGCAAGGTAACCCATAGTGGCTCTGATCCATCCCACCACAGAGGTAACTGGCTGTCAGGGTTTGTCCCAATCAGAAACTCCTTCTTGGAGGCTTCATCCCACATGTAATTTCCAGTCATCTGATGAGTGTCGCAGTGACGGCCTTAAAAAAATTCAATATAAAAACAAAAAATTGCACAGTCTGATACATCTTAAAGCTATGTTCCAGATAGTTCCTATACACATAAGTGAGCTTCACTGTTGCACGTTACTATTACATCTACCTTCATTACAATGCAGTGTTGTTTTTTAGAAATGAACTCATATACATGCATATTACATGTAAAGTGTACTTACAGAGCTCATTTTTAGAAAATGCACACACACACACACACACACACACACACACACACACACACACACACACACACACACACAGTAGTGAAATCAAAAAGTACTGCAAGACAGATGAACAGAAAGACTTATTAACTTTGCATCTTTTCTCTCCTGGAGTTTGCACTTTTCCTCTCTGCATATATCTCAAGCTGCATGTTTCTGGTATGCTGTTAATGGCTTCACCTGTGTGGTTACTGATTGTTGTTTCTCAATGTTTATCTTTTTCCATTTTTCTGTCACCCTAACCAGTTGAGACACACAGAGTCTGGTGCTGTCAGACGTTTCTTCCTGTAAAAAACTTGAGTTTTTCTTCCCCACTGTAACCAAATGCTTGCTCAAGGTAATATTTTTGGGTCTCACTTCATAATATGGTAAGGACTTGCATTTGTTATGTAAAGTGCTACCAAATTACACATTTGGCACTTCGATTAAAAAAGTAAATTAAACTGTTGGTTTTGATTTAAAGCAAATGTGGTAAATTCGGACAGAACTAAAAGAGAGTCAGCAGTAAGAAGGACTGGCTGGCATAGGGGTAAGGGGAAGCAAGGAAATGAAAAATGTCATTGTGTGTGTATGTCTGTGTGTGTGTGTATGTCTGTGTGTGTGTGTGTGTGTGTGTGTGTGTGTGTGTGTGTGTGTGTGTGTGTGCGTGTGTGTGTGTGTGTCTCCAGGTCACTCACTGGAAACACACACATGCACACATTGTTTCAAGTGGAGAATGCGCTCCATCAAAACACACACATCAGCACATCATCGTAGGGCAGGATCCAAAGCCACTGGTCAGGGTGGGCTGTTGTTTTTAGACCTTAGTAAGACCCAGGGCTACAACATGGAGGCACACATCACATAAGTCATCCTCACTCTGTCCTTGTGTGTCACATTTCTGTCTTCATCAATCCCATTTTGGGAATCATTAAGTATTGGGGGATCTTCATCTAACTCACCTATATATAAGAATTGTATTAAAGCTTAAAATTATGCATTATTATTGGTGTGGACCAATGGAGTCCATGGAGAAATTTGCATGGCCCACATCAGCTGCACTGATACTCTTTTTCTTTGCTTGGTTTTGAATTAGCTCAGAGTTAGGTGGAGTCAGGCACTGCAAAGGTAGAGAAAGTAAAAAAGTAAAAAAATATGCTACTTTCTGTTGTAACCTCTGTGCTAGCCATGGTTTTTCCATAAAATGAATGTCGATTTTTCTTTTTGGTTTGTTCCCACTGTCACCGACTGCTTTTTCACAAGGAATCGAATGAAACTTTGGATTGTTGGGTGTCTGTTCTTAATTTGTAAGGTCTTTACCATAGTATGTTAAAAGCTATGACATGACGTTTTGTGAATTGGCCCTATATAAACTAAAATTGCAAACTGAAATGTTCAAGAGGGTGCGGATGGCTGCCTCAGTGTATCAGTGCACTCTGTTTTGTCTTGTCTTGTTATTTAGCAGTGTTTTGTTAAAGTACCTGGATCTCTTTCACCAGAGAAGAGCTGCTAAACATCAAGAAAACAGTCCCAGTGGATTTATTTTGGACATTTCTCACCACATCATTAGAATTATCGGACATTCTGGTCAAAGGCCATCTTTGCTGATGCAGTAAAACATCACAGGAGAGGTTAACACGCCGGTGCACTTGTATGCAAGTACTGACTCTGCACCAAGCTTTTAGGGATATTTTTCTCCAATTCAGATGGTTATGGTTGGAGAGGCAGGTTAAAGAAACTTAAGTATAGGTTTAGCAAGGCAGAAGGAGAGGATAAATGACTGTACATGACTGAGGGACCACCTGAAATCTTTTACAGACCCACCAAGGCCTCAGTCTGCGACCAAAATGGTTGTATATTCAACCTTTTTTGATAATATGTGAGTTAAAATTTTAAGGGGTCGCATTCATGCAACTGCATGATGATCATGAATCTGTTTTAGCGCCGTTCTAACCGGCACAAGCAACTACTGTGTTAGCTACAGTTGTGGAAAGCAATACTTTTATTTCTTTCATGGCCTTGTCAGTCTGTCCCTGCCAGATGCTATGTAGCGGTTGTGTGTTCTAAAGATAAAGTGACTTGTAGCTGATCAGAGGAGGTGGCTGGTGGAGAGAGACAGGTCAGGCTAAAACGCACATGATGATCAGAGTGCAGGTTCAGGGAACTGTTGAAGGGAAAAATGCAATACATCCATCCATTTTCTACACACCGCTTTATACTCTGTAGGGCTGCAGGAGGCTGGAGCCTATCCCAACTGACTTAGGGCGAAAGCAGGGTACACCCTGGATACCAGTCTATCACAGAGCCAACACAGAGAGACAGAAAACCAAGCACAAGTGCAACATATTCAATTACAATGGCTAAAGCAGTATAAGGGCTGCAAAATTAAATGATAATTAATAATAATAATGATTTTAGTCTCCCACCATTACATGAACATGATCAACAGTAGGATTTACAATTAAGAATGGGCTTCGCTCATAAAAAGAAAGCACACCTGCATGCACTATTTTCTCCACTCATAGAAAACAGGGAATGTGGATAAAATCACTGGTTTTATCTCGGACAACTATGTCATTAGAATACCCAGTTTTGATCTCTACAAAGCATATTTTGCTCACACCTGTTTGAGGACACAGCAGCCACCTAGTAGCATCTACTGCAGCCTGCAATGTGATGTGTTTAGGGAATAATGGTAAATTTAGTGTCTTTTGATAAAAAGATGTTCAGCAAGTGACATGTTTTGCCTGTGCGAAGGTGGAAAGCACCTGGCAGTGTCCATGAGACCAACTTTCCTAGCTGGTCGCACTGGTGGAACCAGTAAAAAAGTTAGTCTGGAGCAATGTCCACACCTTGACATCCTGCACCTCTGTCAGAAGGCAGCATGTGAGGCTATGGAAGCATGTTTCTGACTTGTGGCCATCACACAAGATCACCACAAGGCTGTGTCCTTTCATCTCTGCTCTTATTTCTGTGTACCAACAGCTGTAGCTCCAGTCACCAATCTGTTAAGCTCCTGAGGTACATAGAAGACACCACTCTTAGCGGACTGACCTCTGGTGGGGAGAAGTCTGCCTACAGATAGGAAGTACACCTTCTGGTGACCTGGTACAGTCAGACTAACTTAGAGCTTAAGGCTGTAAAGACAGTGGAGATGAGTGCAGATTTCAGAAAGGACCCAGCCCCAACTGCCCATCACCCTGAGAGCATCGGCAGAGGGCAGACTGCAGTGTATAATCAGTATCATCGTATATCACAGCTCCTTTGGTCAAAGGTCAATGTTCAACTTTGTTGCTATTTTAATCTGACCTGAGACTGTATGTTCTGGACATTCAGGCAAAGCCCTGGCCTGTCAACTGACAATAACCTGCCGCTGACTTGGATCAGATGCCAGGGATAATTTACAGACCTAGAAGGTCCAAGTGTACAGTGAAGACATGCAGCAAATGACTGACAGAGGTCCCTGTTCTGATCGACTGAAATTTGCACTTTCATCAGAACTCCACTAATATCCAGGAGGAGGGAGGTGACATAGAGTCCAAATGCACTCTGTTCAAAGAAATGTTCCCACAGACCCCCATTAAAACTGCTGTTTTTGTATTGTTACACTATGTTATTAAGCTTCACTGATTACAGTGAGAGAGCAATTACAACGTACTGCAAATCATAAATTCCACCATTCTGTCTCTCACCCCCTTCTCTCTCTCTCTCACTCACACAGACATACACCTTCACCCAATACTCTTGCAGAAACATGGACTCACTCGTGCCCTAAAGACTAAATAAAACATATTACACTTCATAGGTGCATTGCATTTCTGTATATGAGGTACAGCAGGCTTTTGAGCTTTGTGTATATCTTTGTAAAGGTGTACCTTTGTGCCTACATGCATGTTTATGTGACTGCATGCACATGCACCTATACAAATGTCCACACTCTCATGCACTCCTTTAAGTAATGTAAACACTGGGGAATTTTGCAATGGTTCAAAGATGCCACTGCTGTGAAAGCCAAAAAAGTCTAGGTGTATTTGGTTTTAGACCATCAGTGAGTTTACACAGGTGTTGTTGCAGAACCCACAAAGGAGCTAGCCATTTCATAGACTACCAGGCAAATGAGAAATGAAAGTTCACAGTGTAAAAAACTGGAGCTAATCAAGCAGCCAACTGACAATTCAGAAAAATAATTCTTGTTCTTTTTCAAAGTATTATAAGGTAATAGGTAAATTAGAAGATCTTAATACAAGTAACACACATTTTTTTTACATTAACTATAGAATAACGTGAGATTCTCTGATCTTATATTGCTACAAAAAACAAAAAAAAGACGTATCAGAATAAATGCTGTTGTCAATCATTGCCATATCCCAGGCTGTGATATTCTAAAAAAAGAAAAGCATTTTTATGTTTTCCATCGAAAACAACAGTGGCATGAAAACAAACTCAGAGAGTGGGTTAGAGACTCACGCACAGACAATGCACAACACAGCAGACTGATGATTCAAATAATAATACATTTATTTACAACGTTGATATGGCATTCAACATGAATACATGGAAGGTTGAAGGGAAGGGAAAACTGATATCACTAGGGTTTACATTGGAAAGGCTTCTTCCGACTACCAGAGATCAGAGGGGGAAGTACACAGAACACGAAACAGCTATGGAAACTGAGGGGGAACAGAAAACTGGGATGTGAACAACCAACAACAAGGTCTTAAGCAACTCAGCCACAAAGTGGTAGGCCATGTAAAATCACAGAGTGGGGTCAGCGAATGCTGAGGCACACAGTGCGCAGAAAATGCCAACTTTCTGCAGAATCAATAGCTACAGACCTCCAAACTTTGTGTGGCATTCAGATTAGCTCAAGAAAAGTATGGAGAGAGTTTCCTGTAGCTGCAGATCAGTCTGGCACTAATCTTGGCCCATTCTTCTTTACAAAACTGCTGTAGTTCAGTCAGATTCCTGGGATGTCTGGCATGAATCGCTGTCTTGAGGTCATGCCACAGCATCTCAATGGGGTTCAAGTCTGGACTTTGACTTGGCCACTCCAGAACGTGTACTTTGTTCTTCTGAAACCATTCTGAAGTTGATTTACTTCTGTGTTTTGGATCATTGTCTTGTTGCAGCATCCATCCTCTTTTTAGCTTCAACTGTCTGACAGACGGCCTCAGGTTTTCCTGCAAAACATCCTGATAAACTTTTGAATTCATTTACCATTAATGATTGCAAGTTGTCCAGGCCCTGAGGCAGCAAAACAGCCCCAAACCATGATGCACCCTCCACCATGCTTCACGGTGGGGATGAGGTGTTGATGTTGGTGAGCTGTTCCATTTTTCCTCCACACATGACGTTGTGTGTTCCTCCCAAACAATTCAACTTTGGTTTCATTGGAAGGGGACGTGTCCCCCTTCCATACAGTCATCCCCCCCAAAAATCATTGTAAGCACACAAAAACAATTGAATAATAATAACATACTAATGTTCAATAAAAGCACAACACAAGCACTGCAAATTCTAAATGTAAAACTTTATTTTTTTTATTGTTGAAAGATTATGACCCCCCCCCCCATTACTCAAAGTGGTTTAGTCCACATGCCGGGATACCGGCATCTCCGTGTGTCAGCAAGCCAGTGATCCTCTAACCAACAACTAGAAACTACACTAATGTGTAAAAGCCAGTAAGTCATTTATCACGGCGCTTGTTCAACAAGCTCAAGGTAAACAACACGGTACACCATGAAAGTGACATTTCTCCTGCTTTGTCCAAAATCAGCCTCTCTCTCTTTTTTAAATCAGCAAGACGGTTAGCAAATAGCCTAGTTTATGATGCTAACAGGCTCAGACTGTATGTAGAATAGCGGCAGTGACAGAGAACACAGGAGGACACAGAGAGACGGGAGGAAGAAGAGAGAGGAAGAGAGAGGAAAATAGATGAGGGAAAAGAGGGGAGGAAATACAGCGGACAGGATTTTTAAAAACGTATGTCAGGATATTCATGTCAGATATAAGCCCAATTCATATTTTACTGACATTTTAGATTTGTTTCTAGAGAGGTATCCAGATTTTGAAATGCATATAAGTATTTTCAATTTGAGTTTGATGCCAGATTTTTATTATTATTTGTAGGTTAGTAGTTATCACCATGACTTAGGCCCAGATGTTCAGTTTGACAGATGTCTAATTTCTTTTAAAGTCAAAGATTGCTCAGATTTGATTGTTTGAAAAAAAAAAACTTGTCGCAAAACATTGTTCAGCTTCTTTGGGGAAAATAACTCTTGGATAATTATGCATATTCGCTTTATTTTAGTTTAGTAGTGGGTGTACGCTAATGACAATACCCCATAGTGGAAATTAGAGCAGGGTGCAAAAAATTCTGTTAATGTGGTCATAAAGGTGAATCATTTCCACCTCCCACTTAATACCATTGTTGATTTTGCTGGTTAAACATAGAAAAACCTGTGCACAGGTAGAATATGCACTGATACAGAACAATGCTTTAACTACTATTATTACTTTTAATAACATTTATCATGCTGAGGGCTCAACCCTGCAAAGTGAGTCCAAAGGAGCATTTTTTTCAAGGTTTTGAAGGTTGACCAAATATTGCTACATGAGGGTAGGGGGGTACAGTTGTATTTAAAATTTCCGAGATCACATCAAAAAAAGATTTTAAGAAGTTAATCAGTTTGAGATGGGACCAGAACATATGAGGTTACAGATGGCTTGTGCAAACCTGTCGCATTTATCCTCCATTTTGCTCAGATGAGTTGACCCCTCTCAGGGCTTCATTCCAGATCGTCTGAAAAGACAATCTGCAGTTTTTCCTCTCAGTCAGTCCTGATCTTGTCAACAGTAGATTCATCTGTAGCAAATCGTCAGCATAAAGCAAGCCCTTGTTTTCCACGCCCCATCTCTGGATGCCCTTAAACCCGCTATTCGCCTTTTGAGCTATGGACAACAGTTCAATAGCGATCACAAAGAGAAGGGGTGATAAGGACCATCCTTAGTGTGTACCACGAAAGAGAGGGAAAGGATTGGAGGGATGAGTGTTTGTACACACAGAGCCATAAAGAGAAAAGTACAGTAACTGAATCCATGAAATCAGGCCATTTCCAAAACCAAACTGGCGCAAACAAGAAAAAAGAAAAGGCCACTCTACCCTGTCAAATGCTTTCTCAGCGTCTAGTGATATAACCATTTCAGATTCATCAAGGGAAGATGGAGTGTAGATGACACTAAGAAGTCTCTGCACATTCAAGAAAGAATGCTTCCCCTTAATAAATCCAGTTTGATCGTAAGATATAATTGAGGGCACAACAGATTCTAATCGACAAGCAAAGATCTCTGCAAGAATTTTCACAACAGATAGGAGCAAGATCGGATGCTACGATGCCCAGTTTATTGGGTCCTTGTCCTTCTTGAAGATAAGAGAGATACAAGCTTGCATAAGAGTGGGTGGAAGTGAACCCTGAGAGTAAGAATAATTAAACATTTCGAGCAACAATGAGGCCAACTGATCTAAGATTTTTTTGTAGAATTCAACCGAGTACCCATCAGGGCCCAGTGACTTGATGTTGTGCATTGACTTAATCGCCTCTTTGATTTTGATGAGATTTAAAGGGGAATTTTAATGGTCTGTAGTGGAGATCTTAGGCATGTCCAAGTTATTAAAGAAATGCAATAACTGAGCTTCATCCACAGAGAATTCAGAAGTGTAAAGCTGGGAACAGAATGACATAAAGATATTACTGATTTCACCAGGGTTGGAAGTTAGACAACCTGACTCGTCTTGCATCTGAGTAATATGGCTCAAGGTCATTTTGGCTTTCAGTTGGTGAGCCAGGAGGTGGCTAGATTTGTAAAAGTGTTCATACATGGTCCCCGGGAATCAAAGTAGGAGGTGTTCTGAATCCCTTGGGAGCAGAAGATTGACCTCCGTTTGGTGTCCAATCCTCTCCTTATAGAGATCAGTTGAATATTGATTATCCAGGTTGGCAAGAGACTCTTCTAACTCCTCCTGGCGCACATTACGCAGTTTGTTGGTGCGAGATGTGTAAGAGATCATTTTACTTCCTATGAAGGCTATAAGCGTTTCCCACAGTTGAGATGCAGAAGTGAAACCTGATCCCCCAATAATTTAACTGGGAGTTCTGAAAAGAATTTCGTTGGCTGGGGACCCTCGATGGATTCGGGAAGACCAACAATATGAATATTATTCCTGCAGCTTCAGCTCTCCAAGTCTGCTGTCTTAGCCATTAGCTTCCTGTTGCTATCGGCTAATGCCGCACAGCATTCCTCTAGCACTTAAATTCACTGTTTCTGCATGTTGGCTGTCGGCTCTAAAGAGTCAATGCACTGGCCGTACTCTGTTACCGTGGCTGGAGTTTTATTCAGTTTATTTTGGAGGACCATGAAAGCTGTCTTGAAGTTGGCCAAGATGCTAGCTCGGTGTTCCTCTAGCAAGCTCGTTATGTTAGCAAAACATGAACTACCATAGGTGGTTGGGGGCTCACTGTAGGTTTTCTTTGCGGTATTCAACATTATGCTTGTAAACTCTGTAACTCTGTATAACAATATAAATATAGTGGGACGTGTTCCAAAAGGTAAAAGGGGTTCCAAAATGTAAAAAAACGGGAAAGCGAGACATGTAACACGTCTTCTACATCGACTCCATCCGGTCGATCTCCGGTGTGAAGGAACTTGACGGCGTCAACCATATAGAACATCTATGAGATGAAGGAGACTGAAAGCCAGGCCTTCTTGTCCAACATCAATTCGTGACCTCACAAATGCGCCTCTGGACGAATGGTCAAAAATTCCCACAAACACACTCCTAAATCTTGTGGAAAGCCTTCCCAGAAGAACTGAGGCTGTTATATCTGCAAAGGGTGGGCCAACTCGATATTAAACCCTGGATATTAAGAATGGGATGTCATTACAGTTCACGTGAGTGTAAAGGCGGATGTTCCAATACTTTTGGCAATATAGTGTACCTCATCCTCCTTACCTGCAAGAGTGCCGTCATGTCAATATAGTCTATCATCAAGTCTATCATCTAAGTTGGCAGAACTGTAATTTGTCTTCACTAACTTTGTGCTTGCCTGTTGTTAGGGCCATTAGCACTGCAACTGAGTCTTTTTAACATTGTTCATTTGTGTGGCTACAGGTTAACATGTCATCAGCATATGGTCAAGCCGTGCTAGAGATCTGTAGGCCTTGCAAGCCCTGAGCTAACACTCTGATAAAGATTGATGGGCTTTCCAGGAAACACTGGGACAACCTGGTGTAAGTGTATTGTAGGCCCTGGTATGTAAATGCAAATAAATACTGTCAATTTGGATGGACAGACACAAATGTGCTTCTGGAAGAATGGTCAAAAATTCCCATAAACACAGTCCTAAAACTTGTGGAAAGCCTTCCCAGAAGAGTTGAAGTTGTCATAGCTGCAAAGGGTGGGCCAACTCCATATTAAACCACACAGATTAAGAAGGGGATGTCATTGGGGCACCATATAGCTCGCTGAGTTAAAGTGTTACCACATGTGCACAGGTTGCCAGCAGTGGTTGTGAGTTCAAGTCCAGCTCACGACCCTTTGCTGGATTGAACCCTCTCTCCTCTCTACCTCCCGTCTATAAATAAAACTGGAAAAAATTTCCCCCAAAATTTTTTTTTAAAAAAAGAATGGGATGTCAAGTTCATGTGAGTGTAAAGGCAGACATCCCAATACTTTTCCGCAACATACCGTAGGTGGTGCAGGCAATCAAGTACTCGGAGGTAATACAATGCAGAAAGCTCTCCATTTCCCGGTTGACACGCTTCATCTGGCCATTGGACTGGAGATGAAAACCAGAGGTTAGACTGACAGTTGCTCCCAGGGCAGTACATGATGATTTCCAGACCTCTGATGTGAATTGAGGTCCCCAGTTAGAGACAATGTCAATGGGAATGCCATGTAGTCTAAAGACTTAGTTGACCACGATGTTGGTGATTTCTTTGGCTGTGGGTAACTTGGGCAGGCAATGAAGTGAATCTGGCCCTGAGCAGGCAGCTATGAATTCCCAGATGTCCTCTTCTATGGTGGGCCACCAGAACTTCTGCCACAGGACCCTAGAGTCCAGGAGGTTCCAGTGTGGAGAACCTGAGGGCAGACAGAATCAGTAACAAACAAGGAGTTAGGTGGTCCGTTACCTGGATCAGGTTGAAGGGCCTGGGCTCGGCGAACCTGGGACTCCACCTCCCAGGTGAGGGATGTAATGAAGCTTGTCTTGAGCAGGACATAGTCTGGCTCCCAGGAGGAATCTTCCCCAGACAATCTGGTTTCAAATTACGGGAGCCAGGTTGATAGGTCAGGGAGAATTTAAATCTCCCAAAAAAGAGGGTACAATGGTCCTGATGGGAATTTATTCTCTTGGCTGACTGGACATACTCAAGGTTTTTGTGATCTGTCCACACAATGAATGGTTGCTCCACTCCCTTCAAGCAGTGCCTCCACCCCCTTTCAAGGTGAGTGTGATGATCAGCAGTTCTCATTTTCTGATGTAGTTTCGCTCTGGTGGGGATAACCGCAGACAGAAGAGGTTGTATAGGCAACTGCTTGGTAGAGAAGCGCCAGGGAGTAGGTTGATTGCACAGTCATATGGTCAATGAGGGGACAAAGTGAGGGAACAGTCCTTACTGAAAACATGGGAGAGGTCATGTTATACTTGAGTGACCTGGGACAGGTGTACAGTCTCTGGCGGAGCAGGGGTCAAGGGAGCTGCTGGGGTCAGGGCAGAATGGAGACAGCGAGCATAAAAACAAGAGCTCCATGATTTGAATTCCTCCGGAGACCAACTGATGTGGGAGTTGTGCTTCTGAAACCAGGGGTATTCATGGACCAGCGGGGTACTGGAATGGTCAATGAGATGGAAGGTGATGATCTTGTGATGGCTGCCTGCCAGGATTATGGAAACGGGAATGGTCTTGCTGCTCACTTTGGCCAGGTGTAAACCACTGAGTGCTCAGGCATCCAGAAGTGAGGATAAAGGCACGGTCAGAATCTGCATCTGCTTTGCGGCTTGTCAGTGAGATTGGCTGTACCCAGCTAGGCCATGGATTACAACCAAGAACGGTGGGGGGAAAGTACTTTGCATTGACAGAAGACGCTGAGGCTTTCCTGGCAGCTCTAAACAACAATAAATCACGTTGTCTTCATTGATCAAAAGCTAATTCATTGTGTCCGTTCATACAAATATCAAAGCATTGTAATATCTGACCATGCTCCTGTTGTGGTATCTTTGCCACAACAAGATCTATCCCTGGTACTCCGCAGTTTACAAAGTTCAATCACCAGATCTAAATCCAATTGAAAACCTGTGAAAAATTATCAAATGCAAAATAGTGAAACACAAGCTCAGAAACAATGCAAATTTGTTTGAATTTGTGCAACAGGAGTGGGCTGCTGTGACAACAGAATAATGTCAGAAGCTGGTGGAAAGCATGCCAAGACGCATAGCTGCAGTCATCAAAAACAATGGTTATGCAATCAAGTACTAATTTCTGTGTGCATCACGTGACTAAAAAAGACAGAAAAGAAAATATGGAATGCCTAAAAGCACTGTTTTTGGCAGTACAATGCCATAGCTATTGATGTAAGAACTTAAATGTTTTTGGTTATAATCAAGAAAAACATGGAAAACGGCTAGATATCAGCTCCTAAATTAAGCTCCTATGAGCTATTTTTGTTGTTATCATTATATTTGTCCAAACAAATGTACCTTTACTTGTACCAGGCATTAAAATAAACAAAAAATTGAAGAAAACAAGGTTGGTCTAATATTTTTTCATCACTGTATTTAGAGATTTCTATTCCCAACTGTACTCTTCCCAATTCAATGCAGATGAAACATCAATTAAAGCTTTTCTCGATTCCCTCCCCATACCAACTATATCCCCAGATTTGGTGGCGAAACTGGAAGCCCCGTTAACCCAAGCTGAAAGAACACGAGCAGTATCTTCAATGCAATCTCGGAAATCGCCGGGACCAGATGGTTTTCCAGCTGAATTCTTTAAGAAATTCTCTCTGCTACTCTCGGCACAACTTATAAATATGTTGGCTTAGTCTCTTAGGCTG
The DNA here is from genome assembly GCA_024666655.1 of Dascyllus trimaculatus. Classification (NCBI taxonomy): domain Eukaryota; kingdom Metazoa; phylum Chordata; class Actinopteri; family Pomacentridae; genus Dascyllus; species Dascyllus trimaculatus. The sequence goes on from CM045457.1 coordinate 3,156,586, forward strand.
GGCTCTGTTCCTCTTGTCCTAAATGAGGCATATATAACTGTTATCGCGATAAGGGGAGAGACCTTACAGATTGTGCATCATACAGGCCGATCTCACTACTAAAGACAGTCATAAAATTTTTGCAAAAGTTATGACGCACATACTAGAAGACATCCATCTCCAGTATTATTGCAACTGATCAAACAGGCTTCATTGAAAACCAACATTCGTTTTTAATGTCCAACATCTCTTTGATATACTATACTTGTCTTGTGAAAGTGCCCCTGAATGTATTATATCAATAGATGCTAAAAAAGCGTTTGGCAGAGTTGAGTGGACGTACTTATTTGCAGTTTTGGAAAAATTTAGATTCGAGGCATCATTTATAGCTTGGATTAAATTATTAAACACATCTCCTACCGCAGTATTTCAAACTAGGTATATTCTCTCAACCTTTTGCACTAGGCCGTGGTACTCGTCAAGGGTGTTAACTAAGTCCAATCCTCTTTGACCTAGTGATTGAACCGCTAGCAGTTGGGGCACAGAAACAAAACACGAGGAATCAAAGAGAAACTTTATGTGGAAATTATCATCATGCAATGCAATATTAGGATTTTATTCTATGCTAATGCAAAGCATTTTTCATCTGGCTTGTCCTGTCCCAGAATTTCAATTGGGATGTATGATCTCTATGTTATCTTATATTTATTTACTTTCAGGCAGAGGACGGGCAATATCAAATGGTCCCTGTCCCCAGATCATCTGTGGGGAGCGCACAATGAATTCATGGGAGGGGTGGACACAAGTGATCAGATGCTGGAAACCAACTCCACCCACAGGAAAACCAGAAGGTGGCACATAATGGTTTTCCAGCATTTACTGGACATTGCTGTTACAAACAGCTACATTCTTCAGAAGGAGCTGTGTATCAGCCAGCAGAAAAAGCCAAAAACACATCAGCAATTCCAGGAAGAGCTTGTTGCATTTCTTCATGGAGTCCCGCTGAGCAACAGGCCACAGATGACCCTCACTGGCAACCACTTCCCTGTTCCCACAAGCTATGGACAGGAGAAGGCACAGAGAGCTGCCCTGGGTAGTGTGAGCTGTGAGATATGGGGCTCTGTCTGCAGCTGGAAAGAAACTGCTTCAGAGAGTACCACAGCCAACAAACACCAGGAACATAGCTATGAAACATGGGAAAAAAGGAAATAAAAAGCCAGGAGTGACACTTTTTCTGTGTAAATATGTAATATCATTCAGAGTTGCACATCTTTCTCATTTGAAATTGTTTGATCATGTCATGTACACTCTAATCTAGCAATAAACCTGCAAAATCCATATCCATTTTTTTCCTTTCCCCCCTTAAAACTGCTATTGCACAGTCAAAACATATAGTAATATTGGAAAACTGCCAGACATTGAAAGTTGAATTTATCTTGGAAAAAGGGGTAGAAGCACCCACTCATTGCACCTTTATTGACAATCCAGGCGGCCATATTTGTATTATAGGTGTTAAAGGGTTTAACCACACTCCAACAAAACTTATAGAGAATCTGATTGTGCATCATACTCTGAGGGTGTGGGCCCAGTTTAGGAGGAACTGTGACTATGGAGACTTCTCTCTGCTAAGTCCTGTTGCTGCCATCCATTTTTTCATCCCATCTCAACATGATTCTACCTTTCGGGACTGGTACAAAAAAGGCATCAAATCCCTTAAAGACTTATTCAAAGATGGTCATTTCATGTCTTTCAACCAACTATCAGAGAAATATCACATACCCAAAACACTTTTTTTTTCGATATTTACAAATCAGAAACTATGTGCATTCTCCTCGGACACACTTCCCTGATGAAACCAATGCCAAGCTAATTGACACTTTTCTATCTTTGACCCACTGTCTCAATGTGCCTTGTCAGCTTTATACAGGAAAACCTTCTTGCTGAAATCTGCACCTTTGGACAAGATTAAAACAGCTGGGGAACGTGATTTAGAGCAGACAATACCTACTGATCTGTGGGACTCCATTCTTGCCTCAGTTCACAAATCTTCCCTCTATATAAGACACCACCTAATACAATTCAAGATTGTCCATAGGACCACATGTCCAAAGTCAAACTGTCCTGTATTTATTCGGATATGACCCCCTCTTGCGATAAATGCAAAAACAGTGATGCAACACTTATTCACATGTACTGGCTGTGCCCCACCCTCAGAAAGATGTGTTTGGTTTACCATCCAATATCTTAGGGAAAAATTTAGATCTGGACCCTCTGATTGCACAGCTTTAGGTCACTGATAGAGATGATCCTGACCTTACAGCTGCTGAACACCGCATGGTTACATTTGCCTTACTCCTGGCCAGACGCACAGCTCTACTCAAGCGGAGGGATGCTGCTCCACCCACACTCTGTCAATGGCCATGCGACCTAATGTCCTGCCTCAAACTGGAAATGTTACGATTTTCAGTAAGTAGCTCTGAGAAGAAATTTTATAAGACCTGGGAACCTTTCTGACATACTTTCATAATACCCAAATGTAATGTAATATATTATGGATCCCAACATCTGTCCTCAATTGCAGTAGTACGTGGCTCCATAATATCACCTTTTTTCTTTTTTAAGCTTTACTCTTTCATTTCACACGTTTCTGTTTATATTTAATGCTGAATATAGTGCCATCTAACATTTGTAGGTGACTCGAGGGGCTGTGGGTGGGGAGGGGAGGGTTCGGTGGGGTTGGGTGGATGGGTCAGCTAGTTAAACCTAATAGTGTGACGTATCTGCCCTGCCTGGGGATAACTGTTGAAAACTGTTAATAAAAAGATTTTGAAAAGAAAGAAAAAAACAATGAAACTTGTGTTAAGAAGACCAGACAGGAACCTAGGTCTCCAGCATAACATTTTGGCAACAGTACAAATTGTTCCCTAATTGCACGGGCAGAAACAGGACTAGCTTGCTTTCAACTAAATGCAGCAGAGGAGGGTTTCTAGTTCTTGGTTAACTGGACACTTTATTGGTTAATTGAGACACTTGGTTTAAGAGTGCATGATTGCTTTCAACTAAATGCAGCAGAGGAGGGTTTCCAGTTCTTGGTTTACCCACTCTGTCTGGCCGTTGGACTGAGGATGAAATCCAGAGGTGAAGCTGACTATGTCCCCTAAGGTTGAACAGAAGGCTTTCCTAACCTGCAAGATTAACTGGAGAACCCTGTCGGACACAATATCAGAGGGTACGCCTTGTAGACAAAAACCGTGAGACACCATAAGGTCAGCAACTTCCTTGGCACAGGGTAATCTGGGAAGGACGATGAAGTCAGCTGATTTAGAAAAATTATCAACAATGGTGAGTACAACTGTAGTACCACTGAAAAGAGGCAGGCCAGTGATAAAATCAAGGGTGATATGGGACCAGGCAATGGTAATGGGTAGTGGCTGCACAAATCCAGAGCTGGGTTGATTGGAAGTCTTTTTCTGGTGAAGACGGAGCAGGCAGCAAGTAATTCTCGGGTGTCCTTGTCCATGGTGGGCCACCAGAACTGTTGGCGGAGTATTTCGATTGTCTGGGCAATGCTAGAGTGCAGTTGAGTCGGGTGGAGTGAGCCCACTGGAGGACCTAGGATTAAACGGCGTTTGAGGTGAACAACATATTAGGTGGGCCATTACCTGGATTGGAGTATTGTGTCTGGGCTTGTCAGACGAGTGACTCAATCTCCCAGGTGAGGGTGGAAACAAAAAAGGTGGTAGGCAGGATTTTTTCAGGTTATCTTGAAGATTCCTCAATGGAGAACTGCCTGGAGAGGGCACTGTCTCTATTCCTCAAGAGCCAGTTTAACAGCAAGTAAATACTCAATGCCATAGTTTCTCTAGGCAGGAGAAAGTCAGGGAGGAGTATGTCCAGGTGTAGTGGCTGATGACCAAAAGATATCATCTCCTGCAATTAAGGTCCAAATGCTGTGTGCATCTGTTTTTAATTGCATGACTAATTATTTTGGGGTATGATTACACAGCCCCATTTCCTTGGAATATGATATATATAATTAGTTTTCTGTTTCCAGTTAAGTGCCTTTGTGTATTAATGATACTGTGGTTGAAAGAATGTAACTGATGAGGTACCCTGAAAAGACCTGGGCCCATATTCACAAAGCATCCTAAGGCTATAAGTAGCTCTTAGTGACGTCACTCTTAGAAAAATCTTAGAATTCCTCTAGTTCTAAGATTTTTCTAAGAATTTTCCCTTGGTAAGATAAAAGTTATTCACAAAGCGTCTTAGGCCTTAAGAGAGCTCCTAAGGTGGAAAACTGTTAGGAGGAGGGAGGAGGACTTTTAAGAAGCCTAAGAGTGTCTTAAACAGACAAGATGGCAGAAAGACTGAGAGGAAAGAGAGATATTCTCTGCATGTTAAAAGACGTTAAAAGACAGCGATTTAATAACACTCTATCGGCTCAATCGTGCAGGGATAATGTTTGTGGTTGACCTCATCAGGGATGAGTTTAATGTCCCACTCAGTGCAGTAACGCAATAACTCCTGGGATGAAAGTCATCACAGCATTGTGATACCTGACCACAGGTAAAATGCACCAATGTAGCAGTGATGACTTGGGTCTGTGACAACCCTCTGTCAGCAGAGAGACCAGTCAGACCAGTCAGACCTTTATGGTCTTTCACAGCCTCGTATCGTTGCGCAATTTATTAATTTCAATCTCCTCTCCTTGGGATTACAGCACGTACCAGCGCTTCTCACAGCAACCACAGGACCTGCTGACAGCTGAGTCTGTGTCCACCATTAATATCAAACACACAAAGTAGTAAAATTACCAGCATGGACAGTAAACATAACAATAAGCAAATCAATAGAATCTGCATTTTAATGAGGTACGTTCAAACATTTGAAGCTGTGTCACAATTAATTTAATTTTGCCGAGCTTCATCATCATGACATAAAATTAATGTCACCATAACATATTTCTGAGTACAGTCCTAGTTTCATAGAACTACATATTCCATGATTGGTTGATTTTACTGTCCATTCATTACTAGAAGCACTGAGCGTATTTTTCTTTTGTCTTTCCCCCTTTTTGTACCAACCAATCACAGCCTTTAGACTGCATCACACCTAGCAACGGGGTCAACCACACCTCCTCACTAAGATAAAAGTTTGTGTGCCCTCCTTGCTCAGAGTTGCTCTCAGAAACTTCCTGAATCACTCCTAAGCTCAGATTCCTTGCTAGGAATTTTAAGGCTAAGTTAGGAGCTCTCTTAGAGGATTCTAAGATGCTTTGTGAATACGGGCCCTGGTGGATGTTCAGAAAGAGAAATAAAGTGATCTAATTGGTTGGGTGGTGTCACCAGGAGGAGGCAACCCCTCCTCCTGGTGACACCACCCATCCATCGTTGTTTTTAAAATTATTCTGGGATGACCGGACACTATTAGGAATAAAACTGGTGGTATAATGGTGGCTAGCGCCCACCACTTTTTCTAAAAAAAGGATGGACCTGGGGCGTGGAAACCACCAGGATCAAAACTGTTTAAAAGCCAGAGCATCAGCAGAGATTGTCAGAGTTTACCCTGGGGTACCTCTCAGTGTGTTTAGCCTGTATATGCAGAATAAACACGACTTCTTTGAATCTGAAGACTGACTCCCTTGACTCTTCTGTGCCTCTATTGGTGAGCCATAGGCAACTGCTACACTTGAGCCCTCATACTATTAAGTGAATTAGAGCTTAGAATCAGGACTGTAGAACTACATACTGTTGAGGATATTGATCAACAACACAGGCAGGGAGCGGATCGGGAACTAGGCAGAGGAGAAACAGGTTAAACCAGAGCCAAAACAAAGCAGAGAAGATATGCTTGGCTAGAGTTGACTGACTGTAGTCTGATCAACAGCCCTGTGTTGAATGATGAGCTGAGCCAGTGTTTTGTGGTAGAAAGTGGCAATCATTGGCAAGTGAGCCATTCCCCGACGCGGTTGTCCTCACTCAGGTGATAATCCAATAGGACAGACGCACACACACATACACTCATTTATGTCCACAATAAGATAAAAGTGAAGGAGGGAGAGGGAAGGTTGCCAACTAAGCAGGTTTAGGTAGAGGTGGAGGACATGACAAATACTGAAAATGAATGAATATTTACTAGTTATGATCAGGAGGGATATAGGTAAAAATATATTCAGTGAAAGTGGAAAATAATATCAAAATATTTTTACGGCAATCTTGTGACATGTTTTTTGACATTTTTGTCTTATCTTAAGTGTCCTAACGTCTTAGTGTGCATTGTTTTTCTGACACTGAACAAAAAAACAATTATGCATCACAATCAATGCTATAGTAGTAATCACTGACATGGGCTAGACTGTGATAATCCAAAAAAATGCTCATTGCATTTAGTATATGAAATGCAAACACATGTATGGTGAAAAAAGAGAGCTACCTGAAGTTGAAATAAAAAATGTGACAGCACAATACAACCATACAACACGTCTGTGCTTGTGTTCACCTATTTTATTACTCAGATACTCTAGATCTAAATGTGGTGTGCGTGTTTGTTTGTCGAGTTATTCCAAGCAAAGCTTGTCAATTGCTCCTTGTATCGAATTTACTGAGGAATACAGTATAGTGCAGCAGTTATGTCGGACTTTCGACTAGCTTATGACTCATAAGCTGACGGCCTGCTATCAACAGTCCAAGACTGTTGTGTGATGATAACAATGGAACAATTTTGTGTTTCATTATTTACTCATGTACTCTGCTTAGTTTATCATTTACTTATGGACTCATTTACTCATGTAACCTGCTAAGTTTATCATTTACCTATGTAATCTTTCTCTCATATAATCTGCCTTTCGTTATCTGTGTAAGACGCTGATCATGTGTGGTTGTTCCTAACTGCTTTTGTGGAGGTGTCTTGATAATGTACATGCACAAGTGATGACTTTGTCTCACTGATGTAGGTATTGACCACTTGCCTGTTCTGACACTCCGAAGACAAGAAAATTGCACAAGCACAGAGGCATTAATTGTATGTGCATAAGTTAACCCACCACACTATCATTAGACCTCATGTCATAGAGGACATTGTTTATTGGGCTATGAATATCATAAAACTGAACAGTACACAACTCAGGTGAATGCACCCAGGGAAAGTATTGAGTACATAAAGCTAGTATTCTTTGGAGGATCAAAAAAATGGGTGAAGGGTCAAATCCCTCAGGGGCGAAAATCCCATTTCATTTTTGGAGGGGACAATAAACAGTAAAATTTCAGAGAATAATTCCTGGTGGGACATGAAAAAGATGCTCTCTCCCTCTCTCTGTCCTGCTCCTTTGGACTCACTTTGCAGGGTTGAGCCCTCAGCATGATAAATGTTATTAAAAGTAATAATAGTAGTTAAAGCATTGTTCTGTATCAGTGCATATTCTACCTGTATACAGGTTTTTCTATGTTCAACCAGCAAAATCAACAATGGTATTAAGTGGGAGGTGGAAATGATTCACCTTTATGACCACGTCTAACAGAATTTCTTTGCACCCTGCTCTAATTTCCACTAGGGGGTATTGTCATTAGCGTACACCCACTACTAACTAAAATAAAGCAAATGTGCATAATTATCCAAGAGTTATTTTCCCCAAAGAAGCTGAACAATGTTTTGTGACAAGCTTCTTTTAACAATCAAATCTGAACAATCTTTGACTTTAAAAGAAATTAGACATCTGTCAAACTGAACATCTGGGCCTAAGTCATGGTGATAACTACTAGCCTACAAATAATAATAAAAATCTGGCATCAAACTCAAATTGAAAATACTTATATGCATTTCAAAATCTGGATACCTCTCTAGAAACAAATCTAAAATGTCAGTAAAATATGAATTGGGCTTATATCTGACATGAATATCCTGACATACGTTTTTAAAAATCCTGTCCGCTGTATTTCCTCCCCTCTTTTCCCTCATCTATTTTCCTCTCTCTTCCTCTCTCTTCTTCCTCCCGTCTCTCTGTGTCCTCCTATGTTCCTTCTGTCACTGCCGCTATTCTACATACAGTCTGAGCCTGTTAGCATCATAAACTAGGCTATTTGCTAACCGTCTTGCTGATTTAAAAAAGAGAGAGAGGCTGATTTTGGACAAAGCAGGAGAAATGTCACTTTCATGGTGTACCGTGTTGTTTACCTTGAGCTTGTTGAACAAGCGCCGTGATAAATGACTTACTGGCTTTTACACATTAGTGTAGTTTCTAGTTGTTGGTTAGAGGATCACTGGCTTGCTGACACACGGAGATGCCGGTATCCCGGCATGTGGACTAAACCACTTTGAGTAATGGGGGGGGGGTCATAATCTTTCAACAAAAAAAAATAAAGTTTTACATTTAGAATTTGCAGCGCTTGTGTTGTGCTTTTATTGAACATTAGTATGTTATTATTATTCAATTGTTTTTGTGTGCTTACAATGATTTTTGGGGGAGACAACTTTATGGAAGGGGGGGAACCATCCCCTGTGTCCCCCCCGGGATTTCCGCCTATGAAATCCCTAATCTACTAATGTAATTATTTCTGTCAAAACTGCAAAAAGACTTAGGTAAGAGAGTTGTGGCACTCATTCAGCCCCAGACATGTTCAGTGACTCGGTCACTCCCAACCCAACCGGTCGAGGCAGATGGCCGCCCTCCCTGAGTCTGGTTCTGTCGGAGTTTTTTTTTCCCCCTTCCTGACCGTTGGGGGTTTTAGGTTCCTTCCCACCGTCACTGACTGCTTGCTCATAGGGAATCCAAAAGCAACTTTGGATTGTTGGGTTTTCTGTTTCCTGTTTTTCTGTTTCCTGTTCTTTCTTACAATGTTTAGCGCTTTGTGATGACTTGTGTTGTAAATATGCACTATATAAATAAAATAAAATTGAATTGAATTGACTAACTGTCCACTTGCGCAAGTGTATGACATAAAACTCAGAAAAGACGCTTATCTATTTATGAGAATTTGTTCAACATCAAAAATTTCCATAACATGAACAAACAGATCTGGGTCTTTCCCAGTGAGAAACCCTATTAGTAACGCTGACCTGAAGAGAAACATCAAAGACGTCAAGCAAGCAAACATGAAGAGAATTGAGGATGATTTTACAGATAGTGACGTAAGGCATTACCTCATGTAGCATCCCTAGCGAAGGAGCTCAACTGTTTCTTTGCCTGACCTGAGATGAAAACATCTATCTCACACAAATCAACTGCAGTTACACATGATAGAAATACTTATGCACTCTCTGTACAAAACATGAAGTGAGACAGGAGCTCTGGTCAATAAACCAGAGGAAGGCTAGTAGCCCCAATGGTATACCTGGATGAATCTGTCTCTCGCACTTGCCATCTTCCCACACGACTTAAAGTAAGCCACTATTATCGCTGTTGCAAATAAGCCTGTTGTGGATGGCCTGAATGACTACAGATTCATTGGACTCACTCCAATTATAATAAAATGTTTGAAGTGACTGGTACTAAGCCACTACCATTGCTCTCCACACAGCACTAAATCGCCTGGAATTGTAGAGAGAACTATACATGGCTTTACTGGCTATAGTTCAGCATTTAATACTATCTATTAAATCCCAGATATTTTGATCAGCAAACTGTCTTACCTTGGCTTCCACACTCACACCTGTAACTGGATTAAGGGTTTTCTTGTAAACTGTCTACAAACTGTCAAGCTTTGTCCCCACCTCTCCTCCACCATCTCACTCAGCACTGGTTCCCCACAAGGCTGTGTGTTCAGCCCAATACTGTACTCTCTTCACACCTTTGACTGTACACCGTTCCACCAACACCTTTATTAAGTTTGCAGATGACACCACTGTGGTCGGACTCATCTCCTCTTGAGATGAGTCTGCTTATAGAGACAAGGTCCAGAAACTGACATCACGGTGCTCAGCAAACAACCTTACATTAAACACCAAAAAACAACAAAAAAACTCATCACAGACTTCAGAAAAATCAGAACAGATCTCTTGCCAATCCTCATAAAGAGAGACCGCATGGAAAGAGACCTGGATTCAAATTCCTGAGAACCCACATATCAGTAGGTGGCCAGGTAGGTAGGTACTTTATTGATCCCGAGGGAAATTCAAGTAACCAGCAGCATATTACACATATAGAATATACAGGAATAAGAGGTAAGAGCAGAGCACACAGGGGAGACACATAGAAAATATAAAGGCAGATCTAAATGCCATTCAAAGCAAAAAAAATACTTCAGATGCCTTTGCCAGTGAGAGAGAAATCAATGATGCTATAACTTTTCAACTTGCGAACAGGGATCTGGAGCATAGCTTTCCCTCTTTTTCATTTATACGTGTATGGGCAGAATAACTCATTTTGTTCCCTGTTTTGTGTGTATGTAGAAACATCACACTCTGTATAATGTCCTCTTAGCATCCACCCAAAAACCACATCTGTAGGTGATACGGAGATGAAGGTAATATATTGGCAAAGAAAACATATTTTTGACATGGACCCACTGTGCCATCTAGTGACAGCAGATGGTCTAGTGAAGTCGGGACTTGAGCATTACTAATACACTCACTCTCATTATGGAGTAAATGTAATAAAAGTAGATATCATTTTGATTGTTACTTTCCTTTTTAATACTCCATAAATTAAAGATGTCATCAGATGCTGCATAATGTATTCTTGGTACCTCCATATTTATGTAATACTTAGAGTAGCATGAACTTTATTTAGTAATGCATGTACATGACTGATCTTTTTATTCCATGTTTATGGGTCATGGTGAGAGATGGATGGATCAAGCTGTTGTGTAGGATGTACTTTTAGTTTGATTTTAAAAGATTAAACATTCCTTCTATTTATAACAAACAAAGGCAGAAAAGTAAAGAAACCCCAAATCCATGGCATACTTGTCTCCACACAATTCACGCCCTGGGGCCTTGGAGAACATATGTAGATGATTACTTTTGTTCCAGCCTTATTACTCAAATCTTAGCTCCCTTAGTCCTTAATACTTTTGCCTTAATACTTTCGTTTTTTAGTTTCTGCTTTGATTCTTTATGCTTTCTTCTTTTTTTCTTACTTTCTTTTCTTAGATATTAGTTTTTGTGTATTCTGCTCTTCTTTAACTTTTGTTTTTGGTCCTACGATGGACTTAGGCAATTTCTTGCTTGCCTCGCCTTCACATGCCTGATTGAGGCCCGTTTTGTTCAACACAAATATTCCTAAAAGCAACAACTGATTTTCCAAACTAAACCAACTGGAATCGACAGAACTCAAGTTCTTGTAATTGTTCTTCAATTACACCACTCCTTTGCTTTAAGTTTTTGAACGTTTTTGAGTCGTCTGGCCAATGACAAACACTACTGAAAACTCAGTGAGAGCCAAACAATTATTAGTGAAACTACGCTATTCAGCGTCAACCCTGACGGACTACGCAGCCTTATCACCGGTTGCCTACTAGTAGACAACCATCTGTGTGCCAACATTGTAAGTCTGCTGCCAGACCTCTGACACTGCACCACTGAGAGACCCTCAGCAGAACTTGTTGACCGGCAACTACATGACACTTCTGGAGGAGACAGACTGAATCTGTCCTGAAGACATTTCAGGCCCAACAACACTTGTTCCAGCCAATGGAGTCTCCAACACAGCCAATGCTGCAAAAAGTATTCAAAAACCAGTCCCTTTTCTCCTCTCCAGGTTGGGTTGATGTGGTAAAACGAAATATTGTGTCAGTTTTATCCTTTTATTACACATCAATCATTATCTTAATCCAGAGATTAATAACTTAGACTACCTGCTAATCACTCTTTCTTCAGCATCATTCACTTCATTTAGTTGCCTAACTTAGCATAAACTATTCATCCTGCATATACTCTTGCTTAACTGTCATTTTTTAAGTTTATTATTCTTAGTAGATGTAGTTAACAAATATTTTCATTTGGACCATGTCATTGTTTTTATGTTTTTCTTTCTGTGACAAATAAGGTCAATTTAATCAGAACTTACGACTTTAAATTTTCCTTTAATATTTGGCCTAAAATAACGGTGGCTCGGTGGTTAGCAGCGTCGCCTCACAGCTAGAAGATCCCCGGTTCACGTCCTGGTTAGGACGCCTGGGATCTTTCTGTGTGGAGTTTGCATGTTTTCCCTGTGCATGCGTGGGTTTTCACCAGGTACTCCGGCTTCCTCCCACAGTCCAAAAACATGCTGAGGTTAATTGATTATTCAAAATTGTCTGTAAGTGTGAATGAGAGTGTGTCTATATGTGTGGCCCTGCGACAGACTGGTGACCTGTCCAGGGTGTCCCCTGCCTTTGCCCTGAGTCTGCTGGGATAGACTCCAGTCCCCCCGCGACCCTACAGAGGAATAAGCGGTGTATAGATAATGGATGGATGGTTTGTCTGAATTTGTAAAAACAAGTTTTAATGTTAACTAAGACCACTGGTCTGGAATATTATTTGATTCAGCCATTTTGCCCACTGATTTTGCATTTCCCTAGCTTGTTAGTCTCTACAGAATGGCCCAAAACATTCTGCACAACAGTCACAGGTTGTATCTAGCTGGATGTGCACAGATGTGCCCAACACAGATTCCTCACAGAAAACTAGACAACTGTAGACATCATAGGTTATTTTCCCATAAGTCAGCAGTGATGTCAGCTGTAAGTCTTTATAGAAGTCAATGAAAATGACTTAAATTCCAACTGTTCAGAAGTGCTACTACTCTCAAGCCAACAACTCCAGAGTCCATAGTCATTGCTCAGAGTTCTTGGCAGGATATTACTGACAGTTTATTACACAAAAGCAGCAGAGAGAATACCTGCCCCTCAATTATCTGATGCTCTTGTGTCCACAGGTTTTAAACTTTTAGTATTTGTCTAAAACATAGGTTCTATTTAAATATAACGTTCCAGATTCAATTTCTTGTTTATATTATTACTTCAATGTATACCTAGCATTTTACTGATTGTCTGATTGATTGACTGACTGACTGATTGAATGATCGATCAGTTGTTTTTATAGTGGCTGAGATACACTGACACCCTTATGGAGGAGCATATCTACTCCAATAGAGTGTAGATATCCTTTACTGTTAGTACTGTGGGCTAATGAGACAGACTGACAGACACATATGTAGATAGATTACCTGTCATTAAAGAGTAGTAATTGGGGTATGACAAACTCGGAAAGTCCGGCGTTAAGTAGTCCACCTTCACCCCATTTTCCACGAGCTCGCGAAATCCGGGTAGTTCGTGTAGGTCATCCATGTAGTCATAGCGGAATCCATCAATTAAGAACACGAGCAGCGGTCGAGCCGCGAGACTCTGTTGTTCTGCGCCGAAAAGCACAAGCAGCAGGAGGCACGCGGCGGTCTGTCTGGGGGACATGATGTAGGGCCTCGTGCTTCGCTGGGCAGCAGATTCAGTTGGCTCGCTAGAAGTGAGCAGGCAGCGGTGGGGAATGGTGTATCAGCACTGTGGGCGGGGTTACTTTCTGTGTGGGTGCAGAAAAATAACAGGCAAATATAAAGCTATGACTAGCAGGCACGAGAGTGGTGACAGTCTTCTCATCTAATTGCCATTTAGGCCAAAAAACTAACATTTTTAATTGCAAATCTGTCAAACAAAGAAGAAAACCATCTTATGTCAAGCTACAGCAACTCTTCTCTTTGTTTTGCACTTTATGATGACATATTTGTTATAGAATTTTTTGGTTTAAAATACCAACAAAGTAAATATAGCTAAAGGGTTTATGTAAAATGAGATACTATGAGCAGATAGGAGAGTGAGCACACTTACCAACTGATTTTTTTGCAGTGAAAATCCTAATTTAACCTGTGATTGTGGATTTTGCCAGTGTCTCCTTCAAAACATGTGTTAATTTAATGAGTCTCTGAAACATTGCATTGGGGACATCAAAACAAGATGAATAAAAGACAAAAGTATTATTATGACACACAAACAACAACAAAGCAGTCACTATGATATGATTCTCTGAAATGTTCATATACAAATTTGTCTCAAGGGTAAATAATTTGAACAATGTAGGAAGAGGTACCAAATGTCCCATGCTCTCACGTGATATCTATAATTGTTACAGGGGTGCTTTAGCTATTTTAAAAATGTGCTTCATTTCATTAGACAGTTGAGTGCCTATGTATTTACCTTTCAAAACTTGGTGGGCACCCACCATCGAGCTGAACGTAAATGTTTGGTAAGGTATCTGCATGTAAGGTTACTCAATTATTTTCTATTATTATCTTCCAGGGGTAAGAAAATCTCATTCAGAATCAAAATCATATTTGTAACTACAGTCATAATAATTTAAGAAAAACATTTTGAACAGTTTTATGCTTAGATGGTGAAATTTATTTAAAAATGAACTCTGATTCAGTTTATTCAATATGTCTGCACACTCAAACAAACATTATTTATTAAAAGCCTTGGACAGTTGCAGGTTTAACATTACAACCAATCATTCATCACTGTAGCATACCTATGTACCTGTAACAGCTTCTTGTCCAGACCTGGGACGTGAGTTTAGACATGACCTTGAATTTAATAAAGAAAAACAAGGACAGTAAAAACACTGTTGAACTGGTCCAGAACCTAACACAACATTAAGACCACTGACAGGTGAAGTGAATTACATTGATCATATTGGTACTATGTGGTGTTCTGCTGGAAAACCTTGGATTTTAACATTCATGTTAATGAGACTTAGACACTCAAACAAACATTATCCCAGAACAAGCACACTCCTTCATGCAAAAGGCAATCTCAAATGTGACTGGACTAACCCCACAGGAAAATGCACCCAGTATTTTTGACTATGTGTTATGGGTTGTACAGAATCAGACAGAATCAAAAACAAAAGGGGTCCCACCCAATGGCAAGTCAGACAAACTGTTCTACACATTTTCCTTCATGTTCCTATCCCCCCTCCCTCCCTCCCTCCTCTTCCCCACTCCCAACCCAACCGGTCGAGGCAGATGGCCGCCCTCCCTGAGCCTGGTTCTGTCGGAGGTTTTTTTTCCCCCCTTCCCTACCATGGGGGGTTTTTGGTTCCTTCCCACCGTCGCTGACTGCTTGCTCATAGGGAATCCAAAAGCAACCTTGGATTGTTGGGTTTTTCTTTTTCTTTTTCTGTTTCCTGTTTTTCTGTTTCCTGTTCTTTCTTACAATGTTTAGCGCTTTGTGACGACCTGTGTTGTAAATATGCGCTATATAAATAAAACTGAATTGAATTGAATTGAATTGGAAGCAGAATCATTTACAATAACAACAAGGTATCTATGTAGAACGTTTCTTTTGATTTTATTCCACTTATTTTACTGTTGTGGACCCATCTCCCTCAGAAAAGATTGCCTAGATGTTGCACCTGTCTCCCTCCCCTTTCAGAGTACAGGTCCTCCTTGAACAGTCCAGAAGGCATAACTAGGTTAATTTTGAGTAGAAGCTCTGGAACGATCTGCATAAGCATGACACAGACAGTCTCTGAGATCAACCCCCCACCTCCCACCCCCCTCGGCAGAGTCTGATATTAACAATATTTAAAAGAATACAGAATGGAACACTGAATAGGTAGCAAATCTATACATGCACAGATCTTTCATATAACAAGGAGAAGGCTCGGGAGGAGAAGGAGAAAGCTGACAATCGTGAAGGCTGATGCGGCAGCCATGTGGCGAGCACAGAGCAGGCCAAATGAATGAACGCTGCCTCAGTTATAAGGCCCACTAATAGGGAGAAGTGGAGTGACTACGAGCACGATTGGACAGCATAGAACCTTGTGACTGGCCTGACTCCTTGCCTGTATAAACTAACGCAAAGCTACATGTGATTGAACCGTTTTCACATTCTTCTATGAAATTCTTGTCCTGACTGCAAATGCGACAGTTACCATTACAGATTCTGACAGCCAAGTTTTCTGGCTGCAATTACTTGCCTTATCTCTATCCATCTAGGAGCACCTTTCTTCAAAGAATCTTGTGTTTTTAATGTCCTAAATGTTGAGAAACAACAGAAACACCACTTTCTCAGTAGTCCTCCCCGTAGACCCCAGTCACATTTGGCGTCAGGTATTAAGTCACTTAATACCTGACTTAATACCTTTATGAAACCACACATGTCCAAGGTCAAGATTCTTTAGATGGCAAGACGTCAAAAAGAAGGCAGATCACTATGTAAAAAATGCCAAAGACATTGTCGAAGATCTGTGATGTAATATGGAGAAAATATAAGTCGAGATATTGTCAGTGTTTTTGTGTTCTGTGTTATTTTCCATGGTTCCTAGGGCTTCAGGTTACAACAGTGTTTGTGGCTGGGGATCATAATGTATTTTAGAAAAGCAGCTCCAAGGGTCCAAGGCTGGCAGACCAGCACTTGAAAGAAACAGGAGAGAGGTAAAAGAGAGGCAAAACGAGGAGCAGAGAGGGTGAAGCATGGTAAACCAGATGTGGGCAGGCTGGCATGAATAGAGACATGACAAAAAAGGGGGTTAGCAGGCGGTAGAAGTTTTTATTGCTCTTTAAAAAAGCATTTGATAATATAAATCATAAAATATTAGTAGTATATTAGTTAAAGTTCAAACAGAGATGGTAAAATTAAAACAGTGGTTTGACAGGTATAAATTATCATTAAATATTAAAAAAAAACTAAATGTATGCTGTTTGACAGTTGTAAAATAAACTGTAATTCAGATCAAGATCAATAATACTAATATTGAAAGAGTATATGAAAATAAATGTATAGTTGTGGTTTTGGATCACAAACTCAGTTGGAAACCTCATATAAAATACAGAAGAGCTAAGCTTGCAAAAACTGTCTCACGACTATACGGACAAGACACATTTTAAATATAAAAGCCTCTTATGTATTATACTGTTCACTGTTTCTATCATACTTTACTGTGTTCATACACTTCACACTGTGCAGAAGTGTGGGGTAACAATTCTACAGTTTTATTTAGCAGATGCTTTTATCCAAAGCGACGTACATCTGGGAGGAAAAACAAGACAAGCAAGGATCTATCAGGAGAAAACAACCTGGACTGGAAGTGTCATAAAATAAGTTCAAGTGTGATGAGACCTTGGTGCCTACAGACAATGTAGGAGATAATAGGAATATATTATAATTATTGTTATTGGTTTTTTGTTTTTGTTTTTTTGTTTTGCTTTTTGCTGCCTGTCAAGTGCAAAGGTGTTCAGTGAAGAGCTGGGTCTTTAGACTTTTCTTAAAGACTGAGAGGGACTCAGATCGAACAGAGTTTGGTAACTCGTTCCATCACCGGGGAATCATTGAGGAGAAGAGTCTAGCTATCAACCTTGGGTCCTGTTGTGGTGGTTGTATCGGGCGCCTTTTGTTGGCCGTGCGTAGTGAGTGGGAGGGAGTGTAGACTTGGATGAGAGAGTTCAGTTAGGAAGAAGCTGTTTTCATTGTAGTTTTGTAGGCAAGTGTAAGAGTTCTGAACTTTATGCGGGAAGCAACAGGAAGCCAGTGAAACGATCTGAATAGCGGGTTGACATGTGTTGTATTTGGCTGGTTAAAAACCAGACGTGCTTGCTGCATTCTGGATCATCTGCAGAGGTTTGAGCTTGCATGTGGTGAGGTCTGCCAGTAAGGAGTTGCAGTAGTCGATGCGAGATATTACGAGAGCCAGTATCAGGAGTTGTGTTACATGTTCAAACAGGAAGGGTCTGATCTTCCCAATGTTGTACAGAGCCAATCAACACGACCGAGCAACAGAGGTCACATGAGCCTTGAAGATTTGTTGGTAATCAATCATGACACCCACATAACACATATAATACTACATTACATCCAATAAACATATTACCAGAAAAAAGTTATTAGAATAGTACATAATGTGTAATATAATGGACACACCAACATATTGTTTTCCAAAGCAAATACTTTGAAATTTATTGATTTAGTATAATTTAGAACAGCGCAAATAACATTCAAAGCAAGCAACAACTTCCTCCCTAATACCATGCAACCACTGTTCAGAAGTAAAACTGCAAATTATGATTTCAGAAGAAAATTGGAATTTAAAAAGCCATTTGCTCGTACCACTATGAAGACTAGATGTTTATGAATATGTGGGGTAAACTCATGGAACGGTCTGGATGATGATGATCTCAAAATGAGCATAACTGTGAAACTATTTTAAAAAGAAACACAAAAGAGATTGCTTTAAAAATATATTAATGTGGAAAAGTAAATGTGTTCTGGAGTATCCAAAGAGCTATAAAAGTACAAGGTTTTATGTAAACAGGAAACAATAAGATATGAGATGTACAGATGTGTATAAGGTCGGAACTAATAAGTTAAACATCATCCTCCTCATTTTCAGACATTAATTTGGGTTTTGGATTTGATTTGGTTGTTTTGTTTAGTTATTTTGTATTTACTTTCTTTTTTGCCTTTATGATACTGTGGCATGTCTGAAATAAATGAAATATAATGAAAGGGGAGTGTTTAAGGTGTGGTCCTGCCCTTAAACTTTAGCTAAATGTTTACTTTTACATATGGTAATGATGTCTAAAAATTGAATCTTGACTGATAACAGAAGGACAGAATGATTTATATTCTTTTTTGCTTTATTTATTATTATCAAGCCATTAATATTATATTCATTGTTAAGCAGAGACATATTTATTCAGGTCTATCATGAACAAACCCTTCTATGTTTACAGACATAGGCAGAGAAGTTGTCTGAATAAATCAATAACCTTCATACAATCCAAGCAAAACAGCTCTACTCTGGTCTTGTCTGTGGAGCTGAGCGGGTACACCCAGATTTTTGTAGCACGACTTTAATCTCCTAACCTGGCTCACACTGCAAGAAGAAGGATTGTACTTTTCCTTTAAAATGTATCTGTAGCTGGTTGTTTTCTGCTGGCATGTGTTTATTTGTTTGTAATCTTCACTTACACCATATATATTTTGATGATGCATCATGAGTCAACTTGGGTCAAAGTGGCACTAATACACAATAATTGTATATTAATATTGCACACATTTAATTCTGAAAGTGTTCAACAACACAGAAATTTGTGGTAGGTGGGACATAAAGAGTCTTGAAATAGCATTTGTACGAATGTTATTGGTGTGATGTGTAAATATTTGACAGATCAGCAATGACAGTACTTCTAGTGTTTATTTCCTTTGCATTTGACTACTGCAAACTGACAAAATGATTTACATGAGATAAGATTTAATATGTTCCAATACATAACAAGATAAATTCATTATGCCAAAAATACCTGGGTGTCTTACTACATCTGGTTGCATTGTGTAATATGTGCACTGGCATGCTTTTCTGGCTCTTCTGACACGCAGTCCTGCAGTAGAAGATACATTACATGCTTCACATTGTAGCCTCAAAATGCAAGCAGCACTTTCAGCACTCATATAATGTGAGGTATATCTGCTCTTAGCATGGTGTCAATACAATTTAGGGAAATAGCAGGCTCTGTAGTTGACATCTTGCAATGGGGAAGAAGACCCCAACTTGATTACTGTTTTTTGTTGAAGTGCAGTGTTGGAAACTTTGTGCGGAAATATATCATAACATCTTTTATAATGAGTACATTTGCCTATGTAGTCCTGTCAATGTGGCGCAACATACAGTTATGGTCAAAAGTTTACATACACTTGTAAAGAACATAATGTCATGGCTCTCTTGAGTTTCCACTTATTTCTACAACTCTGATTTTTCTCTCATAGAGTGATTGGAACAGATACTTCTTTGTCACAAAACACATTCATCAAGTTTGGTTCTTTTATGACTTTATTATGGGTTAACAGAAAAGGAGACCAAATCTGCTGAGTCAAAAATATACATACAGCAATGCTAATATTTGGTTACATGTCCCTTGGCCATTTTCACTTCAATTAGGTGCTTTTAGTAGCCATCCACAAGCTTCTGGCAAGCTTCTGGTTGAATCTTTGACCACTTCTCTTGACAGAATTGGTGCAGTTCAGTTAAATTTGTTGGCTTTCTGACATGGACTTGTTTCTTCAGCATTGTCCACATGTTCTCAATGGGGTTTAAGTCAGGACTTTGGGAAGGCCATTCTAAAACCTTAATTCTAGCCTGATTTAGCCATTCCATTACTACTTTTGATGTGTGTTTGGGGTCATTGTCCTGTTGGAACACCCAACTGCACCCAAGACCCAACCTTCGGGCTGATGATTTTCGGCTATCTGGAAGAATTTGAAGGTAATCCTCCTTCTTCATTATCCCATTTACTCTGTAAAGCACCAGTTCCATTGGCAGCAAAACAGCCCCACAGCATAATACTACCACCACCGTGCTTGACGGTAGGCATGGTGTTGTTGGGGTTAAAGGCCTCACCTTTTCCCCCTTTCAAACATACTGCTGGGCATTGTGGCCAAACAGCTGGATTTTTGTTTCGTCTGACCAAAGAACTTTCCACCAGAAGGTCTTATCTTTGACCATGTGATCAGCAGCAAACTTCAGTTGAGCCTTAAGGCGGCGCTTTTGGAGCAAAGGCTTCCTTCTTGCACGGCAGCCTCTCAGTCCATGGCCATGCTAAACATGCTTGACTGTGGACACTGACACCTGTGTTCCAACAGCTTCTAATTGTTGGCAGATCTGCTTTTTGGTGGTTCTCGGTTGACTCTTCACCCTCCTGACCAATTTTCTCTCAGCAGCAGGTGATAGCTTGTATTTTCTTCCTGATCGTGGCAGTGACAAAACAGTGCCATGCACTTTATACTTACAAAACAATTGTTTGCACTGTTGCTCTTGGGACCTGCAGCTGCTTTGAAATGGCTCCAAGTGACTTTCCTGACTTGTCCAAGTCAATGATTGGCTTTTTCAGATCCATGCTGAGCTCCATTGACTTTCCCATTGTAGCGTTTGTGGGCGTTTCTATCCAATGAGCCCCATTTAAATGGCCTCAGAGAAGTCACCAGCTGTAGTCACTCATAATCACTCTCAAGAACTTAAGAGGCCATTATGAAGCTCATTTCACTAACCCTAACCTTGACTTTCTAAGTCACCAAAATTGCTAATTCATGTTGCTGTATGTATATTTTTGACTCTGCAGATTTGGTCACTTTTTCTGTTAACCCATAATAAAGTCATAAAAGAAGCAAACTTCATGAATGTTTTTTGTGATAAAGAAGTATCTGTTCCATTCAGTCTATGAGAGAAAAATCTGAGTTGTAGAAATAAGTGGAAACTCAAGAGAGCCATGACTTTATGTTCTTTACAAGTGCATGTAAACTTTTGACCACAACTGTAGGTTGCACACTCCAAGTAGTAGTTAGGATGCATGGTTTAGGAAAGGGGATGAGTTTGCTCCCTTTGAACAGCTGCCTTAACTTTCTGAAGGCACACTAATGATTAAAGCCTTGGCATGGCCTCTCTCAAGTGCTGAACCTCGCTACGAGGTGGCTCTGCCTCAGCTGCCCTCTGGTGTTGGTACTACTCCAGGCAGAAATCACTGTGTCTTCTGTCAATATGATGTTAATTACAAAATGAGCTAACCCTAACCCTATACTTGATCAAATAAGGTAGTAATGTACAGCAGGTGATCAGAATCACAGCGCAGTTTAGCATGTTTTTTTAATGGCATAATTACAATTCTTCATTGTCCAGTGAGTCGATGGTTCTGCATAAAATGAACATAATAATGTGAACATAATAAAGGCTAAATCTAAAAATCTTCCTATGCATTTATGTACAATGCTTTTCTTGAAAGAAGCGCAAATTTGATGACTTCACTGACAAGCATACCTCGAGATGAAGCAGCTTATTCATTCAAAAACAGTGGACTTGTGTCACTTTGTAATACAGTGCTACCCTCTACTGGCCACCATGCACGCAAGATATTATTTGCCATTGACTGCTCAGACTTCTGAGCACACATGTTGTGCATTTCTGGTTAGATAAAGAGTAGATCAGAATCAGGCTTTGGGCATGATCCCCTCACCAAATGCAGCTTACAAAGTATGAACAACGGCAAAGTTTGCTGCTAATGTAGCCACACAGTTCAGTTCAGTTCAGTTCAGTTCAGTTAACTTTATTAGTACCCGTAAGTAGATTTGGTTTGCAGCATTACACAGAGGCTGGCGTTCACACACAACAAGAACAATAATAATGGTAAAGTCCACATACAGCAACAAACATAACAGGCTCCACAAACTGTAAGACAACAACCACGAGGCTAAAGTTTGTTAAGAGCCACAATGGAAGGGGACAAAGCTGTTTCTGAAGCATTTTGTCCTGCAGTTCGGCACTTGAAGCCTTTGGCCTGAAGGCAGAAGCTGGGACTCATCTGAGAGAGGATGATGTTCTCCCTTTGAAATGTTCTGAGAGATCCGCAGCAGCTGTCTGTTATACAGAAAGTCAATGCTCAACTGTGGATTCCCAATCAGTCTACTAGACCATGTAATAATCTGACTCAGTCTGTTTTTATCTTTGACAGTCAGATTTCCAAACCATGCCACCAAAGAAAAAGACAGCACAGACTATAAAAGCACGATAGAACAAGGTGAGCATGGATGGACCAATATGAAATCGAGACAGTTTACGGAGGCAGTAGAGACGCTGGTGTCCCTTCTTACACACAGCCTCACACTGTTAATAGAACAAGAGCCTCACTCGATGAACTAACACATACTGCTAACACACACCCCACTGAACAATGAGCTAGTTGTCACATCAATGAAAACATAGTCTGTTACTTACCTGCACTAGACACGCTTCCAACAGATGACAGCTACCACAAGGGATTTCCTAGAGAGAATAGCAGTCCTCAAGATACATTAGTTATACTCAGTGGCAAACTCCAGGCTGCTCAAAGAAAGAAAGTAGAGCTAAGTTTCAGTCTGATTGGTCTAACTCACACTGTGTTCCGTGTCACCAAAGTTAACTGGTCCTGAAATGTAGATTTCTGTAGTGCCATCCATAGAGAAAGAGGACAAACAGACTGTGGCTAGAGTGTGAGGTGTCCCTGATGATGCTGTGAGCCCTCTGCAAGCACTGCTTGTGATGCACAGTCTCAATGAGGAAGAGTGGAGTACTGGTGATGCATTTGGAGGAAGTCAAGTCTCTAAAGATGGGTGAGAAATGGTATTGTTTCAAAATAAATAGCAAAATAAGACCATAAAAAATATCTACAGGACCTCTTTCAATAAGCAGTTGTTGTGCTGGTCATATTATTTCCTGGGCAGGCCATGTAGAGACTAACAAGACTTTGGACAGAATGGAAAGAGGGTTTCACTGGCCAAGTCTGAACACAGAGTTGCAATATTGCTGCTATTCCTGTTCAGTCTGTTAGGAAATAAAAATGTTCTCTATATACAAAGGGCAGCCACTTCCAACTGTGGATATCCTTTTAAACTGAAGAGCTATAGATATTGTTGGCCTCTTTTAAAGTGAACTGTCAAGACATGGTTAGATACTAGTGATTTGTGATTCCAGTGCTAGATATCCTGAAGCACTTCCTTTAAGTGACAACACAGTTAGACAGATAGTATGCACGCTACCACAGATTATCTCAAGACATTTACAGGTTCATAGACAGGTAAAACAGATTCCATAAAATATGCTGAAAAGTTCTTCTCCATGAATGCAAAGTTCTAGCAGGTATGTGAACATTTGCAGCTCCTTGCTTTAACAATATTGCCATCAATAATAATAATAACTAATATTTAGCGCTTTTCTAAACACTCAAAGACGCTTTGTAATTGCATTATTCATTCACTCCATACTCGATGGTGGTAAGCTACATAAGTAGCCACAGCCGCCCTGGGGTAGACTATTAGACTAGAACGTGGACGTTCTGATGAAGACAGCAGAAGCGGTCGAAACATGTCAACAAAGTAATACATCTTTTCTCTACTGAGTTGTCGGATAAAAGAACTAACGCTACTATATATAACAAACGACAAAAATGAACCTAACCCAACTGGGGTAGACTGACGGAGGCCAGGCTGCCAGTCTGTGCCATTGGCCCCTCCGACCACCAACCACTCACTCTCACATGTATTCACCCATGCTATCTCTTGGTAGGACCACCTGGCAACAGTGCTTGTGAAAATCAAGGAAACTAATCAGGTCAGAGCAAAGCTACATACTCAAAGACAGTGCCATTTTGCCAGTGCTGAACAGTGCAGAGGCACTTCATTTCTCTGCCATGGTATTACTGCTATTCAATCTCACCTGCCCGAAATTAAGTAGGTTGGCCCAGGAAATGACTTTTCAGTATTTATAAGAAGTTCTATTCCAGCAACCTGTGCTGCAGATCCCAACCTTCAACTTCAACATACTCTTTACAAGTCAGAAAAATGCCTCTTGTTAGGGAAGAGATTCCTGTTCAGCATTCGAACCATAAGCCTACCAACTTTCCTAAAAGAGAAGTGTAAGCGGCACCTCACGTATTCATTTTGTCCACCAAATTATCTCCAATTTAATTCAGAATTCTTGAAACCTCTGTGCTGTTTAGCCAACCCGTCTACATCATCACCAGTTTTGACCAGAACCATTGTAATCAAGGATGTGTTATCAACAGAGGGCATTGCATTTCCAGTTGTTCCAACCTGTAAAATATGACATATCCAATAATGTCATCATAGTTTGAACTTCCGGTCAAGGAAAATCAATTATATCTATCTATCTACCTGCCTACCTACCTATCTATCTATCTATCTATCTATCTATCTATCTATCTATCTATCTATCTATCTATCTATCTATCTATCTATCTATCCATCCATCTCTATACACACACACATATAAATATATATATATATATATATATATATATATATATATATATATATATATATGTGTGTGTGTGTGTGTGTGTGTGTGTATACACACATACAGATAATATAATAATGTTGCATATTAAGCAAACTCACATTTCGTCTACTTCTCTCCTCTGTGTTATCACGTTATATATGTTATCATATAACAGCCAGTGGGTGGATATATTTCTTTCTAATACATCAGTAATGATCACATTAAAACACACAACAGTGGTATAACCAAACATTGTTATTTTATTATCTTAAAAAGTAACACAATCCCCATTGGGTATCACATACACTACAACAACGGTAACACCAGTACGACACATCAAAGGGACTTTCAGATAGTATAGACATTTTTTTTAAAAAATCCCTCTTTTCGTTGTTTAAATTATTTGACTAGGCATGACAGATAAACATCATTTACAGGTATGACATACTGTCACCGTTAAAAACGATGTTATTGTTGAACCTCCATTTTTATAAACCACCGCCAATGTTAAGGGAAGACATTTCATGGACTGTCAGTGTAGAAAAGGGATGGACTGTTACAGGACAGTGGCTGGAGTTGACAAGGGGTTGATGTAGAACCACTGGGCCAGACAGCATGGAGGCCTGGGGTTAGAGGCAGTGCAAACATTAGACATGAGCGATGGGACTCATGACTTCCAACAGACAGGAGACTACAGCCCTACTTTACTGGTGAAACAGAGACATGAACCTCACTGTAGCTGTGACATAAGAGCCAAAACCCCTTAACTGTGGTACAAGACATAACTGAAGATTAATCTCTACTGTAGAGATTAGAATTTAAGCCCAGGTTTAGTTGTACAATGGAAACTACAACTATTGCATTTGCGGGGACAGGACATCTTCTCAATGGTAAAGGTGGAAAAGAGACAAGACCTTGAGGAGCTGGATCTAAACTTATCCCTGTACGCATGTCTTTCTGTAGCCAGAAAATTGGGGATATGGTCTAAATACATGGGTACAAATGGCACAACAGACCGTTCTGTAGAGCTGTAGCTGGGACTAGAACCCTATGGTAATGATGCAGTACATAGCACTTCCTACTGTTGGGCTAGAACAGAGACAAGGATCTTTCTACAGATCCAGAAAAAATGCACAGTATACCCATGGAATACTGACAGAAAAGTGACTAAAACTCTTTGAACCCTGTTGGCATAGTACACTACAGGCTACAATAATAGAATACTCAAAGAACAGACACGTCAATTTGATTTATCAGTAGGTCTGACAAGGATATTCGTTCCCTTTGGATTTTAGTTCCTATTATCTGTGGTGACAAAAACCTAAGAACAGCAGTCAGACAGACTGTAAATCTCTTTTGGTATTGTTTACCATTTCTTGTAATCTTCTAAACTGACAATCTTAACAACTGGCATGATAGCAGCTGGACAAGGGAGTGGAAATGAGAGCTGAACTTCTCTTTCAACTTCTGTTTTGTGTGGCACAATGAATGTCTTTGGTCCTGTTCGCACCTGGCTTTGACATGCGTCTTGGATGATCCAATCACAAGTGAACAGCCCTAAATTATGTCAGTTTACATCCCGCATTAAAATTATTAATGACATAATAAATAAATAATTTTTGTTTGCAGAGACCAAATGTGTTGGTTTTAAGTGGCAGAAAGCAGCAATGCATTTAGCAAGCCTAGTCGGCTGGAAATAAAAAGATAAGAAATCATAACAATGTGGGTATATTCTTTGGCGTGTTCCAGGCAAACCAAAACAACCAAGATGTTCTCTGGGGATTGTGGGTATTACTTGTTGTCACACTTTAATATGATGCTTCTGGCGTGCAAATGAATATGTACTCCCACTTAAGTACAGAAGATCAGTTAGGTGGGCCCTCAGTGTGGCCAAAGAAGCATTAACCTACACACTGCTACAAGAATGTGGCCATATGCAGCCCAGATTCCCTCTGAATGTGGTCTAGGCAATCAAATCACAATGTATCTTCTTGAGTGCATTCACACCTGTATTTAGAGCTATTTAGATGCATGTTAATGCTAGTTGTGGACAGGGCCTTTGAGGAGAGTTTCTGAAAATGTGTATTGCCATTGAGTAGGTGGGCAAGTGCATGAAATCACAATGTTCTCATGTACCATTAGAAAAAAATGTTGTTTGTGATGAAACAAAAACAAAAGGTTTTCCAGCACTTCGATATGTAGTGTGTTAGTGTATTTACGGTGCCCTCTAAATGTGTCTCAACAGTAGAGTGAAATTGATGTTTTGACTACTTAAGTCCTTTGAATTTGAGATCAAAACACGACAATGAGACAAGTAAAGAGTGGCTTTAGCTTTCAGTACACATTTTTTACATGCAAAAAGCAACTATAAGCCATGTGCACATAACAGATTGAAAACCTTGCAGTACTGTTAAAATACTTTTGAGGGCACTGGTTGTATATGTGCGTGTGTGTAAGACATTCACAGGCAAGAGGCTAATGACCACAATATAGTACAAAGGATGGACTATGTTTTTGCTGCTGTGGAGGTAGTTGGTAATAGTAGACAGGAAAACAACACAGGGATCAGTCCCTAAAAGAAGAGGAAATCCTTGACCTATAGGGCTGCAGGATTTGTGGAGATAGGCTGACCCAACTTACCTCAAGAGTAATTTTTATGAGACAAACACACTTCAAATGTAGGTTTAATTTCCCATTTTGCTGTGCCATAGTTATTAATTTCTCCGTCCGTCCATTTGTTCAGTCACTGTGTAATTCCTGTTCTGTTCCCGAATAAAGGGGACTAAATGATCATGGCCAAATGTATGCAGATTAAACCTACAACACACATCTAAGCAGCCATTTGATACTATATTCCAAACATGCCATCACTGTTTTTACTATGATTATTGTCGTGGCCTTTACTGACCATTATATGTTGTAGCACCAGGAGTATTTACCTCAGGGTTTGATTCAAACAGTTTGAAGAAAAACTCAAGTAACATGAAACTGACAGAAGTGCAAAGGAAAAATAAAGTCACATCCCTGCTTGTTGTGTATCACTTGTCTGGCCGTTAGGGTTTCTTTTTTGTAAATCTCATACTCTCTATTGAATTCTCAGGCGCCTCGAGTGCAATAACAGCTCTAACATTAGCAGAAACTCACCTTTTCTTATACCAAGATGTATACATTTAATTTCAAATACACTTCCCATCTATTGAAAATGGCCAGTTATTTTTGCTGGTTGAAATTTCCAACCTCTTTAAATCAGCAAATCATTTTTAACAGCTTATCTTTAAAATTTATTAGGGATGTAATTGTAACCCCTCATGTCCACTGAATTCAGCTGTGTCACACCTTCAAGCAGTCTGATTTTCAGAAATCCAGTGTTATGTGGTTCACTTGTTTTTCGTTTTTCTGCTTCAGGCATTCACTGAAATACAGGTGCTTTATTTCTAAATTTGTCTAGCTGACATTTTGTGTAGGTTTGCCTTTCTCTCTGTCCACCTACTCTCTCTGGATATAAGAAACACAAGTTTAATCACAACAATAGTAATGTAAAGAAAAAATGTATATATATGTAAAGACACTTGGTAAAAAAAAAATCTGCACATAATTAAATATTGTTTTTAAATTAACAATCAATAAATATGAGCATTTATATAGTGTATATGTAAATTAATTTATGCAGTGTAAGGTATTGTAATCTTCTGTATATACTGCCTTACATCTTAATGTCACCTCTCTAACTTTTGAAATATAATATATGTATTTATTTATTTAATTGAAATTGTCTTCTCTGTCTGTTTTCTATCTCTCAGACAAAACACTCAGTCTATTATGATAGTGGACTATAGAAATGTATCTAGTGAACACTGGCACAGCAGTTGGTACAGCAGAAAACTGTTTCACATCTACATGAGATAAACCATGATGCAGTTGCATCCAATGGACATCAGGGGTAACGTAAAAACAGAAACATTTTCATCTCTGAAAAAAAATCAAAGCAGTCTGTAATCCAAAGTCTTATCCCTGGAGTTGCAGACTGTCTATATATAACCATTGTTGGAGGGGCTAAAAACTGGTAAGGCTTCAGGTGAGCATTATAACATCCAACAGTTACAAATACAGCTCACGTTCATTCTAAGAGGGTGTCATCTTAAAAACAGTCCAGGTTACAGGTTACTCCTTTGACTGTCTAACTACCTCACAAGAGTTGTTACATTTTAGATTGATGGTCAAGGTATTCATTGTCACTTCATGTGGCACCTTAAAACAAGGGCTTTTTAAAAAAAAGTTCCACTTGAAAAAACATCCTGAAATTAGTTAGTAACAGATACAAAACTATAAGCCCAAAAAGAACAGCCAGCCTTAGGCTGTACAGATGAGAGACACTGGTGAGAATTTTGAGATCCAACATCTTTGTCAACAGACCAGAGTGAGACTTGAAAACCACTGGAAAAAAAAATTTTTTTTTTTACTCCTGCCTAAGCAGAACTGTAAATATCAGCTCTACAACAATGAGTCCGTGAACACTAACGTCATTAAACCTGCTCTAAAAATCCTCAACTGCAACTCTACCAAATTTTATGTGACAGAAATTAAACACAACAAATCATTTTTAGTCGTGGTACATAGTGGATTGAATGTGCCATCCTTGGTAACCTTCAAAAAATGGAGACGGCTGCGTACAGGGACTTCCAGGGTAGGAGGGGTTAAAGGGTGTCTGCCAGTGGTAAATGTTAGACAATAACAACCAGAGACAATAAGTGAAGTACTTGAATCAGTGAGAGTGTGTGCCATCAGTAACAGTAAAGTCAGCAAAACTGCAGCTCTTCAGTGTACAATATCAGTTGACACCAGTAGTTGAAGAAGCACTGATCTGGAGCAGTCGGAATGGTAGTGGAAATAATATAGCCTGAGATTACAGATTATACAAACATAACGCTATCAACACTCAACATGCACGCACGCACACACGCACGCACGCACAGACACACACAGACACACACACACACACACACACGTGCGCACACACACACACACACACACACACACACTTATGAGATCCCAAAAAAACAACATTACTATAAGCTGTAGAGCGACATGGTCAGGGGCTGCCCAGTGGCATGGTCTTTGCGTGTGGTGTGTGTGTGTGAGAGAAATAGAGAGAGAAAGAGAGGTTTCCTGGGGGTCTAAATTCCTGTTTGTATCTGCCTATGTCTGTATGTTTGTGTGAACAGGTATAGTTCCACAGCAGACCTATCGCAGCTCCACTGATTCAGTCAGTCTGTCAATCTAAAGATCTAACAGTCCTTGGGAGAGGGACTTGGATTTCCTGGCCCTTGTCCATTGGCTATGCACTCTGCCAAGCCCGTAGTTCTGACCCTAGACGCTGGTGATTGATGCAAGGCAGGCGCTGGGCTTCTGGAGTTTCTCTGGTTGGGTGCTGGCAGGTTCCTGAATGGCACGAAAGGAGAAAGGAGGACCGTTTGCAGCATTGATGCTGAGGTGGCCAGGGCTCAGTGCCAGGTTCTGTCGTCTGTTACTCTCCACTATTGAAGAGGTGTTAGACGCTAAGCTTTCCCTTGTTCTGCAGAGAGACAGATATACAGACTGATAAATGATACAACCACAACATTAAAGGAGGTGTGTGAAATTGCCATTACAGCTAGAGACAGAAAAGAGGAAACCAATTACAGCACTTCATACTTCTGTATGACAGATATTTGGAATAAGACTCAGATCATCAAATCACAGGGGGAATACTTGTTTACCTATGCTATGTGATGAAACAATGACTGATTCAAATTATGACTGTGTTATTGTGATTACATTTCACAGCCAGTAAATCAAAAAGAAAGACCCCTTTGTCTTCTAAATAGCTTATTTCTATGTATGTTGTTTAATTTGCTCAATAGAAGATTGTAGAGGGCAAAGATAGACTGTGCAATAATTGGTCATATACAAGTAAGAGTAGATTTTTGTGCTTGTCTAATTGGCTTCCCTGAAAGCAAAAAAAACCCCAAAAACAAAACAAAACCACAAAAAAATTAATTCAAATTTACATTTTAAGCGTTATCTTTAAAAGTAATACCTTCTCTGATTTCAGCCCCTAATGCACATGAAAACGGCATTTTTCCCCTGAAACTGAGTTTTTTTAAAACAGCTTCCAACAGATATAAATCTTAAAATGTTGGTGTTTTAGTGTAGACTCATAGACTATTTATATAAGATGAATATAGTGATTGTGACTTCACACATCGGTTTTTGAACTACCATTTTGAAGGTTCAAGTTTGGCATTCGGCCATCTCCATCTTGGTCTTGTGAAGCCAGACGAAACAAGTCAGCTGTGGATCTGACTGGAGAACCCAAGGACAATATGTATGCTGAATTATAGTGACCTATAAATCACAAGGTACCCCAACCTAAAACATGCATGCTTTATTATCCATTTTCCTCTAAATAGAAACATAATTTACAAACTGAACACCTGTCTTAAAACACACAGTCTGAACACAGTCTTAAAACTAGCAACTGAGCCCATAAACTCATTAGGAAAATGATTACTGCTGTAAAAAACTAAAGGGAGAAGAAGTCTTATTTTCTCATAGACTTCTACATAATCTGACTTCTTTTTGCAACCAGAGGAGTTGCACCTTGCTGGCTGTTAGAAAGAATGCCGAATATGTATGGACAGGCTAAGGAAAACAGTCAAAACATACAAGTCAGCCTGTAAATGAGAGGGGCTGTGTGCTAGTAAACTTAAGGGAACATTTAGTCACCTCAAACAGTTTTGGTGATTACTCATTTTAACTCCCCATATATCTTGAACATTGTCATTAATCTGTATTTATGTTTATTTTGTCAATTTATATCACAATCATAAAATGTGAATTTGGTGAGCCAGACTGTCTGTCACGCCTTACTAGATTTTGGTAGTGGTGTGCAGTTTTATTAAAACATGAAGAGATTTAGCAGTTTCTCAGTTGTTTTTGGATGCAGAAAATATGGATGCAGCCCCTTTTTTATCTTACGCATGCGTTAGTGGCTGGCATTATAGTTGGTATTGCACTTGTTAGCCAGTAACCTTTTTTCCATAGTAAGAGAATTCCAAGATAAAAAAAATAGGTTGTCAACATCTGCCAAGTTCTGTCTTTTCTTTTCCTTTATTTGAGATCCTCACTCAATACTTATTGATTATCCTGGGGCTTTTAAAACAATTGCCGTCCTTTTATCATGTTTTGGCTTTGAATGAATAAACCTCTGTTCCCAGCCCTCCTACCTTGTCTGTCCCCCTTAATGACTTACCTAGGCTCCCATCTCCTTGGATTCCCCTGTGTCTGGCTCCCCTCTGCATTTCCTGCTGCCCTGCTTGGCTTGGCTTCCAGTTAACTGCCCAAACACTAGGTCCAGGTTTTTGCTGCTTTAGTATGTATTTGCTGGCTGCATTTAGAGTTGCATAATTTTCTTTTTACTTTATTTTAGATTTCTTTTGACTTAAATGACATCTGCCCTTATAATGTAGGTGTTGCTTCATGCAGTATCTGTAAAATTGGGACATACTACTTTGTCATAATTATGCACCCTGAACTTTGTCCGCTGCAGTCTGTAGTTCAGAAAAAGCTATCATCTGTCTGTGCGTTTCAGAGAATCAAGCTTGTTTATATTGGTGCAAGACATCATGACGTATGTGATGTAACTGCACAGAGGATTGTGGGTCAAAATGGCCAGAAAAGTGTGCTGGCTTGCATACTGCAAAATTTGGCTGGATGTAGAAGGACATCTAGACATACATTGCATTTGACATACTATGCATTCATTCATACTAAAAAATTGTTCTCCCATACTATAAGTTATAGCTGTAGGGATACTGGAACACATGCTCTGTTTAACTGTTCATCTGCCTCCTACCTCAGTGCCTACTTGGGGTCACCTTCTTTGCCATGACAGTTTCATGCATACACTAAGGACACACCCTTTTTTTGCTTTTGCTGTGGGTGACTCATGACAAACTGAATGTGTTGTATTGAATTGTTAGGGACTAATACACATGGCGCCTGTTACACCCTTGAGGGACAAATGGCATGTGTTGTGGGAGAGTGCAGGTGTCGACTCCTTTGGCACTCAGTGTAATCCATCTTAACAACAACTGCTGATATAAGGATGTCAAAACTTAATTTCTGTCTTGCTTTTGTCAAATAATGAGACAGGTTTAGTTGCATCCTTCTCTAGCTGATTTAGTTAGGGTTAAAATTAAATTAAATTAAATTGTGTTTGGGGACCCTTGATAGAAAACTTTAATTTGTAGAGTACTGGAATTTAGAGAGCAAAAAAGTGGTCCAGATTCACTCATAAACCCTTTTATCTTTTTTATATCAACAAAGCTTTAACATTTAAAAGCTTCTATTTTTTTACTTGAGTAAAGGATAAATGTATTTTTGCTAAGATTATGAGCCTCTATTGTGTCTCCAGGTGCAGACCCTTACTGTTTAATGAGATGGATTTACAGGTGTTCGCTGACCATGAAGCATAAAGTCAGTGCACCTCCCTGCTGTTTAACTGCTAATTGTATCAACTGTATTTGTGAAAAAGTGCATGGTTGATCCAGAGGCTGGGAGCTGAGAGCAGCTATAGCTGTTAATGCTGCTAATTTTCAAGAACAGCAGGACTCTGATCACATACTTCTGGCAACAGCAATAAAACTAAAGTGATGAAGTACATTGGCAACACTCTGCACTAAATACAAATGCATTTTAGAGGTGTCAAAGTTCTTGCAACAGTATTGGTGGACATCTGTTCCAGCTGAGCAGATGTTTCCAGCAGCTGGACTAACCTTAATTATAGTGAACACTCCATGTAGATTAGATATGAGGAGAGAGAAGGTGCACTTCTTCCATTTATTTTATTATTGATTGTTAACATGGCCAACTATCAGCCAAGGAAATTGCTAAAAATTTGCATTCCTAATACACTGCACTTCATAGATGCAAAACCACAATGCCTGTAACAGTCAGTAAAGTGACATATTATTCACTGTTTCTTATATATTAAAAATAGTGAATTAACAAATGATTTTGGAAAAACCCTTTGGGTTTTAGTTATTCAGAAATGCAGTTATGCACAGTAACTGCAGAATAGTATAAGTATGTATGCAGAATGTATATGCTTGTTCTCACCGTGGTGAGTTGAATCCACTGTCAACAGTGACAGAGCTGGAGTCCATGCTGTCCAGTCTAGCAGAGTGTGCTGATTGCTGGTTCTGACTGGGCTCGGAAAGGTTCTCTTTAGCACCAGGGAAGGTGAGGGTTCTTTCAAACCTCCTCTGAAGATCCCTCTCCTTCTCTCTCTCCAACAGCCACTGCATGGTCCCTGCTCCACCTCCTCCCATCCCAGAAACACTTCCTCCAGGCTTTTCATCCTCTCCTCTACTTTTAGCGCCCCCCTCCTCGAGTTCATCGTCATCTGAGACATTGTAGTAGTCAAAGGAGGCCTCTGCAGCACTGGATGTGGATTCAATTCCCTGTGGGGCAGCAGATGGTGTTGCCACTAGGGGCTTGGGAGCTTCAAAGGCCTCCTGGCAATCAAGAGCATCACAGGATGAGGACAGAGTAGAGGAGGTGAGGGCCGTAGGTTTTCTCAAAGAACTATAGCCTGGCAAAGGAAGGCTAGGAGGAGGTTTGAAAAGTGTATCTTTACTAAAGATCTCCTTCCGTTTCTCCTGACCAGAGGAGGCACTGTGGGGAGGTCGTCCGTTAGAAAGAGTGGGGTCAGGAACAGAAAGAGGTATTGGAGGCAGGCTGCCACCCTTAGGTCCCACTTTTGGCAAATCCTCCTTGTTTTCCGGTGGATGGGATGTTTGTCTATCTATTTGCCTGTCAGTCGTTTGCCTATCAATGCTGCCTGGTTTTAATCCATCGTGGCTGTTTTTGCCCAGAGTTCCCATTGGGTTTGTTCCTGTGAGAATTGCCTCAGTGGAACCAGAGCACTGAAAGTAATCATCAGGAGGGATGGAGGCAGTCAGTGGTTTGGGGGAGTATACTGGTAGGCTGTCCCTGCTCTTATTGTTCTCCAAGTTCCTACCACTGTCCAACCCAAGAGCATCCCCAGGCACCTTAGTGGAGGGGGGGGTGGCACGAGAGTAGTGAGAAGAGCTCTGATTAGCTCGCAAGGTGCCATCATCAGTATAGTAACGACTTCGGTCATCATAATAATCAGGTGGTCCAATCAGTCCAGCTCCAAGTGGTCCTTTAGAGTTGTCCATAGATCTGGAACGTTCCTTGGCCTTGTCGCTGCGTTCATTCCGAGACTTCCTCTCCTGGGTGTGGGAGTGTGAGCGGTGGACTTTTGAATGGTGGGCTGATGGGCCATGGCTCGGCTCGGGGAAAGGCATTTCTGTGCGTCGCTTGGCAAGTTCTCCAGATACATCCCACTCTGGTGTGACAGGCAGGTGGGACGAGTCAAGAATGTTGGGGTTGCTATGTGCCAGGTGAAGGCGGGCCCTTTGCCGCTCCATCGCCAGGGCTTGTTCTCTTGGTGACCGAGCCAGTGAGGATGAGTAACCTCTGTAGTCTCTGTCAGCCAACTCTAGGTGGGAACTGTCACTTGGCTCACATCGAGATGCCCTTGTCTTGCTATGTGAGCGGCTGAGTTTGGTCTGAGATTGCTTTCTATGCCTACCCCCACTTCTTCTGCTCCTGGAGCTCTGATTGGCTGATGATACTTTGCTCCTCTGAGCACGTTCTTCTTCAAGACGCTTCATGACTGCTGTGTGCCGAGCGAGGTTTTCCACAGTAAGGTCAGGGTTGATTCTACGGATGATCTCCATCTCTATGTGACGTGGCAACTGGCTGGGCACTTCCTCGTCACGGAGTGGCCATTCCTCTGGGGGGAACTGTGCAGAGAAGGTAGCGAGCTGCTTGGCCTTGTCCTTCTTAAAACTGAGACGAAATAACTTCAACCCAAACTTACGACTTCCTGCACCACTTCCTCCTCCTTGTTTCTCTATATCTCCAGTTCCTACTCCTCCACCCCCAACCCCCCCTCCTCGGTGTTTAGTGAGAGTGTCCGTCTTGAATGGGAACCCAAGGGTGCTGCGGCTCTTTTCTGCGTTGCCTCCTGCTTGCTGAGGAGGTGTTTGTGGTGAGTGTGGTGATGAGTACACCTCTCGGTGGTCTTTCGGTGATCTGCGCTGCAGGGTGGTATGGTGGCTAGGGGGGTCGTCTCCACGGTAACTGCTGTTGTAAAAAGAATCCCCAGCTCCCCCACTGTGGTTTTGACTGGACTTTGGGTGTGCTCGATCTCTCACCCCCCCAGAGGTAGATGGGGTAATGGTGCCAGAGAGTGGGGAGGTGCACTGTGTCTGCTGATGCTGCTGTTGGTTCTGATGTTGGTGTCGGTCAGTAGAGCGCTCATCTAAGTGGTACCACTTGGAACTAGTTCGGATTAGGCTTGGAGTGATAAAATAGGTCTGAGGGGTTACAATAAAATATCCGTCGTGTGTTGGGTAGATTTTCCGCTCACGGACCAGCATGCTTAGCGTGTGGTGCAGAACCTCCTCCGTTGGTGTGGGAACACCTGAGCATAATCAGAGACATGAGGCAGTTAGAACAGTGACATCTCACACAGGCCTTGTCTTGTGTGAAATGTCTTTTCATCATTTCATTGTCATCACATTTAACTCAAAGAAATTACAATTGCAATTATTTTATGATTTTCCCTATATTTCATAGAACAAATAAATATATGCAAACATCACACAACACAATAAAAAACAATAACTCTTCCAAACAGTGCAGCGTACAACTTAGAAGTATTTCATATTTGGTTTATGTGCTTCCAACTACTATAGATTACTTGAAAATTACTAGAAAACTCTTGGAAATGATCTAAAATGCAGGAGTAAACAGAATATAAAAATATACTTTTCTAACATGTCAAAATCAAATATATTTATAAGGCACATATAAAACAACAGCACCAAAGTGCTACACACTTAAAATAGCAGGCCATAACACACAACAAAACACAATGACTAAAAGACAAATCTGAATAAAAGACAAAAACGTAATAAGAATACACAATAAGAGATAAAGTCAGGGTGTCGAGCTCTGCCTAAATTAAATGCCAATAAAAAGAAATGGGTTTTAGGCAGCGAGTCAAAAGTTTGCAGAGTCCGGGCAGTTCTGACATAAAAAGGTAGATTGTTTGAGAAGTTATTGTGCTGGTGTATGAAGATTTAACAGTTCTGCTAAATATGGTGGCACCAACCCATTTAAAACAAACAATAAAATCTTAAAAATAACCCTAAAACCAATAGAAAAAGGACAGTGATGTGGTATGTAATCATGCTATCTGTTTTTCCTGTTAACAGATAAACAGTTGCATTTTGCACCAGCTTAAGACATTGATGAGACATAGAGGCATGAATGTCCAAGTCTTTTGGACAGAGATACAGCTTTACCTTGGAAAAAAGTCTTAACTGAAGAAATTTATCAAATTTAAATGTAAAAGATTATACTATGATTTTTACGAAAGAGCCGAAAGGCCAAAGGCCCAAAGGCAAAAAGCGCTGTCTGTGTCTATCAAATATATTGGTCTTTTTTCATTAAGCCATTCAGCAAGGGCTGCACAGCCAATGGAACATAAGCTAGGGGTTATCAGAACCTTACAGCACTTGGTTGTGAATGTCCTTACCAATGCAGAAGTAAAAGAGGAGAGCACACACATATTGAGAAAGACACGTTGCGGTCTGTTGGGGTGCTAGCATGACTGAGAGGAACAGGCGACTGGACTAGTGGATGAAAAAGGCTATCTCTGTGCTTGACAGAGTCTTTGACTCACTAAGGACTGTGACTGAGAGATGCAGCACAGTGTAGTCCATCCTTAACAATGCCCTTAGCCCTTTCCACAGCATCCTAGCTAGATACAGCAGCAGCTACAATGAGTGGCTCATCTCACTGCGCTGCAACACTGAACGGTACAGATCCTTTGTCCCCACAGCCATTAAGCACCACAACATCTCGGTCAAGGGCAGTGGCTCATGACCTTGGACCGATGGCTATCACACTCCAGTGTCTTAACTGTGCAATAATTTCAGGTTCACCAGGTCCCAGGCAACCTTTCTGCATGCTTATTATTTCTATTGTTATACTGTATTAATACTTTTTTTAAATGGTTCCAGCTCCATCTTTTTTTTCTTACATCTTAACTTGTTTTTTCTTCCAGCACGATTTGCATCTTATCATCCTTAAATATAATGTGTCAGCTAACGGATACCTTTAATTTCCCCATAGGGAAAGAATAAGATATATATCTATTTATCTACATCTAAAGAAATTTGGAAAAAAACAGCACTAAAGCAAACAAAGTAAAGAAAAGGTGGTGGCAACCCAACAACATTGTCATTTAGTATGTAGCTGGTGTGTCTGAGAAAGATTTTTTCCAAAAACATGCTGTATTTGGAAAAAATCCATCCTTTTGGAAAAATCCAGTGCACTTCAGCACCAGCAACACTCTGAGACAAAAACACGTGCCTTTGAAGGATAAAGCACCCACACACAAGCACAGGAATGTTATGTGTTCAGTCCAATGCAGCAAGGAGTGCACAGACTTGTATATAGATGAAACTTAAGAAAAACTCCACAGGTGCATGGCTCAGCACAGGACAGCCAGCTCCTCTGGAAAAGACTTAGCAGTCCATCTGCATCTGAACCCTAAGGGACACTCCTTTGAGCACAGCAATGTACACATTGTGCACAGTGAGAACAGGATGTTTGAGAGAGGAGTGAAGGAAACCATCTATGTGTAGCAGAGTAAGGTGCAGAACATTCTAAAGTAACACACAGACAATCCAGAAACTGTTTCTCAGAGCTGTAAATTTGGTGAAAAACCATTTCAGAAGACAGCTAGCCCAAAACTTCCACCTACATGGAACATCTGCATATAGGATGTTTAGATCAGAAGTACTACTCACGGCCCTGTTGGATACAACAAGATGTCTCCCTCCTCCACCAGAATCTGATAAGGTTCATAAACAGCCAGTTGTGAGGAAAACCAACCCTCAGGAGGAGGGGAGATGGTTTTCTTCACAGTGACCTTATGACCTTTCTCCCCTCCTAACACCCAAAACTTTCTTCACAGGAATGAATTAAACCCTTCAAAATCCTAAAATTAAGGAAATCCAACATCACTGGAGTGATGATCCCAAAATCTGGACTCAATCTGTGGTGCCAGGTTGATGAGGGCCAGCATGAAGGAGAACACATCGAGTCTGAAGTGTTTGTGGAAAATCACACATGAGACACAAACATCATTGAATGTATATGCTTGTATTTTTTAGTTATATTATAAGTTTACTCACTTTTATGCAGCCTAAAAGTCTACTATTTGTAAGTTTATTCTTGTGTTTGCAACTTTAATTATTATCTCAGGAACCATATAAGACACACATAGTATGTGTGATACCATTTTAATCACCTGTTCAGTGGGATTTCAGATGTGTGATCATCATAGACATTTAACAACTGAATTTTTATATTATCGTAAATGGTTTTAAAGTATTTACTACAGGTATTTGGCTTCTGACCTCTCCTGGACAGTGTAGCTCAAGACCACTTGGGATGGACACATCTATGATTGGTCAGATGATGATTAGAATTTGGCTCCAAACCTTTCTATATAAAAAAAAAAGTCACTGGAATGCGACTTGGGCTTTTCTTTTCTTTGCATGGTTCTTTTTGTTATATGATGGCTTAATTTCAACTCGGGCTTAAAAGAAACCATGACTTAAAATTTAGGGCATGTTACTTAATTAATTTTACTCTGCTTTTTTATACTTATTAAGGATTCTTGTCTACAACTTAAGCTGAGCTTTGTTTTTCCATGATTAACTTATAGTTGGCTTTCTTAAGTTAATTTTAATAATGCAACAGCACGAACATCGTCTTTATAACTCTGAGCGTCGACTCTTAGTGTTTTTACTATGGCACATTTTTGCAGCGCAACTATACCAAAGGGCCACCTTGTCTCTGCATTCCAGCTGTGGCCTCCCTGTCCCTCCTACAAAGGCTACACAAGTATCATTCTCCTTCTGCTAAATGGATGAATTTATAAATTACAGTTGGCTTCCAATTCCAGTGATTCTAAATTCCTCACCTTTCTACCAACTGCTTCCAGTGACAATCACAGTTAATTAGTTTATCTACATTTATTCATTTACTGTCTGTTATTTGGTACGTCATTGTTGTTTCTTGTTTGTCTGTAGTGATAGTTAATAAATGTTTGTAAATAATAATTGTTGGTTGTACCGCGTTTGGGAACTGGAGGTCAATGAAATCAGAGTTCGATAAGGACACTGATCAATAAAAGTACATTATTAATAAGTTATTAATATTCAATCTGAGGTATTAATTAAACAATTAATTTCCGAATAAATATTTGGTGGTGCCCCTGATGAACGAGTGTAATTTTAATCACAAAGTGTAGTTTCTACATATATTGGTTCCCGTGTATGACGCTATTTTCGCTACATATGTTAAACTGGAACAGCCATCCCTAAAGAGAGAAGGAAGTCTAGGATGCCATTTGTCAAACCCTTATATTGTTATGTTGAGATCTCCCCCCACATAGTTTTACCACCAATAATATCTTGAGTTACTCCGACCTGGTAGCACCACAACCATTGTTGTTGTTGTTGTTGTTGATATTACACCTGGATGCACTAAATATTAAAATATGTTGCTGCAAGACTAAAATATGCATTGATCTCATTAAAGTTGACCCCCTTCTGTGGTGTTAAACGATGAGTATAAATGCAGACAAAAAAAAAAAAAAAAGATATTACACCTGGTTTCATAACCACTCACACCTTGAGGCACAGGAGCTTTGGGTCATTAATGAGTCATGAGCCAAGTAAGTTTGGCATGATTATACGCATCTGAAACTCCCCATCAGACAGTTAGATCTGAGGAAGCCTATTTGGACAAGTGGTGAAACATCTTCAAAAACCTTAAAAGTCCAGTTGCTTTTACTGAATCTCCTATGATTTCAACAATATGCTACACCCACAGACAAACTATGAACGTTACGTGCTGTTGTAAAATCTGCTTGTTATTAAGTTATGGCTTTCTGTGAAGCACAATTTGTAATGTGGGCTTATAAAGGTGCTCTACATCCATGGCATGGCTGGTGGGGGTCCGGCCCCCTCCGGGTCTGGGACAGTAGGCATGGACCAACATCTGGCTTACCAACTCCTGTCGAGCCCCCTTTCTGAGAGCTGATGGGACCCGCCTGATTGTGCGGAGTCACTCTTCAGACTTTGCACTAAACTCACGCCCTTTATACATTTCTCTCTCACTCCTGTCCTCTGGCGTCCTAACTCTGTATACTGTTAGGACTTCTTGTCTCCAATTTGTTTCTGTGTTGATTATTTGTTCCCAATTTTCAGATGTGGGATCGGTTGTTGGGAATGACACAGCATTTTACAGCACTCTTGTAGGATTCAAATAGCACTGCCCATCTGTACCCTCCCCGTTCATCTTGTCTTGCCCTGTCCTTCATTTGTTTCCCCCTCAATTCACTGAGGTGCTGCACTGCCCCCTCTGGCTCATGATAGAAAAATTCAATAAAGAATGATAGCTCAGCCAGTGATGGTCATACACATGCATTAAATATTAATATATTTTGCTGCAAGACTAAAATATGCATTGATCTCATTAAAGTTGACCCCC
Organism: Dascyllus trimaculatus; assembly: GCA_024666655.1. Lineage (NCBI taxonomy): Eukaryota > Metazoa > Chordata > Actinopteri > Pomacentridae > Dascyllus > Dascyllus trimaculatus. The sequence continues at coordinate 3,198,055 of CM045457.1, forward strand.
TTCTGTGGTGTTAAATGAGTATAAATGCAGACAAAAAATAAATAAATAAATAAATGAATGAATAAATAAAATAAAATAAAGGTGCTCTACAAATAATAATTATTATATTGAAATGATCAAAGTGAAGTTCATACAGTAGGCCTATTCCAATCTTTAGGAGCCTACTGCTCAACCATCTCTGATTTACTTAAAACTACCATATCATAAAAGAATATAGGTATTTAAAATGGTATCTGTGGAAAAGTAGATTGACATATTAAGTACTTTTTAAGATAATTTTTTTAAAATAAAGTTTTCCGTTGACCCGCTTTCAGTACATTTCAGGGTTCAGGTTCAGGTTATTTTATTTATACCCGTAGGTAGATATGTTTTGCAGTCAGGCCAATTCATCCTTTTCAAACTCGAAGCACAAACATATAACAAGCAAACCAACACAAGCTGTCTGTACATGATAAAGATACCCTTGGTTCCACAAATCAGGACATAAAAGATAAAAAAAAAAGTCATGATTTAAAATGGAGGTAGCTATCGTCTGTACCTGTCAACTGTACAGGGAAGCAGAACGCAGCTGTGGTTCACCCACTAGACGACTTGACCGTGTAATGATTTGGTCTATGGACTTTCTTTGTTTTAAAGTTGCCTGACCAAACCATGACACTAAATAAAAAGATATAATAGACTCAATAAAAGCACAATAAAACATGGTCTTAATGGTTTAGTCAGTATGTAAGTTGCAAGCTTCCTCAGACAGTGTAAGCGCTGCTGACCCTGTTTGCATACCACTTCACAGTTCTCTTCAGATATCAATTTATTGTCAATGACAGTCCCAAGATATTTGTACGACTCCAGACACTCAGTGGTCTGACTTTTGATTAAAGTGCTCTCGTATCTATGAGTTTTCCTCCTAAAATCAATCAACATGTCTTTAATTTTAGTTGTGTTTAGTTGCAGACAGGATTCCTCAAACCAGTGGACAAAATCATCAATTACTGGTCTGTGGCTGCTTTCGCCATCCTGGAGGAGACTGAAAATGACTGAGTCATCAGCGTACTTTATGATGCTTCTGTTGTCATGTCTGCTTTGACACATGTTAGTGTACAGGATGAAGAGTAGTGGTGACAACACGCACCCTTGCGGAGAGCCAGTGGAGGAGCACTTTTAGTCAGGCAGTGCACTGTTGACCCGAACTCTGTGTCCTATTGGTTAAAAAATCTAGAATCCAACCCACTAGATTCTTACTCAACTCAAATTGTTGTAAAAGTCTTTCAACTAAAATGTAAGGCTGAATTGTATTAAAAGCAGAAGAAAAGTCCACAAATAAAAGCCTAGCATGTCCATCCATCCATCCATTATCTATACACTGCTTAATCCTCTGTAGGGTCACGGGGGGGCTGGAGCCTATCCCAGCCAAGTTGGGCGAAGGCAGGGGACACCCTGGACAGGTCGCCAGCCTATCACAGGGCTACACATTGAGACAGGCAACCAAGCACACTCTCATTCACACCTACGGACAATTTAGAATAATCAGTTAACCTCAGCATGTTTTTGGACTGTGGGAGGAAGCCGGAGTACCCAGTGAGAACCCACGCTGTACAGGGAGAACATGCAAACTCATCACAGAAAGATCCCAGGCGTCCTAACCAGGGTGTGAACTGGGGATCTTCTAGCTTGAGGTGACGCTGCTAACCACCGAGCCACCGTTCAGCCCAGCCTAGCATGTGTCCCATTTAAATCCAAATGTCTAAAAAGCATGTCGAGCAGAGTGACTGTGGCATCCTCCATTCCTCTGTGGGGTCTACATGCAAACTGCAATGGGTGTAGTGCATGTTCAGTTTGCCTTAGGACCTTAGATCTGGTCAGTTTCTCAAAGATTTTCATTAAAACTGATGTCAGAGCTATAGGTCTAAACTCATTTAGCATTTTAGGATGGCTGGATTTTGGAACTGGCAAAACTACAGCATCTTTCCAGACTTTACACACATGTTGTGTCTTTAGGGACTAATTAAAGATGTAATGGAGCACAGGAGTCTGTTCATGTGCACAGGACCTCACTAAGCAGCCGCATATATCATCTGGGCCGTGACTTTTATTCACTTTTGCTGCACAGAACTCCTTTTCAACATCCTGCAGCTCAGCTCAATATTAAAGTGCAAAGTGTCTTTGAGTTTCTATTTCAGTTCCCGTGTTTCTGTACTAAAATCAAAGGAATCAAAACGGCAATAAAAACAACTAAGACTATTACCCAGCTCTGTGTCTGAGTTAAAACCATCTAAAACGACATGATTACTGCGCTCTGTGTTCTGAAGGCCTGCAGTACTTTTCATGCGTGCCCAGGCTGAGCCTAGTTTATTTGCTGCCATTTTATCTTCCAATTTTGATTTATAATTCTGTTTTGCTTTTAGAATTTCTACCTTGAGCTCTTTTGTAGCAGCCTGCTGATCAGAAACAGTCCCCTGTAGGCAAGTGCTTTCCTGCACAAGCAGGATTTTGCTGATTTTGTGACCCATGGTTTGTTTTTTGCATGTATTTTGACACATTTACATCGGATGATCATATCCCTGCATGTGACACTGACCAATGAGTACAAATCATCCCCGCAGGACGGCGAGAACCCATCCCAGTCTGTACAGCTAAAACACTCCTGTTTTAGGCATGGCACAGATTCATGAGTCCAGACCTTTATGCCCCTGATCTCTGTCTTCTCTCTATTTAAAACAGTTTTATAGGTGTAGCATAACTACAGTTTACAATTGAAATTGCACTCGTTAATGAAGGGACACCACTTAGACTTACAATAGGCGTCTAAGAAACCTTTATCAAGAATATTTTAGGTTGAATAATCATAAATTTATCAAATCTACTTGTATTGATCAATCTCATTACCAAAAGTCGTAAATTCTGATTTCATTGACCTCCAGTTCCCAAACAAAGAAATACATGGCAGAACCGATGATAATTATACACAAATATTTATTAACTAACACTACAAACAAACAATAAACAACAATGACGTAACAACAGACAGTGAATGAATGAATAAATGAATGAATGAATGAATGAATGAATGAATGTAGATAAGCTAATTAACTGTGATCGTCACTGGAAGCAGCTGATAGAAAGATGATGAATTTAGAATCACTTTGGAATTGAAGCCAATCATAATTTATAAATTCACCCGTTTAGCAGAAGGAAAATGATACTTGTGTAGCCCTTTGATGGAGGGAGAAGAAGACTGCTGCAGGATGTCCAGCTGTGATGATCTGCTGGATGCGTCAGATCAGGAACGCAGAGATAAGGAGGCACTTTGGTGTAGTCATTTGTAAAAATGTGCCAAAGTACAAACACTAAGAGTCGAAGCTCATAGTTAAAAGAAAATGTCCGTGCTGTTGCGTTATTAAAGTTAAAGTTGACTTAAGAAGTCTAACTTCAAGTTAATCATAGAAAAAAAAGCTCACGTAAATATTAAGAACCCTTGTTTAAAGTCGGGCTGTGTAAAGAAAAACTCTGTAAAGAGTTTTTGGAAAAGTCTGTTTAGTAAAAATCCTGATTTAAGAAAAAGCCAAAAGAAAAAAAGCAAAAACCCAAGTCAAAGTTGCATTCCAGTGACTTTCTTTTATATAGAAAGTTTTGGAGCCAAATTCAAATCAGCATCTGACCAATCGTGGCTGTGTCCATCCAAGGGGGAGGTCTGAGCTTCACTGTCCAGGAGAGATCAGAGGCCAAATACCTTTAGAACTTATTTTAAGATCATTTCTTAAACATGCAAATCCAATAGTAAATATCTTTGATGATCACAGATCTGAAATCTCACTAAATGTGTGATTAAAATGACAGCAAACATGATATGTTTATCTCACATGGTTCCTGAGATAATAATTATAAAGGATATAACACAAGAATAATCTCACAAATTATAGACTTTTAGGTTACATGAAAGTAAACTTGTAATGTAACTACAAATGCAAGAAATACACATTCAATTATAAGAAAAATACAACTTATACGTATACATGCTGAGGATAAAAGGTCTCTCTTTCTCGCTGTGTGTCTTTATGGTTGTGATCTGTGACAGAGAGGAGGGGATGTTGGTGTCTTGTGTATGAGTCTCAATAAACACTTCAGATTCAATGTGTTCTCCTTCCATGCTGGTCCTGATCAACCTGGTATCACAGAGTCCAGATGTTGGGATCATCACTCCAGAGACGTTGAATTCTTTGATTTAAATATTTAGAAGTGTTTAGTTCAAATCATCAAAGAGTTCCTTGTGTTAGGAGGAATGTCATCTCTTCTTCTCCCGAGGTGTGGTTTTCCTCACCATTGGCACTTTTATGACCCTTATCAGATTCTGGTGCAGGAGGGAGACACCCTATTGTCTCCAAAAAGGGAGTGATTTAGGTTAGCTGTCTCCTGAAATGTTTTTTTACCCAATTTACAGCTCTGAGAAACAGTTTCTGGATTATCTGTATGTTGACTTGGAATGTTCTGCTCCTTTGTACGCTACATAGGTAAGCAGCAAATGCACACAGCTGTGATCAGAGGAGCCCAGAGGAGGGAGGGGAAGTGACTTATAGGCCCCCTCTACAGAGCCATAGCAGGGGCCCAACATATTTTCCTGCCTGGTTGGACACGTAACATATTGATAAAGTTTTAAGAGTCTTTTTTAAAAACACATGACTAAAATCCCCAAGAATAAAATTTGGAGCCTCCAGAGAAATCTCCTGCAGCCTCTGTACTGTGTCAGAGACAATGCTGGAGGTGGAGACGGTGTCTGTCCTTGGATGAATGTAGACAGTCATTACTAAAAGTTGGAGAAACTCGTGGGGCAGGTAAAAGGGACACAGCAATACGGACAGAAGTTCCACATCAGCCGTACCGTCACTAACGCTCATTATTTGAAAACTGATCCGTTCAGTTCAGTTCATTCACCAAAAATATGAACGCATTCATGCACAACACTGATCAGGGTAAAGATTATGTATGACTAAAACGTTATCAGAAATCCTGGGGTTAATTCAGTTTATCATTTCAAACAATTACAAAACAAAAAGTTCACTGGGCACCATCTTGACACAAGCAAGGGATGATCGAAACTCTTGCAGAGTGTGTTTATAATGCTGAAAGTAACTACTGATGCAATGCTGCATCAGCACCTTGGTGTGTTAATCGTATCTGTTTTATCCCATGTAATCTATAAGAAATATTGTGATCTATTCAGATTATTCGGACAACGATTCCAGTTTTAACACGTGATGCACTTTCTTGGAACACTTGCTGATATATATAATATTTCATTCAAATTTCAGATAAAAGATTTAAACATTTCATAAAATACATCTTTAGCTTTTCTATATGGACATGTAAAAATTGTGTAAAATTGTGACTTAAAATTTCAATTCCAACCTTGATAAAGAAGCAAATTTTTTTTACTGGGATGTTGATGTTTATATATTCTGCATGAAACAAAATTGTGAGAAATATCTGAGATACACTTTTATGTTCAGAAAATTGCGGTCTTACTACGCCAGACCCAATTCAACAACGTCTGCAATTGCAAAGTTTTGCAGCTTAGTGGACGTGCAGATGCGTTATCTTTGCATCACAGTTGTCTTTTACTATAGGAGTAGTCCTTCACATCTTTCCTTGACCTTATGATGTTTTCCATCAATGTCAAGGAAAAGTGTTTAGGAAAAGACATAGGGTGTCATTTTTTATTACAAATCAACGGCAGCCATGCTGTCTCTCCTCATTTTCCTTGCCATAACAAACCTCTCCCTGTCTCTCTCCATTTCTTTCCCAAGTATCTCTTTCTCACTCCCTCTGTCAGTCTGGAGGTATTACTGCCAGTTACATCATGGCAGCCTTTCAGTGCAGCCAGAATGATGCAATACCAAACTGCAAACATAGAAACAAACACATGCACAGCGTTTCCACTCGATCTTGCTGATAAGAAGGATGAGCAGAGGGAAGGTTAAGACAGAAATAGGCTGGCTGTGAAAATCCTAACATCTACACACTCATAATTGCACACTGTATATACAGCGGTACTTCAAAAAGTTCTCTGCCTCACCTGGAAAAAGGGGCATAACTGTATACTGTTAAGCCTTTTACCGCCATCCACCAAAACTTAAATGTTCGAAGCAATCAAGGAAAAAAGAAGAGGAAAGCTTTAAGCTGACATGTTGTTGTTCCAGGACAATGCACTCGTCAACACAGCACAGGTGGCAGAAACAACCAAATGTGACTTTTAATGGCTGCCTCATGAACCTTAGTCACCCAGCCTGGCACGGTCTGACTTCTACCTGTTTCCCAAACTAAAATCCCACTTTTTATTTTCAGAATGTTGATTAAGTCATCCATGCTGTTGAGGACTATCTTCCACAAAGCTATGGGGAATCAAGTGTATTGAAGCTAAAGGAGACTATAATACAAGCTCCATCTTTCTTCTATGACATTTTCTGGTGAATACCCTTGTATATAATAGTAAAAATAGTAAGAATAATATTACAACTGGAACAGTTATAGTAACTCAATGACATAACTAGAATGCACTCAAGGGAGATGCAGACCCATGCTGGGTGCCCTTCCTAAACATGGCAGGTAGCGCTGCGACCTTGACCTTTGACCTGTTGCCCCAAAATTAATGGGTGACCAGGATAGGTCAAGATCAACATCTATGCTGAGATTGATCATCCTATCTGTATTTGTTATTGAGTTATGGTACAGACATACACACCCACATACATAGATACATACAGGCAGACAGGCAGACAGATGGTAGTAAGTTCAAGGTCAAAGGTTAAGTTCAAAGCCAAGAGGTACAATGGGGTAGTCCTACCCTTAGATACACCAAAGTTCATCATTGCAAGCTTCTATAGTAGATTATAAGGTGATTTTTGCACTAAGAAGCCCTGCGACCTTGACCTTTGACCCTTTGACCCCAACATTAATGGGTGACAAGGGTCAGTCAAGATGAACATGTATGCCGAGTTTGATTATCCTATCTCTATTTGTTTTTGAGTTGTTCTTGGTGCAAAAATAGCCGTCCACATACATACAAACATACATACATACAGATGGACAGACAGACAGACAGACAGACAGATGGCCGTGACCGCCCTGACATGGCCACACATCTGACATGCGCACACCTGAGCATGCACACACACACTTCCTTCTCTTTCTCTCTCTCTCTCTCTCTCTCTCTCTCTTTCTCACTCACTAACACACTTGTACATACTTACACTACTTTCTTGTTCTTTAGAAAGTAAATTTTGTTGGATTATACTGTATCATTATACTGTATACAATCCATATGGATTACATTTACTTAAGTGTTTATGGTGATGTGCAGTGCTTGGTGTCCACGAAACACAATGTCTAGTCTGATGGCCAAAAAGTTGTATTTTCTCCCATCACCCATCAGCTGCTGGAGTTTTTAACTCCTTCAGAGGAGTCATGGGTGTCTTGGTGGTCACTTTGTTTTTGAGGGTGGCCTGCTCTAGGCAGATTTATGCATGTGGCATATTCTTTCCATTTCTTAATTATGGGTTTTACTGAACTCATGCAGGATTACGGGCATACTACCAGCATATTGCCATTAACGGATACTGGACACTAATGAGGTGAAAATAGCAATGTGCAGCATCAACAAAAAGAAAGTAGCAGGCACCGAAATATGATCCACTGACAGATAAAACACAGATATCAAAAAGTTATTTGAGAATAGTTTCATATTTTGTTTATATTCATGTATTTTCTGTAAAAAAAAAAAAGAACAAGATTGTAATTTTTAATGACAATCGTGATTTTTTTCTTCATGTTTCTTTAACAGTATTTTTTTTTGGTTGCTGTCAGTATTTTTTTTTCTTTGCCACTGGTTTTAGTTTCAACTCTGTGTCACTGTTTTGGCATGGAGGAAAAAGGTTTGAGAAGAAGGCCAAGGAGTGCATGATTTACATATGTATGGGGCTCGCGTCCCTCTCCCAAACCCAACGGTCAATGAGTGGCATTTGCATTTTTTTCAAAACTATGTCATTCTATTTTTTACTGTGGAAATAAAGCATGTCACTCATGTCAGGGATGCCAGTGGGTTCAGCAGGAAGCTCTCCTGTTTATCCTACCAACACATCACTGTCGACCTCTTCATGCAACAAACATTATCACTAGGTTTGCAATGATGCAACAATCATGAGCCTGATTTCTAAAAATACTTCTAGCATATAGAATTGAAGTGCAAAACCTGACAGCCTGGTGTTCAGCCAACAATCTCATTCTAAAGATTAAGAAAACAAAAGAGACTGTAGTGGACTTCAAGATGACAAGTCGAACAAACCCAGCACAGCCTGCATCGAGAACACAGCTGTATAGAGAGTGTCCAGTTTGTAGCGGTTCAACCAAATAACTCTTTAAAGACAAGTTTTAAAATTTGTGGAGACACATAACAGCAGGCCTCTCTTTGTTCATCCAGACCACCACAAGCATTGGTAAGATTCAGCAGTAGCTCTTTTTCTTTAGGAAGCTAAGGAGAACTGGTCACAGAGTGCCACGGAGTCTTCTGGTCAACTTTAACAGGTGCCTTGTAGAAATGACATCCTCATCACAGTGTGGTTTGTTAGCTCCAAAAAGAAAGACCAGAAGGCTCTGCAAAGCGTCATTAAACTTTGCAGAGCAAAAGCTTAATGGCTGATTAGCTGCTGGCTACTGGGGACGTTTGCCAGGTCTGGTGTAAGTGCAGGACCACCAGTTCCCTCTAGCAGGTGATACAGGGTAGTACAGACACGTACGAAAAGACTGGATAACAGCTTTTTCCCCCCAACATGCCAGATTCATCCCCACCTCCTCATTCACATACAAAGGCTTACTGACATGGTGCAGCAGAACAGCTGATTGGACTGATTACACTGAAGATATGTTATTAAAAACACAATATACTGATGAATATTGGAATAAGGCAAGTAAACTACTCTCTCACCAACAATGCCAGACAGCCCTAACGAACCAAATACAAACACCCCTTTTCCACCAAAAAGAACCAGATGCTAGTTCAGTGCTAGTGCTAGTGCTAGTGCTGGTGCGTAGTTGGTTCAGATCTCATTCCTTCTAAGAACTGGTTTGCTTTTCCATTGGCAAAGAGCCATGGGTTGGAGCCATGCCATTGCGTCACCGTAAAACGACTATGCTTGCATTCATTACACAGCAGTTAAACAAAAGTAATAAGTTGATGATAACATCTATGTTTATCTTTATAGATGGTCCTTAAGGCTGTTTGTGAGGCGGAGGTCGCCTGTTGCTTGGGCACATCCATGATCGCGTTACTGGTGGGACGCAATTGTACTGGATTTCAGCGCGCAACAGTGTGTGCAAAACATCCGTGTGTCCCGGGAGTCATTCCAATACATCTGCGATTGGACCAGGAATGTCCTGGCGAAAAAGGACACAAATTACCGCTTTTGTGTCCCTTTCCACCATTGATCATTGGTCACAAAAACCCCACCCCCAGCCCCTGACATACTCGGTGCTTAGCGCTGGCCCAGCAAAGAGTTGGTGCTTGTTAAGCACCAGTTTTTAGCACCTGGAGCTGGTGCTTATGCGATGGAAACACAAAGAACTGGTGCTAAGTCAGGCACTGGCTCCAAACTAGCACTGGAACTAGTTCGGTGGAAAAGGGGTAGCACCAGCACTGAACCAGTACATGGTTCTTCTTGGTGGAGAATGGGTGTTAAGTACTCTCCCCTCATTCAGCATGTGAAACCCACAGTGAGGACCACAAAAGTGTGACCAGAGGGGACGACTCAGTGCTGCAGGACCAGTTCAAACACACAGACTGGAATATGTTTGCCACTCAAGCAACCTGTCACTCCCACCGAGTGCACAGCACAACCACGGCTGACCTGAAGCAGTGCATCAAGAAGTCCAAGCACTACTACAGACAAAGGTTGAGGAACACTTCTCCAACTCCAACCCTCAACATATGTACCAAGGCATTCAGGTCATCAATGACTACAAGCCCATCAACCCCTCCCCCCCATTCTCTAAACCTAACCCTAACCCTACAGTACATCCATATGCAACTGGTTGCTGGATTTTCTGACCAACAGACCCCAACATGTTTGGTCAGACCACCACCACTCCTCCACCTTCACCCTAAATATTGGCGTACCACAAGGCTGTGTGATGAGTCCATTCCTCTACTCCCTCTTCACTCACGAATGCAGACCTGTCCATGGTGCCAACATCATCATCAGGTTTGCAGATGACACCACAGTGATTAGCCACATCAAGGACAACATTGAGTCGGCCTACAGGGAGGAGGTGGACTGCCTGGCTGTGTGGTGTGACATGAAAAACCTGCTGCTCAACACTAAGAAGACCAAGGACCTCATTGTGGACTTTGGGAGGAATGCTGGCCAGCCTCAAATTCCCAGGGATCTACATCTTGCAGCATCTCACCTGGATAACTAATTGCTTCAACCTGGTCAAGAAGGCTCTCCAGTGCCTCTTCCCCCTGAGGACTCTAAAGAAAAACTACCTATCTTCAGACATCCTGGTGAACTTCTACTGCTGCACCATCAAGAACATCCTAACCAACTGTATTGCCGTCTGGTACGGGAACTTCTCCGGCTCAGACTGGAAGGCGCTGAAGAAGTTGGCTAAAACTGCCCAACGCATCACTGGAGCCTCACTTCCTGCTATTGAGGGCACCTACAGGAAGCATCATCTCAGGAGAGCAAAAAACATCAGCAAAGACTCCTGTCACCCAACACACAAACTGTTTGCCCTCCTGCCCAAGACACAAGACATTCAGGGTTTCCCCCAGTGCTTTATAAGCCTGGCGGGCCACCAGGCTTTCCTTGCCCCCCCGCCAGGCTAAGCGTCACTTGTTCATTTATTTTAAATAGGTTTCTTTATGCACCAAAACAGTGATAGCAAAGACGGTAAACAGCTTTTAACCTTATCTCGTGATACGGTTGAAAGCACAATGGCGACATTTTATGGTGTATACGTGAATTTTTTCCAAAGTCGGAGGAGCACTGGAGGAGACGATGAGCCCACTCGTTTACCCCCAGGCCAAGGGGAGTTCATCCCGGCCGAGCTGCGGCTCCATGATGAGGCAGAGCCAGTGCAAGTTAGTACGGATATTAGGACGTCACTGGAGCAGCCTTCTGCCAGCCGCGATGGTAAACATCAAACTAGCGGATTTAATCCAAAATGGTTAGCTGACACTAAATTTAGCTGATGGCTCTACCAGACCCAGTATGGTAAACCCAGACGGATTGATGCACTGATCCAACCTGAACCATGTGAAGAAGAAAGTAGAAGAGGTCACACAGCACAGCAGACCTGTTCAGCCTCTGAGTTCCCTGGTTTTACCCTTTGGCCATGTTTGCACTTTTTAAATTATGTTAATTTATTTTACTTTTAAATGTGACCAGCAATGGCTTGTTTTAAGATTCACTAGGATTTAACTTCAGTGAAAACAATTGATATTATTTATTTTAATTGTATTTTTTGTGTTTGTTAAAACCATATTTAAAGATTGTGCCTTTTTGTAAGACTCTACGTTTAAGTATTATTAATAAATGGCTTATAATAACACATAATAGCCATAATTTCAAAATTCTTGTAAACTTTTAATTTTTTTTTTTTTTTTAAACAAAAACACGGTGGGCGGCCAGTGGGCTTCTCTACCACCGGGCTTAGCAAGTTTTCTGGGGGAAACCCTGAAATTTATAAGCTATTAGTAGATCTTGAACTAATCATGAATAAACCATTTATATCCATTTGGACATGATTATTAAACCAGTTATAACTAAAGTTGTACAACATTTATATATGATTTACACATTATTAGAAACACTGCATCAACATTGTTTGTATGTGATTTATTCATAATCAACTAATGTTATTTAATGTGTACGAACACACTTTTTAAATGATTTAAGAATATATCCACTACCACCATTTGTTTATTCATGTTTAACTCCTTTTAACTGGCTAAATCTGCTAAACTATCAAGCAAGCGCAAAAACTAATTGTTTTTTAGCTAGTTAGCTATATTAGCTATATCAGCTAGTCTAGTCAACTTTATCAACACAACATGATAGTGTGGTTTGGATAGTTTTGCTAATCCCACATAGTCAAAGCAGAATGATGCAAGGGAATAAGTTAGCGTTACATAAAACATTGAAGAACTTGTGCTATTAAGAATAGTAGTTATTGTTTTAACTGGCGTTATAACGTCATATAAATGTATGACCCTATGTTTCTTATTGTACAATCCAAGAGGTGTCGGTGGGACAACCACAAGGGGAAAGCTGTGAGGAAGTCCATTCGACACAAATTGAGTTTTGCGAGATCAAAAATCTTGGTTGCTGTGTTTGTTTTAATAAAATGTTTTCTACTCTGATACTCTGTACTCCTAATTCTGTCACTGTTTGATGTCACAGAGCAGGATGGATCCCAAAGTTGTCTACAACATTTGTTACATGTGATGAAAAAAAGTCTACAAATCTTTGGAAAACACTAATACATATTTGTGATTGATGAATAGGGTTCACTTTCTGATTAAGGGACATAACGACATCTGCAAATGATTTATAGATTTTTTTTGAATGTCCAACAAATCATTGGCTAAACATGAAAAGACAAGTTAGTAATTTCTTTGTATCTGTATTCATAAAAGACGGATGGTTCATAAGAGGTGAATAAAAGGTCCACAACTCATGTATAAACATTAACAGACATTTTTAAATAATGAATAGTTTTCACTTTAGATTAAGGGACACAATAATATCTGCAAATGATTTATATAATTTTATGAATGTCTAACAAATCATTTGTTAAACATGAATAAACAAATGGTGGTAGTGGATATTTCCTGAAATCATTCAAAAAGTGTGTTCCTACACATTAAATAACATTAGTTGATGATGATTAAATCACGTACAAACAATGATGATGCAGTGTTTCTAATAATGTATAAATCATATATAAATGTTGCACAACTTTAGTTATAACTGATTTAATAATCATTTACAAATGATATAAATGGTTAATTCATGACTAGTTCAAGATCTACTAATAACTTATAAATGTCTTGTAACTTAAGTTATAAATGATTTAATAATCAATTATAAATGATTTAATAATCCTTTACAAATATCTACTAATAGCGTATAAATGTCTTATAAAAGATTGTTATAAAGTGTTACCAAAAAATAGGCTACTATTTGAATATAGGCTCTTTTCCTGTTCTGTTTCTATAGTAATAAACAGCCATTTTTACCAGCTCAAGAAAAATACATTAAAGTGACTAATTAATTTACAGTTTGTGTGTGTGGTGCTTTTCTTATTTTGATTTTTATATTGTATTTATGTGTTAACACTATGAATTCTTTTCAAAAGTTGCCATAACTTTATTATTGTTGTTGTTATCATTATTATTAGCCGACAAGGCCAGTGTCAGTTATTGGAGTGAGGAGACTGAAGAGACATATTTGCTTTGGTTTTGATAAGCTGCTTTTTTAAAAATTTTTATTGCTTATATCATTAAACACACACACACACACACACTCATATGTTCAGATTGTTTTTATACTGGAAATAATTATGGAATTATGGTTCCACTTGCATCCTTCGTGCGATTAGATAAAAGGCCTCTCCAATCCAAGCTCCAAGGCTGAAATTCAACCCCAGCCTGAATGGTCTGCGTTTAGTTGGAATCTGAGTATTATTTGCTCGGTATTGGTAACATAAAACAGCTCATCATGTAACAAAAAGTAGCTATGAGAACATGGCGGCCGGTCAGAATTACATCACCGCCCACATTCATTCACGTTTGTCTCAGCTACCAAACACTGTCGTCTAATAATCCAATCCCAACTTTCCACATAGACCACTCAGTTTGAAACCAAGCTCCAAAAATATATATATTGATATGCCTCAGAGTTAGCAGTGTGTCATTGGTTAGTGGAACAGAGGAATGTCAGATTTACCTTGCATCTGATTGCATGCAAAATCTGGGTTATTGTAACTGCTCCGGTTCAGGAGCTTCTTGTTGGGGTTGATGTCAGGAGCAGGAATAGCCGGTGGTTTGAGTATTTTGCTGATTGAACCTCTGGATGTTGTGCTGCAATACCTGGAGACAGCTCCTGACATGCCTGTTTTCTACCAAGATCGAGCATCTGGTAGATCTATTCCTTTTTTTTCAAAATCTTGGACTCTGCCGAACATCGCCAGAAAAGGAACTGTGATAATCCCTTACGACACATGATATTTAAGGAACCAGACAGAGTCAGGCCAGTGAGCTACCAGGTGATTTTGGAAGCTTTGTGCCAATGCTTAAAGGTCGTATACATTTCTCAGCTGTAACCATGCTTCCCGTCTGCTTAAAACCTGCAGGAACAAAAGCGCACATGAATGAGGACTCTAATGAGGAGGACTTCCTAGGCTTCTCAGACACCTACAAAAGTGTGTCTCAGAGATCCACTTGTTGGTGGTCAGGGGAGCAGAGGAACGCCAGCTTCCGATCACGTGTAACATTATTGTAGGTGCTTGGGCTCAAGCAAGAGCCGCTTGTTGGGGGTTGATGTCAGGAGCAGGAATAGCTAGTGGACTGAGGATTTTGAAAATTATCCTGCTATAATTAGCTATGTCAACTGCCAGCCACTAAAGAATTCCCATTTGCTGCGAACAGGACCTATGTATCTGGAGTGTGGCGTCCTGACATACCAGCTCCTCACCACCACTTCCTGGTTCTCTCCTGTTACAGCACTGCTACAATGTGGATACTCAAGCTGCTGTTATGGACTGTCTTGTTCTCCACCCTCATAACTGCTCTGCCATGACTGACACACTCAAGTGGTTAAATCCACCGGCTTCGATCACAGTATGAGCTCCCAGCCAGCCTACTCATCCACCGGGACATTCTCCGATGTCCGAGATACATCCACCGTGGATCCCGCAGGAACTAAACCGTCTGCCATTTTCATTAGTGAGCTCAAATCCCTTTTAGCTGATCTGTGTGCTATGTCTCCTTATGTTATTTTAACTGGTGATTTTAACATTCATCTTGATAAGCCCACTGATACATCTGCCAAAGATTTTATTTTTACCCTGAAAAGTTTTGACCTCGTTCGATTTGGTAATTTCCCAACTCACAACAAAGCCTATATTCTCGATTTAGCTTGCTGAACAGGAGTCACACCATGTAACCTAAGTGCTGTTAATCTTCCAATTTCTGACCATAAGCTTGTCAGTTTTTTGTATTCATCTTCAACTTTCAAAAACTGTCCAGAACCGCTCCATATCTTTCAGAACCCTTAAGAATATTAATATCACTGAGCTTAACAGTCTAATTAGCACCTCCTTTTATTTTAGCTCCCCTCACTCCCTCACTGCTAGTGAACTGGTTGATCATTTTGACACCAAACTTTAACATTCTTTGGAAACACTAGCCCCCTTGAAAATCCGCACAGTTACATTCACTTGGTCCTCCCCTTGGTAGACCTGGAGCTTGGCCAGCTTAAAACACGGGGTCGCCAGCTGGAGCGATTGGTGAGGAAATCTGGACTGGTAGTGGATCACCAAATGTATTCTGACCATCCCACTTACAACAAATCTGCCATTAACACAGTCAAGTCTATCTACTATTCCCATATCAATAGCCTCTTGGGACCTGACCTTTTCTGGGCCTTGCATTTTTAATTTACCCTAGTTATTTGGGATTAGTATGATCTAATAAATATAAAAAAATAAGCTTCGTCTTTGAATTATAAATAGTCATTAGTAGTAGTTAGGGCTGGGTTAAAAAAAGTCGATTAATCGATTTGAATCGATTATCCTTTGAATGGCCCGATATCGATTCATAAATTCTTAAAATCGACTATTTAATACGTCTTTTCTACCGTGTGTAATGCAGTTTAAAGCCAAGTAGTTTCGTAGACAGCCAGAGCATTTGTATGTAGGTTACAAGCAAACTCTCCGCTAGCCCATAAACTAACCCAGGCAGTCGAAGCACTCGTATGCAAGGACATACAACCATACAGCGTTGTTGAAAATGGTGGTTTCCACGGCCTTATGAAAACTCTGGAGCCAGGCTACGTTATACCGACACGCAAACAGCTGAGTGAAGTGAAGTCTCAAACATGTATATAGATGTAAAACACAGCATCGCAGCATCGCTTAAGTCAGCAGAGAGAGTCGCTTTAACCTGTGACAGTCGGACATCCAACGCGCAGTTAAAACCAGCCACACGGAGAGTAATTTATGTTAACTGTTGTTCGAAGCGATAACAGAATGGGATCTGACAGACAAAGAGCCAGCCGTCGTAACGGACAATGCTGCAAATATTGTCCATGCTTTGGAAATGATGGACCTGTTGCACATCGGTGTTTCGCACATACTCAGTTTAGCTTCGCAAGCAGCTCTCAGAGTCCCAGCTGTTGCTTGACTGCTCGTCAGAGTGTGGTGCATCGCATCATTTTTCTTTTAAAGGCGCATCGCATCATTTTTTAAAAAAAATCGTAGCATCACGGCAAGCCACAAGCTTAAAGAGAAGCAAAGGTTACTGGGCCTGCCTGTACATAAGCTGGTGATTGACGTGGTGACACAGTGGAACAGCACAGTGGAGATGAGGGGACAGTTTACTGCAACATATTGCACAAAAACAAAAGTGTAGTGTGTTTGTAGCCTCCTTATTTACACTGCCTACCTTGTGATTTGATTGGATTTAAATTATTTCATTTTTGTTTTAGTCAGGTCATGTCTAATAGAAATTACACAATTAATTGAACTGCTTTGGGCTCAATTCTTAATGTAAACATTATCTTAAATAGTGCACCAAGTTAAAGTTAGTTTCTACTATTTACAGCATTAGTTCTCTCAGAATATCTTCCATATTTAAGTAAAATTGGTACTGTGACTGAAATATGCTTAACCGAATTGAAAATCGAATCGAATTGTGGATCGAATCGAATTGAATCGATTTGGGAAATCTGAATCGATACCCAGCTCTAGTAGTAGTAGTGACATGAATAGTAATAAGTAATAGCAGATTGCGGCCATGCACAGCGTTCACCACCGGGTTCAGCGCACAGCTCCTGGAGAGTCACGGACTAGCTAGCACAATTGGCGGAGTTTTCAAAGTTTTTCAGACTTCCAGAGTTAAGGTAATGGTGCAGGGAAGCCAAAATACAATGTCAACGCATGTGGACACAGGGTCCTAGGAGGTTAAGCCTGTCTGCCAACAGTCTCACTGATGAAAATATCCATAGTTCATTCTTCCCTTTCCATTGCTACTGTTCCACCATCACTAAAGACTGCTTCCATCACTCCCATTCTGAAAAAAACCTGGTTCAGATCACACTGACCTTAATAACTATCGGCCCATTTTCAACCTCCCGTTCATCAGTAAGATCCTAGAAAAGACAGGAGCAACCCACCTCCAGAACCACCTGCACAATAATAATCTCTTTGAGCCATTCCAGTCCGGTTTCCTCCCAAAACACAGCACAGAAACACCAGTAATAAAAAATCACCAACGACGTCCTCCTGGCAGCAGATTCTGGCCTTCAGACCATCTTCATCCTCCTCAACCTCAGCTAACCCTTTTCCACCTTCCAAGAAGAAGCAGTTGCTAGTTTGGTGCTGTTGCTAGTGCTGATGCGTAGTTGGTTCAAATCTCGTTCCTCCTAAGAACCTGTTTGCTTTTCCATTGGCAAGGAGCCAAGTTGGAGTTGCGCCATTGCGTCACCGTAAAACGACAATGCTTGCATCGATTTTATAGCAGTTAAACAAAAGCAATAAGTTGATGATAATATCGATCTTTATCTTTATAAAGATAAAAATCCTTAGAAAAATGTTTATCTATATAAAGATTTTTAAGGTCCACAGAGGTATGCAAGTCAGAGGTCGCCTGGTGCCTGTTGCCCATCACCAGCACATCCGTGTCAGTGGTCATGGATGTGCCAGCGGTGAGACACAATTGTACCAGATTTCAGTGCACAACAGTGTGTACAAAACATCCATGTGTCTCGGGAGTCATTCCAATACATCTGCGATCGGACCAGGGATGTCCTGGTGAAAAAGGACACAAATTACAACTTGTGTGTCCCTTTCCACCGTTGATCGTTGGTCACGATAACCCCACCCCTAGCCCCTGACGTACTTGGTGCTTAGCTCTGGCCCAGCAAAGAGTTGGTGCTTGCTAAGCACCAGTTTTTAGCACCTGCAGCCAGTGCTTATACAGTGGAAACACAAAGAACTGGTGCTAAGCCAGGCAGTGGCTCTGAACTAGCACTGGAACCAGCTCAGTGGAAAAATGGGTAAGTGCCACCTTTGATAACATCTCCCACTCCATACTTCTGGAACGTCTGGTTGACACTGGGGTCTCTGGTACAGCATTACAATGGTTCACTCCATATCTATCTGACAGGAAACAGTTTGTTCAAGGAAAATATGTCCATTCACAACCATCATCCATCACACATGGCGTTCTGCAGGGATCTGTGTTGGGACCACTTCTATTCATCAAATACATCCTCCCCCTTGGCAATATTCTCTGTCACTTTGGAACTCTACACCTCCACTAAACCAAGCAGGAATACACAGCGGACTGTGACAGCTGAGTTTCTCCATTCTCACAATAAGTCAGTGGACATAGCCAGGCATCTGGGCAGGAGACAGAGGCACCGCAGGGACTGATGGCAAAAGTGAGGCTCCAGGGGCCAGGGCCGGCGTGCTTGTGAGGCTACTGAGGTGACCACATAAGCTGCTGCTTACGAGTATCTTTCTCACCAACACAAAATCACTTGCAAATAAGATGGATGAATTGAAGCTACACGTTGCAGTGAACAAAACTGTCACGGACAGTTGCATTCTACTAATCAGACCTAGCTTCATTTACTGATTCCAGATACAGCTATTGAGCTAGCAGGCAATATAGCTCACCAGCATGACAGGACCATAGACTCCAGTAAGAGCAGCGCAAGTGGGGTTATGCATTCATGGGAACAATGGCTGGTGTACTAACACTGGGACTGTGGCCAGCCACTTATTCTCGGATCTGAAGTACATGACTGTTAAATGCAGGCTCATATATCTTCCCTGGGAGTTTACTGTGCGATTACTGCTGTGTATATACAGGTGCATCTTGCATAATTACAACATGGTGAAGAAACCCAAATTTTTTTATCAGTCATTGCTCAAAGTGAAAATATGTAATATAATATGTACTCTAGACTGATTACACATAAACTGAAATATTTCAAGTCTTTAATTCTTTTACCTTGCAGGTCTTTTAACAGCTAGCAGGTAATGAAAAAATCAATCTCAGAATATTAGAATATTTACAGAGGGCCACAGAGAGGACAATCAAGGACCCATACACACTACCAAACAGTCCTCAGAAGAGTTGTACTTAGCTAATTAAAACTTCAGCCATGCTGATTCAAAAGCAGTGCTCTCTAAATTCCATCAGCACATAAAGACGATGTCGTTTGATGTTTTAAGATGGCGGCGCGCACAGACGTGGTGACTCACGGCTCTCCCACAACTCCCGGTGCCTCAACAGGGCCACAAATATCATAAAAGAGACCACTCACCCCGGTTTCCACCTCTTTGATCTGTGGCCCTCTGGCAGGCCCTATAGGTCCATACAGTCCAGAACAAGCAGACTCAGAAACAGCTTCTTTCCCAAAGCTGTCACCTTACTAAATTTAAACCTGCGCTGAAAAATAACCTGCACTGCTGTCACTTCCCGTGAATGTAACCTGCACTGCCACTAAAGTAACCTCCACTGCTGTCACTTTCTGTGAATATAACTACCTCACCACTCATAATGTATATACAACTCAAAATGTATATATTTACCACTCATACTATATATATTACTGAGTACTACAAATTGTGCTTCTACTACAAATTGTGTATTATAGTGTTTTTCTATTTTTTTTAAAATTTTACAGAGTTATAGAATTTATTTGTAATGTACTGTATATTGTTGGTCTTTCTATTTTATTCTATTCTATTCATGTTTCCTACCAGGGGTGCAAATGCATTGGGCAAGGTCTACCCTAACATCAAACAGGACTTCAGGGCTAAACCAGTGGCACACCTGGGTCAGTCTGACAATTTGTTCCTGCTCTTAATTCCGGAATAGACTTCCTTCTAATTGTTGGCAGATCTGCTTTTTGGTGGTTCTCGGTTGACTCTTCACCCTCCTGACCAATTTTCTCTCAGCAGCAGGTGATAGCTTGTATTTTCTTCCTGATCGTGGCAGTGACAAAACGGTGCCATGCACTTTATACTTACAAACAGTTGTTTGCACTGTTGCTCTTGGGACCTGCAGCTGCTTTGAAATGGCTCCAAGTGATTTTCCTGACTTGTTCAAGTCAATGATTGGCTTTTTCAGATCCGTGCTGAGCTCCTTTGACTTTCCCATTGTAGCGTTTGTGGGCGTTTCTATCCAATGAGCCCTATTTAAATGGACTCAGAGGAGTCACCAGCTGTAGTCACTCATAGTCACTCACAAGAACTTAAGAGGCCATTATGAAGCTCATTTCATTGACACAACTTTCTAAGTCACCAAAATTGCTAATTCATGTTGCTGTATGGATATTTTTGACCCAGCAGATTTGGTCACTTTTTCTGTTAACCCATGATTGTTTTTTGTGACAAAGAAGTATCTGTTCCAATCACTCTATGAGAGAAAAATCAGAGTTGTAGAAATAAATGGAAACTCAAGAGAGCCATGACTTTATGTTCTTTACAAGTGTATGTAAACTTTTGACCACAACTGTATATGTTTAACATTTATGAAAAATTTAAATTGCCTAATTGGACTAATATTATACATTACTTTTTAGTTTGACTCATGTCCTGTCAACATAGCAGTGGTAGAATGGAGGGCTCTAAATTAGGCTAACTTTTTGGATCACCCTCCAAAATGGCTGCTAGATTTGTATTATTAGATAGACTGGTTACCAGCCAATTAGAATTTCCATGAGACATTTTTTTTCCAAGGAAATGAAACAGACTATAAGTGCTACTGAATGCATTCAATCATACATGTTTCTTTACATTGGTTTTATTTCCGTGCTTTGGCATGAAAATGCAAAGCAGGCTACTGTAGGTTGTGAAACAAGCCCTCATACTGGATATGAATGAAAAGTAGCCCACAGACAGGTGCTGACAAATTTTTCTCAACATTCTTTTTCCTGGCAAAGAAAAAAGTAACTTTGCTCACAATACATTTGAAATGGTTTACTGTAGTAGACTTAGACCAGGGGTAGCCAACCCTGGTCCTCGAGGGCCCCTATCCAGCATGTTCTAGATGTTTCCCTCTTCTAACACACTTGATTAAATGATCAGGATTGTTATCAGGCTTCTGCAGAGCTTCATGATGAGCTGATCATTTGAATCAGGTGTGTTGGAAGAGGGAAACATCTAAAACATGCTGGATAGTGGCTCTCAAGGACCAGGGTTGGCTACCCCTGACTTAGACAATATTACTTTGAAGATTAATCCTCACAGCACATCAAAAAAGTACCTTCACTTGTTACTTCAAGGACCTATGGTCCTGCCATTATAATGCTTGGACCCTCTCATTGAAATACATGGGAAAAGCACACATTTTGATAATGGTTTATTAAATAATGCACCAAATTATTACATTGTCTTCATAAAAAAGTGCAACACTCGCATTTTGTAATAAGTGACACAACATGTAACAACTTATTACAATATGCAACAAAGTTTATTACATATTGCGTTCAAGAGTTTTATTACAAAATGCGTCAAATTATTACAAACTGCGGCGTTATTACATAATGAGGTGAAAATTTATTACATTACATAATACGGCGTTACACTCCCCTCAAGAAAAATGCTCTTCACATCAATGACTGTTAAAACATGGCCTGAAGGTACCTTTCATCAGCTGCAGGACTTCCCCACAAAGGACCAACTGGTATATCTTTGAACATCAGGACCTAGAGGACTACACAGCAGCTGTTCTGGGCTACATAAAGTACTGCATAAACACTGTCACTGTGAATAAGTGCATCCTGGTTTATCCCAACCAGATGCCCTGGTTGACAAAAGAAGTGAAGCACCTGCTCAGAATCAGAAACACCACTTTCAGGTCTGGTGATGGGGCAAAATACTACTCCCACAGCAACAATACAAGGCAGGTGTGGCAGGGGGTTCAACACATCACCAGCTACAAATCCAGCAACCTCTCAGACGGACACAGCTGCATAACATCCATCAGCCCACAGCAGCCACTTCTTCATGGTGGAGGAGCAGGAGGTGAAGCGCACACTAAGGGGCAGTGAACCAAGGAAAGCTGTGCAACACAGTGATGTTTCTGGACAGGTGCTGAAGGACTGCTGCACAGACCAGCTGGCTGAGGTCTTCACCAAGATCACAGTCCACCATCCCACCCTTCTGTAAATGTAGTTGTTACGGCCCGGCTCAAAAGGCCGCAAACAATAGAGGTTGGGGCATTTATTTAAGCACATTTATTGACACACAAAACACAAGTCGTCTGTATGTCATCAGTGTAAATGTATTGTGTGCTGTGGGTGCATGTGGCAGATGTCGTCAGTAAGGTGAGGGGTGTAATGGAATGAAGTGTTGGAGTGCATGAAGGTGCCAAAATCAAAAAGCAAGCAGTGGCAGCCCGCATGCCTTGGCTGCGCCCAGAGGCCACAGTGGAAGCTAGCATTTGTAGGCAAGCCCCCGGAAGACGTGCTGGGCCCTATGTCCCCGGTCGCCTCCTGCTGTCGGCTCCACACACAAAAAGCACATATCAGTCAGGCCACCACAATACCAGCAGGGGGGGCCGTCACACACCCGCCCATAAGAAGCAGGTTCACAATGGAACCCTGCGCTGTCCTGCTAGCGCTCACCTAATGTGCTACACCTAAGTGCGGCAACCCAGCCACCAATTACAATTGTATGTGTTTTTTTTTAAACAGAACGGCTTTAGCCAAAAGGTTGTAGGTTGGCCTACATGCCCACGAATCCACACCTTCTCCGACCGCTCTCTAGCCTAACAACCGGTGCACACAGAGCTATATTTAAGGAACAGAAAGAGTGAGAGGGTTAAAGGGGGTAACAGACATATAGGAATCACAACACCAGGGCGCAAAACAAAGCATCACCTACAAGATTCTCTTTTCCTTTGATGTAGCATATCTCCAGATTAAATGACTGGAGGAACAAAGACCAGCGGACCAGACACTGATTTGGACATTTTAGAGACGACAAAAACGTGAGTGGATTATGATCTGTATGGACCAGGATGCTTGCGTTACCACTTAGGTACACCTCAAAATGCTTCAAAGCCAGGATTAAAGCAAACATTTCTTTTTCAATCACGAGTAATTCGACTGGTGCTTGTTGAACTTCTTGGAGAAGTAACTGACCGGCCTGCAAATACCCAGGTCGTCCTGTTGTGTAAGGACCACACCAGCCCCCACGTGGCTCGCGTCCATGTAGAGCTGGCAGGACTGGTGAGGGCGCGGCGCAGTAGACAGGAGCGGCACAGAGGAGCTTTTTCACCTGGGTAAATGCCTGCTGACAGATGGGAAACCTCACAAATTTAACATCTTTATGCAGCAGGTTGGTTAACGACGCTACCACAGATGAAAAGTTCTGACAGAAGCATCTGTAATAACCGACGAGCCCAAGGAAACACATGAGCTCCTTTCTGGTGATAGGAAGTTCAACAGCTTGAACTTTTGCAGCAATGGGACTGACTTCACCCTGGCCTACCACACGACCCAGATAGGTGACAGTTGCCTTCGCAAACTCACACTTAGCGAGATTTACAGTCAGCCTCACCCCTGCCAAACGGGTGAAAAGCTCCACGATGTGCTCCAAATGCTCTTCCCAAATATCGGAATACACAACAACGTCGTCCAAGTAGACAGCACAACCTGGCATGTCACCAACAACTTTATTCATTAGATGTTGAAACATCGCCGGCGCATTCCGAAGCCCAAATGGCATTACCGTATAGGAGTACAAACCGGTGGGGATTATAAACGCCGACACCTCGCGGGCACGTTTGGTCAGCAGCACCTGCCAGTAGCCCTTCAGAAGGTTGAATTTACTCATGAATTTAGCAGAGCTCACTTGGTCAATGCAGTCGTCCATTCTTGGTAAAGGAAAACAATCTGGCTTCGTGACAGCATTAAGCTTTCGGAAGTCTGAACAAAAACACAGATTGTTATCCGATTTTGGCACGAGAATGCACGGAGATGCCCAACTGGACGTACTATGTTCTGCGATTCCATTATCCAGCATATATTTCACTTTTGCGTCCAAATATTTGCGCTTTTCAACGTTAACTCTGTAAAAAAGCTGTTTGATTGATCTGTCACAGCTGCCAATGGACCTTTCACTTTGTGCGCGAAAACCAACTCATTTGGGCTAAACCCTGTGCTTTCCTGAGTGACTTCTCTGGCCCCCAACATCAACCAAGGTAACCCGTCCTGCCAGTCACCACCCAACTCTGTACAATAAGCACGCAGGAGAGACTTTAGTGACTGATGGAACCGTTCTAAAGCCCCCTGGCTCTCGGGATGGTACGCCGTCACTTTACTGTGCCGCACACGGAGTTGTTTAAAGACCTGGGCAAGCAACTGTGAAGAAAAGTTAGTGCCTTGATCTGACTGTATCACTTTGGGAATGCCAAACACAGGAATAAACTGAGAAAATGAATGCACCACAGACTTGGCATTATTCTGTGTAAAGGGTAGGCAGATGGATAATGTGAGACTTGACAAATTACTGTGAGCAGATAAACAGACCAAGCCCTTGAACAAGGTAATGGGCCTACACAGTCAATGATTAAATGCTCTAACGGCTCGGACGCAACAACAATTGGACTTAGTGGGATCAGTTTCAAAACTTGGTTGAGCTTGGAGGTCACCTGACAAACACGTGTTCTAACCCATCAGCAGTCTTAATGACTACCATCCAGTGGCACTTAATTCTGTCATCATGAAGTGCTTTGAGAAACTGGTCTGGACTCATCATTTGACAAAGATTAACAGCTCTGGGGAGCCTTGTGTTCCTTTTGCTTTCAGCAGTGATGACTTTATGACCTTATTTACAAATAAAGTTTTCAATATTAGGCAAAAAAAATCATGATATGTCTTTAGGTACAGTAACTCTGCAAAAGTTTATAGGACCAGACTTATATTTGGACTGCTTCTCTGCTGTAAATCTCACATCAGTAGTAAATTCTTCCAAAACAGCAACATGTCTGTCAAACCCTATCCCAACCAGACTGTTCAAAGATGTCTTTCCTTTAATTTACACCCCAGTATTAGACATAATCAACTTCTCTTTATTAACAGGCTACATACCACAGGTTTTTAAGGTTGCTGTAATGGTGGATTGGCTGTCTGTGTGATTCACTGACAACAATCTGGTCCTCAACATCACCAAAACCAAGGAGCTGATTATAGACTTCAGGAAGAATAAAACAGACATTCAGTCCCTTTACATCAGCGAGAGATGTGTGGAGAGGGTGTCTGACTTCCGGTTCCTGGGTACCGTATTTTGCGCACTATAAGGCGCACTTAAAAGCCTTTTATTTTCTCAAAAATCGACGGTGCGCCCTTTAATCCGGTGCGCCTTATGTGTGTGCTGAGTTCCAAGCGCTCAGCTTCACTGACTGTCGGACCATTTTCCGCCGACATCGTTACGTAAAGTACGTACACTAAGTACGCCGGCAGCGATGAGCCAATTGGAGAACATTACGTAGAGTTACGTAAAGTACGTACGGTATGCTGACCTCTGCCACGCCTCCGATATGTAGGTATATACTGTACTACCTGTATGTTAAAAACAACATTTTGCTTGGCTGACAACCCCCGAAAATGGCACCAGCGAAGAGACATGCTTACGAGGCACAATTCAAACTACAGGCTATCAGTTACGCGGTTGTAAATGGGAATAGAGCAGCCGCAAGAGAATTCAAAATCAACGAGTCTATGGTTCGGAAGTGGAGGAAGCAGGAGAATGAACTTCGACAAGTTAAAAAGACAAAGCAGAGTTTCCGCGGGAACAAGGCGAAGTGGCCAGAGTTAGAAGAGCAACTCGAACGATGGATTATTGAAGAAAGAACAGCCGGGAGAAGCGTCTCTACAGTCACCATTCGACTGAAGGCGATAACGATGGCACAAGACATGAATATTGAACACTTTCAAGGAGGCCCGTCTTGGTGCTTTCGTTTTATGAGAAGGCGCCATCTCGCCATCCGCGCACGGACAACCGTGGCGCAGAAACTGCCAGCGGATTACAAAGAAAAGATGGCCATTTTCCGCACCTACTGCAGCAACAAGATTACGGACAGAAAGATTCAGCCCAGCCACATCACCAACATGGACGAGGTCCCTCTCACTTTTGACATCCCCGTGAACTATACTGTGGAGAAAAAGGGGACCAACACGGTATCTATACGCACCACGGGGCATGAGAAGTCTTCTTTTACTGTTGTTCTTGGTTGCCATGGTAATGGACAGAAACTACCGCCTATGGTCATTTTTAAAAGGAAGACGCTGCCAAAAGAACAGTTTCCAGCTGGAGTCATTGTTAAATGCAATGAAAAGGGCTGGATGGACGAGGAGAAAATGAGAGAGTGGCTGAGAGAGGTGTATGTAAAGAGGCCGGATGGTTTTTTCCACGCATCACCATCTCTGTTGATCTGCGACTCCATGCGCGCCCATATCACCACTACTGTCAAAAACCATGTCAAGCAAATGAATACGGAGCTTGCCGTCATTCCGGGAGGATTAACAAAAGAACTCCAACCACTGGACATCGGTGTAAACAGGGCGTTCAAAGTGAAGTTGCGAGCGTCGTGGGAGCAATGGATGAGAGACGGCGTACACACTTTTACCAAGACTGGGAGGCAGCGCCGTGCGAGTTACGCCACCATATGTGAGTGGATTGTGGATGCCTGGGCTAAGGTATCTGCTCTGACTGTTGTACGAGCTTTCGCGAAAGCCGGCATCATTACTGAACAGCCACCCGGCAACGAGACTGACTCTGACAATGATGAGAGGGAACCTGTCATGCTTGACAGCGAAATGGCCCAGCTGTTCAATTCCGATACAGAGGATGAAGACTTTGAAGGGTTTGAGACAGACGATTAATCAAAAAATAGTGTGTGTTTGTTTGTAAATACGGTACGTTGTAAAATAAAGTTCAGAAAATTCACTGTTTGACGTCCGTTTCCTTATTTTAGCATGCGCCTTTTAACCCGGTGCGCCTTATATATGGCTTAAGTACAGAAATAGACCCCGTAATTGAGACTGCGCCTTATAATCAGGTGCGCCTTATGGTGCGCAAAATACGGTATGTGCATGGAGGACAACTTGACCTGGAGCACCAACACAACATTACTGGTGAAGAGGGCACAGCAAAGACTTTAATTCCTGAGGATTTTCAGGAAAAACTACCTCACACAAAAACTACTGGTGTCCTTTTACCGGTGAGAAGGCATACTCACATACTGCATCTGTGTGTGGTTTGCCAACTGCACAGCAGCAGAGAGGAAAGTGCTCCAGAGGGTCGTCACCACCGCCCAGAAGATTATCGGCTGCGTCCAACTTAGCAAACAGGACTTTTCTGTTAAAATCGGGAATTCTTCTGCACCAATCACTTGAGGAGTACACGAGGCTGCATTTTAGTGCAGATTTTGTATTCCTTGCATCTGCTCCCATTTGGCTCCATTTCCCACAAACACAAAATCTCTTTTTATTGTTATGCCAAAACACAAATATACCTGCCAACTTCATTTCCAACACCTAGATCCTAACTTGCCTCTGGTAAGTGAAGTGCTGGATGGCAATAAACAGTCTTGAACTAAATGACAATAGATGTGATTGTGCTTGATCCCCCCCCAACAAAAGGACCATCACCAGTCCCTTAGAACCACTGAAAGTCAAGCTACACGCCCAGGAGAGGTATCCTGCTGTCATCTTTGACTCAGGAGTAAAATCTATAAAATATGTATATTCCACAGTGCAAAGTGCAGTATGAATAAACTTGTTTTAATTCGATTTTTTTTAGGACAAAAAACAAAGTAGGCAGAGTAACCCAAAGGGGATACTGGGTGCTACAGTTGCAAAATAAACAGTTAACATTCAACTGGAATCTGAGTAATAATTGGTATAACATAAAGTAGTTTAGTGTATACCAGTTCCTATCATATTCTTCAAGATAAGATGTAGGATTTTAAAATGCAAGAAGCCAATTAAATAAAACAAATTTTTATACCTCACAAAATCAGTCTGAGAAGACAACAAAATATTGCAAACTCATTGAGAGACTGCATTTTGCAGGGCAGACAGCTGTCTCTGTCTCTGCTTGCATGTAATTACATCATACAAGTGCTTATAAGCGTTGGTGTCATGAGGCAAGTTCTCTAAAGATACAAAGCAAAAAGTCAGATTTGGCCTATTATGAAACATGCCATAAGTCATTTACTGCCTGATCAAAAATGAAAGCTAACATGAGAAGAATTATTGTATTAGTGGTACTTTGACTAAAACTTATAAGGATTTTCATGTGGAAAAATACAAGTACTTTACAAATGGCCAGTAGAGAACACATATACAGTCCTCAATGAGCTACAAAGCTTAGTTCAGGGTCAGTCAACCTAATTAATTACTATGATCAGATAAATTTGTTGCTGTTCAGGAGGACTCTCTTTGTGAACATTGCCTCTGCTCTTTGTACAGACAAGATCCTGGCAAACTAAGCAACCCATTGTGGCTTCAGAAAGCTATTCGCTGTCGCTGTCACTATCACTATCACTGTCACTGCACATGCATCTAAAAATTGTTTCAGTGTACAACTCCCCCTAAAATCAGATATCATTTGTCTGTACATAAATGCTAGAAATATCAAAGAATCAAGCGTACCAAAATATTGTTCCTTTAAAGTAATCAAAAATGGACAATTAAACATCTTGCACGCTTGCCAATTGGGTACACAAGGCCAACAATAATGAAGAAAACATTACACTGAAGCATAAAACTGAATGGGTTACCAGGGAAAACAACTAATGGGAAGAAACTGGACCACCGACACATTACTTGCACAGACGCCAGAAGAACATGAAAACTCCACACAGAAAGGTTTCAGCTTGTGTTGCTTAAACGATCAACAAAGTAAAAGTAGCTTTACCTCTGTCTTGTCTAGTTAATTTGTACAACAAACAGTCAAGGGAAAGATTTATGTATACACACAGATGCAGACTTGGTCTGCAGCCTCTGCAGTACAGGCTTTGGACTACTGATCAGAAGGATGAGGGTTTAAGCCCCAGCGCTAACAAGATGCCACCCTAGCTGCTCCAGACCACCATAATGTTGCTGTGACCCCAGCTTGGTAACAATCTGGGATACAGACAAGACAATTCCTCCTTGTGATAACAGTATATAAAAAATACATAAAAAGTATATTAAAAATGCGTAGTATATTTCAGCAGCATTTGCTTGCTGTGGACAGGAGGTAGAATCCTTTGTTCACTAAATCCAAGTAGTTTCAGATCAAAAATTTTGGCAATCAAAAAATGCGAGCCAACAGTTCTTCTTGTCCAATACGTTTTCATCATCAAACACTTAACTTGCAAAACAAATATTGTACTAACTACAGCAGTGATAGGTAAGGTACAATATTTCTCATTATGTGGTCAAGTAATGCCTGAAAAATTAAAATGTAATCCAGCAGTAAGTTACAGGAATGTACAGCACTTTACTAAATTTACCATGTGTTATTGTATGAATTAAAATATGAAAAGGCAATAACAAATAAGTACAGTGAATTAAATTACATATCACAGGTTTCTATTTTATTCAAACCATTAACTGTGATGCAGTAAACAGAGCTTAACGGATGGTGCTGGTTGGTGACTGATCCTGGTGTTACCTGGGAAACATGTCTGCAGGTGTTCAGTTAGGGCCTCCTGGGTGACAGGTTTATGGGTGGAGTTCATAGCAGAGATAGCCAACAGCAAAACCTCACCCAAAGGGATGAACTGTGATTGGCTGATGGGTGACATACTGATGGGTGACACATCACCTGTGAAAAGACAGAAATCAGTTACTTTGACTGACACTGGGATTAGAGACCTCCTCAAGTAAAAATTAAGTTGTTGTATATGCTGAAAGACACAACATGAGCAAAAAAGCAGTCAATGCCGTGGTTAAAGATTTCTACCTTAAATGGCAGTTAACCACTGATCCTCTCCAAAACTCTAATTCAGACTTCTAGGGTTTCGTATGTAGCATGCCTAACTAGCCAATCCTGTCTACTTGTGGGGTGAGTTTTCCATATCAATATTCAGAATAGGGCTTTGGCTCTGACAGAGTTCAAGCAAATTTGTATGTGATGTTATGTGTTTGAGCTGCAGTGGAGGGGTGGATGCAGAAAAAGGCAGAACTTCTGCCTTCCTGCGTGTTAAAGTGGACAGATCAAAACACTTTTAAGACTGTTTTACTCTAAAAGATCATTAAAAATCACACTACAGCCCTACTTTTTCAAATCTAATTTCCAGAACAAAATATTGTAAAATTAGTGAGTCAGTGTCGTCACATATTGTTGTGTAAAGAAGGCACAATGGAGACTTTTCTTACTAATCCAAAAAACAAAAGACTCAACTCATGAAACCCCTCCAAAGTCAGTCTCAAAATATTAGAATATTTCCAAAAGATTTATAAAAATCAATTTTAAAAAATACAGAAATATCTAAACTCTGAAAAGTATGTTCATGTATGTTCTGACAATAATTGGTCAGTATGAGACTCATCTTTAAAAGCATAACAGCCTTGCTAGTGGTGTTTAGTTTTTATCAATGCACATGCAGCTTGATTTGCTGTTAAAGACATATAGTTTAAAGTAAACTGTTTCTGAATCCCAATTTACCTTAAAAATAGAGACAAGAATTGGTTGAAATCATAAAGTTTAATCAAAGAGACTAAGATTTAACTTATTGGCTGCATTACCCAATATGAATATTGCTTCACCATGTCTAGAGAGACCTTCAGCAACTCCTGACAAAAACTTGCAATTTATATATTCAAGTGTGAACTGGCAATTTGATCAAATGTATAATCACTCAACTATTTGCATCAAGAAAGAACTTTAAAGTGAACTACATGCCACATGACAAAGGGAATCAACACCATGTGTAGACAGCCCACATGACTAATAATACAGAGTGATGAATCCTTAGTCAGCTGATTTTATTTCTTTTTTTTTTTACTTGTGAAGAGAATATTCAGCAGACATAATAAGCTAACACAGGATTTTACCTACCTCAGAATCACACATTTTTCTATTTTTTTTAAGACTAACTAATGTGTGTGTCTGTCTCTCAATACTTCTTTGACTTCCCTACCCTCTCTGTGGTTATCAGTTCCAAGCCCAGTGGCTCTTAGGGTATGTAGAGTACAGTCTGTACTGCACAAGTATTTGGACAGTTTTGGATTTTAGGCTCTGTGCTTTAGCCCATTCAATTTAAAATAAAGTAACAGAAAAAATCAAAACAAACTTCAGAAGATTCACCATAAAGACAACAAAAACTAAACTGAAAAACCAGGCTACAATTCACAAGTCATAAAAAATTGACTTGAAGAGTTTGGGAATAAAATACATTTTTATCAAACTCCACACAAAGCTGTCCAGTCTGGATCAGAGCACCTCCCTGTGTGACTGGATTCTGGATTTCCTGTCCACTAGAACTCAGGTGGTTCTGGGTGGGCAGACACATTTATAGTCCCTGCACCCTCAACATCAGAACCCTCCAAGGTGTTTCCTCAGCCCTCTGTTCCTACCCCTTTACACAAATGACAGTGTGGCTATGAACAGCTCTAACATTATTGTGAAATTTGCAGATGACACAGTCGTGGTCAGATGCATCAGTAACAATGATGAGCAGATGTACACAGAGGAGGTTGACAGTCTGTTGTGGTGGTGTCAGACTAACAACCTGCTGCTGAATGTCAGTATAACCAAGGGGCTGATTGTGGACTTTGAGCAAAACCAGAAGAGGAATTACACTCAACTGAGGATTAATGGATCACTTGTGGAGAGGGTGTGCAGCTTCAAGTGCCTTAGAGTGCTCATTTCTGAGGATCTGTCATGGACAAAACACACAGACAATCAGGTGAAGAAGACAAGGCAGCGCCTTTATCACCTCAGACAGCTGAGGATGTTCAGAGTCTCTCTGTGGGTCCTGAGGACGTTTTACAATGGAGTGGTGGAGAGCGCTCTGACTCAGCTCAAAATCTAAAATATAACATCTGTATTACAGCACACTGGACTAATGTGAATATGTAAATAACATTTAGGTCTATGCACACACACACCTGCACTCTTGCACAATGAACACTGCACAAGCTGAGGCCCTCTACCTTATTATTTGTAACTGTCACTTTTTTGTAATTGTCTCGTTTCCTAAAGATTTGTCCTTTATGTTATTTCTTATTGTTATGCACAGCCTTGAGAACAGCCACTCTGCATTTAATGGCATGTACTGCATGATCAAGAGACAAACCCTTTCTTTTATGATATGGTCATGTACAGTATGGCTGCCAGTGGAACTGGCACACTGGCATTTATTGATGACTTTCCTGCTGACTCAGGCAGGATGAATACAGAGGTATACAGAAACATCCTTTTGCTCACATTGAGATAATGGCATCAAACTCCTCAAATCTCAATAGATGAGTGGAGAAACACAATGAATGCAGATGCTTCCACATAGGAGCACTGCATGGTACAAAATCAGCAATCAAACCAATCATGCTCTGTGGCATGTGTAAAAACGGTGGGCAGTCTCGGCTGATTCTGATCTTGTATCAAGGTGGCATAAGAAAAAAGATCGAAGTGACTTTGAAGCAGGTTTATTGTTGGAAGGAGGCAGGAGGTTCACTCACCAAGGCTCTGTAACAGGCCAGTGTTTCAATAGGATGGGTAACTAAAATCATATCTGCATTTATAATGTTGTCAAATAGTACTTGCCCCTTCCTGTCTTCTATGTTTGCATATCTGTCACACTTAAATGTTCCAGATCATTAAACTAATATTTACCTTTTATATCAGACAGAGATAACCCACAAACCACAGAATGCAGTAAATGATGATTTTTTGAGTTTTTATTTAAAACCTGTATCAGCCCTGTAAAAAATCCCCCCTAAACCTAATAACTGGTTGGGCCACCCTTTGCAGCAACAACTGTAGTTAAATGTTTGCAATAGCTTGTTATCAGTCTTTTACATCACCATGGAGGAATTCTGGCTCTCTCTGCAGAATAGTTTTGATTTGGTTTTAGAGCATGAGTGCCTTTTAAAGGTCTTGCCACAGCATCTCAATTGGACTCAAGTTGGCACTTTGACTGGACCACTTCAGAACCTTAATTTTGTCACTCAGAGGTGGACTTGCTTGTGTGCTTTGGGTCACTGTCATGTTGCATAACCCATTTGTGCTTGAGCTTTAGGTCATGAACTGATGGAGAATACGCCAGGAAGATTTCCTGATAGAGAGCAGAATTTATGGCTCCATCAATTATGACAAGTCATCCAGGCCCAGTGGAAGCAAAGCAGCCACAAACCACAAACCACCACACTACCACCATGTTTCACTGTTGTTTTTCTTGTGGAATGCAGCAGTAACTTTATGCCAGATGCAAATGGTAAAAGGTCTGCACTTACAGTGCTTCTTGGGCATCATCTAGATATTTTTTGTAAATGCCAGGTGAGCATTCACGTTCTTTTTGGTCAGGAGCGGTTTGCACCTTGCAGCTCTCCCATGGATACACTTTTTGCCCAGTGTCTTCCTTATTGTGGAATCATGTAGACCAGTGGTTCTCAACCTTTTTTGGTCTGTGACCCCATTTTGAACACCGGAGACATATATAGAATACTAGGGAGTGTGTGTCGTTTTAATTTTAAAAAGAATAATAATTACTTAAAAAATATTTTATCAGTATTTTTTTAATCAATTACTGGACATTTCAGGCGACTCCATTTGAATTCCAGGCGACCGCACGTGAGGTTGCAACCCAAAGGTTGAAAAACACTGATGTAGATGGACCTTAAGTAAAGTCAGTGAGGCTTGCAGATCTTTTGATGTTTGTCTGGGCTCTCTTGTGACCTCCTGGATGAGATGCTCACATGGTCTTGGAGAAATTTTGGTAGGCCAGCCAATCCTGGGAAGGTTTACCACTGTTCCATGTTTTCTCTATTTGTGGATAATCGCTCTCATTGCGGTTCACTGGAGTCACAGTCTAAGAACAGGTTCTAGCTATTAATGTCTAGATTCAACAAGCCTTCCAGTAATCATATATGAGTGTGGTTGGTGAAACAGAATATAGCAAAATGAATTTGGTCATTTGGTAGATTGGCAGCATAGCTGGACAGCATGTTTCCTTCTATAAATAAAATATGAAATATGCAAAAAAAAAAAGGAAAAAAAAAGTAGATGTATCTAATATCAATGGGTGGGGAGGTGGTGGCAATACTTTTTCTTAGCACTGTAGATCTATGAGAAATGCATTAGTAAATAGAGTCAGAGATTAATGAGACTGGCCTTTTCAAGTATGACAAAGCCTCCATTCATCATTTTCGTGTACACTGTTTTATTTATACTGTGCAAAATCACAACATTCGGACACCCAGGACACTCAGGACACTCAGGACACTCAGGAAAATTTAGGGGTCAACTGAGCCAGCCCTTAACTATAAGCTTTATCAAAAAGGAAAGTTTTAAGCCTAATCTTAAGAAAAGAGTGGCGCTCAGCTGGTTCAAATCTCGTTCCTCCTAAGAACCGATTTGCTTTTCCATTGGCAAGGAGCCAGTTGGAGCCATACCATTGTGTCACCGTAAAACATCAGTACGTTACTGCATATGCAACGTAGTTGTTTGCCCAACAACACTCATGCCACAGTGTCAGGAAGCACTGGGTCTCCTCCTCTGACCACTGCTGCTGTTTGAGCTTTAAACACGAATTGCTCAGCTATTTTTTTTTTAAAATGACAGTTCCGTGTTTTCACCATTGGCCGTTGGACATGATAACCCCGCCCCCAGTCCCTGAGGTACTCGGTGCTTAGCTCTGGCCCAGCAAAGAGTTGGTGCTTGCTAAGCACCAGTTTTTAGCACCTGGAGCCTGTGCCTGTGAAAGACAAAGAACTGGTGCTAAGTCAGGCACTGGCTCCAAACTGCCACTGGAACCAGCTTGGTGGAAAAGGGGTAGCACCATTACTGAACTAGCACATGGTTCTTCTGGGTGGAGAAGGGTTGTTAAGTACTCTCCGCTCATTCAACGAGCGAAATGCACAGTGACAACCACAAAAGTGTGGCCAGAGGGGAAACCTTGGTGCTGCAGGACTGGTTCAAACACACAGACTGGAATATGTTTGCATCTCAGGCAACCTGTCACTCCTACACAGACCTTGAGAGCTACGCGTCCTCTGTACAGGACTACATCTCTACCACCACAGACAGCGTCACAGCCAGAAACAGAACACCCTGTACCAAAATAGGAAATTGGTGGAAAAGGGGTATTAGAGAGGAACCAGCTCTATTGGGATAATATAGTACTATGATGTGTAAAAGGTACAATGGACCTTGGTCCTTAAGAGCATTTGTATGTGAGGAGAAGTATTATTATATTCGAATATAGATTTACAGGAAGCCAACGAAGATAAGCTAATATGGGACCAATATGACCTTCCTTTTTTTGATCCTGTCAGTACTGTGGCTCTCTTTATCCCTTTTTAGACATTACCTGTAATTTTGCGGGCTTCATCAATCTTTTAAAGTGATGATATTCTATCATTCAGACGTAGGTCATTTTTCTGTTAAGGTTACTCATGGCTGCACTCAGACACATTCCCCATAGTGTCTGAGAGAACCACAGTATGCACACGATTGGTTATTCACCCAAGATTAGACAATACACTATAGATAGTAACGCAAGACAAAGTTAATTGCAGCTTATCAAATAGTCCAAATGACTAACAGCCTGGTTTTTTATGATTTCCTTAACACTGAAAATTCTGTCAATGTGTGATGACAATGTAACTACTACATTATCAACAGTAAAATAAAAATATCCTCACAGCTGTGGTGGAGCTCAGGACTCAACCTGAGGATGGCCACAGTGCAACAAATGATTTAACTGCAGCTTGTAATCTGTGATTTTGTGTGGCAGCTCACCTGACACACAGTGTGACCTGCTATTCGATGTCAATCTACTCTCTATGTCAGAGATAATCTATAATTATAACCAACTGGCGAAGTTACTTTTGTTCGGTGTGTAAATGTGCGTAACTCTGTTGCTTCGAAAACGCTCAAATGGATCCTGATGAGTTTATAGGTTTTCAAGTGTAAACCTATAAACTCAGCTGGAAGCAACAAATACACTGATTATGTGTGTGATAGTTCATCTGTCAGATGTGAAGACAAGCTCTCGACGATTGTGATAATTTTGTAAATAGGGAGTAACTCTCTCAACTCTCTCTAGCTTTAGAGATGCACATATGGATCATGCTGCTGTCTGATGCTGCAGGTATTTAATAAACTCAAAATTGCCTTCAAGGCTTTTGATAACATCTTGTAGACGGAAAAAACCTGGATTCATTGCATTCATTAATAGTGAGTTTCATAAATCCCAGCAGTCTCAGCTGTTGTTATCACAGTGAAGTTTTATTTTTGTAGACACTTCAATTTGTAGCAGAATAGATTTGAAATTGTTTTGTAAATTGAGTGAGAAAGTTATACTGTGACTTTGGCACCCAAAGTGTTTTCTTCAGCACTCTCTGTGATGTTTTTTGACAAATATTGATGTTGAAATGTTGAAAAAGCTTTAGCATTACTCTAAATTTCTTCATACAACTGGAAGCATCGTAGCTTATGTGTGTCTATCCAGTAATGTGACTAGGTGCAGTTCAGATTTATCAGACTAGGTGATAAGTGTCCATATCACTTTCAAGATGTTGAAAGTGATATGGACATGTTACTGCGTCTAACCTAAAGTATGTATTGAAGTATTCACACCCCTTGGAAGTTTTTCCCTTTCATTGCTTATCAACATTTAATCATGGTCAATATAACTAG
Source organism: Dascyllus trimaculatus (assembly GCA_024666655.1). Taxonomy (NCBI): domain Eukaryota; kingdom Metazoa; phylum Chordata; class Actinopteri; family Pomacentridae; genus Dascyllus; species Dascyllus trimaculatus. The sequence continues at coordinate 3,235,198 of CM045457.1, forward strand.
GCTTTTTTGACAAGAATTTATAAGAAATGCTCCTTTCATATTACAGTTAAAAAATCTACAAAGCAATGTCAATTTATTAAAAAATATAAAATATAAAGTAAGTGACTGCATAAGTATTCATCCGTTTGAAGTCAGTATTTAGTAGAGTCATCTTTGCCTGAAATTACAGCACTGACCTTGAGTGGATCAGTCTTAATCAGTTTTGCACATGCAATTTTACCTCATTCTTGTTTGCAAACTACTCAAGCTCTGTCTGGTTGCACAGAGATCGTGAGTGCCAACAGCTCTTTTCAATTCCAGCCACAAATTCCTAATTGTATTGAGGTCTCGGCTCTGACTTGACTGCCTGAGCATTAACCTCGTTGCCTTTAAACTAGTGCTGTCAAAAATATCGCGTTATTAACGCGTTAACGCAAATCAATTTTAACGGCGTCAATTTTTTTATCGCGAGATTAACGCGGGCGGGGGTGCGTGGGGCGGGGGCATGGTTGGCGAGGTCGAGGGCGAGGTGTTCGCCGTCGGAGTCAGACAGGATCTCCTGCTGGTGGTGGTACAGCAGCAATATTCTCGCTCGCCTTTCTGTCGGCTCCTTTTCCGCGTGCCGAACCGCATGCCGCTGATGCAGATGCTCCGCCAGGTGACGGCGGCCTGGGGTGAACGCATGACGATTGACAAGACCAGAGTTATGTGTATGTTGTCAGTATGAACTGAGTTCTCATCGTAGCATATCTAGTCTGTAATACCACTTGATGACTAAACACAGCTGACGCGAATTCTCCGCCTCCTCCTCGTATAAAATGATAATTCAAGGGACATTTAGAATAGATAAAAAATGTGCGATTAATTTGCGATTAATCGCGAGTTAACTATGACATTCATGCGATTAATCGCGATTAAAAATTTTAATCGATTGACAGCACTACTTTAAACCTTTTCTGTGTAGCTTTGGCTGTATGCTCTGAGTCATTTTCTTACTTGAAAACAAATCTTCCCTTAAGTTGCAGTTCTCTTGCAGACTGCATCAGGTTGTCCTGCAGGATTTCCCTATAAGTAACTGTATACATTTGACTCTCTACTCTACCTTTACAAGCTTACCAGGGCCTGCTGTGAGAAGCATACCCACATAATGATGTTGCCACCATCATGCTTCATGGTGTGTTTGTGACAATGTGCAGTGTCTAGTCTGATGGCAAAAAAGCTTTATTTTTGGTCCCATCAGAACAAAGAGCCTTCCAGGTGACTTCAAAGTGTCCTACATATCTTCTGGTGAATTCTAGTCAATATGAGCTTTTTTTCCAACAGTGGCCTTCTTTTTTGCCACTCTCCCATAAAGTTTTGTTAAGAACCTGGACCCTCCCTTACCGGTCCCTCATTTCTTGAGGACAGCCTGCTCTAGGCAGAACTCCATATGAGACATATTCTTTCCATATTAAAATGATAGAATCAACTGTAGTTCAAAGCATATTCAGTGACTTGAAAATTCTCGTTTCTATACCCTGATATATGCTTTTCAATACCCCTTTCACAGAGTTGCTTGGTGTGTTCTTTTGTATTCATTTGTGTAGTTATACCCAAGAGTACTGATTAACCAGTGACCAGACCTTCCAGATACAGGTGTCATATACTACATTCATTAGAGACACATTCACTTTACTCACATTATCTCATTTCAGTAAGTGTGTGATTTCTAGCATCTGTGTTGAATTAGGTGAGTAACTCTAAAAGGGGATGAATACTTAAGCAATTGCTTACTTTACACTTTTAATTAACTGACATTACTATATAAAAATCTGTTTTCATCTTGACGTAAATAGTCTTTCTGTGTTTCATTTGGTTTCATAGATAAATGCCGATGGGTGACATCTGTACACCATTGCAAACTTATGTAGTGTTACCTAACAATAAATACACACACACAGACACACACACACACGCACACACACAAATATATATATATAGATGGTAAAGAGTATTGGTTGTAGCAGAGAAATTGTTGAACTCCATGATCAACATTTGTAAAGAAAGAACTACTATTGACATACAAAATTAAAATCTCTGCTATAAATATGACTTACACCAGCCTAGCATGGGTCCTTCAATCTCAACGTTCTGTTCTAGTCTCCGTCATAAACTGTTGTGAATAATGGTGCCAAATGTTTTCTCTAGTGCTGTTTCTGTGCTCTGATACATTATAAATACAGACAGACTGCAGTATGTAGCTTTTTAATAAAGATACATTAATCTGAACAAATATGTAAGTGTTAGGCAAGGGTAAGAGATCCTAAAGCAGTCTAGCTGGGATTGGGGTCTGAAAGATATGTTGATGGTTTAGATAAGGAATTTGGTGAAGTAGCCTTTAGACATTCTTCTAAATTAGTCAGAAATTACTGCCTTTCTAACTTTTACAACGTCTACTTCAAGGTGCACATTTACAAATCATACCACAGAGCTATTCTTCTCATTTATTGCTTTCTTTTTAGAGGGGTAACAGTAACAAATGTTGTATGCAGTAAGTCTGCAGCACTATCAGCAAAATAATCGACTTGGGTGGTAGTAAAATTAAGGTAGCTGCCCACCATTACACTGGCAAACTGTACTGAAGTAAATAATAATGGAATTGCTTCCCTAAATTTAGTTACAGCTTTATTAGACAAACATCTCCAGGATTTTAAGGACATACTATTAAACCTTCAGTTTCTAAGTCAAAATAAGATCTAAAGTGTAATAAAACAATCAGTATGACAAGTATGAGGTATGGGGAGGAGCCAGTTGAGTTCAATAATGACTTAAATATAGTTTTGAGGCTGTCATTCTGTACATCTAAATGTATGTTGAAGTCACCCACTGTAATGACCCTAACTGAGTATATATTCAGAGGTAAAGTTTGAGAATTCAGCTAAGAAAGAGGCCGGCAGATAGTACATAACAAGCAGAACAGGTTTTTGTTACCAGTTTAGGTGCGAGGCCAAGAGTGACGTTTTCAAATGAGTTATAACTAATTTTAAGTGTCAGTATCATAAGTGGGCTTGAGTGGAATTATGCTGTCAGTTCTCCTGATGGGGATAGGGTGGGGGATGTGTTGATTCATACATATTCCTCTTGCTGCCGCCAAGTTTCAGTAAGAAAAATAAGTCTGATGACCAGTTACCAGATTAGTTATAAACAAATGTTTAAAAGAAAGAGATCAGTTCAGTAATCCATAATTAATTGTCTTGTTTTTTGTTCTGTTTAAATAATGACATTCATTTTTACTAGGTCCAAAAGGATCATGAGAATAACTCCTCTGGTGTTCATTTCCAGCCATATTTCTAGATATGAGATCCACATTATCCAAAGTGCAATGAATGCCATCTCTCCCTTTATCAGACAATGTTTTCCCTTAAACTGTATACAAAAGATGGCTGTAGTGACTGTGACATCACCCCCTGACTTGTGGTTCACCATTATGAAGCCTTGAATTTTGCATTTATCCATCAGATCTTAGTCTTTTAAAACCAGGTGTAATGTGCAAGCAGTAGATATGACTGAAACACCTGGGGCTTTTGCATTGCTGCTGAAAAGATATAAGTCATAGTGGAATGGTGTAGTTAGTTACACTTTGTCCTGTTCCATCACAAACAGTCCTCATTGTTCATCATACCAAAAGGATGGCATACCCTGTCCAGTTTGAGCCACACTTTAAACCATTTAGCATTCAACCCATGCATAGCGTCATCGCCGAAGGGCGATGAGTTGCTGGCTTGTTGGAGGACAGCCCCCAAGAGCATCTCCTTAGCCTGTGCATTAGCTGAATTTCCATTGTCCCTAATTCTGTGTAAGCAGAGTAAACAAACTCCAATGCTGAATGCATAAAGATAAACATTTGCCTTTAGTCACTGACTGTGAGCAATTTCAGGTAATACCTGACTGCAGATAATTTACCACAGAATATAAATTATGATGATTTTACTTATAACATGTATTATTTCATTTATATATACAGTGCAAATTTTTTGCACAATTTTTGCCATTCACATGCATTGTACCTGAACAAACTCCTCCCACAGAATTAACCTGATCGCTATCATATTTGGTCAATCTAATCTAACTGTGAAGCTTTTAAGTTTTTGGTAAATGCTGGATAGTCTAAGTCTAGTCTGGAAGTCTAATTGTATAGACTTCTTCCTTCTTTCTGCATTCTTCATAGCAGGCACCAGCCTGCTATGAAGAATGCAGATGTTAGGCACTTCTACAATGGCTTTACTTTTCAGACTCTACATCTTTGTTATATAGTCTACTGTTTAACAAAAGCCCTGCCCTGAACACATTTACGTGTTCAAGAACCTATTTGTTTGCCTAGTGACCAGTGATCACGAAAATACATAACTTCCCTCCAGCAACCCTAATCGTGCACTAAGACGTGAGGGCCTTATAACACCACAATACATTATTCCAGTATGGCAATTATGTATATGTAGTGGCATTTGTGCTTTATGAGAACAAGTGGAAGTGACTGAATCTGAACACTTAAGGTTAGAATCTTTACATAACACAATACATGGTTTTAGTGTCTGACTGTCAACACCAATTGACCCAGACTGCAACAGACCCAGTAGAAGTGAGACAGACTAGAAAAGACCAGAGTAGAGTAAAAGAAGAATTTAGGATTAAACAGTAGTGTCTGGGTTCCCTTTTATTAAGACAAAATTACTACCCACCACCTCCGCAAAACTATCCTGCACATGAATGTGTCTCAATGACTTATAAATTTGTAGTCACCTAGGCAAAGCTAAGATGATCATATCACCAGGGTTATTTCTCCTCAGGATAACCCAGTTACTCTAGAGCAGGGGTGTCAAATCCTGGTCCTCAGCTCATCATCAAGCTCTGCAGAAGCCTGACAACGATCCAGATCATTTAAATTAGGTGTGTCGGAAAAGGGAAACATCTAAAACATGCAGGAAAATGGCCCTCGAGGACCAGGATTTGACACCCCTGCTCTAGAGCAAGCAGTCAAATTAGGTATTGAAGGTGCAATACATTATTTACCATGTTCTGGTAATAGTAAGTACACATCACACATGTGCTTCCTGTGCACCTTACATGGGAGACTCCTGAACAGATTCTCTTCCTAGAAACAATTAGGACAGTGGGACTGTTTTCACAGGATGACTGTTACAAACCAAGACAACTGTAACAATCTTACTGATTAAAATTTAAAGCGTCCCTTTACCTTTAAATGAAACCTGAGTTTTTAGAAACAGTCACGGAAAAACAATGAACCAATCCTTGTACTCATACAAATGCTCCTTTTATTGACTACTGCTACTGGTATCCCAATTACAGCTTTCAACTACTGACCTCTACTGCCAATCTTATTATTGCTCATTAAGAATTACAAGACTTCCCAAAGTTACACAGCAGAGAGCTGGCCCTCATTCACAGAGACAGAACACAGTATGTTAATAAACATGTCTTCAGTATGAACCTAAAGTAGCAACTGTTGAGCGTGACTAATGGTTTTTAGAATCTTCTTTGGCTTTGATGTTTCCGATCCAGTCCTTGTATCAAAATCAGTAAGTTTAAGGTATAGAAGAGCCATTTTGCAGCCGCTGCAGTTAGCCTACAGCCCTGCTCCCTCCATTACTACGACACAGACCATAAAAAGAGTAGGGGGAAGACTTAACAAGTCAGTAAAGGAACAACAGAAATTATATATAGCGAGAGAGATAATTAAAGAAAAACTGTGATGAAAAAAGATAAAACAAACAAGCAGCTGTGTGAACTAGATGTTAAAGGCAATGACAAAGACTGGAAGAGAGAGTATTAAGGGGACATGATGGAACACTGACTATCCATGTCTCTCACTGCAGTGGTAGTAAACAATCAGCCAGCCTCCTTTGTCCACAGCACTAAACCACACCTCCTCCTTTTGTCATGCTCTCCCTCCCTCACTCATTCCATTTCTCTCTCCCTTCATCCCTCCATTTCTCGTGCTATCTATAAACCTCCATTATCTATCTCTCGTGCAATATGTCTGGTTCTGTCCGTCTAGCGCCTGTAGCAATTTCTCTCATCGTCGCTCTGTGAACTTGTGGCGCGATGCTGATAATGCTACCTAGCAGCTGCTGCTAATAGGCTAGCTAATAAAGGAATGTGACAGACAGACAGACGGACAAAGTGACAGGGACATTCATACCTTAGCTGACAGTAATCCACTCGATTATTAAAAATTAGAATCCACTTGAAAAGCTATGGCCTATAGCTCCTGGTGTTAGCGCAGATATCTCTCACACAAACACGCGCACATTATGCTCCTCTTCTTCCCTCACACACTAACACTCACACACACACACTGCTCCTCCCCCTCCCTTTACATACACAGGCGTCGACCTCGCCGTTCTCACGCGCGCGTGGACGTGAACATGTGCGCGCACTTACACTTACACACACACAAATATTCACCCCCCTATTCGCTCTTTCCCACTCACACACAAATGAGCATTCAGTCAAGGGCTACCCACAATTCCTTGCTCCACACAAAGACAAGGGGGTGTGACCAATCACAACCTGCCTCTCTCTGCACCCATGTTTTCTTTTCCCCTCCCTCACTGTATAATGCTTACGGACAGACAAGCTTGTGGGCGGGCTACTGACAGGGTTGCCATGACAACGCATCCCCAGTTGCTCTTTGTTACTATTACTACACAGAAACGTATAAAGACATAGGATCCAGTCTTTTCTCTCTCACGATGTGTAGTCTGCTCTGCTGCATACATCTCTGCTACTCTCTCTCTCTCTCTCTCTCTCTCTCTCTCTCTCTCTCTCTGACCCAGTGTTGCTTTGCTGCAGATGGGTTCTAATGTGACCTACTTTGAACACTAAGGCTTGAAGTAGGACACATACATGCACAAACACAATCAATCACTCACATCATTCCAGAATTGTAAAGTAATTGCTTACACACACACAATTGAGCTGTATAAGCCCACTTGTGTGTATGTGAGCAATTACTTTGCAACATATAGTTATGTTTATGTTCCTTCAGCTTCTGTAGTCAACTTTTGTAGTCGTCACAAGAGGCTCGAATGCTTGAATTACATGGATTAACATAGATTTATGAAGACTATGCACAAGTGCTGTTGTCATTTATGTATAACAAGCGGCATACCAAAAATATTCTGAAATTCATGCACATTTTTCAGAGATTCAACTTTTCAGTGAAATTGTTGAGCTGAAGCTAAAACTGTTTTATTAAATCACAACAAATAAAAGTATCTATACCAGGTTTCTAAGACTTTTGTGCCCCATTGTACATACAGTGTTGTACAAAGTAGTTGACCACCTCCTAATTTCATAGATTTTTGTGTGTATCTCATACTAAGTGTGCCAGATCTTCGAACAAATTCTAAACAAAAAATGCAAATTTTAATACTCGAGTAAAAGTAGGGTTTGACGGTCATCAAGGTGTTAGTGAAGTGAGAGGCTGGCAGTTTATTCAAAGCTTTATCCATTTGAAGATAGCTAATGTAGTGGCAGTTCAAAACCTTCCTGATCAGAACTTTACCGTGATAAAATAAACCCCTTTCAAACAAGCACTCTTTTCAGTTAATCTGACAGCATCTGAATGTGCTAGCTTCATGTCCTAATGAGTACCCTGGTCACTTCTCCATAAAAGTTGCTAAGGCTGTCTTATTAGGTTGGACCTAGCAACATTTATGTGCCAACTTCAACATAGCACAAGTCTGTACTGAATACAGTCACATTAAGAGATAGGCGTAAACAAGATTATAACCTACTTTTTACTATGTGAAGCAATTTGGAGAGTTCCCCCACATTTCAGAACCAATATTCATCTTAAAACATCATGTTTGCCGGCTGGCCCATTAGGCAATATAGGCAAATGTGAAGGGCACCGTGACCTCCAGGGGGCGCCACAAAATCAGGAAGATATTCACCTTCACAATAATTATAATAAAACGAGTTATTACTATTAACTCTTAAAATGGAAATGCTCACATATTTTCAAATGTAAAGCAATGGACAATTAATTTTACTACAAAACAATGCTATTCAAATTGTTTTGTAAGTGTACGTAAATTGCCGATGGAGGGGGGCGGCATATAAAATCTCGCCTAGGGCACCACATCGGGTAGGGCCGGCTCTGCTCAGGTGGTAGAGCCGGCTGTCCACTGATCATAAGGTTGATGGTTTGAGCCCAAGTGTCCTTGGGCGAGACATTGAACCCTAAATTGCTCCCAATGGCAGGCAGGCACCTTGCATGGAAGTTCTGTCGCCATTAGTGTGTGAATGTGTGTATAAATGGGTGAATGGGAAACATTGTAAAGCGCTTTTAGTATCTCTAAGGTAGAAAGGCACCATATAAGTGCAGACCATTTACCATTCACATATCTGAAGTCTAAAATGTCTATAAAAATAAAACTTTAATGCAATGAAAACAGAGTTTGCAACTGATCAGATGAATGAGTCTCTGCCATATTGTGGGCAATCCAGATTTTGACAAAATGTTAACTGAAGCTAATGTTTTATTTGTTACTTCCAGGTGTCTTTCCTCTAAGTTTAATATGCACCTACAGCATTCGACAACAGCACGATAAGTATGAGCATCTCAAAAGAGAGTTGCCCACATTTACACACATCGAACTACAGCAGTAACTTAATGATTCAAAATTATAAAATATCCCCAACAAAGAGACAGGACTGACCAGGACAGAACAGCAAGTCATACTGTGTACTTATTTTTTGTTACATGGCAACTCTTCTCAGGTTGAGTCGTGAGCTTAATCACAGCTGTTAAGATATTTGTTTAAGTGTTAGTAAAAGTGTGCTCTGCTTACTTAAGTCAAAAATATATATATTTTTTAAATACAAAGATTTAGATTTTCCAGGTTCACAGTTTCACAGCAGGCTATTTGCAATAATGGCCAGAGGACCTCCAAGGAGTGCAATCGAGGCCATGGCCACCCCTGACTTGTCATTAGCAGCCTACATCTGATAAGTTAAGTTCATTCACTGAAGCTCCAATGTCCAAGTCAGTGCAAGTGAAAGCAGCACAAGTGACTAACACCTACAGTGCCGTGAAAAAGTATTTGTATTTCTCATATTCTTATTTTTTGCATATTTTCCCCACTTTAATGTTCAAGATGATAAAACAAATGTAAATATCAGACAAAGATAACCCAAATGCAGTTTTTAAATGATGATTTTATTTATTAAGGGAAATAAACTATTCAAAGCTACCTGGCCCTCTGTGAAAAAGTAATTGCCCCCTAAACCTAATAACTGGTTGGGCCACCATTCAGCAGCAACAAATGAGATCAAACATTTTCTATAACTGGCAAAGAGTCTTTCACATCTCTGTGGAGATATTTTGGTCCACTCTTCTTTGCAGAATAGTTTTAATTCAGCAACACTGGAGGGTTTTTGAGCATGAATAGCCTTTTTAAGGTCATGCCACTGCATTTCAATCAGATTCAAGTCCAGACTGTGACTAGGCCACTCCAAAACCTTCATTTTGTCTTTTTTAAGCCATTCAGAAGTCAACTTGCCGGTGTGTTTAGGATTACTGTCCTGGTGCAGAACCCAATGCTCTTCAGCTTGAGTTCACAAACTGATGGCCAAACATTCTCTTTCAGGATTTTCTGATGGAGAGCAGAATTCAACGTTACATCAATCACAGCAAGTTGTCCAGGTCCTGAAGCAGCAAAGCAGCCCAGACCATCCCACTACCACCATCATGTTTGACTGTTGGTATGATGTTCTTTTTCTGAAATGCTGTGTTACTTTAACACCAGATGTAACAAGACACACACCCTCCAAAAAGTTCAACTTTCGTCTTGCCAGTCCATGGAATATTCTTCCAAAAGTCTTGGGGATCATTCAGATGTTTGTTTGCAAAAGTAAGACAAGCCTTTATGTTTTGTTTTGGGGTTTGTTTGTTTTTTGTTTTGTTTTGTTTTTTTGCCTTGGAACTCTGCATGGGTACCATTCTTGCCCAGTCTCTTCCTTATTGTTGAGTCATGAACACTGACCTTAACTTAGACAAGGGAGACTAGTTCTTTAGATGTTGTCCTAGGTTCCTTTGTGACCTCCTGGATGAGTTGTCACTGTGCTCTTGGGGTAATTTTGGTAGGCTGGCCACTCATGGGAAGGTTCACTACTGTTCTACGTTTTCTCCATTTGTGGATAATGGCTCTCACCCTGGTTCGCTGAAGTTCTAAAGCTTTAGAACTGGTTTTGTAACCCTTTCAAGACAGATATATGTAATTTACTGTATTGTATCTGTTCTTCAGTTTCTTTGGATCGCGGTATTGTGTTGCAACTTTTTGAGATCTTTTGGCCAACTTCATTTTGTCAGACAGGTTCTATTTAAGTGATTTCTTGATTGAACAGGTTTGGTTATCTTTGTCTAATATTTAAATTTAATTTATTTGATGGTCTTAAACATTAAAGTGGGGAAAATATGCAAAGAAATAAGAATATGAGAAATACTTTTTCATGGCACTGTATATGCATAGCAGGTAAGCTGTCGTACACAGAGTCACAGTTTACAAGCTGTGGTTAAATATTTTGGTAAACAGCTGAATTCTGACCTTCATCATGATGGGATATTATTTCAATATGAAAGTAAGATTCATTTGTTTATATTAAGTTTTTTCAAGAGGTAAATGTTTTAATTTCACAGCAAGATATTTGCAGCAGGTACACTACTGTGTGTATGGATGCATTAGAGGACATACCTCTCAAATGAATCAAGCAACTATTGAAATACAGCAATTGGTAGCATAACAATGAAAACATATTCTGTTGTAGCAAGAGTTACTGTAGTTCAACAAATTATCATCACACATGTAAAGATTTTTAATATTGAAATTAAAAAGACTCTGAAGTCCTGACTATGGGGGAACTTTCTCCCTCAAACATGCCATGGTATTTCTTCTCCTGGTCTATTCTAATTGGTGGTGACTCTATGACTCAAAATGGTAACTGTACCTGTATTAGTCAATGTAGAACAGACTCATCAACCTTCACTGTAAAATAAGGAATCAAGGTATATCAGTATGTGATTTTCTAACTCTCATATTGTCATAGTTTTCAAATGGCCTCAACTGTATAAAACAGTATAATATGAATCCTGTGGCCCCATCTTTCCACCCCCAACATTTCTGGAAGCGCCCCTGGTAGTGGCATTGTTGAGTATATCCTCCTATTACTCCTAAGCCTCCTATAACTACTGAAAGAGCATGACCAAATCATTAAAGTAACTATCACAATATGGCAACAGGAAACTGAGAAGTTAAAACACATATAGAATTGCTATGCTAGATTTAAGTTGAAGATGTGACAAAAATCTAGAATACTAAAACACAGAACAAATCAGGAGGGTGTTTCCTTTTTACAGCACTGTACAACATGCATATTTACATACAGCCAAGTTGTTGAAACTGTTGATTTCTTTAACATATGTCAACAATAAGTAACTATGTCAACTGTCAACTTCAGTTCAAGAGTAGACAATTTGATGCGAAAAGAATTCTCCAAGAACCCAATTATTTCATCACAGGATCTGCGGTTAGCTTTTGCAACTAGTGTCAAACTGCATATGTCCACAATCAGAAAGAGTTTGCACAGATTAGAAAAAAAGACTTTTCTGTAACTGTTTGGTAACAATTCAGTTACTAAACAATGTTCACAGTAACAGAAGACATGTTTGGTACAGACCAAAGACAGGAACCTCATACTAACTGTGAAGCATGGTGCTGAAAATGTTATGGTTTGGGATTGCTTAACTGCTTTAGGGACAGGTTAGCTGTCCCTAAAGTAGTTAGGGACAGTTAGCATAGTAATTCTACTATGAAGTCTGCATCATATAAAAGAAGATAATAAAGCCTGAAAGCTGAAGTTAAAGCAGAAGTAGACCTTTCAACAGAATAATAATTTTGAGTACACTAGCAGATCCAATATGGAATGGACCAAGCAGAAGAGAAAGAGTTATGGAATGCAAATTTCTTAGCAAGCCCTCGATGAGTGGGTCAAAATCCCATGAGTGTCATCTGAATGCTGCATCACTGGAAGGGATGCAACTGAAGGAAATCTGACATCTTGTACAAAGAAGTTAACAGGGGGAAAGCCACAAATTTGCTTCAGTTTGGTTGCTGAATTGGAAATAGTGCATAATCTGAAATGTTTCTTCTTTATTTCATATGTCATTATGTTTTTATTGTTTCTAAATCATAAAGTTCCTGACTATTTCCAGGTTTATATGAAAAATGACAGATTTTCAATGCAGTCTCAGATTTCTGGACCCCTGTCTATATATAAAGACAGACTAAAGCTTGATTGATACTCCTATGTTGAATCTACACAGAATTATGCCATAACTTACATATGTGGTCTACAGTGTTGTGTGCATTTATACTTGTGCACTTGTGTGGCTGTTTCGCTCTGCAATCTCACCACCAAAATGCTATTTAGCAGTAAGATTACTATGCTACAGTGTAACGTTTGTTTGTATACTTCAAGCAGTGGCATCTGAAATGGAGTGGCACATGTAGTAGCTGGAGAAAAAAATAATAAAATTACAGCTACTTTTAACAAAATCATTGAATCCCAGAAAAAAGAGAGACATCAAGGTCATGCTTAGCCCATACATGTTAATCCCAGATCGGTCAAGGAATTGACTCTATTCAAATGGTTGACAAAGTTTGGAAATGAAACTGGATTTCCCAAAGGAAGTCTGTCTGTTGTATAACTGAAGAGCAGAGGTACATGAACAACATGGGGAAAGCCATGGTTAACGGTGCCTTTTCCGTTAACCTTGGCATAGAAGAGAATATCACATGTAAGCATGGTAACCATGCACAAAGAGGACGATAACTATGGCCTCATTGTGCTTAGAAGATGTAAAGGTGAAAAATGCGAAATTGAGAATGATATATGACTGGAGAAAACTAGACTAAAATATTTGTACTTTTTGTTGACTAAAATTAACCCTATAATGCTGTGGGTATCATATTTGATACATACATTTCTGAAACTTATTGCATTATCATACAGTAAAAACTTTGTATAATGGCATATATATACATATATACAGTTGCAATTTTTTGTTATTGCCCCAATTGCATATCATGCCCAATGTATCAAATACTATACAAATAAAAAAAACATATATGCATTTTTTTTTTAAAATGTTAAAGAGCCAAATAAGGACTTCAGATTCCAAAGATTACAAATTTCTGTTAATTATTTCTTGGGTCACACATTGCAGAGCTAGGCTAAAACCAACTAAATATTGGCTATCTTCTCTGACTGAGACTGAACACTACTACTGGAACAGAAATGGACATGTATGTAGGAGGGACATAAGAGACTTCACCCCTAAGCCTATTGCAAAAATGACTGAAAATCTGCTGATTCCTACTTCAGAAAGCTGCTCTCCCCTGGCAGGGAACATGAGAAACCACATAACTCAAAAGGATAGATGGGGCACACTATATTGATTTGAATGTAAGAAATGAAAACACAAGAAATAGAGCATTAATGACAAGCTGTCCAACAGTAATCGGAAAAAAGCTCATTTCAGGTCTCAACCACAGTGTGTATTCATGAACTGTCCTCCGTCTCTTATGCTATACTTGAGCCGTCTTTCTGTAATACACATCAACGCATTAACGGAAGCACATCACATCATGTGGATAATGTTGACCAAAAATATATTTAAGTGAGTAAAAAAAACATATTATTCACATTGTGTTAAATGTGGTTATCAATAAGCTGTGACCAATGTGTACTAAAAGTAGCATAACTAAAAAAATAAACTTGTCAAATAGGCTGAACTGGTGGCCTAAAGATTTCAGGTACTGAAAAAAACAAGATCCAACACATGGTAACACATACAACCCAACTGTGGAGACTAAACTAAAATCTAGTCTTTTGTTGTTCATATCTACTGTCATTCTGAAAAATACACCTCAGTTCTTTGGTGATAAACTAATATATAGTGGTTTTTGCCATGGGTGTGTGACTTGTCAAATAAGCACTGGTATTCTGGTGGCACCAAGTCCATGAACAAACTTTATGATGAGAACTGTTCTTTATAGAGGGGTCTGAGGTTGGAACATGCTCCCTACCAGCATCAGACAGATTAAAAATAGATATTCCTTCAAGAAGTCACTAAAATTCAAATCGATGAATCACATGTAAATTTTGTTATGTGACAATTTTGCTTTTTTCAAAACTTTTCTTTTCTCAATTTTGGGTTGATATTGATTTACCTTGTCTCACTGATTCTGTGATTTTAAATTGATGTATTTTAAATGTTTTGTGAATGGACCCCAGGAAGACTAGCTGCCACCTTGTGGAAGCTAATGGGGATCCAAATAAAGAATAATAAATGATAAAGGAGTAATATAACATCTTTTTTGATATGCTTTCAATGGATATGAAGACATTCCCTTCAAAAAAATTCAAAGAAATCAAAATAATTCTTCATGAAATAAAACACTGTCAAAATATCCTAAAAAGTGGATTTTCAGCTCCTAAATTAATTTTAGGAAGACCTGTGCCAGTCAATCTTTGATGTACCACTAAATTACATTTTAATATGACAAAACTAAATTGTTTCTACCAGAACAAAAAATTTGGTTGGAATAGAGTCAATATTAGTGGATATATGAATTTTTGAAAATGAAAGATTTTTCATTTTGATTTTAAAGTACAGTTTTACTATTTTAATTTCTGTTTAAAAAAAATCAGCATAAGCTATTGCCATGATTATAAATTCAAACTTTTCTTGAGGTTTCTGGGATATTCTGTTTAAAAAATTGCGAAATCCTGCGAAAAATAAGCAACTGGTGAGGCTTTAAAGATGCTTTAGAAAGAATTGCTGAAGTTATCAAATTTAACACTGAGAGCCTATTTTCAAAAACTCATACCTCAAAAACTATTTGCAGTAGAGCTGTGGGATTTTTTTGCAAGATTCCGTGGTTTAGGTAGAAAGTTTTGCATGACCGTTTTCAAGAAAATCCATGACCTCAACTGGGAGGCCCAAGGTGAGTTGGCATGGAGTGACTCTGTACTCACTTCCCCTCACATCAGAAGTCTAGGCGTAACCTTTGACCGAACCCTCTCCTTTGAGCCGTAACTTTATTTCTGTGATGCAGTTGATGAGGGCTGAATGGCTGGCAGTAGTAATTGTTTTCATGGAAATACAGAGCTAGATCGTCATTTGAAAAACCATGGAACTAGAGTCCATGATGGCAGTTTAAGTGGCCAAGGGGGAGCATGTGAAGGATAAAGTGGAGGGGCCCTAAACTAACTAAACGTTGGGGAACACCTTTGAAATGAGGAGTGGAGGATTTACAGTTGTTGATGCTGATGAACTGGTGTCTGTCAGAGAGGTAAGATTTCAACCAGGAGAGGGCAGTGTTGGCAATGTGGAAGATCGCTTCAAGGCAGCTGAGAGGGATGGAATGGCTGATTGTGTTCAAAGCAGTGCTGAGGTCAAGAAGGATGATAATGTTTAAGTTGCTGGCAGGGTACGAACTATGGGGGAGCCAGAGTGGGAGCGCCCCTGGAAACATGATTTGTGAATTTTTGGGGGGGTCACTTAAATATTGTCAAAATGCTGTTTTTTCCATGTATTTCCTTTATTTTATTATTATTTATGTTATCATAATCATGGATCATGTGTAGAATTTTGTAGCTATTTTTAATGTATGATTTGCGCATCGCTATTTCACTCAAGAGTACCTGACTGCAGACCTCCACTGTGAGAACACCTCTATTGTGAGGACAGGAAGTAACGGTAAAAAAAAAAGAAAAGGACATTTGAAGCGTCCAGTCCGGTAGGTGGCGGTGACACATGTGAAGTTGGTTTGCTAACCGCTAATTAAACCAAACGAAGAAAGAGCCATTTAACGCGAGTGGCTGTGGCTGTTTATCAATATACGCACTTGTCCACGGTACGATCGTGACTGTGACACAAAATGTAGTTTTAAGATTATTTGAGGCAATAAAGTGGTTGTATAAACATTAAATCTGTGGTCAACTTATCAAGATAAATCCTGCTTAAAAATTTACTCCAACGATGTGGGAGATGTGAGTGTCCCCGTTAGACAGCTACTACCAGGCGGTCAGCGCTCACAGCTCCCCGCTGACAGCAGCCTTAGCTCGGCTAGACTTTCTGAAATCTGCCGCTGGCTCTGACGGTTCTGTAGCAGGATAGAAGTAGTTTTACGGGAATCTAACGGTTACACTTTTGTTATTTAATGTCCCCGGTCGCCGACTTTGTCATTATATTAGTAATTACTGTGTTGTCTTCATTACCTGTAGTACGTCTTTGTTCTATTCTTATGACTGTAACTGTGCATTAAAAATAACATTTAAGGATTATTTTGTTAGCAGGCATAAAAACTCACATTAAGACTGATTCTCAAAATAATCACAAGTTTAATATATAAATTAAAACGATATATACTATAGACAATGGTGTAGTAGTTTGCTGTTGGCCTTCTGGACCAACAGCAAAGGTAGCTGATCCCAGGTCTGTGTGGTCGCTTCTATTTTAAGGTAAGCGCTAATCTGTAGGCCTGTAAACTGTATTATTAATTGTTAGAACTGTGCTGTGGGTCTTTGCATTAATTGCTGCAGATTTTTATTATGATTGTGTAGATTATTGGCAAACGTTACACAGCCTGGCCGACTTTTTTTTTTTAAATTGTGATGGCCGTGTGTGTTTTGTCATTGATTGGTTTGTTGTCGTGTTACATTATTTCAGAGGTTATTTTGCGCATGTTGATGCGGACTTGATCCCTTGTGGACAAGCTGACATGTTTTGGTTTTGATTTAGATTTGATTAAGATTTGATGCGTGTGTGGACGTTGGACATGATATGTGCTTACATGTGCTGACATAAAGCAAGCAGACGTACAGGCTTGTAATAATGGATGTGTTTTGTGTAAGTCCTCGTTCTGAGGCACGTGTGGAGCGCGCCCCCCGTGTAAGTGAGCCCCCCCAGCAGCCGCGGTATAGTTCGCACACTGGTTGCTGGCAGAGATATGAGAAGAAGGTCATTTGTAACATTGAGGAAGACTGTTTCAGTACTGTGCTTTAGTGGAATCCTGCTTGGAAAGATCTATACAGGTTGTTGGCAGAGAGATAGGCTTTGAATTGTAATGCAACAGCCTGTTCAAGTATTTTATACAGAAAGAGGAGATTGGAGATCGGTCTATAGTTATTTGAGATGTCAGGATTTAGTCCAGGTTTTTTTCTGAATGGGTTAGTGACAGCAGCAAGTTTAGGAGAGAGTGGGATGAAGCCAGTAGATAGTGAAGAGTTTATAGTTGTGGTAACAAGTGGAGAAAGTGTAGGAAAGCAGGACTTAACAAACTTGGAGTGGATGAGGTTCAGGATGCTGGTTAAAGGTTTTTACTGTCATACGGATGGGATATGGGCTGGCAGGTTAAAGTAGGGGAGGTAAGAGGAGGGGGAGCTGATGTAGAAAAGGTTAAATCATCGTAGATGGTGTCTATTTTGGTTTGTAAGAATGACAGGAAGGAAGTGCATTTGTTGAATGTGATGAACATTCAACAAATGCACTTCAAATTCAACCATTGTCTAAGGGGCTGAGGAGTTTGTTTGTTGTAGTCAACAGTATTTGAAGGTTACGGGAGCCAGACTGTATTAGTTAAGAGTAGTAGGTGGATTGGGCATGAGAGACAAGAGACATGCAGATGGAGAAAGCAGCCAGAATCTACTACTAACATTTGCTGCTACGTAAGTCTCCAGCTGCTTGGTGACTGGAGTGGCAACTTAGCTGACAGCTAGCAGTACGCTAGCTACCGTAAATAGATGTAGTCTGAGCCAACAAATGGCAAATGCTGAGACATCTGGGAAAAAGCCACCAGCAGCAGCGGAGGAGCTGGGTTGGTGAAGACAGGATGATTTTTGTAGACAGCACAGGGTGGGGAGCAAAATCTGCTACTCCACTGCATGGTTTTCTTTTTTCTTTTTTGCTCTTAGTGCAGCATTGATATTCTCTTTCACTTGTATTGTTGTTATTGCACTTGCCATGAAAGGAAACAGGCAAGCATGAGATGAATTGTGATGTGTGTTGAATTATCATCGGTTTCACTGTTTAGTGTTTATTTTAGGTATACTTAATCATAACTTATGGCCAGGCAAAATAAGCCTATATGTTATTAAATTTCAATTTGAAGACTGGTTTAGGTGCCTAATTTGGTACAAAAGTTGTCAGAATGCTGCCCAAATATAATACAATTATATATACATATATATATATATATATATATATATATATATATATGTATATATATATACAGTACCATGCAAAAGTATTTGACCCCTACAGAGATTATCTATTTTTGCATATTTGTCACACTTAAATGTTTCAGATCATCAAACTAATTTTAATGTAAGAAAAAGATAACCCCAAAAAAATACAAATTCAGTTTTTAGATGTTGATTTTATTTTTTGAAGGAAAAATGCAATTCAGCCCATCTTGCCCTATATGAAAAAGTAACTGCCCCCTTAGCTACCAATCTACCAAATGACCAAATTCATGTGGCAACTGCGTTTAGTTTCACCAGCCACACCCACATATGATCACTGCCAGGCTTGTTGAATCTAAACATCACTAAATAGAACCTGTCTGGCATAGTGAAGTAGTTAAAGGGTCTCAAAAAGCAGCAAATGGCATCACGTTTTAAAGAGATTCGAAAACTGATGCAAAATAAAGTAATTGACATTTATCAGTCTGGAAAGAATTACATATTGCTAAGGCTCCAGAGAACCTCAGTAAGAGCCATCATCCACAAATTGCGAAAACATGGAATAGTGATGAACCTTTCCAGGAGTGGCCGGCCTACCAACATTTTCTCAGGAGCACACTGACATCTCATCCAGGAGGTTACAAATGAACCTAAACAAACATCAGAAGAACTAGAAAGTTAAAGTTAGTGTACATGTACAATGACATCCATGGGAGACTTGCAAGGTGCAAACCACTACTGACCAAAAAGAACATAAAGGCTTGTCTGTCATTTGCAAAAACTATCTGGATGAGCCCCAAGACTTTTGGAATAACATCCTGTAGACTGATGAGTCAAAGGTGGAACTTTTTGGAAGACATGGGTCTGTTACATCTGCCGTAAAGCCAATACTGCATTCTACAAGAAGAACATCATACCAACAGTGAAACATGGTGGTGGTAGTGTGATGGTTTGGGGTTGCTTTGCTTCCACACGACCTGGACAACTTGTCATAATTGATGGAGCCATGAATTCTGCTCTCTATCAGAAAATACTCATGGATAATATCCACCCATCAGTTCATGACCTAAAGTTCAAGCACAAATGGTTTAAGCAGCATGACAATCACCCAAAGCACACAAAGGTTTTGAAGTAGCTGAGTCAAAGTCTAAAATTGAATCCAATTGAGATGCTGTAGCAAGACCTCAAAAGGCAATTCATGATGAAGAACCAACTAATGTTGCCGAATTGAAACTATTCTGCAAAAAGTGGACCAACCAGTTATTAGGTTGGCATGGGGGTGAATGAGTGGGCT
Source organism: Dascyllus trimaculatus (assembly GCA_024666655.1). Classification (NCBI taxonomy): domain Eukaryota; kingdom Metazoa; phylum Chordata; class Actinopteri; family Pomacentridae; genus Dascyllus; species Dascyllus trimaculatus. The sequence goes on from CM045457.1 coordinate 3,254,786, forward strand.
CATCGTCTCCTCTCGTGCTTCTCCGACTTCGGAAAAAGTAATATGTCGCCATTGTGGTTTCAACTGTATCGCGAGATGCTGTTAAAAGCTCTGTATACCCTCTTTGGTATCACTGTCTTGGTGCATAAAAAACCTATTTAAAATAAATAAACAAGTGATGCTTAGCCTGGCGGGGGGGGCAAGGAAAGCCTAGCGGCCCACCAGGCTTATAAAGCACTGGGGGAAACCCTAATAAATATGTCTGTTTCCCCTCACTTCAGAGCACAAGGTAGAGAGAGCCCCTTCAGTGCATCGTTATCAATCTATTCCACTTGTTCATATAGAGAACGCCCACGTCACTGAAAATCAAGTCCACGTTTTCCCTGTGACCTTGTTTGCAGTTGGTACCTGCAGCATGTGTAGCTTTGAGGAACACGGAGCTGCTTTAGGAGAAGAACGTGAATGGATGGATGAAGAATAGATATCAGAATGTTTTTCAGGAAAGTAAGTATTCATCACTGCTGGTAGTAATGTTAGGTAACTCCAGCAGAAAGTCTCATTCAGTTAATAAACCAAATGCTCCATGTTTGACAAATAAAAACCATATAGACAATCTCAGTGCATGTCTTACCTTTGCTGTTTTACGGTCTGAATGCACTATGAATGTCCTGGTTGTTTATAGAGTTAAGTGTGCACACTTTTTACCATATGCTATCTTTGGGCTGACTTCCCTCTGGAGCATCAGCTGTGTTTGTCACTTTACCCATGGATAAGTACAGAAGCTGAGCTCATTTACCTATCATCTATTATCATCAGTCTATAACAATAATAATGCATTAATAATAATCACTCCACCACCCCTATTGACCTTGTGACGGCCCCAGGGTTGGCCCTTTCTTGTGTGCGGTTGGTTGTTTTCCTCTTGTGTTTCAGGAGGCTGATGAGGCAGTAACGGTGAAGCTGCACACCTGAGTAGGAGGGACTCAGAGGCTATAAATCAGACCTGCAGGAGCTTCTCTCCCTCTCTCCTCTGGCCTGCTGACTGATGTCGCCATTTAGTTTGTTTCTGGTTTTCTACATTTACACACACCTTCCACGCACACACACACTGCAGACACACTGACTGACTGATAACACATCTATTGTATTATTTACTTATTGTTTACCTTAAAGATGGGTTAATTTGCAGTCTATGTGTGGTCTTCATCTTTGTCACACACTTTGAGCCAGGTTGGGACAAAATGGGGGCTCGTCCTTTGTATGGTAAGTTTTACAGCACAAGCTGGTTTGTACTGTGCTTGTGGGTTGAAACTCATACGTTTAGCTCTCTTTGGATTTGGGTTGGCTGTATGCACATGAGAGCTATTGAGTATTGGTTTGGAAGGCCTCATAGTCTGGAGTTTAATTATTACTGATTATAATTAAGTTCCTTTGTTTGTGTAGGTACAGAGGTTCATTTGTTTGAGGTTTTGGCTTTGTTTGGGTCAGTAGGCAGGAACAGGGTTAGAGCTTTTGTGCTGTCTTGGCTGGGGACAGTTTGGAAAATTAGGGCCTTGGTGACAGTGATTGATTGGGGTGCACATGCTAGAATTTTAGCTTTCCCTGCTAGGATTAAGGAATGTTGTCTCTCTAGGCTTCATTCATGAAATCTGAGTAGTGTTGCAGTGAATGCAGGTAGAGCAATTGTCTTGGGGGCACATCCCTGGAATCGAGAGGGTCGCTGTTTTACAGTTGCCTTCTTCACTCCAGTGGTTTTTAGTGCATAAGTACCCACTGTAAGTAACTGCATGAAGACTCAGGTTGAGATCAGTTAGTTTCCGGTTGGTAGGTAGTGGGAGGGCTCAAATGATTTGATTATGGATGTTTTAAACACCTTTGTTCAGCCTCTGTCTGAGGAGCTTTTGAATAGTTTTAAAAAAAGAGCAACTTTTGAAACTTGTTGAGCATTATGTTGTGGATATTGGGGGGAAAACGGCTAAAGAAGGAAATTAAAACAGTCTTAAAGGCTTCTTTAATAGAAAAGGGGGTTTTGGTGGAAACTTTGCAGGAGTCAAGGGATACATTGGTGAGTAGGTGGTCTCTCCAGCAGTAGCTTTAACATTTGAGCAGCAGAAAGAGGTGTTGTTGCTGCAAATGGACAGGGACAAAACGAGCATAGAAAAGGAACGGCTCAGGCAGTCTATAGAAAAGGAAAAATTACAGTTGGAGCAGTATCGCTTGGATCTAATTAGAACAGGTCAGATGTTGGACAGTGCTACTACGGGGTGTTCAGATGAGTCAAAGTCATCCATTTCACAAAGTCCAAACAGGTTTGATGTAGCAGTAACCTGCACCTCGTACCAAAGTTTGATGAGAGGGACCCAGACACCTTTTTCTCTCTGTTCAACGTGTTGCCAATGGGAGAGGGTGGCCTGAGGCTGACAGGGTCATTATGCTGCAATCAGTTTTGACAGGCAAGGCCCAAGAAGCCTATTCAGCACTGAGTGTGGTGGACAGCCAGCAGTATTTCAAGGTTAAAGAAGCAGTTTTGAAAGCTTATGAATTGGTACCAGAAGCTTACAGACTGTGTTTCAGGTCCTGGAGGAAGTCTGATAAGCAGCCACATGTTGAGTTTGTAAGAGATTTAACCAAACATTTCAACAGGTGGTGCTCTGCACTTGAGGCCAACACTTTTCAAGATCTGTGTAATCTGATGTTGTTAGAGCAGTTTAAAGATTGCATTCCACCTGAAGTTGCAACTCATATTGCGGAGTGTGGAGTAGAAACTGCCTCTGAAGCCGCTACTTTGACAGATGATTATGTACTGGCACATAAAAAGTTTTGAGACATCACTGTGGGAATTTTATTTCATTAAGGGGTTTGTTTGGAAGTTCTGTGGTTTCATTCACCACTTTTCTATTCATTCTTGGCATTCAGTTCATAAGCCTTTGCAATCCATATCCTCATATTAAATAATACACAACTCCTTATTATTTATGCATACAAAGCTCACAGTAAAACACAGTCACAAGACAAGAGACACGTCGCATTGTTGGTAGGACATTTGAACTGTATGTAATTACATTTGTATCTGTAACGTTCCATACAAAATATGTGAATTGGGAGATTGTGTTGGGGGTGGACTGAAGCTCCTTGGAGGAGGTATGAGCTCTCTGAGTGCTTTTCTAGTATTGTATATACAATACGTAGCGTACAGTAGATGAATAGACACACGTATGGTAAACGCAGCTACGGTCGCTTCTGCTTGAACTAGTCGGTCGCTGATTGATTGGTGGTGATTGAAGCCAGCGTTTATAAGAGTGTGGGAAAGGTGACATGATGTTTAAATTGAATTCATGAGGAAATTGAACAATCCTGTGTGATCACAACCCATGAAAAACCTGTAGAATGCATCAACTGGGATAGATAATTGTCTAAAGCAGAAAGACACGAGCCTGTAAGTTTGTGTGTGAGCTTGCAAGCTTGCAGGTTTGTATGTAGTTCAAGGCCATACAGTTGGCAAGATAGACATGGAGTCTAGGAGTCCAGCGGAAAAATAGAAATGACGCTAGAAAGGAGGCTAGCACTCCAGTGGAAAGATAGAAACAATGCTAGAAAGCAGATGCGGGGCCTTGAGTTACACTGCTGATTTTTAGATTTTTTAAAATGAGCTAATGGGAAATTTGCCATGGTTAAATCAGACATTTCCAGATGTGAAAAAAATCATATTGGTGGCAGAATTGTTCTGATTGGTATTTTTAAAAGAATGGGTTGTGACTTCCCAGGAGGAGGAATTTGCTAAAGTATATAAGAAACTGTGAAGAATTGTTTAGTCAGTTAAAACCTGGAGATTTTGCTAATGTTTGTTCTTACAGCCTCTGTTTTTAATAAACATTCTTCACATCCCCTGCCTTCGCCTGAGTCGGCTGGGATAGACTCCAGCCCCCCCGCGACCCTACAGAGGAATAAGCGGTGTATGGATAATGGATGGATGGATGGACTATTCACATCACTTTGAAAATTGTGTGTGAAGACATTTTTGCACCTTTTTTTGAAGACACCAATAATTGATCCGGAAGTGATTTTTTACTACATGTTGGACAAAGCTGTCTGATCATCACTGGCCCATAGCAGGCAGACTGAGTCACAACATCTGCTGGAGGCATTTTGTCATTTGGATCAACTGGAAACAATTTGTCCATGTCCTCACCAAATTTCATTGCTGTGGAAAATGAATGGCTTCTCAGGTAAGATATCTGTTTGAGGGTAAACATTTAAAAAAAAATCCTAGGTCTAAAAGCACATGAAATTCTGTATTTTTAGCCTAAATATTTTACAGAACTTAATTTTGGGTCCCAAATAACAAATAGTTAAACTGAACAAAAATCTGAGACTGTGCAGCAATATGTAAAAAGCAAGCTTGGGGCTAAATTTAATGTCCTGGTCGGGTCAACTCCAGTATATCTGGAGCCAAACCAACCGGCTTGATCCACTCCACTCCCACATTTTCTCAAGGACAGCAACTGAAGTAAGGACAGAGGCAGTAGCTGGAGATGTATCAGTGTCAGTAGGATAGAGAGTAGTGACAGTACTTCAACACTGGTGATGATGGTTTGTGCAGGGTTGATGATGACAGTGCCTCAGTACTTTATCAGCATTCTGGGCTTTGTAGAGTGTTGAAATTCCTTGCTCCAACTCAGTTGTCTTGTCACTGAAACAAACACAATTAAGTGGGGCCAAGGCTTTTTCAGCATGTGCTCAACTTGTTTCTCTGATAACTTAAATTCCAGATGTGTCATGGCTTCATCCAGTTAAAAGATATTCTTAAAACAGACAAGATCTAAAACATTTGTTGTAAGAAAATAACTGTGAGTACTGATATACATGCATGTAAGATGCATATGTGTGAGAGAGAAAATGTGGGAAGAAGGTGAGGGGTAAAACACATTCTGTGTGGGAAAATGTGTGTGTGAAGTTGCCCTGAACGTAACTCAGCAGAGAAAAGGAGGAGCTACAATTTCATTGCAGGAGAACAGTGACCATTGCATCAGCTTGTGTTCTTGTGCATGCATGCGTGTGCGAGATGTGACAGGCTGCAAGCAACCAATACTCAGCAGGGGTTAATGAGTTTACAATCTCAGCATGCAAAACAGCAGCTTCTCGTGCTTTCTGAGCATTGGAGGGTAAGGAAGAAAAAAGGAGCAGCAAAGGAAAACACAAGAAAAATAACTGGGATTCCAAGCTCTGCCACTTTTATTACTTGTGCTTATGACTGGTGATAGCCTATGTTTGTGTATCTACATAAGCCTGTCACAATTATTACATAATTTTTCATAATCATGACAACTTTCAGAAATCACAGTTAATGCTGAGACATTTTAGTACTTGAACAAAGAAAAATCAATAGACTACCCTTTCCAGACCAAACAACTGCACATTTGTGCAGTGATGTTACCATTGGAAATATCCAATCCAATCCAGTTTTATTTGTTAAGCACTTTAAAAACAACTATGGTAGACCAAAGTGCTGTACATTATATATATATTTATATATAGTAGACTATTTAGTAGTGCGCCTCAAAAAAATAATAAAACATATTTTTTCATAAAAAATTCAAAAAGGTAAACTTTCCATATTCAATACACATAAAGTGAAATAGTTTAAGGCTTTCCTGTGTTAAATTTATAGATTATGGCTTATAGCTCATGAAAATCAGAAATCAGGCACCTTAAATTATTAGAATATTTCCTAACATCAATCAATTAAAGGATTTACAATACAGAAATTGCCAATTTCAGAAAAATATATCTATTTTTAGACTCAGTACTTAGTTGGAACTCTTTTACTGTGAATTACTGCATTGATGCAACACACAATGGAGGCGATCATCCTGACAGACTGGAGCTATTTCTCAATATGCGTACTTTCTTACTTGCGAAATGTCAAGAACAGCTACAATTCAAAGTATGCATTTCACCAAGAACGAATGAAATCCCCAGATGTGTTCTTGACCTGGCCACATTATCAAGGATTCATCTGACCAGACTTGTGTGGACTTGGGGCAATGAAGTATCACATAATGCATTTTGCGCCAACCAGCGGCAAAGACTGAGGAAAAAAAATTCAAAGGTAATACAAGTTTTTGGGAAACACTACTATTATTGTGACACAAAATGTAGTTTTAAGATTATTTGAAGCAATAAAGTGGTTATTTAAACGTCAAATATGTGGTCAATTTATCAAGATAAAGCCTGCTTAAAAATGTACTCCAATGAGTTCAGAGTTGCAAGTGTCCCGGTTTGACAGCTATGTCCAGGAGGTCAGCGCTTACAGTAGCCCGCTGAGAACAGCCTTATCTTGGCTACAGTTTTTGAAATTTTGCTGCTGGCTCTGATGGTTCTGTAGCAGTTAAACGGGGATATAAGTAGTTTTATTGGTATGTAAAAGACACACTTTGGCCTCACAGTTTATTTTTTTTATTGTTCATCATTTTTATTGTTATTTAATGTTGTCCTCGGTCGCTGTCTTTGTACTTCTGAATTATTGTCTTGTCTTCATTACCTGTAGTACAACTTTCTTCTATTGTTGTGACTGTTACTGTGCATTAAAACTAACATTTAAACATTATTTTATTCGGAGGACAGCTGAAGAAACCCAGATCCTCACTGACTGCTGGAGACTCCACAAACAGACCATCAGGCACTTAATCTGTGGACCTTCTGCAGCATCTGTACCTGCATGATCCATCAAACATCGATCCATTAATTCTGGCTTTAACAATTTATATCAGACAATTCATATTTAGACCACAGTTGAAAAGATATTAGATTTGATGTAAGAGAACGAGCAGGGTGGCCAGTCAGATTTTAGGGGTAGCAAATGCCACCCCCAGCCACCCCTGTGGCCCCGCCTCTGTTAATATTAAAACTGTAAACCCCATCCATCCCTGTTTATGAGGTGTATTAAGATAAAACACATGTGGTCCTGTAAAACAGTCCTGCATTACATGCTCTCCTCAGCAAGTCTAGTAATTCTTTAGTCATCAGTTTCTGAGAATTTTTGTTGATCTGAGAATAAGATGGTACAGTTCATTGTATCTCAAACTACAGCTGTCACAAAAACAGTGCCTCTAAAACATTAAATAAAGATTGTATAACAATCTTACAAACCTCAAAAATATATGTCTTAACTGTTTTTATATTAAAACATAAAGAGGCAGGAATGTGTTATATCTTATTCCATTTTGTTGTTTTTCACGGTCAAAATAATCAGCGTAGGTGAGCTAAAGTGGTGATGTCATCAAGTAGGCTGCTATTCCAATTGCACATTAACTGAGATGCGTTCTCCCGTTCTTTGGAGTTCGTACTTCTGAGCCTGTCCTAGTGAGTCCATACTACCAGGAACGCAAGCCCGTACTGAGCGTACTTGGTATTGAGAAATGGCCTGGGACTTATTTAAACATGTTTGGACTGGTTTGGATGAACTCACAGAGACAGTCACCACATAAACAGTGGCAAGAAAAAGTATGTGAACCTTTTGGAAATTCATGGTTTTCTGCATTAATGTGTCATAAAATGTGATGTGATCTTCATCTAAGTCAAGGGTATTGACAAGTACAATGTGCCTAAAATAGTAATTAAAAAAAGGACCTTTCATGTCTTTATTGAGAACATCAATTAAAAAACCTCATAGTGCAAGTGGAAAAAGTATGTAAAACCTTGAGTTAATGACCTGAAAACAGCCAGTTGGAGTCAGGTATTAGCAGACCTGGAGTCTTGTTAAGAAAATGAGTTTGGAGGTGTGTACTAGATGCCCTTATGATAAAAATAAATCAAGGACCATGACGTCGCCCAGCAAGGCGCAGCCGGGGCCCCACCCTGGAGCCAGGCCTGGGGTCGGGGCTCGGGGCTCGTATGGGAGCGCCTGGTGGCCGAGCCTTTGCCCACGGGGCTCGGCTGAGCCCAGCCCAAAAGGACGACGTGGGCCCGCCCTCCTGCGGACCCACCACCCACAGAGGGAATCGTAGGGGCCGGGTGCTATGTGGATCAGGCGGCAGTCGATGGCAGGGGCCTCAGCAACCCATTCCCCGGACACAGCTTCTAACCATTGGGATTTGGAACGTCACTTCACTGGGAGGGAAGGAGCCTGAGCTTGTGCGGGAGGTTGAGAGGTACCGTCGAGATATAGTCGGGCTCACCTCCACGCACAGCTCAGGCTCTGGAACCCAGCTCCTCGAAAGGGGCCGGACTCTCCATTTCTCTGGAGTTGCCCATGGTGAGAGGCAGCAGGCTGGTGTGGCCTTGCTCACATCCCCACAGCTCAGCCGCCATGTATTGGAGTTCACCCCAATAAACGAGAGGGTCGCGTCCCTGTGCCTTCGTGTCAGGGACAGGTCTCTGACTGTTGTCTCGGCCTATGTACCGAACAGCAGTGCGAAGTACCCGGCCTTCTTGGAGTCCCTTAGAGGGGTGCTGGACAGTGCTCCAACTGGGGAATCCATTGTTCTACTGGGGGACTTCAATGCTCACATGGGCAACAACAGTGGGACCTGGAGGGGGCTGATTGGGAGGAATGGCCTCCCCGATCTGAACCCGAGCGGTGTTCTATTATTGGACTTCTGTGCTAGCTACAGCTTGTCCATAACGAACACCATGCTCGATCACAGGGGTGTCCATAAGTGCACGTGGCACCAGGACACCCTAGGTCAGAGATCGATGATCGACTTTGTAGTTGTGTCATCTGATCTCAGGCCGCGTGTCATAGACACTCGGGTGAAGAGAGGGGCAGAGCTGTCAGCTGATCACCACCTGGTGGTGAGTTGGATGCGCTGGTGGGGGAGGAGGCCAGACAGACTCAGCAGGCCCAAATGTGTTGTGGGGGTCTGTTGGGAACGTTTGGCAGAGCCCTCTGTCAGCGCGGTCTTCAACTCCCACCTCCGGCACTGCGTGTCTGAAGTGGTGCAGTGCAGCACAGGAGCCCCTCAGGGTACGGTGCTCTCTCCCTTTCTTTTCACCCTTTACACCTCAGACTTCTCACACAATTCCACAAACTGCCATATCCAGAAGTTCTCTGACGATACAGCCATTGTTGGATGTGTATCTGAGGGGAACAAACTGGAATACAGGACGGTCATCAAGGACTTTGTCAGCTGGTGTGAGATCAACCAGCTTCAGCCGAACGCAAGCAAGACAAAGGAGATGGTGATAAACTTCACAAGAAATACACAACACTTCACTCCGGTGAACATCCAGGGTTTGGACATCGAGGTAGTGGAGACCTACAAATTCCTGGGTGTTCACCTCAATAACAAACTGGACTGGACTGACAACACCCACGCCCTGTACAAGAAGGGCCAGAGTCGCCTCCACCTGCTGAGGAGACTGAGGTCCTTCGGTGTGTGCAGGGCTCTTCTCAGGACTTTTTATGACTCTGTGGTAGCTTCTGCCATCTTCTACGCTGTGGTCTGCTGGAGAGGTGGCTGCACTGACAGGGACAGGAAGAGACTCAGCAAACTGATCAGGAGGGCGAGCTCTGTCCTGGACTGTCCAATGGACTCCATAGAGGAGGTGGGTAAGAGGAGGATGTTAGTCAAGCTGACATCCATCATGAACAACCCCTCTCATCCCCTGCATGACACTGTGGGGTCTCTGAGCAGCTCCTTCAGCAGCAGATTGTTACACCCACGGTGTAAGAAGGAACGCTACCGCAGGTTGTTCATTCCAACAGCCATCAGACTTTACAACACACAACACTAGCACAACCTGAACATGTTGTAGCTTTTTTTTGCACTATTCATCTGCTTGCACTATTCATCGTACTGTTACCATGTGCAATATTATTTATTCAAATTTTCCTTGGTAAATATTACTTCCATATTCATACCTCACTTATTGTTGTATCTTATTGTATATTTAAAATGTTTCTTTATAGGAGATTGTTTATTTTCTTTTTTATGTATAGGGTATGTTGTGTGTTTTTCGGCTTTTCCTCTGCTGCTGTAACGAAGAAATTTCCCCGTTGTGGGATTAATAAAGTATAATCTAATCTAATCTAATCTAATCTAATACTTCGAGGATCTCCTCAATCCCGCTGTCACGTCTTTCATTGAGAAAGCAGAGGCTGAATGCTCTGAGGCGGACTTCACCGAGGTGGTTGACAAGCTCCTCGGTGGCAGGGCTCCAGGGGTGGATGAGATTTGCCCTGAGTATCTCAAGTCTCTGGATGTGCAAGGACTGTCGTGGCTGACATGTCTATGTAACATCGCATGGTGGTTGGGGACAGTGCCTCTGGACTGGCAGACCGGGGTGGTGGTCCCTCTTTTCAAGAAGAGGGTGTGCTCCAACTACAGGGTGATCACAGCCTCCCCGGGAAGGTCTATTCCAGGGTACTGGAGAGGAGGATCTGGCCGATAGTCGAACCTTGGATCCAGGAGGAACAATGCGGTTTTCTGGCCAGTCGTGGAACACTGGACCAGCTCTACACTCTCCAGCGGGTGCTCGAGTGTTCATGGGAGTTTGCCCAACCAGTCCACATGTGCTTTGAGGATTTGGAGAAGGCATTCAACCGTGTCCCACTTGGCGTCCTGTGGGGGGTGCTCCAGGAGTATGGGGTCCGGGGCCCTTTGATAAGGGCAGTTTGGTCCCTGTACGACCGGAGCAGGAGTTTGGTTCGTATTTCCAGCAGTAAGTCGGACCTCTTCCCGGTGCGTGTTGAACTCCGGCAGGGCTGCCCTTTGTCACCAGTTCTGTTCATAACTTTTATGGACAGAATTTCTAGGCGCAGCCAGGGGCCGGAGGGGGTCCGGTTTAGGGACCGCAGGATCTCGTCTCTGCTTTTTGCAGATGATGTGATCCTGTTGGCTTCATTGAACCTGGACCCCCAGCGTGCACTGGGGCAGTTTGCAGCCGAGTGTGAAGTGACTGGGATGAGGGTTAGCACCTCCAAATCCGAGGCCATGGTTCTCGACCGGAAAAAGGTGGCTGCCCTCTCCGGGTCAGTGGAGAGACCCTGCCCCAAGTGGAGGAGTTTAAGTATCTCGGGGTCTTGTTCACGAGTGAGGGGAGGATGGAGCGTGAGATTGACAGGCGGATCGGCGCAGCGTCTGCAGTCATGCGGTCGCTGTACCGGTCCGTCGTGGTGAAGAAGGAGCTAAGCCAAAAGGCGAGGCTCTGTATTTACCGGTCAATCTACAATCCGACTCTCACCTATGGTCATGAACTTTGGGTCATGACCGAAAGAACGAGATCCCGGATACAAGCGGCTGAAATGAGTTTCCTCTGCAGGGTGGCTGGGCGCACCCTTCGAGATCGGGTGAGGAGCTCGGTCACCAGGGAGGAGCCGCTACTTCTCCACATTGAGAGGGGTCAGTTGAGGTGGCTTGGACATCTGTTTTCAGATGTCTTTGGGATGCCTCCCTGGGGAGGTGTTCCGGGCATGTCCCACGGGGAGGAGGCCTTGGGGTAGACCTAGGACATGCTGGAGGGACTATGTCTCTCGGCTGGCCTGGGAATGCTTCGGGGTCCCACCAGAAGAGCTGGAAGAGGTGTCTGGGGCAAGTGAAGTCTGGGCCTCTTTGCTTAGAATGCTGCCCCCGTGACCCGGCCCCGGATAAGCGGAAGATGATGGATGGATGGATGGTGTGGACTAGAGCTACTCTGACTCATAAAAACCACTCAAACTTTTTGAGTTTTCTCCACACAAGAAGAATATGCTTATGGGAGCCATGCCTCACCAAAAAGAGCTTTCAGAGGATCTACGATCAAGAGTTGTTGATTTACATGAAGCCGGAAAGGGTTACAAAGTGATTTCAAAGATTTTAGAAATTCAAAAGAGCACATTAACGCTCCACAGGTTATTGGTAAAATGTTTTGTGGACTGACGAAACTAAGCTTGAACTATTTGGAAAGAAAACACAGCACTACATCTGGTATAAAAAGGGATATCATCATGTAAACCTCATCCCAACTGTAAAGTATGGGGGAGGAAACATCATGATTTGGGCCTGCTTTGCTGCATCAGGGCTTGGCCAGCTTGCAATCATTGAGGGAAAAATGAATTCCCAAGTGTATCAAAAATTCTTTAGGATTATGTGAGAATGTCTGTACGTCAGCTGAAACTTTGTAGAAGTTGGATGATGCAACAGGACAATGACCTAAAGCATCGGAGCAAGTCCACAACAGAATGGCTTCAGAAAAACAAAATCTGCCTTTTGGAGTGGCCAAGTCAGAGCCCAGATGTCAACCCAATGGAGATGCTATGGAATGACTTGAAGAGAGCCATACATATGAGACGTCCAAAGAATATGACAGAGCTAAAGCAGTTCTGCCAGGAAGAATGGGTTAAAATTCCTCCAGAAAGTGCTTGGTTGAAGTTATTGCTGCCAGGGGGGGTCAACCAGTTACTAAATTTCCAAGGGTTCTTACTTTTTCCATGACCATTTTGATGGTCTTCTTAGATGAAGATCAGATCACATTTTATGACAAATTAATGCAGAAAACCATGAAATTCCAAAAGGTTCACATACTTCTTCTTGTCACTGTATAAACTTCTGGGAGGACTTACTAATTAAAAAAAAAAAAAAAAAAAATCAATTCACATTTTCGCCAAAAAACAAACCATTGGTGTACAAATCAGTCAAAAACAAAATAAATCAAAGGAACATCTTTTTTAATCAGGGAGATGCCACCCACAGTAAGGAGATGCAGAAGCAAGTTAAGCGGGAACTTCAACTCGCTAAACTTCAGTATAAAGACAAAGTAGAAACCCTGGGGTAAAAGTACTCAGAAACTCAGAAAACGACGACAACAATGGCCCCGTAAAGTGTTGCGTATGTACTGCTAATAGTTCCACGTAATTGTCCGTCCAGACTAGAGTATATATGAGAGACGTATATATGTGTGTGGTACCAGCTCGTCCACTTGCATGCCGCCACCATGTTCTATATTTACATCTTATATGGATTTCTGTGCATGCCTAAAGTCCTGCTGCCAGTTTCCGCTTGTTTCTGTTACAGCGTCATAGCGCCACCAATAGGCCTGGCATGTGTTTTACATTGTTTTCAGGCGTATCAAGTGAATTTGTGTGGACGGACACATTTACTGAAACAGCTCTGTCTTTATGAAGAACATTTTTGAAACTATAAACGTTTTGGCTTCATGTAGATGGGGTCTTAGTCTCACACACTTGAATTGGAATTCACAAAAACCAGTTCTGTTTTCCAAAAATCCTATTTTGTCTGATCATTTTTAATAACATTTGAATTTACAGTAATGGACTACAGAGCATCTACCAAGAAGTTCTAGTACAGCAGATTTTTATCTGATAAAGCAATAACTAAATTTAAGGAAATAATTCCATTATTATTTACTTCAATACCATATGCCAGCACAATAGAGAGCAGCTCCTCTAATGTTAGTCCCACACAGGTTGATGAGCTTGTTGATGGGACTGTAACTTTATTGCAAACATCAATTGACACTGCTGCCCCTCTAAAAAAAGAAGGCTATACATTATACATTAATACAATAGCTCCGTGGTTTAATGAACAACTGTGCATTTTGAGCAGAATTCAAGAAAGCTAGAAAGGCAGTGGCATTCTACAAATTCAGAAGAATTTCACCTAGCCTGGGAGGACAGTTTTATCACATATAAAAAAGCGATTTGTAGGACAAGAACTGCCTATTATTCATCCTTAAATGAAGAAAACAAGAACAACCACAGGTTTCTTTTCAGCACTGCAGCCAAGCTGACAAAGAGTCACAGCTCTGTGTAGCCTTGTGTTCCTTCAGCTCTCAATAGTGATGACTTCTTGACTTTCTTCACAAATAAAGTTTTTAATGTTAAAAATTATGAACATGTCTTTAGGTGCAGCAGCTCTGGAAGCATCCATAGGACCAGATTTATAATTGGACCACTTATCTGTTGTTCATTTCTCAGAGCTCACTTTGATAGTCAATTCTTCTAAACCAATAGCATGTCTGTTAGAGCCTATCCCCACTAGACTGTTCAAGGACATCTTTTATTTAATTAACACTCTAGTATTAGACATCATCAGCTTCTCTTTCATAACAGGCTATGTACACTATATTACCGAAAGTATTTGCTCACCCATCCAAATGATCAGAATCAGGTGTCCTAATCACTTGGCCTGGCCACAGGTGTATAAAATCAAGCACCTAGGCATGCAGACTGTTTTGACAAACATTTGTAAAAGAATGGGTCGCTCTCAGGAGCTCAGTGAATTCCAGCGTGGAACTGTCATAGGATGCCACCTGTGCAACAAACCCGTCGTGAAATTTCTTCGCTCCTAAATATTCCACAGTCAACTGTCAGCTTTATTATAACAAAATGGAAGAGTTTGGGAACAACAGCAACTCGGCCATGAAGTGGTAGGCCACGTAAACTGACGGAGAGGGGTCAGCGGATGCTGAGGCGCATAGTGCAAAGAGGTGGCCGACTTCCTGCACAGTCAATTGCTGCAGAGCTCCAAACTTCATGTGGCCTTCAGATTAGCCCAAGTACAGTACACAGAGAGCTTCATGGAATGGGTTTCCATGGCAGAGCAGCTGCATCCAAGCCATACATCACCAAGTGCAATGCCAAGCGCCGGATGCAGTGGTGTAAAGCACGCCACCACTGGACTATAGAGCAGTGGAGACGCGTTCTCTGGAATGATGAATCACACTTTTCCATCTGCCAATCTGATGGACCAGTCTGGGTTTGGAGGTTGCCAGGAGAACGGTACATTTGGGACTGCATTGTGCCGAGTGTGAAATTTGGTTATGGTATGGGGTTAATTATGGTGTGGGGTTGTTTTTCAGGAGTCAGGCTTGGCCCCTTAGTTCCAGTGAAAGGAACTTTGAATGCTTCAGGATACCAAAACATTTTGGACAATTCTATGCTCCCGACCTTGTGGGAACAGTTTGGAGCGGGCCCCTTCCTCTTCCAACATGACTGTGCACCAGTGCACAAAGCAAGGTCCATACAGACATGGATGACAGAGTCTGGTGTGGATGAACTTGACTGGCCTGCACAGAGTCCTGACCTGAACCCAATAGAACACCTTTGGGATGAATTAGAGCAGAGACTGAGAGCCAGGCCTTCTGTACCAACATCAGTGTGTGACCTCACCAATGTGCTTCTGGAAGAATGGTCAAATATTCCCATGAACACACTCCTCAGCCTTGTGGACAGCCTTCCCAGAAAAGTTGAAGCTGTAATAGCTGCAAAAGGTGGACCGACATCATATTGAACCCTATGGGTTAGGAATGGGATGGCACTTAAGTTCATATGTGAGTCAAGGCAGGTGAGCAAATACTTTTGGTGATATAGTGTATGTTCCAGTGGGGGTGGGAGTCAAACAGCAGGTAGTGGTCTGTGCGCATAGGTTTCCAATAACCGTCAGTGTTTAGGCTTCCTTTCTCCTTTATGTTACCAGAACAGTCGAAAAAGGGCAGTTTTCTCTGACATCATCCCTTGTGAACTTGGCGTTGCAGTCCATTGGATTGACATGTTCTGTGATGGCTTATACTTGTTGGGTTTTGATTTTGACCCAATTATGTACATATCTGAACCAGTGGCTGGATGATGCTCCCTTGAAAGAGCTCAGTGTTCTGCTTTCCACTTCCTCTATGTGAAGACTTGCAGAGACAGTGGCAGAGGTCTGGCAGGACACATATCTGACTGCAACAATGCAAATCCAGTGGTCAATGTTTTAACACAATTTTTTCTTAAGATTTGGATGTAAAGTATCACTTCACTTTAAGTCAACACTATTTATAAATATAGAGCCTACAAGATAGACTGTTGTAGATCAAAATTACACAAAATTGACATTCTTGGAGGATCATTTCATCCCAACAGCAAACTTTATCTTTACACAGTATTGCTAGGTGACTTATAACCCAACTGAAGGACACTTGACATTTGTCATCCATTGTTAAGGAGACTTCTGCCAGATTCTGGTAATCTCTTGACAAGACTGTCAGAAATTATGTAACAGCTAAAAATTAAAAGTACATTAAGCCATATCAATGGTCAACTCTACCATGCTCTTTCCCACACCTCTTCCCTTTTTACCTCTGCCTCCAAAACGGATAAAGACTGCAGCACTGGCTTTTTCTAATTAGGGCCCGAGCACGAAAGGGCAAAGGGCAGCGATCAGTGTGAAACACTGAACGCTGCCTTTGCACTAAGTGCAAAGGCCCTATTGTTCCTGCTCTGTTTGTTTGGCAGTTTGTTTATTAGGGCCCGAGCACAAAAAGGCAAAGGCCAGCAGTTAGTGTGAAAACATTCCTGCTTTTGAAATTTCAAAAAAGCTCAACGGCGCCCCCTATAACACACGGTGCACCGTTCTTCACCAAATTGCATTCCATTCATGAATTGTATATCAAACGTTAGTTCTTGAGATTAATGAGGATTTGTGTGGATTTGGTGATATTACGTGGATCCCTTCACCTCCAAAACCCATTTCGTTCCATATGGCGAAATTGCTCAAAATGACCGCCATACCACGCCCCCACCATGTGACGCAGCCACGAGATTTTAATAACTTTTCATCCTGGAGGGGTCTAGATGCCACACAGCCAATTTGGTGAAGATCAGATAAAAATCCTGGGAGGAGTTCGTTAAATTCCAATGCCTGTGCACCACGTGCTATAGGGGGCACCGTTGAGCTTTTTTCAGATTTCAAAAGCAGGAACGTTTTTGTCTCAGGCTACTGTACCTGTTCGCCCCTACTGAACTCGAAATCTGATTGATTTCTACATTTCACATACTGCACTTTTATTTTATTTATTTAGTTAGTTACTTTTTAAGTTACCTTTCTAATTAGATGCAAACTCAAGCTTCAAAATAGCAAAGAACAGCTATCTCACAGTCTAACAAGTGTTACCCCTTTCTTATGCTGTTGTAAACCCTGCTTGGTGCTTATGTCTGTGCCAGATGTACAGTAAAGATTCTCAAAGATTTCTGGTGGTAGCAGGTGCTCAGCCAGGCCAGAGCTGAGCCATGTCCCCATCGATGGACTGCTGTTCGTCTTCTTCATTCTACCCACGCTGGGTGGCAGACAGCAAATTTATCTACAAGACTGATTTAAAAATGTTTTTCCTCAACTAGTCTTCTGAATATTGGAGCCAAATGTTTGATCCAAGGTTGCAAGTTCTCTGTTCCTCATGTAAACTCAAATCTGGAGTGTTAGTGGTAGTAAATCATCTAATAGAAATTAAACAACCCTCATGTTGTGACATAAACCATTTCTGTCCAGGGTGGGTCAGACTTCCTTATGGTCATGTCGCTCCTTGCTGCTGAGAGAAAAAGACCACAGAGTTGGTTTCAGGAAAGCAAGCTCAGCAGCATTTGTAAGGGATGTAACTTCCAGTTCTCCAGCACAGAACTCCTGTCTCCTGGTACCTTTCTGTCTTCCACCACAGGGCACACCAAATCTATAATAATAGAACCAATCATCTGTCAGTTAATGCTTCTGGTGCAATATCTGAATTGTTGCAGTCTCTTTTTCTCCTCTCTCTTACACACACACACACACACACACTACAACATGATTCCCCACTGACAAGATGAGATGTCTAGCCTGCTCCAGTAGATAACGAACAGTAAGCTTAGCTTCTTTTTGTTTCTGTTTGTTTCTGTCTGTTTCTATTCTGATTTGTTTTGTCTTGGCTTTAGCAGAAGCATTAGGGATGAGCGGACAATACTGATTGAGTTAGTGAAGGGGGGTCATGGGTAGGCACAACAAGGAGAGAGAAGAAAGGAAGGAAGAAAAATAATGCAGAGGGAAAGTGGCTCCTTAGCCAGCAAAAGGAGAGAAGAAAGGAAAGTACTAACACAAATGAAAGCTGGAAGACAGGCCGGAGAGGGAGGAGAGAGAACAACATAATCTTCATGGGAAAAGTGAACACTCCTCCCTTAAATTTCCATGCATCCATTACTTTTCCTTCACAAATATGTTCACACAAACCAGTGAAAGAGTGTGCTGCAGTTGAGCAATGAGGCGATGGAAGATTCAGAAAAAAGAGAATCCTCAAAAAACAATATTTAGTGAAGACAAGGGGTTAATCCATAGTGGAGCAAGCAAAACTTTTGCTTCCATGTTTCCTCTTTTGTCCGTTTTCCTCCATTTCTACCTTCTCTTCTCCTGTTTGCACTCACTTTGTCATTGAACATGTTGTTGTAAGAGAGATAGGATCCTCACTTCTAACTGACTGGATGGGGGTACCAAGAATTTACTCTCACCTCAAAACACATGGCTAATGGCCCATTAACACACGCATGCACACGCACACACACGCACGCACACACAAACACACACACACACACACACACACACACACACACACACACACATATACGCACAAAAAACTTGCATACCTCAGGGTATGAATATTTATAAAACTGTCAAGTGAAGAGTGACTCAAGATGTTAACAGTGGTAAAAATTTCTGGGGAGTGATCTCAGAACACTGCTATAGGTGTCTGATAATTACCATCTGAGAAACTAAGACAGGTAGTTTTACTATTAATGCATGAATGCACAGGAATGAGCAGACCCTCCAGAAGACAGCACGTCTACCCAGTACATTCTTAAGTGCCTTAGAGACATGCACTTCTTTCCATAACACTGGCGCCAACTTGGTGTGTCAGCTACATGTCTGAATGTGCACCCTAGCCACACTTTCCAAAAAGTCACAACGGCAATGTTAGTAGGCCAGACCTAGTAACATTTCCATATCATGGCACAAATCTCAACTGCACCCAGTCACATTAATAGGTAATAGATAAACAAACAACATTACTTTGAGTTGTGTGAAGTGATTAAGGGAAGGCTTTTTCCACATTTTATTACCAATATTTGTTCTGGGGTCTGGTGCAATGCTGGTAAGACAACAAGCAGGGCGGGCACATAGGCATGTCAACTGTTGACTAGTTGTGGGAATGTGGAATGTCACCTCACTGGTAGAGAAAGAACCCAAGTTGGGGCAGGACGTGGAGCATTACCGACTAGATAAGATTGAGCTTACCTCCACGCATAGCAAGAGTTCTGGAAACAAACTCCTGGAGAGATGTTGAACTGTCTTCTTTACTTGAGTTGCCCAGGGTGAGAGGCAGCAGTCAGGTGTGGGTATACTTACAAGCCCACCGCTGAGTGCCGATTTGTTAGAGTTTTTCCCGGAGAGTGAGAGAGTTGCAGAGGGTAAAACTCTGACTGGCATCTGTGCTTATGAACTGAACAGCAGTCAGGACGACCTGGCCTACTTTGTGTCTCTGGGTGGTATCCTGGAGAGGATTCCACCTGGGAGATAATATTCAACGCTCACATGGGAAATAATGGAGAGAACTGGAGGTGGGGGATTGCAGGAAATGGCCTGCCTGATCTGTCTCCAAGTGGTGTTCTGTTGTTGGACTTCTATGTTAGTCATGGTTTGCCACAACAAACATCTTGAGCATAAAATGGGTCATGAATGTACTTCATACCAGAGCATCTCAGACCAAAGGTTGATGATCGACTTTGTAGTCATCAGACCCGCATTTGTATGTCTTGAATATTTGGGTGAGGAGAGGAGCAGAACTCAACTGATCATTGACTGGTGGTGAGTTAGATCTGATGGCAGGGAAGATTGCCTGACAGACCTGCTAAACCTGAACCTGGAGCAAGGCTCAACTTGGAACATCTGATTCCCTTCCCTGTGGGTAAGAGAGTTTTCCCAATGCATCCTGAAGCAGTTTACTGATACAGAATCCAAGTAAATCATGTTCAAAGCCTCCATTGCAGAAGTATCTGTTAAGAGCTGTGATTAGAGGGTCACTGGTGTCTGTTGTGGTAGCAACCTAAAAAATCCACTAGTGGCACTCGTGGTTAAGGAAACCGTCAGGCTAAAGAAGGGCGCTTTTTGAGCCTGGTCTCCTGTCTCCTAAAGTAACAGACAGGTACCAGGGCACAAAAGGGCTGCAGCTGCAGCAGTTGTGAAAGCAAAAAACGGGGAAGCTCTGGCAAAATGTTCAATGCCTCAGGAAGGAAAGGCAGGGCTTGACTCAGGCTGTGTACAATCTAGGTGGACAACTGCTGAGCAGGACTGGGGATACTGTCACAGTGGTGGGCCATCAGGGCCAGCAAGGCCTTCTCTGCTGGCCTAAACATATTCAGAAAAGTATTTTTTTTTGTAAATATGTAAAATTAAATTATTCTTCATAGTCTGTTCTGTTCATGTCATATATCCACTCTCTTGTGCTGCTTCCAGTGTTGTATATTACGGTAAAGTTTTTATCCAATCATTTTTCAGCTAGCGTGTGTTGTCAGATTCTACGGAATCTTCCTAAGGCCTTCAATATCAACAGAGGAGGCTCATGTGCGCTGTAAGTGAACGGACAACAGTCAGTTGCGATAGCCAATCAGATCTCGAATCTGCGAAACCAAGGCCAGCTAGAAGGTCTTACGCTGAATTGGACATGTATGCGTCCTGTGATTGGATAAGCACAGTTGTGAGAGCCTAAAAGGCGGCACTTTGACCTACTTTGAACTCTGAACTAAACTAGGAGATCCAACTACCGACAGCTATTGTTGTATTTTTTAACTCAAGAAGTAGGCTGAAGGAGGAGAAGTGACAGATTTGGTTGCGGCTATATTAGCCACGCCATTTTCAAGATGGACCTTTCATGAAAAGCTGGATCTTGTGAGAAGAGGTCGGCCAACCCCTTTGCTAGCTAGCCTGTCCCAGCAGGGAAAAGGGTTCGTAAATGCAAATAATCTGTTTACATTTATTTTCGAAGAATAGTTTGTGTCGCGTCTCGGTGGTGTCTTATATGAAACGGCGACAATGCGCAGTTTATTGGACAAACTTGTTTGAGCTCTGATAGCTACTTTTGTTGAATAATCTCTTAAATAATTTTTATCTTTGAGTTTTGACAGTATCTGCAATCTTAGTTTCCTACTCTTAATTGTGAATGTGAGGTTATTGATTTTGAATGCTCCAGAAATTTAATGTAGCTTGACCCTATATTAAGGTGATGTAATCTGTAAGCAGTGGCGGCTGGTGCAGTTTTCTCCAGGGGGGGCTATAACTCCAAAACAGACATATACCAAAAACCGTGTTTCTGCAGGTTTAAACAAATTTAAGACTTTTTAAAGACCTTTTTACGACCATTTTGAATTAAATTTAAGATCTACACAAAGCCAGAAAAAGTAAGGAAAATTGCATCACAGAATTGCTTTCAAAGTAACCAAATTTAATTCCACAGAACCCAGAAACCATCCTCAACCTCCTCATTGTGCTTACAGATCCCTATCCTGTTGTCTTCATCAAGCTGACATGAAATGTTTATTCTTCCTAACATGTCCAGTCGTAGATCCTAGTTTGTTCCTGCTTCTTTGCCTTTTCCGAAGTGCTTTAATCAGTCATACCTGTCCTGATCCATGCTGGTCAGATCCTGATGTTTGAAAAAGGAGGCAGGGAAAGCAAAATAAAGCATTAGCCTCGCTACATCAGTTAGCCTAGCCTTGTAGCTAAACCAGGTCCTGTACTGTCCCCTCTGTCTTTGGACTGCTGATTAATTATGATGATCGGCTGATCAGGTCTGAGCTCTTTCACCTGCAGCTTCTCCTGATATTTTCTCCTCTCCAAAGGTTTTGAATTAAGTGACTTCACTGAATTATTTAATGTCTCCTTCTCCATTTTGCGTCTCTGTCTATCGTCTCCAACTCCCGCTAATCGACCTGTCAATCAGCACTTCATGACAGACGGCTGTGACTCGGGCCGACGTCCCGACATCAGCCCCTCCCATGGCGGGAGGGTGGTGGTCTGTATATAATCCAGCTACGTCAGCTGTGGGCACAGGGAAGCTGCGCCCCAACTTGGCCCTATCTCTTGTATTGAAGAGGAGTTACTGCGCATGTACAACTTTTAACGAGAGTCTATGGGCAAAGATTTTTGCACCCCAGGACGGAAATACGTCACCAATCGGACAACGCAGATGAACAAAACAACTTTACTCATCATCATTGCCTACATAATATTTGTTTTCCTCATCTTAAAATAGATTTATTTTGAAATATTTGTATTTTATTATTTCATTCTGTTATTATTTTTATATCTTATTTAAGCTAAAGTGGTGAGTGAAGAATGGTGGGGCGGCGCCCTAGCGCCCTTTATTGGCCAGCCGCCACTGTGTGTAAGTGTGATTCTGTATGGATTCTCGAGCCGTGGTGTCATACTGATGGTATTATGCAGGTGTATTTATTTAGGTAGGAATAAGTAGGACATCACTGAAGGCCTAGGCGTGAATTGCATGGCCCACTACTGTATTGTCGAGTGGTGGAAAGAGGACTTGCTGAGAAGACAGCGCCTAAAAACTCAGGGGAAGGATCACCCACTTTGCCTCTTCTGTGTTACATGGACATCGGGGACAGTGCCTGTGGAGTGACAGGGGTTTCTCTTCTTTAAAAAGGTGGACCAGAGGATGTGCTTCAATTATTGGGGTATCACACTGCTCAGTCCCCCCATGAAAGTTTACTACAGGGTGCTGGAAGGGAGGCTCTGACTGACTGTTGAATCTTGGATTCTGGAGGGGCAATGTGGATCTGTCCTGGTCAACGAAGAGTGGACAAGCTCTTTGCAAGTGACGTGAAAATGCAGCATGAGATGAACAGGAGCCTTTACATCAGCAAGAATGCAGGTGTTGCACCAGACCATTGTGGTGAACAGGGAGTTGAACTGAAAGCAAAATTCTCAATTTAGCAGTCAATCTGCCTTCCAACCCTCAGTTATGGTCATGGGCTCTGTGTGGTGACCAAAAGAATGAGATTGTGGATCCAAGCAGTTGAATGACTGGGCTCTGCCTTAGAGATACGATGGGGTAAGGAGCTCGACCATTCAGAGAGAGCTCAGAAGAGTTGTTGCTTCTTCACATTAAAAGGAGCCAGTTGAGGTGATTCGGGCATCTAATTAGATAGCCTCCTGGGCAACCCCCTTTGGAGGTTTTCCCAGATTGTCCAGCCAGGAGAAAACTCTGTGACCACCCCAGAACTCATTGGCGAGATTACATATCTCATCTGGCCTCAGAACACCTCAGGATCCCTCAGGACAAAGTGAAAAGTGTGACTGGGGAGAGGGATGTCTGGATGTCCCATGGCTGAAAAGTACTATAGAGGAAATTTCTGTTTCTTGGAAAGACACAGTGAGTACAACACAAAACTGGCAAGGAACAACAAACACAGAAAATACTAAAATTACACTCAAGGACAAATAATTCCAGGGGAACATCCAAACCAACGACACAGAAAAAAAGATGACCACACTACTAGAAATTCGAGTTAAGTTAGTGAAAAACCTGTCACAAAGGGACCTTACCTAGTATTTCTTAACCAAAGGGCTCAGCTTTGCCATTATCAGTAATGAATCTCATTACATCCATAGAATCAGAAAAACTTCTGAGCACTGAGCTCTACCAACACAAAGTTCACAAAGGAGGTTTTCTAGGAAAATAAATTGTCTTTTTTGGACTGTGTTGTGCACTATGCTGAGCACATTAAGGAGGACTATCTGTGCCCAGGTGGCTCGCACCTCCCACCTAGGCACAGACAGGAAATCTATCTATAGACAGCAGAATTTACCTGTGTTCCCTAAATGTCTCACATTAAAACCTGTGGCAGATGCTGTTAGGTGGCTGCAGTACACTCAGAAAGATGCGTGAGCAAAAATTACTTAGAAAAGGTGAAATAAGGTTTTCAAATGTCAAATTTGGCCAAGATGAAACCGAGTGATTTTATTTACATGTGCTGTTTTGTATAAGCGTAGAAAACAGTATATGTCAGTGCACTCCACACTGCAGTTGATCGCGTTTCGATAATTGCAGGAAGCCAAAATCATTCAATAATTGTTAATAATAATACAACTCTTTGAGTAATTCGATTATTAAAATGCCTTGAGGCAAAATTCTCTGCCTTGAGGCTTTGTTTAATTCACTATATATGCATGATACAGCATGGATGTCCGCTTGTGTTCTGCCTGGACGGTTATTTCTGTTGCACAGCGCTTACTTCTGCTTTTAATGCTGTAATGCGCAGGCCAAGCACAGAATGCAAAATGGAGACTGAGATTCGATTAATCCGCAGAGAAATCAATAGAACGCTCAGTTATTAAAATAATCCATAGCTGCAGGCTTGGTTAATAAAATTAATGTAATTTTGCAACCTTACTACTGCATTAGCTATTGTAATTGAATGTTTGGAACGTTATCATTTTAATCATCAATATCAAACAGACAAGAAAAAAACAGGTGGAAAGACATGCTGAAGTGCCTGAGAAACCTTTCCTTGTGCACTTCAGACCCAACACTCTGAAAAAAAAAACTGGTTCACCCTAAGGTGATACAGCTTGGCCCAAATCTGCAGCAAACAAGGAGACAAAACACTGTGTGGTGACTGAAACTGATTTTATTTTGGCAAAAATCAATCAAACAATATGCATTCAACAACCAGAACAACCTCAAACCCCTGTTGCTTGTGCTCCTGGAGAACACAGCTCCTGTCCTGTCAGAGACCTTTGAAGAGAATGAGGGAGGCCTTATACAGCTTAACCACTGGGTCCAGGTGTGATTCAATCAGCTGATGCTCTGCAGAAAGGAAAAAGGACAGGGACGCCTCGTGTCCAGGTGGAGGGATTTTTATCTACTATTTTTTTTTACAGATTTCTTTTTCTATGTATCACTTCCTCTTCTTCTAATTTCACAATGCAACAGCACCAACATTTTCTTTGTAACTGTGAGTTTTGACTCTTAGTATATTTACTCCGGCACATTTTCCAACGCAACTACACCTTACCTTACCTTTGTGTCTCTACATTCCTGAACCAATTCACCCAGCAGATCTCCACTGTCACATCCTACTGCAGTCCTCTCTCATCCTCCTCCTAACGTTGCACACTGATCCTGCAAATAGCACAAAGGCTATGCAAGTATTACTTTCTTTTTTCTAAATGGGTGAATTTAGAAGAGTAAAAACGCAACAATCTATTCTAATAACAAACCGTGGATAACCAAAGATCTCAAGGAAATTCTCAACAAAAAGTAAAGAATATTCTACACTGTCACTGAATCTGAAAAAAGGAGGTCAACACGGAGGTATAACGTGCCATAAAAAATGCCAAGCTGAAGTCTAACTCAAGGGAGTCTCCACTCAGCTTGACGGGATTAAAAACACAGTTGCTGTGAACATCACTCCCACCATCCACAAAACCATCCAGGTGGTAGATAGCAGCCCAACATTCCTCCCCAATGACCTCCACTCTTTTTTCCAGATTTGCGACGGACCAAATAGAAGCAAACACCACCCAAATAGAAGCAATCATCTCCTCCCTCATGCCCACGGGAGCAGAACTCACCTTGAACACATCAGAATTAGAGTCAACTTTATTGGCCAAGTTTATACACACAAGCAAGGAATTTGACTTCAATGAATCTTTGCTCTCCGTGTACAGTAATCAGGAAAAAAACTAAGTACTAAAAATGAGGATAAAAGAACAATAAAAATAAGAGCAATATAAATATAAACATAGACTTCCTGACTAACAGGTCACAGAGAGTGCTGGTTAGTAACACCTTCTCCGACCTCTCCTTCAACTGTACCAGCTCCCCTCAGGGCTGCCTCTTCTCCTCTGCACTTCACCCTATATATCAATGACAGCAGGTCCACCCACCAAGACTGTCATCTGGTTAACTATGTAGATGACATGGCTCTCCGGTTCTGAGGAGATCCCCAGAAAATACCAACCAAAAAATGCACAGCAAAAGTGTTGGCAGTATCTACTGCACTATCTACTGCCAACACTTTTGGTGTCAGCAGGAACATCTTAAGGACATTTTATTGCTGCTGGTTTCACCCCAGAAGCCTGAAACAGGACCCGCTGCAGTGCACTTTAAAGGTCTGGTCTAAAACCATTGGACTCCCACTCAGAGCACTTTTTGTGAGCAGCAGACACTGAGGAGAGCAAGCAGGATCCTCCAAGACCCCGCAAGAGCTCTGTTCCCAGCATTTGAATGGCTCCCCTCAGGACACTGGCTCCACTGTCCTCGATGCAGGACTCAGAAGGAGAGCAACCTTAGTTCCCTGGGATGTTCAGCTCCTCAACTCCCAACAATCACTGCCCCTCTGCCTCCCCACACTGGACCCTCCTTTGTCGTCCTACTTGTGAACAAGATTATAACTGGGTTACTTAATTAATAAGGATTACTGTAACTGAATACATACAACAGAAATAGGAGTGATGATGTCAGAGTGTGGTGTGTGCTTTGACGCTCTCCCCTGTTTACTGTGAGATCAATCACAGTTCTCCTGTAGTTCTGTGTGCTGTTCTTCTCTGTTTTCTTAATTTTCGCTGTTCTATTACTTTAATTTACCACTAAGGTCCGCATCTTAATGTATTATTCGTTATTGTTTTCCAGACACTTTTTTGGGGTAATCTGTGGCTGCCTTCTAACTTAGCCGCCATTAGCATAGCCTTAATCAGTAAAAACAGCCAACATCCTGACCTGTGGCGATGGTTGTGCTTCTTGTTCAGTTGTTGCATATTGTGTCTCTGCTAGAGAGACATGTCTGTCAGTTAGAGCAGGGTGTTAAGTTAATCTAACTTTAGAAAGATGTTAAAGGACTCCACATAGCATTAGCCACAGGTTAAGAGGCATAGTAAACCTCTTAGCAATAGGCTTACCCTAACACCGTAGGCAAAATAAGGTCCAGGTGCACTGGCACCAAGAACTGAATTACTGGAGCCTTTTCTGTGTACCAGGGAAACTAGGCCTGCTTGTGTTTATTATAACTATAGTAACATCTGCTACCTCACCTTCGAGACACGGCTCCACTAATTCACCAGAACTGCTGCAGTCTGCAAATGTGCTCTCTATGCCTCTGTAGAAACAATAGCATTCAGTGAGACCACAGAGTGATTGCAGAGAGAAAGAGCCAGTTGCATCAGAGCCAACGTAGCGCATTTAATTCATTTAGCGATTGTCGGTCTATAAAAAAAATTCCAGTAATTGGAAAATGTCAAACATCAGCCTCAGTAATAGACAAGCCCAATAACTGGTCGATCCCTACTCATTACCAAGCACCAGTTGTATTAGCTTGTGTGTATTCACCAAACTGGGATAATTCTAGTTTTAATTATTGTCTGGCCTTTGACATTTAGATGCTCATCTTTTATTTTATATCTTATATTTTCTATTTTTTATCTCTATATTTTCATTTTCTATAGCTATATATATATATATATATATATATATACACACACACACACAAAGTATCAAGTAACAAAAGAATGCACATACGCATAAGCAAATGAACAAACAAACAAATACATTGAAACAAAACTCATGACAACTACTAACCAATATTTATTTTAAGACACTGATTTTCTCTTTTAGCTTTGACTGGCAATATTTTTTTGTGTTATGACAGAATATAATAATGCTATAGAATACCCTGTTGAGAGGAGAACTAGTTTTTTACTGGCAGTGTATGTGGTGGTTTCCGGTGACAAGCTACATTCCATTTTAACAGGTGTCATAGGATCTCAGTGGAAGCTCATTTCAAATACAAGATTATACAATAATGGACTTCACAGATGTCCCAATAATTATAATCAGCTTTTGTCCACAAGGTGGATAAATGAGCATCAAAATAGTACACTATCAAATTTATTAAGTGCTGTCAACTTTTTCCTCCCCGCTTTAGAGTGATGACATTGACCTCAAGGAAGACTGCATCTTTGTCGACCTCAGTGAAGACGGCAAGGATGTCATCAAGGAATACTCGGTCAGTAAATATGTAGAAGGGATATTTCTGTATTATTGAATCCTGGTTTTATGAGGTTCTTAGTAATAGTAATGTCATTATCCTTACTTTTGGAAAAAAGTGGACTGTCTCTGTTGAAGCAAGCTCACAAACCCAAGCACTCGGTCTGTAGATGAGATTATGCAAAGGCATAAGAACAAATCAAAGTTTACATTTTTAAATAGTGCAAAAACTGAAATTTTAGATGAAAATTGAACAACTCTGCTGTTTTTGTTAAGACGTATACTACTGTTCAAAAGTTTGGGGTCACTTAGAAATTTCCTTATTTTTGAAAGAAAAGCACTGTTTTTTTCAATGAAGATAACTTAACTAATCAGAAATACACTCTATACATTGCTAATGTGGTAAATGACTATTGTAGCTGCAAATGTCTGGTTTTTGGTGCAATATCTACACAGGTGTATAGAGGCCATTTCCAGCAACTATCACTCCAGTGTTCTAATGGTACGATGTGTTTGCTCATTGTGTCATAAGACTAATGGATGATTAGAAAACCCTTGTGCAATCATGTTAGCACAGCTGAAAACAGTTTAGCTGGTTAGAGAAGCTATAAAACTGACCTTCCTTTGAGCAGGTTGAGTATCTGGAGCATGGGCGTAGCGGACGCGGGGTACACAGGGGACATGTCCCCCGCAGTTTCCGTATCGGTGCCCTCAGTCCCCCGCTCTTTTTCACAGCCATTAAACCACTTAATTTATTTTTAACATGTTGAAACGCGTTTTTCCGAGCTGCCCTTAAACGTATCATGAGTAGACTGCGCTAAAAGGCGGCGAACAAACACCACTGCCTGCCGTGTCATCAGAGACAGAGGTTGTGTTTCATTCAGGCATGTTCAGCAAACCAAGCAAGAGGCAGAAAACTTTACAGTTTTTCCCAAACAAAACATGTAAGTTGAGTCATGCTGTTACATGTAGATAATGTTTAGATAAAACAAAGACTTTTGATTTCTGCACACAACATGTGCTCACTATTGTTTTGCACATATTTTTAAAATCTTTATACAATAGAAAGATCAGTGTGAGGGAGGAGAAGGTGGGCCAGAGGCCAGCAGCAGGGATGGACATGGAGGGTCTTCACAGCAGGTGATACCTGAAGTCCTTATAATGTCTCAGTTATAACTGGCTGAGAGAAATATCGATAGCATAAAAGGGATTTGGAGGTTAAATTCTACTACTACTGTATTCCTAATTCTATTTCCAAATGTTGCTTTCCACATATTTTTTAATATTTATTACCACAATAGAAAGAGCAGGATGAGAGAGGAGACAGTGGACCAGAGGCCAGTATAGGGATGATGATGATGATGATGATGATGATGATGATGATACAGGGAAAGAATAGAACAGAACTTGCTGAGAAAAAGAATATCAACAGCATAAAACTGATGTTGTGATTATTTTCCTCACCACTATTCTTAATTCTATTTATACATTTTGCTTTGCACATTTATTATCTATATTATTGCAGGAGACATTATAACTGGCTGAGGAAATGCATACAGGATAAGAGTGACTCTGAGATCAGCATTTCCACTGCTATTTCAGAACTAGTTTTATTTATACTAAATGTTTTTGGTCTGGATTGCAATAGTTGTGGATATATTTATTGTTGTGTCACTTCTTGCCATTACATTAATTTATGTGGCTTATGACCCTGTTACCTGGTCACTTCCATTTAATTTTGGTGCTGATCATTTTAAACAGGAGTGCTGTTTTACAGAACTTTTGGTGTTCACTGTTTTCACTTGACACTTAATTATCTGGCTTCTTACCCTGCAGATGCCCCAAGGTCATTCTGTGTCAACTCAACCAGAGTTTGGCCGCTTTAGATTTTAGATTTTGACTTTGATAGTGTATCATTTTAAAGAACTAATGTTGGTTCCCTGGTGCTGTGCTGTTGGTGGCTATGTGGCTCTTTAGCTGCTAAGGGGAGGTGCAATTGAATGCGAGAAGATTATAAATCACTCAATGGACTGAACAACTGAACAATTTGTTCCCCCCGCTTCTAAAATGAAGGCTACGCCCCTGATCTGGAGCATCACATTTGTGGGGTCGATTAAACGCTCAAAATGGCCAGAGAAAGAGAACTTTCATGTGAAACTCGACAGTCTATTCTTGTTCTTAGAAATGAAGGCTATTCCATGCAAGAAATTGCCAAGAAACTGAAGATTTCCTACAACAGTGTGTACTACTCCCTTCAGAGAACAGCACAAACAGGTTCTAACCAGAGTAGAAAGAGAAGTGGGAGGCCATGCTGCACAACTGAGCAAGAAGATAAGTACATTAGAGTCTCTAGTTTGAGAAATAGACGCCTCACAGGTCCTCAACTGGCAGCTTCATTAAATAGTACCCGCAAAACACCAGTGTCAACATCTACAGTGAAGAGGCGACTCCGGGATGCTGGCCTTCAGGCCAGAGTGGCAAAGAAAAAGCCATATCTGAGACTGGCCAATTAAAGAAAAAGATTAATATGGGCAAAAGAACACAGACATTGGACAGAGGAAGATTGGAAAAAAGTGTTACGGACGGACGAATCGAAGTTTGAGGTGTTTGGATCACACAGAAGAACATTTGTGAGACGCAGAACAACTGAAAAGATGCTGGAAGAGTGCCTGACGCCATCTGTCAAGCATGGTGGGGGTAACGTGATGGTCTAGGGTGGCTTTGGTGCTGGTAAGGTGGGAGATTTGTTCAGGGTAAAAGGGATTTTGAATAAGGAAGGCTATCACTCCATTTTGCAACGCCATGCCATACCCTGTGGACAGTGCTTGATTGGAGCCAATTTCATCCTACAACAGGACAATGACCCAAAGCACATCTCCAAATTGTAGTGGCCAGCGCAGTCACCAGATCTAAACCCCACTGAGCTGTTGTGGGAGCAGCTTGACCGTATGGTACGCAAGAAGTGCCCATCCAGCCAATCCAACTTGTGGGAGGGGCTTCTAGAAGTGTGGGGTGAAATTTCTCCAGATTATCTCGACAAATTAACTGCTAGAATGCCAAAGGTCTGCAATACTGTAATTGCTGCAAATGAAGGATTCTTTGACGAAAGCAAAGTTTGAAGGAAAAAAATTATTATTTCAAATACAAATCATTATTTCTAACCTTGTCAACGTCTGGACTATATTTTCTATTCATTTTACAACTCATTGTGGTAAATAAAAGTGTGACTTTTCAAGGAAAACAAAATTGTCTGGGTGACCCCAAACTTTTGAACAGTAGTGTAAAATCAGGACAACAATGTTTTGGCCCATTGTTTCTAAAACTGTAAATTACATTGTTGTAGTTGTTGTAGTATGTTTGCAGGCATGTTAACTTCTTGTTTAGAATGACCAAACACTGTTCAGCTTGGTTTTGTCTGTGTTGGTTTCTCTCAGAGTGTTGATGTTGAGAAAATACAGCTGGAGTTTCCTCAGACAACCATGGGGATCTACGTGATCAGAAAAGAAAATGCAGAGACTGAAGAAAAGCCAGAGGATGTTGGAGTGTTGACTGAGGCAATGGAGGTACTTGCAGGCCTGAGAAGCATCACACATGCATGCGTCATGCTATTTGGATTGATCTATGCTCTCAACATGAGCTATCCACAGGACTGGAAGTGCACATTTGAGGTGTTTCAGAAGATATTGATGAACCTGGAAGGTAAGAAGCTTTCACCCAAAGCTCAATTAATGAAGATTAAGATGCTGCAGTGAACTTTGTTACACAGTTTTGCCACACCAGTGACGTGTTGACTTTGTTTAAATACACTAAAAAAAGAAACACTGGACAACATAATGTTATCGTTGCACTCAAATGTGTACCTGGAAACTCATTTCCTATTGACATTGTTCTAAAAGGTTTTAATTCAAGACCCGAGTCTTGAATTTTTTCATGGATTTCAGTGACGCACAGTTGGAAGGAAAATCATAACCTGCATTTATTTTAGAGACTTGCAGCATTTCTAAAGTGCCTTTCTTCAGCAATGGGTTTCTTTGGAAAGGTTTTCTTTAAAAATGTTGCTGTTGCAGCCTATGTTTAGATGTTCACAGCATAATTGCAGGAAAAGGCTTTTCAAAAGGTTGCTCAAGATTTTTCTTATTTTGAAATGTAAAATTTCACAGCCAATTTAGCAGATACTTTTGTTGTATGAGATGTCCTAGTGCTTTACTTTGAAGGGAAATTGTATCAGCCATGGACAGGTTTGGGGGAAAACAATTTGTTGAACTATTCCGTTTTGCATTAAGGTTGCTGTTAACAGTTTAAAAATAATGTAGAGATTGGAGAGGACGCAGTCAGATATGGTATTAATAACTTGAGTCAAATGTTTTCATAACATTCGTTATTTTACAGCAGTATGGACAGTTTGTTGAATTGGCCGCTGTTGAAAAGTTTAGATTGCAGTCAGACAATGTAATCTGAAAAAATAGTTTAATACATGGATGTTTTAAGAAATAACTAAGTTCATTTCAATACACTGCAGTGCTGACATGTTAATGTCTGTGGCCACAATCAGTTAGTATGGTAATTATCTATAGAAAGTAATGAGTCAAAAATGGCTTGGGTTGTTGACTGTGTAGTTCTGTCATACATTCTAGTCTATTCATTGCAGAATGGGAGTCATTTCCTGCTTTGTTTGTATAAGTAAATTTAACTGATGTTTGATTTACTTTACAGGTGCATCTCAATAAATAGAATATCATTGAAAAGTTAATTTATATCAGTAATTCAGTTTAAAAGGTGAAAGCGTTTATTTCTTTTAAATTAGATGATTATGACTTACAGCTAATGAAAAGCTGAAATTTAACTGACCTTTTTGATGTCTTAATTTATTGAGATGCACCTGTATATACAGTTGTGTGCGAAAGTCAGGGCACCCCTTTAAAAACAGCATATTTTATATATTAAAAAATTAATATCCATATTTATAGTCTTTCTGGGATATGGGAAAAAAAGACAATATTATCAGGAAACATTAATGCATAGTTACATTTTATTTTATAACTTGAACAAAATTACAAAAATAAAAAACATCATTTTGGCCTGTGCAAAAGTCGGGGCACCCTGAGAGTTTCAATGTGTCAGATTCTTTTAACAAATTCAGACCTTTACCAGCTCATTAGTCCTGAAGCATGTGTCAACAATTGTCATTAGGGAGCGCCAGCTGGTGTGTATTTCAGGGTTTCTTAAATATGGCGACTCCACAAACCTGTGCAAACAACAGCAATCATGGGTTCCTCTAAGAAGCTAAGTAAGACAGAAAAAATGAAAGTTATTGATGCCCACAATGCCGGGGAGGGCTACAAGAAGATAGCAAAACGTTTTCAGCTTGCAGTTTCCACAGTGCGAGCTATAATTAAGAGATGGCAGGTGAGGGGAACTGTGGAGGTCAAGATGAGATCTGGAAGACCAAGGAAACTCTCGGACAGAACAGCTCGTAGGCTGGTCAGAAAGGTAAATCAAAACCAACATTTGACGTCAAAAGACCTGTAGGAAGATTTAGCAGACTCAGGAGTGGTAGTGCACCCGTCCACTGTGCGGCGATACTTGCACAAACAAGACCTTCATGGAAGAGTCTGCAGAAGAAAACCTTACCTCCGTCCTCATCATAAAATACAACGTCAAAAATATGCAACAGAACATGTACAGAAGCCTGATGACTTTTGGAAACAAGTGCT
Organism: Dascyllus trimaculatus; assembly: GCA_024666655.1. NCBI lineage: Eukaryota > Metazoa > Chordata > Actinopteri > Pomacentridae > Dascyllus > Dascyllus trimaculatus. The sequence continues at coordinate 3,288,256 of CM045457.1, forward strand.
GTGGACTGATGAAGTTAAAATAGAACTCTTTGGCCACAATAAGCAAAGGTATGTTTGGAGAAAAAAAGGAGCAGCATTTCATGAAAAGAACACCTTGCCAACTGTTAAATATGGGGGTGGATCCATCATGCTTTGGGGTTGTGTTGCAGCCAGTGGGACAGGAAGCATTGCTCGGGTGGAGGGAAGAATGGATTCCATTAAATACCAGCAAATTCTGGAGGCAAATATCACAGCATCTGTAAAAAAGCTGAAGCTGAAAAGAGGATGGCTTCTACAACAGGATAATGATCCAAAACATACTTCAAAATCCACCATGGACTACCTCAAGAAACGCAAGCTGAAGGTTTTGGAATGGCCTTCACAGTCTCCAGACTTAAACATAATTGAAAATCTGTGGGTAGATCTTAAAAGAGCTGTGCATGCAAGACGACCCAAGAATATTGCAGAACTGGAAGCCTTTTGCAAGGAAGAATGGGGGAAAATCCCAAATGATAGAATCCAGAGACTTGTCGTTGGCTATAAAAAGTGTTTAGAAGCTGTGATATCTGCCAGAGGGGGTCTTACTAAGTACTGAAGGTACTGACGCTGTAGGGTGCCCCGACTTTTGCACAGGCCAAAATGATGTTTTTTGTTTTTGTAATTTTGTTCAAGTTATAAAATAAAATGTAACTATGCATTAATGTTTCCTGATAATATTGTCTTTTTTTCCCATATCCCAGAGAGACTATAAATATGGATATTAATTTTTTAATGTATAAAATATGCTGTTTTTAAAGGGGTGCCCTGACTTTCGCACACAACTGTATGTATGCACATACACAAATACATACATTTATATATACACACACACACACATGTACCGACATATATACATACCAATACATATCTATACATACATGTATTTGTATGTATACATGTGTGTGTATCTATATACGTGTGTCTATATATGTGTGCGTATGCATGTATGAGTACATATGTATACCTATATATAAAATCTGAACATCATTAAAAATTTGCTTGTACAAAGGATGTATACATTTTTTTGTATGAATATGCACTTTGCATTATTAAAGGCAGTTGTAGTTTTACTTTACCTTGTAATACTAAAGATTTCAATAAAAGTGTTATAATTGAAATGGTCTTGTTTTATTCGTCTAATATGAGTAAACTGAATTTAAATTCATTTGTTGCATCAACATATTTGCTTTACATAGAGTTTATTAAAATGTAAGGCATAAACATACTTCATTTGGATTAGGTAAACTCTACAAGCTAGATTTACATAAATTCTTACTGTGTATTTATCTCCATTTTATTCCATTTCAGTATGTAAGAGCTATACATCAGTTTATGTTAGAATTACTTAACTCAGTTGGATGGAAATTTGTCATGTAACTGAATTACATAAAACTGACAAAACTGGCCAAAATATTTTTTCGAGTGATGGCCCATGACCCAACAGAGGATTAAGCAAGGTACAGATAATGACTGGATATACCAACATTTGCGTTTTTACAACACAGAAATAACTTTTCTAAAAAATAGAGAACCAAGATTCACTGAGCTAGACTCAAGTGGTTCACAGATTTGATAGACAATTGCTGCCATCTAGTGGAGTAAGAAGTTAAATGCATTAGAACAAGATTCAAAGGGCTTTCTTTCAGTTACAAAAAGCACCTGCATACATAAAATTCTAATTTAAGATATGACCAAACAAACAACCTGCTTTAGGAGTTTTTTACAGGGCTCAAAGACCAAGCACACACAGGGTGAATAAAAATGGATATACCAGCACACCCTGTGTCTCTATGGTCACTGTAGATACAGCAAAAATACTATCTACATACACTTAGCTATTGCTGCTGTTAAACTGAAGTTTTGACCTTTTTGATTAACAGCACTCTGGTTATCCACTCAAAAAGAAGCTAAAGTGTTAGAGTAGTAGTATTTTGTAAATTATTTTTATTGTGAACATATTTCCATGGGCCTGACACAGAAAAGCACTTGCAAAAATGACATGCTATCAGTAAGTCAACAAGAGAAGTCAAACTTAACAGATGTTAGGGACGAATTTTCCCAAAATATATGTTAAATGTACATTGTACAATAAATATTAAAGCTAATGGATATCCTCCATAGTAGCTTCTTTTCTATGTTTGTCATGGCAACGATGCCCCCTTCAGACAGCAGATTAGACTTGGACTTGCTTTATTGTCATTTAACAGACGCACCATCAGTGCACATAATTCAATTCAATTTTATTTATATAGCGCATATTTACAACACAAGTCGTCACATAGCGCTGAACATTGTAAGAAAGAACAGGAAACAGAAAAACAGGAAACAGAAAACCCAACAATCCAAAGTTGCTTTTGGATTCCCTATGAGCAAGCAATTAGCGACGGTGGCAAGGAACCAAAAACCCCCTATGGTAGGGAAGGGGGAAAAAAAACCTCAGACGAACCAGGCTCAGGGAGGGCGGCCATCTGCCTCGAACGGTTGGGTTGGGATATATGGGTTGGGACATATCAAACAAAATTTCGTTTCCTTGGCTCACATAGGAGTGGACACATAAGTTTTCCAGAATTCGGACTTCCGATGAGGCGAGAGACCAGCATGGCTGCACAGCTCTTAGCTCCGTCCACCTAAACCACTCTACCCCAACATTTTAGCCTCAAAACTGAAATAAGCTTCACTTAGCTGAATTCGGACAGTGCTTAAGACAACTATGTTGCAGGACGCGAAGTAAAATCCACCTCGTTCATCCACAAGAAAAAAGAACCAGACAGAGGAGAAGATAGACAAGCATGGCAGCGGAAGACCTCCGACACCTGATCACACGCAACCTGAACTTGCTAGCATCAAATGCCTTTTGCAGGGGATTGCGGCAGATGTGAGTAGCATGAAAACTAGTTTGGATGTATTGCAAACCACTGTTGAGACTTAGGACACTGCTGGCAGAAGCTGAAGCCAGGATTTCTAACTTGGAGGACGCTAGGAATAGCCGAGGTGCTACCATCGATTTCGCCACATCAAACATAAAAAAACTTCAGGATAAAGTCATGTACTTAGAAGATGCAGGGAGGGGAATAATGTGCGTGTGATGGGTATACCCAAAAACACCAAAAAACAGGACCTGCATGGTTTCGTGCTCACAATACTTGCTGAAAAACTGGACCTTGATGTGGATTTGGGATTTGAACTGGAGCGAGCTCACAGGGTTGGGCCAAGGCGAGACGACAGACGTAGCCGACATATCCTTACCCGTTTTCTGAGATTCAGCGCCAGGGAAGCTCTCCTACGGGCCACCCGAGAAAAGAAGAGCGTTGAGTGGCAGGGCGACAGAATCTCATTCTTCCTGGATCTTTCACAAGATGTGCTCCAGCAACGTAGGAGGTTCGACATGGTAAAGAAACAACTTCAGGAGCAGGGGATTCCGTACTCCATGATGTATCCCCGCCACTCTCAGAATTTCTATAAGCAACAGGTTTCAAACCTTCACTTCTTCAGACACAGCTGCGGACTTCCTCGCTACACAGGCCTGAGTAAATATAATATTGGACTGGACTGAGTACTCATAGCGACTTCTTATGGTCATGCAGGTACAGTCAGATGTTTAGTGTGATGGTAATGGAGCCGCATAATGCTTATTCCTTATACTGTCCTAGTATAGCTTTTTTCATTTCTCAGGGAGAGCCGAGTGTTTCTGTTGCTAAAGGTATGCACAGTACTTTGATCAATGCTACCCACTAATACTATCTGCAAACTCGTGAGAACATACAGCAGATGCAAGGGTAGGGTCCATATATGCAGGACGGTTTTACTTTTATATCATCTCAACATCTCCTACTTTCTGTAGGACTAATTTTACTTTCATTATTACCATGCCTGCTTTTCGGTTTTAGTTTTATCCAATATTTTCTCTCTCCCATCTTGACACAAATAATAGAAATGGCAAAACCTTAAAAAATATGAATAGCAAGTTCATTTACTGAAGACAGGCGGTGGGGTGGTGGTGGGGGGGCGGGGACTGTAGGCCAGGTATCCTCTTCATAAGGATGCATTATAATGTTTCATTTAGAGTAGGACAGCCATGTTCTTTTTGGCTTGCAATTGCTTTTGTGTTATATGGTGTTCATGTTCTGTTGAAAGGTGTTGGACTTTGTGCAAGTTCTGATGCATCAGAGGAATATGTTGCAGCGGGGCAGAGGCTCTTTAAACATCTCTTAGTAGTAACGCTTGAAGTTATCTGGATACACACATTTAAAAATGTATTATGGGCGAACTGGTTAGATTGACATAATTAAACGTCAAGGGGGCAAACTCAGCTGTTAAAAGAAAGAAGATTTTACTGTATTTGAAGCAGAAAAGCACAGATTTCGTTTTTTTTACAGGAGACACGTTTGGAAAGGGAGGAGTCCCTGCTATTTCAAAGGGATTGGGTTGGGAAGGTCTATTATAGTGCAGGGTCCTCTAGTCAGAGAGGGGGGGCTATTTTAACCTGGAAGAACCTCCACATTAAAATACTAAAACAACAGTCAGATGAAGAAGGGAGATGGATAGCTTTAGATGTTGAACTTTATGGTTTAAGGTGCACATTCATGAATATTTATGCTCCAACAGGAGTTCAAAAAAACTTACCTGTTTTTTTTGTCGATTTTAGTAACATAATTACACAGTTGGGTAACTCACTAATTATATTAGGTGGGGACTTCAACAATGTTAGGGACCCTAGGGTTGATAAAACCTACACATGGGGTTTAATGCGACCTTCAGGGGCTCGAAAAGCCATGGATACAATGGTAGAGGAACTAGATCTTGTAGATGTTTAGAGATTTTTCCACCAAGCAGACAAGGAATATACCTTCTACTTTCACCCACATAATTCCTATTCAAGAATAGATTATTTTTTTGTCTCAAAATCACTTGTTTCAATTACTGAGCAAACATCTATAGGCTCGATTTTATTATCAGACCATGCACCAGTCGGGATGGTTCTCCGCTTAGATAAGATACCAAGGTCCCAACCCACCAGATGGAGATGCAACATGTCCTTGTTAAGGAGGAGCATTCCATGGAATTTATTAAGAATGAAATTCAGGAATATTGGTTGAATAACGAGGGCTTGGTGTCAAATCCAGCCGTGGAGTGGGATGCATTTAAGGCGGTTATTAGAGGACGACTTATTCAGCACTGCTCGTATCTAAAAAAGAGATCTGTACAACATCTTCAGGAATGAGAGGCAGAAATAAAAAACCTAGAAAACTTACACTCTATTCAATCCGACCACTCCACCCTGCTCAATCTAAACAAATTAAAAACATAATTTAGCCTTATACTGCAGAAGAAAGTTGAGTATACACTGTTTAGAACTAAACATAAATATTATGAACAAGGGGAAAAAACTGGGAAATTTCTGGCACAGAGAGCAAGGCAGCAGTATACCCAATCATTTATACCAGCCATATATGATGACACGTGAATTAAAGACAGGGGATAAAGACATTAACGCTATATTTACCATGTTTTATAGAAATCTGTATAATTCAGACAACCCAGAAAATAAAGATATCAAATTATTCTTATCTGATATATATTGTCCAACACGTACAGGGCAGGAACAGTCAGAAATTGGGGCGGACATTACTCTGGAGGAAATTAAAAAAGCTATAAAGAATCTACAAAATGGAAAATCTCCAGGGGAGGATGGATTTCCAGCGGAGTTTTATAAAACTTTTTCAGATTTACTTGCCCCAAGACTACTTAAAGTATTTAAAGAGGCAGTAGAAAGGGGATCTCTTCCTCATAGTATGAAAACTGCTATTATCACTTTAATCCATAAAAAAGATAGAGACCCCCAGCAGTGTGGCAGCTATCGACCCGTATCACTGATAAATGTTGATGCCAAGATACTCGCCAAAATCCTGGCCTCTAGGCTGGAGGTACTTTTACCTAAACTTACTCACCCAGACCAAGTGGGTTTTGTTAAAAACAGGACATAATCCGACAATCTTCACAGGCTGCTTCATCTTATGTGGCAAGCTGGGAATGAAATGGACATAACTGTTGCTTTCTCTTGATGCTGAGAAAGCATTTGACAGGGTGGAGTGGCCATACCTTTTTCAAACACTAGAAAAGTTTGGTCTGGGTTCCTCATTTATTAGATGGGTCAGATTAATATATCACAATCCTAAAGCATCTGTGGTAACAAATGGCAGGACTTCTCCCCCCTTTGAGCTTCATAGAGGAACAAGGCAGGGCTGTCCCCTGTCCCCTTTATTATTTGCACTGGTGCTTGAATACCTAGCGATTGCCATAAGGCAAAATGACAGCATAGTCGGGATAAAGGCAGGTAGTGAGGAACATAAGCTACTTCTGTATACTGATGATATCTCGTTGCTGTCTAGAAGCCCAGCAAAAACTGCTCCTCACATCTTCACTACTATAGAGTCGTTTTCAAATGTATCAGGATATAAAATAAATTGATCGAAATCTGAGGCAATGCCCCTATCCACTCTTTGCCCACTTAGTGTTAGGCAGGGATGGCAGTTTAAATGGCAGCCATTCGGCCTCACGTATCTGGGCGTCAAGCTCAGTCCACGGCTGGATGAAATTATGACAAGTAATTTCCTTCCCCTGATACAGAAAATAGAGCTTTTTCTACAGAACTGGACCAAATTAGGGCTGTCCCTTTTAGGAAAAATGAATATTTTAAAGATGGTAATAGTCTCTAAAATTAACAACTTGAGCTACGTTACCATTATGTTACCACAGAACGTATTATTGAAATATAATGAAGCCATATATAAATTCCTATGGGCCGGGAAAAAACCGTATGTAAACCGGACAAAACTCTATGCAGCCATAGAGGACGGTGGCCTGGGCCTCCCCCATATAGCCTGGAATCATTATGCTTTCAGTCTTAAACAGCTAGCAAAACTGTATATGACAACTACGCAAACTCCAAGGTAAGTGAATATAGAGAAAGATCTTGCACCACCTCACCCAGTTGTGGCTTTAATTACCCAGACTACCAGTGTCATCCCTTGTAACAATCCATACTTTGCCTCATTTGACTTCCAGGTCAAAGGTCTGGATCATCTGCTTGAAGCCGTCATCCTCAACCATGGATATTGGTCTCATGTCCATTACTATCATGTTCAGGATGCTCTGTGTCAGGACTTCAGCCTTTTGGAGTGTGCATGAACCTCTCTTCATGACAAACTCATCCACACGCCTTTGTTTAGCACTATGAGAACAAAACAAAGAGGTATTATACTTCACAATTTAAAGATTACATACAATGTTTATCACAGTTAAAAACCCGAAACGAATTATCACAAATTTCTTGCAGCTTAAATATCAAATTAATATGCTTCAAATCACACAGTTGATAAGTGAAAGACATTTACAATTCAGTATAAACGTTAGTATCGACAGGGGCTGAAATTAAGTATGCCAGAGCAGCTTCACCTGTAATTCACTGATTACTGCCGTAAAGTACGCATTAACATAAGTGAACTAGCGTTCTCTAAGCAAGCTTCTTCCATGATTTTCTAACTGATAGAGGAACGACGGTTCGATGGTTTATTAGCAAGTTAGCATTGTCTAGTTGCTTTATGATTTAAATACATTTGCTAACCTCTACTACAAACCTCTGTCTCACCATTTTTTGTCACGGCCTACGAGCCAGGTTGTGACAATGTAATTAAAAAACATCTAGAACAACTAGGTATCACCGTTATTTGTGAACTCACCTGTCTGCTGTACGTGACGACACAGTAGCTCCGGGGTGTCGGCGTTTAAGGTGTTCGTGCATCGACGTAGTGCTACCATGGAATGAGAGTTGAGCTCCACAGAATTTGCATCTAACTTGTTTCGCTGGTTTATTTTCAGTGAAATGTTCCCCGACTTCGGAAACTTTAGGTTGAAGTTTTCGAGCCTCTTCTTCTGTCCGTTCCGCCATAACTCGTACATTCTTCTTCTCTGTCTCCTCTCCTTGCGGGATGTAAACGGCAAGCGATACTGTAGTGTACTGTAGTTACAGATGAGCATGAAGCGGCCTCTGTGTTTTTATCATACAGCAATTTACAACAATAACACGACGAGTCGACGCTTAAATTTTAGCGTCGACAAATTTTTGTTGTCGATGTAATCGATTACGTCGACTAATCGTTGCAGCCCTAAAAAACTCCAGCTGTTGATCGAACTGTCACGGGCACGCAGTGGATCAGCCACAAATGCAGCCTAGAAGGATGCAGCCCCTGAATTGAGACACAGCTATAGAAAGTCACTTTGTTGTACATCGTCACTCTCAGGACCCACCCTAAGTGTGAGAACAGATGCCAGTTTCAAAGAGTAGAAGAAGACAACGAGACATGGCTGACCCAAAGTGGCCTTAAAGTTACCACACATTGTTGGCTGTAGGTGGCTTAATTGTATTATCTAGAACAGTGGAACTGCACCTGACTGCTTCAGAGCATCAGATATCTGTGTTACACCTTAACACGGGAAGCCTTTACAGGGTAACAGCATCCAAATGTGGGAGTTAAAACATGGAAATGTATGTTCATTGTTTGTAAAGTCTTAAATACAGTTATGAAGTTGACAGGAGAAATTTTGTGTGGACCAGAAATGAAGTTTAAATAGGTGAGGCTCCGCAGAGGACTATCTGTCTTCACTCTGACAATGTACTTACTGTAATGCAATTAGGCTGACTGAAAAAGATTACATTTTTGACAGTGATTTATAATAAAATAATTCAATAACATTAGTTTTTTACAAATCATCTATATCAGCAGCAGCATGTAAAGATTTTCTCAGCTGTGTAAAGATAATATGCTCCAAACTGAAAAAATGGAGACAGGACTGGAGTTTCTAACAGTTTTTCTCTGTGTTGTAAAAGCATAATTTCAGTCTCATGTCAGTAAGCTTACAGCCAGACTGTGAAACAACGCACAACAAGCTGCAACTGCTGCAATTTAAGGGCAATTCATGCTTTCCACGTCCATGTTCGCAAGGGTACATGTGACGTAATTTTCATCATCCACCCAAATCCATAAGGGTCCATGCAGAGCATTCATGTTCAGCCTAAAATTTGTGGCCATGTGGACTCTTCACATTTCTGTGCATGTACCAGGAAAACAAGTACTGCTTTAAACAAATGTAGATAAACTCCAAATGCAGAGAATGAGCAAGGGCATTCACGGCCATCAATACATTTAGAATTCATCAGCAACAGAGTTTTAATTGAAGCAGTCAGTGCTGGACTTTGACAGTGCTTTGATTTGTAAATGCTTTCCATTAAGTTTTAAATTTTCCAGAAATTCTGTGCTATGTCCGCCCACTTTGTTCAACACACATAAAAAATATTCACTGAAATTGTGCTACAGCCCAATCTCTAATTAGCTGCTATATCCTGTAAAAATTGCCCCGTGTGTTTTTCTGTGTTCCACATAAGGGCCAATGCGACTGTTTGCACATACCAGTGTGGAGCAATGCTAGTATGAACAGTAAGTTTTTATCATTCACCCAAACCTGCGAGGGCCCACGCAGAATCCTATAAAGCCTTTTGTGTGCAGGCACAAAATTTGTGACCACAAGGCGCCCCTGTTGCTTACCTGGATGAGCAGGCGTATATTGCCCTCTATCTCTCTGCTCCCCTTTTTCCTGTCTCTCGGTCGTCACTGTCAATAACAACAAACAAACAACAACAACAAAAACAATCATGCAGATTGTTCACACTGCAAGCACACTGCAAGCACATGTGCCGGGAAAACAAATGGTGCCTCAAACAAATATCTGGTGTAAGTGATTCTCCACCATCTGCACCTTTATGAGTCATCATTATACAGTTGTAACTGAAATAGCCACTGCTTTGATTTGCATATGCTTTCCATCAACGGAGCCCAAACACAATAAAGTCCTAATTTATCAATAAAATTCTCTGATATTTCCGTCCACTGTGCTCAACACACCTTAGCGTAATCTGTAACAAGCTGCTTAATCCTTGTGTACTTTTCTGTTTTCTGGGGCAATGCAACTGTCCACGTACCAGACAGACACGTACCCACTGTAGTATGCATGGAACCACGCATTGATCTATGCACACTAACACAGGAAGTAGGAATTGGCCCTTGTGTAATACATCCTGCTGCTGAGGTATCTTCAGAACAGCAGGAATCAGTGGCAGCACAGTTTGTCTCATGGAGGTATTAATGTCCAAAAATGTTTGTTGACTGTTCGATTAAAGCGCGGCAAGACTTCAGCTGAGGTGTGTTTCTGATATCTTTATGATCCATTGCGATAAGTTGACCCAAAAATTAACAGAGTCCTTCGGAATTTCACTGCTGCACTTTGTGACCTCTGAAGTTGCCTATATGTAGCTGAGAGGCAGGCTTACAAATCGAAAGTTGGGCCAATATGTGTCTACATGGAATAATGTTAATAGTTTCTGATCAATTATTGACTTCTAATTTTCATTTTAAACTTACCTGACTAGTTGATCAGTCCATTAGATAAAGTGTGTATGAGGCTTCAAGCAGTGAGTCATGTTAGCTGAATCAATGAACTGTAGAGATGTTTGCAAATAAATGAAAATGTTGTTATTACAGAATCAGTCAATGAATAAATTAAAAGCACTACATTAAAATAATTAGACACTATGTTGATAAAATGAATCAATATGTATTGATAAATTGGCAGTACTCACTTCACATTGCTACACTTTATACAACACTAAGATCATTGACAAAATCACCTTAAGGCAGTTGGGAAATGTAACAAAGCACATTTACTTAAATACAGATCTGCGGAAATGAATTCCTTTTTTTCATGACGCTCTATACTTCTACTCCATTACATCTCAGATGGAAATATCTAATTTTTTATTTCACTACTTTACAAACTAAGATTTTCGCACACAGAACATATAAAGAGCTTATAGATTTGTTTTAAAAACAATTTTTAAATCTAGATGAAACAATAAGTTGGTTAATTAAACCAACCAATTGTTTAATGAAAGTAAAAAGTCTAAATCCTAAGTTAAATCGTGGGCAATAATTTTATGAATAATCATGGATAGAAATAACTCCACAAACATAGTGTAGTGCATCTACAGTAAAAAATACAACACACATGCAAACAGTTAGAAACTTTAGTCCTGACTACATTATTTTCAGTTTGGATGGATTATCTCCATACAAGTAATAATTTCTTAAGATGCTGGTGTTGTTGATGATATGCGAGAAACTAGCGTGGTTGACCTGAGGAGCTTCAGAAGAAAGCAACTGAACTTCTCTTTTAGGTTCTTGATGACGTTTCACTTCTCATGCAAGAAGCTTTCACAGTTCAGTAAGTCCAGTTGCCTTCTATTGAAGCTCCTAGGATTACCATGAAGTGGATAACTGAGAATCTAAATAGACAGAGTGTGGTTGAGTTATTTTCATATAAATCGCTGTTCATAAAGAACTGCCTGAAGAACGAAAAATGTTTAATATCTTCTTCAACTGCCAACCTGTGCACTACAGTCAGCATGTTGTGAGAGTGAAAAAAGATCATAAGCTGGGGTGTCTCAGCTGGTTACACTTTTGCTGTCCTGTAATGGCTTCCAGTGGTTCAGTGTAACACAGATACCTGAAGCTATTAATATCTGGTTAACATCTCAGAGATAACCTAGCATAAAACTTACGGAGCTAATGCTAAGCATAGCATTGGTTATGTTAACAGAGCAATTGGTACAAAGCACAGCAGTCACACAGTGATCACTAGGCTGCGTAATGTAAACGCAAATAGACTGGGGACACTGATTTGTCTGCTTGTTACAGCAGGTCAAGTCGTTGGAATGTGGTCATTCCATCTGAGATCATCAAATTTTCAGAATGATTTCTGCTGGACTATCTCTAATTTTCCCATAAATTACAAATAAAATATGGATATTTATTGCATGCATAAAATTTCAGCTTGATATATCAAATACATTTTGAGATTTTTTTTAATGATCCACATCATCTCAGCAAGTTTTTTTTCCCATTGAATTTTGAGCTATTTCAGGAGCTATTAAAGATAAAACTCTGAAATTTTCATAGTATGACCATCAATCAATCAAAGTACTTTATTGATCCCAAGGGAAATTACAACAGTCTGTTGCTCACATCCACACAGACAAAGATAGTACACATAAAAAAAATGCAATAAATAAATAAATAGATTAAAACAACACTAAAATGTGCAAGTTAGCAAAACACAGCCAAACAATGCTTAAGACATCTCCAGCTTTCCTGTCCTGCTCCTTCCTGAGATGGCTGCATTATACAGCCTGATGGCACGTGGAACAAAGGAGTTCTTCAGTCTCTCAGTGGAGCATCTTAGTGACAGGAGTCTGGAGCTCATGGTGCTCCTCTGCCGGGAGAAGACCGAATTTAGGGGGTGGCTAGGATTGGACAGGATGGCCCTCATCTTACAGAGCGTCCTCTGCTCCACCACCCTCTCCACAGAGCCCAGACTCAGCCCAACCACAGAGCCAGCTTTCCTGATCAGCCTGTTCCATATACCAAATACATGGTTCTGTTGGGATTGTGGGATTTTACTGGTGGGAAAATTTCATGCCAAGCTGGACTGAGTGCAGAAAGTTAAAGTGTGAGTACATGTATATTTAAAATAACTGCTTAAGATTTCATCCTCTCTACCAGTAAGTACACAAATTTAGTAGGTATAACAGGTAAGCTAGCAGTTACTCCGAAAAATGAAAAAAAAAAGCCCATATTAAAAAAAACATACTTTTTAGTTATATTTGAAGAACCATTTGGAACCTTCACAACTCTGTTCTACTCTGATTAGACTGTCCATCAATATTTTTTTGTATTGTGGTACAGTTCGCTCAATCAATTATGAAACTTTAACAAAACTTTCTTTTTGTGAGGTCTTTCACTTGAAAAAGTATTCTATGCTGATTACTGAGGCCAATATTTGGCATTTTTAGGATTAATGGTATCAATATTTTTATTAACTATTTATCACAAGATAAAGTAAATGTGCTGCTTTGGCTCGAATGCAGTCAGCTGTCTTGCTCTGTAGCAACTCTGTGATCTCAAGCAATGCTTCAACCAATCAGTGAACGAGATGTTTACAGACTGGGACTGATAAGCACATTTGCTGAGCAAAGAAGCTATGCTGAATTAAGGGAGCCGTGTTTGGAAGGTGAAGTAGCAGATACTGCTGAAGTTTTAATACACATCACAGTCTTCTACAAGTATGCCTAGTGTGCCTGTTACACAGAAAAAACCCTAATAATTCACTTGCAGATGTAAATAAGTGGTGCAGCTGGAACTTATTTTGCAGACAGTGCTAGGCTACGGCTATTGCTAAGAGGTTTACGGTGTCTCTTAGCCTGCAGAGCACCGCAACATCTTTCTCAAGTCTGATTAACTTCAAAAATCTGTTCTAACACACGTCTCTCTAGCAGAGACACAATCTGCAAAAACTGAACTAGAACTGCAAGCAGTTATGAAAGGGGGCCAAACCTCCTTGTGCCACTCGGTCCCATAGTTGCAGCGCCCCATAGTGGGCAACATGAGCCAAATTTGGCCCATACCCCCACAGTCACATGACAACATGAGATCTCAGGTTTGGTGTTATTAGCATTTCTTTTGACCAAGATATGCAACAGTTGGTGTTTTTATAGCTAGCTATAAAAATTTATGCATTAATAATTTGCGCATATTTAGACAGAACAAAATTCTTTTGATAACTTTAGATCAGGTCCTACTGAAGACTGTACGTGGCAAGTTTCACGCCGATTGCTGGCAAACGTGCATTTTTTTGCATCTGAGGTAACGGCAGGGGTCTGGACCAACCCTGCAAATTGCACCACTCTCCCTTGCACGGTGGAGCCTGCAGCACTACTTTTATCAACGAAAAAATAAAAAGGGTAAATAATAACTAGAACTGCAAGCAGTTATGAAAGGGGGCCAAGCCAACTTGCGCGACTCGGTCCCCAGGTCTCGCCGAACCCACGGAGGTCCGCCCAGATGGACCACGGGCACGGGGCGAGCGTCACGATACCAGCCAAAGTATCACCAGCAGTGCTGTAACGGTAATGGGAAGAGCACCAGAAGCGTGAAAGGCTCAATGTGTCAGCTGTAACAAGTCACGCCCACTTTGACCAAACATTACTAAATTTTACGTCTGGCCTTGGGAGCAAACCCACATCATGCTCACCAAATTTGGTGCCAATCTGATCCACTTTCATTTTGCTTGAATTTTTCCTGTTTATGGCGCCCCTTATTGGCCAATTTGCGCCACATTTGGCACAGAGCCTCTGGTTGACCTCTGACACAAGTGAATTGAGTTCAATGTGGATAGCTTTCACGTTGACAAAATTATGCAACAGTATGTGCTTTTTAACTAGCAGGAAAAAATTGTGTATTTGGAAGTGGCACATTTTTTGGAGTAGCAAAATTCTTTTGATAACTTTTGCTCAAGCACATCTGGAGATTGTTTGTGCAAAGTTTGGTGCAGATGGAGTGTAAACTGTAGGAGGAGTTCAAAAAAGTACTATAGCGCCACCTAGTGGAGTAGACACACAAGTTTTGGTGTGGGTGGTCTGTGTGCTCTTCTATATAGACCCTGTAAATTTCACAGTCCTCAGCATAATACTTGAGCTGAAATAAATGTTTGTTGTTTATCTTGCAATAAGTCACGCCCACTTTGACCAAACATTACTAAATTTTACAGCTGGCCTCGGGAGAAAGCCCACATCATGCTCACCATATTTGGTGCCAATCTGATCAACTTTCATGTTGCTTGAATTATCCCGTTTATAACGCCCCCTATTGGCCAATATGCGCCAAATTATGCACAGAGCCTCTGGCTGACCTCTGACACAAGTGAGTTGAGTTCAATGTGGATAGCTTTCACGTTGACAAAAATATGCAACAGTATGTGCTTTTTATCTAGCAGAAAAAAAATGTGTATTTATAAGTGGCACATTTTTTGGAGCAGCAAAATTCTTTTGATAACTTTTGCTCAAGCACATCTGGAAATTGTATGTGCAAAGTTTGGTGCAGATGGAGTGTAAACTGTAGGAGGAGTTCGAAAAAGTAGGTTTTTGATGTGTACTGACGTACAAAGAGAAATGTGCAGTGGAAGTGGGCGTGGCCTATGTCAGATGATGCAACACTATTTATGGAACAACGTAGATATAAAGTTTACCAAGACGTGATTTAAAACGTGAAAGTTACAGGCCAAAGTGCGTTTACAACCGTTATAGCGCCACCTCGTGGAGTAGACGCACAATTTTTGGTGTGGGTCGTCTGTGTGCTCTTTTATATATACCCTGTAAATTTCACAGTCCTCAGCATAATACTTGAGCTGAAATAAATGTTTGTTGTTTATCTTGTAATAAGCCACGCCCACTTTGACCATTCATGAATAACGTTAAGATATGGCCTCAGGAGTGACCCAGCATCATACCTACCAAATTTGGGAAAAATAGGTCTTGCCATTTAAAAGATATAAATTTCCCATAGTTGCAGCGCCCCCTAGTGGCCAACATGAGCCAAATTTGGCTCATAACCCCACAGTCACATGACAACATGAGATCTCAGGTTTGGTGTTATTAGCATTTGACCAGATGATTCAGTGCTATTCAGGGAATCTGTGGATATGAGGTTTTTGAATGTGCGACATACGTCGTGGTAGTTATAACCCAAAACGTGTTGACTTTGGTTATAGCACCCCCTGCTGGCAAACATGTGCAATTTTTCGCATCTGATGTAAGGGCAGGGGTCTGGACCAACCCTCCAAATTGCACAACCCTCCCTTGCACGGTGTAGCCTGCAGCACAACTTTTATCAACGGAAAAATAATGAAGGAAAATAATAATCTGAACAAAAACAGTAAGGTTCCCAGCCCTTCGGGCCTGGGAAACACGTATGCTAGCATACGCATCTCCCACGCCCCTCTGGCTTGGCCCCCTAATAATCTGAACGAAAACAATGGGGTTCCCAGCCCTTTGGGCCTGGGAAATGCGTATGCTAGCATACGTGTCCCCCAGGCCCCTCGGGCTTGGGACCCCTAATAATCTAAACGAAAACAATAGGGTTCCCAGCCCTTTGGGCCTGGGAAACGCATATGCTAGCATACGCGTCCCCCAGGCCCCTCGGGCTTGGCCCCCTAATAATACTTTCAGATATGGGCCTTAGTGGACGATTAAAGTGCCAGAACAGAGAAAGATTAAGAAACCAGAGAAGAACAGCAGACTGAACAGCAGGAGACCAACTGTTACCAACCTAAATCAGTCAATTGATCTCACAGGAAACAGAAAAAGTTAGAGGTGGTCAAACAGAAGGCCTCCGATTATATGAGATGGAATAGCCCATACTGAATTTTATTGTAATTTTCAAATAATCAGAAAAAATAATTTTCTTTTTCATTTTGACTTTAAAGGTGGCAAATGCGAAAGACTGGGGCTTACTGCATTTGAATATTGTCCACTGTAGGGCTGGTTAACTCTTTAAAAATGAAATGACAAATGCCATTTTCATTTTAATTTTAATCTTAACATGGCCATAGAATGTGTATCATATTCATATTGAGTGTTCACTTTATTAAATAACAGATGTAAAAGATTAAACTTTTTCAAGATGTTCCAATTTTTGAAGATGCGGTAGCATATATCTTCTCTACATATTTACATCACAATCCGAATTATTAAAGTGAGTTTATAACAAACAAGAAAGAAAAAATCATAGTAAAAGTTGCTGAAAATAATAAAAAATAATAGAAAATTATGACAAGAAAAATGTGTCATATCCTTTCATCTAAGGCAACTTCCATACTTACCAAGCACATGGCATGGATGCTCTGACGAGCTGTAGTAGCTAAGATGGTTTCTCAACTACTTCACCAGTCAAATTCAGTCTCTGTGAGGTGAATGGTTTTGTGATAGCAGATGAAAGTACAGTGAAAGAAAGACTGGCCTTCCGACAGTATGGGAGTAGGCGACACCGGAGCTGTCAGGTTCGCCTGCTAGAACCATGGCGGCGTATCGGAGCCTCGGTGACGCTCGACAGTGCTCGGCAGCGTATTACAGCCTCGACAACGCTCGGCAGCATGGAGCAATATTATCTTAATACTGAAACTTGATTAAAACACTGAACCCTTTTATTTATTGACCTCATAAGATTTTCAATAAGCCCACTTTTTAACTTTTAATGTTTTTAGATTTGTTCTTTACTTGTTGTCATTTACCAAAGCCAAGCAGCTGAACAAATATGGCTTAAAGTGCCTTACAAACAATAAGAATGAAACTGAATGTGAATCACCATGAAAATAGTTTTATTACTTTTTTAAATTGATTTATCTTTTTCATGAGGGTGATATCTGTAATTTTGTTATACAATTTTGTGTTGCATGATGATATTTAAACTGAATCTTGAATCAAAAACCTACATCTGAGCAATTTTACACAATGGGACAGAGACCCTGATAAGTATATCATTTACACATTCTTACAGTCTTCAGTTTTTGCAGTGTTCCTCCCCTATTTTGGCTACAGCAACTGTGCTGTTTTGGCTTGTATTATATTAGTCACACTGATTTACGATTATAGTTTGTTCTTCTTGTGAGCATTGTTAGTAAAGCTGTACACAGTTACATGTAGCCCTCTACACAATGTGAGTCAGTGTGCTTAGTGAATTGAATCATGTTTTTATGTTCATATTTTACTTGCTCTCTGACTGTTTAACACCGTCAGAGCTGCTGCTGAAAGATTAAGGCTAAAACCGTATGACACACCAGAAGAATACACCTAAGTAACAGATTTATTTAACAGACCATATAGTTGTAATTGTAGTTAGATCTACTCTTACCCTAATAATATGATAGTGACATATTACCATGTCACTACCAAATGTGTGACATTTACACAGTCAGCAGGTTTTTGCTAGCTTTCCCTCCTGCTTTGACTTCTCAATTCAATTCAATTCAGTTTTATTTATATAGCGCATATTTACAACACAGGTCGTCACAAAGCGCTTAACATAAACTTCTACTTCTACTGCAGTGTTGCCTAAAATCCTCATATTTCTGCAATATTATAGTTTGGCCTTCATTTGTCACTGGCGCTGTGGTGCCAGCAGACCAGTTCGTGTTTTCAATTAGTCGTCTAGTGGCAACTCTGCCTCTTTCATGTAAACACGCTCACATCTGGTGGTTGTTAGGTTAAGTGAAGTCAGATAACAAAAAGATATCCTGGGTATGCTGAAATTGTATCTTCACAGGACCCAGGGTATCATTTAGAACAGAGGTAGCCAACTCCGGTCCTCGAGAGCCCCTATCCAGCAAGTTTTAGATGTTTCCCTCTTCCGACACACCTGATTCAAATGATCAGCTCATCATCAAGCTCTGCAGAAGCCTGATAATGATCCTGATCATTTAGGATAGGGCCTTTGCACTTTTCGTGCTCGGGCCCAAAAGAAACCGCCAAACCTTGTGACGCAGCCACAAGATTTTACTAACTTTTCATCCTGGAGGGGTCCAGATGCCACACAAAGAATTTGGTGAAGATGGGATAAAAATCCTGGGAGGAGTTCGTTAAATTCCAATGACTCCACATGACCTTCTGCAGGGGGCGCTGTGGAGCCGTTTTGAATTTTGAGTGTACAGATGTGTTGGACTTGGGATACTATACATGTGTACCAAATTTCATGTTTGTACAACAAAGGAGTGATTTTATATGAGGATTTGAATATTGTTGTATCTATCCTGGATGGGTCTAGATGCCACACAGCGAATTTGGTGAAGATCGGCCAAAAATCCTGGGAGTAGTTTGTTAAATTCCAATGTCTGCACACCATGTGCTCTAGGGGGCGCCGTTGAGCCTTTTTTGAAATTTCAAAATCAAGAATGTTTTTGTCTCGGGCTACTGTACGTGTGTACCAAATTTCATGAGTTTATGTGAAACTAGCCGTATTAACTCCACTAAAGCCCAATTTTCAAGGTGGCGCTATTGAGTCATTTTGCCATTCATATGTGTATTTCCCCAAAATATCAAATTTTTCACCAGTCCTGATTTGTGTGCCAAATTTGGGGAGTTTTTGAGCATGTTTAGGGGGTCAAATTGAGGTTCAAAGTGGCGTAAGAAAAAGAAACCAACCGCCAAAGAAACACTACAGGAACAATAGGGTCCTACACACTGTAGTGCTCGGGCCCTAATAAAGAAACCGCCAAACAAACAGAGCAGGAACAACAGGGCCTTTGCACTGCAAGGCAAAGGCAGCGTTCAGATTTCACACTGACCGCTGGCCCTTGCCTTTTCGTGCTCGGGCCCTAATGAAGAAACCGCCAAACAAACACAGCAGGAACAACAGGGCCTTTGCCCTGCAAGGCAAAGGGCAGCGATCAGTGTGAAACACTGAACGCTGCCCTTCACCTTTTCGTGCTTGGTCCCTAATAAACCGCCAAAGTAAAAAAGAAAGAAACAAAAAAACAAACGAAAAACAATAGGGCCTTTGCACTGCAAGGCAAAGGCAGTGTTCAGTGTTTCACACTTATTGCTGCCCTTCGCCTTTTCGTGCTCGGGCCCTAATTAAAGCTGCAAGTAGCGTCGGACGGGCCCTCGCTCCCCCCCGCCCCTGTGGAGACGATCGGAATGTCTAAAGCACGCAATTGTGTTTGTCTAATCCTTCTCTGCACATGTACCAAATTTCATGTCTGTAGGATAAACCGGTGATTTTATATGAATTTG
Organism: Dascyllus trimaculatus; assembly: GCA_024666655.1. NCBI lineage: Eukaryota > Metazoa > Chordata > Actinopteri > Pomacentridae > Dascyllus > Dascyllus trimaculatus. The sequence goes on from CM045457.1 coordinate 3,308,003, forward strand.
TGAAATTTCTAGGGGGCGCTGTGGAGCTGTTTGACTGTGCCACAGTGTTGAGGGATAGCCTGTCATCAAGCATATCAAGTTTCATTCACATTTGATCATGTACAGTCAAGTTATGAGCATTGCATACTTCATGGCCACAGGCTCAAAATGGCCGCCATGCCACGCGCACACCGTGTGACGCAGCCACGAGATTTTAATAACTTTCCATCCTGGACGGCTCAAGATTCCACACAGTGAATTTGGTGAAGTTGGGATAAAAATCCGTGGAGGAGTTCGTTAAATTTCAATGTCTCTGCACAACATTGTCTAGGGGGCGCTGTGGAGCCGATTGGAATTTCAGGTGTACACATCTGTTTGTCTCAATACACTATACACGTGTACTAAATTTCATGTTTGTAGGATAAAGCAGTGATTTTATATGAGTATTTCAATATTTGTAGGGGGCGCTGTGGAGCTGTTTGACCACATCCATTCCTGAATTGTTTATCAAACGTTAGCTTTTGAGATTAATGAGGGTTTGTGTGGATTTGGTGATTGTATGTGGATCCCTTCACCTCCAAAACTCATTTCGTTCCACATGGCGAATTTGCTCAAAATTGTCGCCATGCTACACCCACACCGCGTGACGCAGCCACAAGATTTTAATAACTTTTCATCCTGGAGGGGTCCAGATGCCACACAGCAAATTTGGTGAAGATCGGACAAAAATCCTAGGAGGAGTTCGTTAAATTCCAATGTCTCTGCACGACATTTTCTAGTGGGCGCCGTTGAGCTTTTTTGAAATTTCAAAAGCAGGAATGTTTTTGTCTTTGACTATTCAATTCAATTCAATTCAATTCAGTTTTATTTATATAGCGCATATTTACAACACAAGTCGTCACAAAGCGCTAAACATTGTAAGAAAAAACAGGAAACAGAAAACCCAACAATCCAAGGTTGCTTACTCATACTACTACTGTACATGTGTACCCAATTTCATAGCTGTACGTGAAACTAGCCGTATTAACTCCACTAAAGCCTAATTTTCAAGGTGGCACTATTGAGTCATTTTGAAATTCACATGTGTAGTTCCCCTAAAATATCAAATTTTTCGCCGGTCCTGATGTGTGTTCAAAGACTGGGGAGTTTTTGAGGATGTTTAAGGGGGTCAAATTGGGGCTCAAAGTGGCGTAAGAAAAAGAAAGAAAGAAAGAAAGAAAGAAAGAAAGAAACCCAGCAGGAACAATAGGGCCTTTGCACGAAGCCTTTTGCACTTTCGTGCTCGGGCCCTAATAAAGAAAGAAAGAAAGAAAGAAACAGCAGGAACAATAGGGCCTTTGCACTGCAAGGCAAAGGCAGCGTTCAGTGTTTCACACTGATAGCTGCCCTTCGCCGTTTCGTGCTCGGGCCCTAATAAAGAAAGAAAGAAACTCACGAAGAACAATAGGGCCTTTGCACTTTCGTGCTCGGGCCCAAAAGAAACCGCCAAACCGCCAAAGAAACATAGCAGGAACAATAGGGTCCTACGCACTGTAGTGCTCGGGCCTAATAATATGTTAATTTCACTACTGGAGGGACTTGATGTTGATCTCTGCAACTAAGTGGTATAGCCGCAGTGGTTTGAAAATAGGAAATTATCTGCATATTAGATGCTGGCAAAAATCACACATTATGCATCCCTAAAGTCCAAAAAAATACAACAGGGTTACAGGGTTTCACTGCTTGGACCCTCAATTTTATCTCACCTATGTTTTTAATATATGTATAACACTGTTCTTTACTGTTTCTGAATTAGAATGGAGACGTCTCACTTGGACCAGGGCCTGTTTCTCGAAACATGTAGCACACTGCAGCACGTACATGCACAGACAGACAGACAGACAGACGGACAGACACACACACACACAACTCTTAGTGACAATGGTGGAGACAAGTAAGCGTGTAAGTGCATTTACACTTCACTACAGTTGAAACTAGCAATGCTTGTTACACTTGTGTCTACAAGCATAAACAATCTGTGGAAACATCCAGTGAACGTTTATCACATACGGGCACAAAAATGCTTAATTCTCCTCTGCCTAGCTTGTAGTTCATCTCTCGATGCCCCAGGTATGTTAAGTATGCAAGCGACCTGGACCCCTCAGCATGCATTTAATTCAATTATACACACCTGGTTTAATGATTAAAAGTAACCATTAGCCATCTGATTGTTTAGTACTTTTTTAAGTATCGTTTATAAAGAGTCAGCATTATCTGAACCGTCATTCAGAAATTTAGTTGCACTCAGAGGACAATGGAATTCGTGTTTTAGGGGCAGCAGGCAAACTCTGACTTTCTTTTTTTCCCACTATGTCCTAAATAAATTTTGGTATTGGCAGTGGGAATAAAATTATTAACGCTAAACAGTAATTATAATGTCAAAGAGAAAGTCAAACAACAAAAAATGTAATATGGGCAACATTAAAAATATCAGATAAATAAAAATAATCAGTAAATTCTGTAAAATACTCCTGTAAAAAAGCGTTATTGTTGCTGGTACCATAGGTATTATGTTAACATTGGTCTGCAATAGTAAAAGTCACAGCAAATACTGTATATTCATATGCATTCATTGTTTTTGTTTGTAATTTTGAGTTAAAACACATTGTTATCAACCCATTCCTCTTCTAGCTCTTTGCGTTGTCAGAATTTAAGATGGCATTTAAGCAAAGACCTTGATGCGTTGTTGGTAAGCTGAAGCCTACAGTTATCGTGTTGGCTCACTGGTCAGTTGAATTATTTTTGGATTATATTGGATTTCTCTTTAAGGTTCTTTAAGATGTTCCACCTCCTACCCTAGAGGCTTCTTCAGTTCTAACTGACTGATGGGGAATTGGGAGTAAAACAAAGGTAATGAAACTGCCATTTCGGAGAAGACTCAAGACTTTGATGGCAGTGAAACTTTCTGGGGAGGGATTTTGAGCCTGCATTAAAATTACCTGATAATCAGTGTTTCTCAGATGAACCAGGTATATAAGAGATGACAATGTTGTTTTGTCTGTTTTTTCCCTGTCTGAATTGCTGGGATAGACACAGGTTTTAAGTGCTTTCTTAATGTGCATGTGCTCCCTGTCTTTTCTCTTTGTCTGGTAGGTGGTGGAAGTCAACAGCAGCTTTTGGTCTGTGTGTGCAGGTTTTTTTGAACATTCCATGTTGAGACTTCTGTCCTCCTTTATGTGCACAAGCTGATTCTGTGGCTGTAATAAGGTCCACTACGGGTAACTATTGCAGAAATATGGCAAACTTGAGGTTTTTGACAAAGACATCCTTTTCTGGTTGGCTAATAATTCCATCTTGAGACCTCTCCTCTTTGTCTTGAGTCATTCATGAGCCATAAGCCACATAAGTTGGGGGTGAATATATATCTGAGACTCCTGACATCAATCAGTTAGAGCTAAAGAAGTCGCTTGGATGAAAGAGAGAGAGAAGTCCAGTTGCTTTCTACTGAAGTTCTTAGATTCACCATGACCTGGATGACTGAGAAACAATACATGACAAAGTGAAGTGCTGTGAAGGTCCTCTTTAAACTGCTGTTTCAGAGAGTGATTTTTGTAACTCCAAAATACACTGTCCCAAATCTTTTTAACAAAATGTTTGATAAGCATCAAAGCCTGAACACATCTACTGTCAACATTCAGTTACAGTCATAAAGCTACCTACTTGCAACAGGAACTGACATGTTTAATTCCTTGATATTGCTCCTGCTACCCGATTGATCACAACCAATCTAAACATGCTCTTCAGGGAGCACAATGATAATCTCATATTGCAGACAATCTTAATTTTGTGTATTGTCTTGTTTTCAGAGGAACTGTACAGATTAAGTCACATACATTTCTTTTTATTAAAAAAACAGTGCTGTCCAAACTTTCTAACTCCACCTGAACCAAGCAAACTCGTGATTGCTTGTAACACAACTGGAACGACATCCACTGAACATACTACATATCTTGCAGGTAGGTATGCTTATCATCAGTTGTTAATTGATAAATTGATGCTAATAGTTTAAATGAATACAAATATACTGACATATAAGACAGAAAACAAGAGACAGGGACCTCAACAGTCAGATAAGTACTGTAGATTTGCTGTGATCTACAGTTGTATCACCAGATGGAGCCTCCAACTGCGTATTGAAATGGAGTTACAATTGCTTGTTGACCACCTTGTAAAGGTTGCATAAAACAAGCGTCCCGCTCTGTCATCCAACTGCTGTACAGTGCCATGAAAAAAGCATTTGCCCCCCAACAGAAATCTTCTATTTTTGCATATTTGTCACATGTAAATGTTTCAGTTAAAATTAATTTTAATGTAAGAAAAAGATAACCTAAGAAAACACATAATACAGTTTTTAGATGACAACTTTATTTTTTGAAGGAAAAATGCTTTCAAGCCCATCTGGCCCTATGTGAAAAAGTAACTGCCCCCTTAGCTACCAATCTACCAAATGATCAAATTCATTTGGCATTTGGGTTCAATCTCACCAGGCACACTCACACATGATTACTGCCAGACTTGTTGAATCTAAACATCACTTAAATCAGGGGTGTCAAACTGCGATCCTCGAGGGCCACTATCCTGCACGTTTTCTGTGTTTCCCTCTTCCAACACGCCTGATTCAAATAATCAGCTCATCATCAAGCTCTGCAGAAGCCTGATAACAATCCTAATCATTTGAATCAGGTGTGTCGGAAGAGGGAAACATCTAAAACATGCAGGATAGTGGCCCTCGAGGACCAGAGTTTGACACCCCTGACTTAAAAAGAGCCTGTCTGGCATTGTGAAGTAGCTAAAAGGCCTCAAAAGCAGCACATGATGCCACATTCTAAAGAGATTCAAGAACAGATGCAAAACAAAGTCATTGACATTTATCAGTCTGGAAATGGTAACAAAGGCATTGCAAAGGCTCTGGGACTTAAGTGAACTACAATGAGAGACATCATCCATAAATGAAGAAAACATGGAACAGTGGTGAACCTTAGCTGGAATGGCCGGCCAACCAACATTTTGCCAAGTGCATGTCGATATCTTATCCAGGAGTCACAAAAGAACCCATATGAACATCCAAGATATGCAGACCTCACTGGCCTGTTAGGGTCAGTTGTACATGATTCCACAATAAGGAAGACACTTGGTGAAAATGACATCTATGGGAGAGTTGCAAGGTGCAAACAACTACTGACCAAAAAGAACATAAAGTTTTGCCTGACATTTGCAAAAAAAAAAAAATCTAGATGAACCCCCAACACTTTTGGGATAACATCCTGTGGACTGATGAGTCAAAAGTGGAGCTTTTTGAAGACGTAGGTCTTCCAAAAAGTCTGGCGTAACACTAATAATGAATTCCACAAAAAGAACATCATACCAACAGTGAAACATGGTAGTGGTTGGTTTGGGGCTGCTTTGTTTTCTCAGGATCTGGACAACTTGTCACACTTGATGGAGCCATGAATTCTGTTCTCTATTAGAAAATCCTCCTGGATAATATCCACCCATCAGTTCATGGCCTAAAGCTCAAGCGCAAATGGGTTATGCAGCATGACAATCACCGAAAGCACACAAGCAAGTCTACCACTGAATGGGTCAGAAAGAACAAAATTAAGGTTTTGGAGTGGCTGAATTAAAGTCCAGATTTCAATGCAATTCAGATGCTGTGGCAAGACCTTAAAAGGGAAGTTCAGGCTTGTAAACCATCTAATGTGACCAAATTAAAACTATTTTGCACAGAAAATTGGGCCAAAATTTCTCCATGGTGATGTAAAAGACTCATCACAAGCTATAGTAAACAATTAACTGCAGTTGTTGCTGCTATCCCTGCCTTCGCCCGAGTCAGCTGGGATAGGCTCCAGCCCCCCCGCGACCCTACAGAGGATTAAGTGGTGTATAGATAATGGATGGATGGAAGGATGGATGTTGCTGCTATGGGTGACAATTACTTTTTCACAGGGCTGATACAGGTTTTTAATGAATGGTTTAATAAATCATCAGTTTTGTGGGTTATCTCTGTCTAATATTCAATAAATATTTATATTAGTTTGATGACTGGAACATTTACGTGTGACAAAAAAAGATTTCTGTTGGGGGGGCAAATCCTTTTTCATGGCACTGTTTGTGGTAGCCATGTTGATGAACTCTGCAGTGCAAGGCTGTGAGAAACTTGTCTGGCACCTGTATGGTTTAGCTACCTTAGGCTCAAGGATTTTCAAAGTTGGGAGCAGCTGTAATTGCTAACACTGTTCTCGTTCATGAGCAGCAGACCTCTGATTAGGTGCTTCCAACAACTTTAAAACTAAAGTGATAAAATGTAGCGGTGACACACTGTTCCGAGTACAAGTACTTTTTAGAGATGGCAGTACATACTGGCAGTTTTTCTGGACTGGTAAAGTCAGTGTGACACGGTCAACCACTGCTCCTGTTGAATAGGACTAACATACCAGCACCTGGACAAACACTAGCTACAATGAGCAAGTCCTGTAGATCGTGCATGAGGAATATTTTCATAGAACAAAAAACACTAAAAAGATGAATAACATGTTAATTACTGTGGAAGATGCAGCAGATTTTCTGTATGTAATACTTTCAATTTCATTTGGCTACTTGTTGAAAATCAGTTTTAAAAGAAGTCATTTACTTTTTCAATTCAAGCAAATTGGTGTGTACTTTATTTTGTGGTAAATATTACTGTCAGTGGTTATAAACCGTTTCATCAACATAAGTAAAAACATCCACTATATTTCATTTACGAGAACAATTTATTATTGATTTTAAATTGGCTAAATGTTAATTAAGGAAACTGTTTAAAATTCACATCCTGACTTAAAGGTGTAACTTATTTTGTAAAGACAGCATGATGAACAAAGAATCATAATGAGTGGAACAATATCTTTAAAAAAAGCGTTGTTGTGAATTCTTCTTATTAGACATTATGGTGACTATAACTGTAGATAGTTACTGGTTACACTAATTGCCTAAATTATTTACATATGCTCTGGCCCCGGTGTAGTGTCTCCATTCTGGTTACTTGATTCATTATTTAGCAGTGTACTTTACAAAAGCCAAAGATGATGCAAGTCTTGTCCACTGTATTTGAGCTATTTTAATTGTTAATAGTGTTCCGTTTGAGTTGTTTTCAATTTATGCGTTGACAAAGTTGCCAATTTATTTTGCTTCATGAAGATGGATGAAGGTGTATTTCATGTTGTCATACATACATACATACATACATACATACATACACACAACACACACACAAATGAATTGTACATCTGAGCAAGACCAAACATTTCTTCTAAATAGTTTCGTATTCACTAATGATAAATTTTTCTTTACACTTAGGTATATCAAAAGTAAGTGAGCTCTAGGGGTGGGAATCGAAAACCGGTTCTTGTTGAGAACTGATTCCAAGGAATTGAAAAACATTTGCCAAACTGGCAAATGATTCCCTTATCGATTCCGATTGATGTCACCATGCATGTTGCGTAGCTTACACAAGCTACGCAACATACATGACCATGTCATTCACCAGCACAGCCAGCAGCAAACATGGTGCCCAAGTGGCACAAACCCTCAAAAGTTTGGTTACATTTCACGAGAAAGGATGACAACAGGGCAACTTACAATACTTGCAAAATGGACATTTCATCAAATGAAGGATATATTAACAGTATGCAGAAACATTTGCACATACAACATGCAATAACTTTGAATGAATGTTGCATTTTTGATCCACTACGGAATGAATCTCACCCCAGCAGCAGCGGCAACATTAGCATGTCCTCTGCTGTTAATACTGCAGGTAACTAACTAACTAACACTGCCTATCATGTTCGCGCTATTTGCCTCATTGTTTTTCCAAATGAGAATCGATAAGAGAATCGATAAAGAACCAAATCGTGAGCCAAATCAAAAATGGAATCAGAATCTTAAAAATCTTTTCAGCTCCCATCCCGAGTGAGGTCCATGGCCAAATGTCTTATGTCTTCTCCACCATAACACAGTCTCTACTTCATCAAGGTCCCTTTATATATACATATATATGTATATATATATATATATATATATATATATTAGTGCTGTCAAAAATATCGCGTTATTAACGCGTCAACGCAAATCAATTTTAACGGCGTCAATTTTTTTATCGCGAGATTAACGCGGGCGGGGGCATGGTTGGCAAGGGCGAGGTGTTCGCCGTCGGAGTCCGACAGGGTCTCCTACTGGCTGTTGTGGAGCAGCAGCAATATTCTCGGTCGCCATGCTTTTCTATCGGCTCCTTTTCCCCGTCCCGAAACGCGTGTCGCTGATGCAGATGCTCCGCCAGGCGACGGCGGCCTGGGGTGCGCGCATGATGATTGACAAGACCAAAGTTATCTGTGTATGTTGTCAGCATGAACTGAGTTATCATCGTAGCACATCCGGTCTGTAATACCACGTGATGGCCAAACACAGCTGACGCCTCCTCCTCATATAAAATGATAATTCAAGGGACATTTAGAATAGATAAAACAATGTGCGATTAATTTGCGATTAATCGCGAGTTAACTATGACATTCATGCGATTAATCGCGATTAAATATTTTAATCGATTGACAGCACTAATATATATATATATATATATTCACACACATATATATGGGATTGACCGTTTATCAGCCAGGCCGATTATCGGCGCCGATATATGGCATTTTGACAAATATCGGCATCGGCCACTTTTTTTAATCCGACGCCCGATAAGAGATCAATTTAAAACTGGGTTATTTTGGCTCTGATGCAGCTGTGCCTCTTTGTCTGCAGTCACTACTCTGTCTCCAGCATTGTCCCACCCACAGCACCATCTGATTGGTTAGAGCCATGGCAGGGGTAACAGCCAATCAGCAGTGAAAGCTGTGCATGCACAGTGCTCACACACACACGGAGAGGAGAAAAAGTTTTGTGAGTGAAAAAGCTCTGGAAAGCAGATATGTTTCAAAGGTAAGTTAAGGCAGCAGAGTCTCTTAAAATTGTATTAAACATTCCAGTCCTCTACAACCCACAACTACTAGTAACGTTACTGTGAGCCCAATAACATTCTAGAAACATAAGTGGCAGCTCAGCTCACTTGCAGTCCCTCCAGACGTGTCTATAAATCACTTAAAACAAGATTGCTGACAATGTCGATATGGAAATAGTCCATGATAGTTGAAGTTTGCGTGAGTGAGAGAGAGAGTAAAAACCTAATGAAGTCAATTCATACCAGTTTTATTGCAGGGAAGCACACTGAGGTGAAGGCTGATTAGCTTTTAGCTAACATTAACCCATCGGTCCGCTACCCTAAAATACTGTAGGCCAGGGGTGCCCACACATTTACCTCTTGCGAGCTACTTTTCTAATGACCATGTCAAAATGATCTGCCTAGACTAAAAATGCAGAAGGGAGCGAGGGTGACACCGGAGTTGGCAGGTCCGCATACTAGAACCACGGCGGCATTCTAGAGCCTCGGCAGCGCTTGGCGAGGCTCGGCGATGTCTGGCGGCGGCGCGCAGACTATTCGAATATCAAAATTATGATCTGAATACCACCACAATGAATGAATCTTCTGATATTCAAATATTCGGGACCAGCCCTAGTGATAATAGTAAAAAGTGTTTGTGTGAGAGAGTAAAATTTAGTTATTTTTATTGCAGGATAGATGGCTAGAGAATTGTGTGTGTGTGTGTGTGTGTGTGTGTGTGTGTCACAGGAGAAGCTGCAAAAACTGACAGCAAAGCAACTTCTGTCTGAGAGAAAACTGTAAGGACAATAATGGTTGTTTAACTACCAAGTTATTTTAGTTTACTTTTTTCTGTGTTGATTGAGAGAGCCCAAGCAGCAGAAAATGACATATTGTCAGATGCACTGTGCCCTGAAGCTGTCTTTGATGGTGGTAGTGTTCAGGGATGAATAGTCTCTCCTATTGCTAGTGCACTATTTTTTCACCTATAGTAACATTAATGGTTAGTAATGTAGCAGCCTGGTTTTGAATGACAGGGTCCCTGCTATCACATGTTGGTACAATATAACATTTGCATAATAAAATCAACTACAGGCTTCACAAATGCTGTAATAAATTAAGCAGGATGAGTTGAGCATATGTCAGCATGTGGCCCACTTTTAACTCTCTCTCTTTTTTCAAACCCTTATTGCAGATGGATAGACTTAAGTTTAAAAGTGCAGTATGGAAGTATTACACTCAACCAACACCAGGGAAGGCAGTCTGTAAATACATGTAATGAAGGTGTCAGCATTGGAGCAACAACAGGAAAACTCAAAAATACTTCAAACCTGTGGTCCCATCTTAAAATTCATCACCCTGAGTTGTATGAAACAGCACAGAAGAAACAGGAATCTGAATTTCATAAGGATGAGGCAACTTAATTTCAGCCAACAATAGAGGACATGTTTCAGAAAGAAAGAAAGTGGACAAACTCAGATGACAGGTCAGAACTAATGGACAAACTAGTCATAGAGATGATAATCACTGACAACTAACCATTTACAGTGGTTTCTGATGTTGGCTTTAAGCACCTCATGACTGCAGCAGAGCCACGATATGCACTGAAAAGTGAGAAGTATTACTATTATTATTATAGTATTACTATTATTATGTTTACCACAAGGTTGTGGACAAAATCAAAGCCCTGATTCAACCTGAGAATGCTGGCTACTCCCTCTCCTTCACCACAGGCTGCAGGTCTGGTGTGACAGAGTCTCTCATGAGCCTGACGTGCCATTTCATTGACAATGAATGGACAAGAAAGCAGGTCATCTTAAATACAAGAGGGATGCATGGGTCCCACACTGGGGAATACTTGAAGGAGACATTTTTCAGTATGCTTGAGGACTGGAAGATTATCAAAGACCATGTAGCACTAGTGCTTCGAGACAGCGGAGCAAATATTGTGAAGGGAATGAGGCTCACTGAGCTCCCAGACCTAAGCTGCACAGCGCACGCCTTGCAACTTGTAGTGAATGACGGTCTGTCAAGTCAAAGAGCCATCACAGATGTCATTGCAATACTTAACAAGTGTGCCACACATTTCCACCACTCCATTCTGGCCAAACAGCGTTTGCGAAACATTCAGAGGGAACTTGACCTGCCAGAGCACAACATAATCCAAGCTGTTCCAACAAGGTGGAACTCAATGCTCCACATGCTGCAAAGGATGCTGGAGCCAAAGAGGGCCATTACCGTCTACTGTGGTGAACATGGAGGATTTGCTGGTCCCACTGCTCACCAGTGGCACCTTGTGTCCGATTTAATTGAAACTCTTCTCCCAATAGAGGAAATGACCCTTCAGGTGAGCCACAGCAACTCATCAGCATCCTGCATCATTCAATACCTGACTGTGCTGAAGATGCTTCTTCAAGATGATGAGGGGCCCTCCACAAAAGGCATCAGAATGCTCAGGCAAGCCACGAGGTAGAGCCTGGACAAGCTTTTTTCAAAAACAGAAGACACAAAAACTGTGGTGCTGGCCTGTCTCTTAGATCCTTGTTATAAGAGTCATGCATTCTCCTCTGCCATGACATTGAGCAAGGCCAAAGAATGGTTGAAAGAGGAAGAGAACGCTTCCACACAACAGACCACTCAAGAAGAGCATGCTGCCACAGAAGGAGCCAGTCTGGAGGAGCAGGCTGCTGTATACACGACACACGAGAATGAAGGAAACACCCACAAAAGGCAACGGAGAGAACACACATCCTTCCATAGCCGTGTTGATGAAATGTTCAGTTCTCTGCTGGCACCCCACACTGGTGACCTGCTGACCAGCAGCTGCATTAAGGATGAGCTACATCTGTACCTCAAGGAGCTAGTGACTGACAGGCAGAAAGGGGACCCACTCCAGTGGTGGAGACAGAATGAAGGACGCTTCAAGCTACTTGCAAAACAAGCAAGAAAGTTTCTTTGTGCACCACCCTCATCAGTCCCAAGTGAGCGGGTCTTCAGTAAAGTCTCTGCAATCTATGAGAGCGAGAGAAGTCGTCTCACTGGAGAGCATGCTGAACAACTCTGCTTTTTGCATCACAATCTGGTGCTGCTCAATTGGGACTACTAATTGATTTGACACTCACATTTCTGTACAAATTTTATTTAGCTTTTTTTATTTACTTTATAAAACTTCAGGAAGCACTTTGTTTATTTAAATTTTCGTTTAACTTTATAAGACATGCTGCTGAGCCTGGGAGCTTCCTGAACTTTTTGTTAGAATTTTGAAACAAACATGTTTATTGTCTCAAATAGAAAAAAAAACTTTAACAACTTGCAGATCTGAAAAGCTGTTTAATAAACATATGCTTAAAGGCATTTAAAAGAAGTTAAGTTGTGGAGTTCGTTTTATTCAAAATTTTGACACCAATGTGTTCACTTTTACTGCAAATGAATATCGGCTTCAGATATCGGTTATTGGCCTCCTTGACTACTAACAATCAGTATTGGTATCAGCCTTGGAAAAAACATATTGGTCTATCTCTAATATACATACATACATACAAATATATATATATACATATATATATATATTAGTGCTGTCAATCGATTAAAATTTTTAATCGCGATTAATCGCACGAATGTCATAGTTAACTCGCGATTAATCGCAAATTAATCGCACATTTTTTATCTATTCTAAATGTCCCTTGAATTATCATTTTATACGAGGAGGAGGCGGAAAATTCGCGTCAGCTGGGTGATTCTCTGAATTCGGTGCACTTTGGGTTCTGTGGTTACTGAAAAATTTACCACAAAAAATTGTGTTTCTGAATTATGCATCTAATAGGGGACTGTTTTAACCTCTGAGAAAATACGTTTTCCCACCTTAGGCATGAAATCCCAAACATTATTAGGAATTTCTTTGTCACTTAGGTTGTTTTAAATTCAACCCCGTAACGGGACAATTTGATTCCTTTATGAGTGTAATTTTTAAACATATTCAAACTATTTCTTCCAGTGCCTTGATAATCACTTGTCCCTTGTGTAAAATAACTTATTGTAAGTATGTTTTATTTGATTCTAAATAATAATAATTTAAATGTCAAGTCAGATATGGCATCTTAATGTATGAGTGGCCTTCATAAATCATGAAAATATACTTTAACATGAACATTAGATTAGGCATTCATATATTTTCTACTTGTCCTCTAAACTTTGCATACAGTTCAACAAACATTTATATAATGTTTGTTATTATTATCAAAAAAATGCAAGACAATTTATCAAGTAACAGGGTTGAACACACTGTAACAGATGGATGCTTTGTTGCCTGCTGAATGACTAAGATGAAACTACACAATACATGGAAAGGGACTCATTAGTTTTACAGATTAGTAGTTACATAGCAGTTACATACACACTAGGATGCAAGAACTGACCACCATGGCTGTGTGTGTGTGTGTGTGTGTGTGTGTGTGTGTGTGTGTGTGCGTGCGTGCGTGTGTGTGTGTGTGTGTGTGTGATTCAACCCTATAACAGTGTTTTTTGTTACAGGGTTGAATGTTACAGGGTTGAAGATTTTAGCTAAAAGTAGCCATAAGTCCACATTAGCTAGGGTATGGAGCACTATATGGCATGAGGAAAATGAGAAATTAATTTATTTTTCCAAAACAATTGATTGCTTTTTCACAAACAATAGTAAACATAATTTATGCATGTAACAGTGCTGAAAGGTTGAGCTTGACGATGCCAATCTGACGATAAAAACAATGAAATATAGTTAAGAAAGTATGTTAACACTTATCTCTTTTTGCAGTGTGAGCGGGAAAAGACTTGAGTGATGTCGCTTCCTGTGTGCTGAGGAAGTTGGACTGAACTATTATTTTTAAAAAGGGCGTAATTGGTATCCTGTTACGGGGTTGAACAAAACTGGGGGACATTATTAAATAGTGTTATTTTATAAATAATTCATGTATTTTTTTCATATTTCTTATGTTTAGGTTAAAGTAGACAGAAAAATGACTACATTAGCAGAAAAAACTTGTGGTTACTGGCTATTTTTATTTGTTTTACGTTCAGTGAAAAAGTAACCTTTGTCAGTGGGGACATGCTTATTTAGCTGACCTCTACGCCTTAACAACACATAAAATTTTTTAAAACATAATTTTTAAAATTTGTTTGTGTGTTATAATGCAAAGACACATGGATATTTCCATTTCTTGTTTTACAATGCAGTTTATGATTTACTTTATATGAAAATCTTTGAGGTAAACCTGTGGGACACAAAGTGCACCGAATTCAGAAAATCACCCAGCTGTGTTTAGCCATCAGGTGGTATCACAGACTAGATGTGCTACGATAAGAACTCAGTTCATACTGACAACACACACAGATAACTCTGGTCTTGTCAATCGTCATGCGGCACCCCAGGCCGCCATCACCTGGCGGAGCATCTGCATCAACGGCACACGGTTCGGGACGCAGAAAAGGAGCCGACAGAAAGGCGAGCGAGGATATTGCTGCTGTACCACCACCAGCAGGAGATCCTGTCGGACTCCGACGGCGAACATTTCGCCCTCGACTTCGCCAACCATGCCCCCGCCCCACCCACCCCCGCCCGCGTTAATCTCGCGATAAAAAAATTGACGCCGTTAAAGTTGATTTGCGTTAACGCGTTAATAACGCGATATTTTTGACAGCACTAATATATATGTGTGTGTGTGTGTGTGTGTGTTACTAATTTGTTCCTAACCATTATTACAATGGATTTAACTCAAATCAGAAACATTTCTTTTTGCCAATCAAAATGTCATAATGGCAATACAAGGTCATGAAACAGTCACAGACAGTAACTCATGGCTCACTAGCTAGGTAATGTAGCAATCAAGTATGATAAGCATGAGTGACATGACAGTTGTTGCTGGAGAGCAAAAGATGGGATATTGCTCATTACTTTCCAGCATTGCATCTCGTCAACCAGGTCACAGCAGACTCAATCCATTGCCATGCCATCACCTGTTGAGCAGCAAAATTCATGCAAAGAGATGCTCTGATGCAGCATGCAGTTAAAGACTTCTTGCTTTCTCTCAACAGGCTCAACAGTTACAGTGTGGCAGCCTACTAATATCATATATAAGGATAATGTTTTGATTTGATACGGAAGTATAGGTTCTCATGAAAACCCTTATAGACAGATTTCAATATGAGTTTGGATGTACCCTGGTCCCGCTCTGACCATACAGTAAAGAAAGTTACCCTAAAAGGAAAAAGCGGTGCAACCATGCTTGAGCTAAGATCACCAGGCCTCAGGTAAGGCCTACATCCTCTCTTGCAGACAAGCAAGGCATTTAGCCTTATGACACATTAATAGCTAGAACAGCCAAAAGTTTTAGTGGTAAATAAATCCCCTAGACCTAGTAACAGAATTTTTTACAAACGTTACTTGTGCAATGAAAATATAAACTCACATCAGTATTGAAAGTATAGCTGAAAATTCTGACTTTGATAGGATACCTGCCTAAACAAATCGATAACTGAAACTAAAATGATACCACAGCTAAAACCAAATACATCAGGTAACGTAATGTAATGATATATGAAAAAAAATTCCTGGCAAGTCTACGCTTATCATTTTGTAGTCACTGAAATAACTGAGAGAATTCATCCGTGTCATGGCCATGTTAACCATTACAAGTAATGTGTAAAGTGATGATTATAACTGTTGTTGCTGATCTGCACAAGTGGGGGCAGCTGTGGCTCAGGTGGTCGAGCTGGTTGTCCACTGATAGCAAGGTTGCTAGTTCGATCCCCAGCCCCTCCGTATGCCGAAGTGTCCCTGGGCACTGAACCCCAAGTTGCTCTGAATGGCAGGCAAGCGCCTTGCATGGCTAAGTCATCATTGGTGTGTGAATGTGTGTGTAAATGGGTGAATGCGAAACACATTGTGAAGCGCTTTTGATACCACGAAGATAGAAAAAGGCGCTATATAAGTGCAGACCATTTACCATTTAAGTTCATGTTGGCAGTAGGACGGCTTTGCTTGCATACAGAGATGTTTCCACACTGGTCAGTTGGCTAAAAATATAAAGTTGAGTTTAACAGCTTTCATTTCTGTCATTGCTCATAGCCAATTATCTCATTAGACTTTGATGGTGAAAAATGCTTATTTCTCACAAAATGAATCACTTATCTAACTTATACTATATCACATTCGCTACCCAGTCGCTCTTTGAATTCTTTGTACAAAGTCAGTGTGTCTATCAGTGAGATGATTCACTTATTTGGACAGGTCAGCTCCTTTGGACCGTTTCACTTTAAAACATGTTTTGCAGATCGCCTTTGGGGCTTTGTGGGCATTCCCTCCCTGTCGCATACTTAAGTGATATAATTCCAGCTTTCATTAAATGCGTCTGCCTTTTCCACAAGCTGTGGACACTCGGCATCAGTGCTTGGATTTGCAGTCATGCTTTGGGGCTCTAAAAGCTGTTGGAGAGAAAGAACAGTTGAGATGCCCACTTTTCCTGCAGGGAAGCAGAGGTGCAAACACACACGGACTGCCCGCTGTCACACATCTAATGATAAAAATGCTGCTTTTAGCAAACACTGATGATCAATTAAAGTATCCATACTAATAAAGCAGTAATTAGTATCGCTTTTAAAGGTATGGTATCAAAGCATTTTTAGTCTGCATATATCATGCAACACTTCCAAGAAACGTGCTGTAAGACCTTTAACATCTCATCCTCTATCAACAGCTGCTTTATTATTGCAACCAGTTACCATGAACAGTTTACACTGTGTGAAACGTCATTTGAATATATGTATTAATTATTTAATTGCCACAAACAGTCCAGTCCTGAGCATGTGTTGGAGTAAAACGTCTACAAATAAAACACAGCAAAGCAGTAACTAAACCACATTAAATGGTACAAACTTGAGGTTGCAATTATATTTTTCCACCTCAAGAATTTTAAAAGAATTAAAATGTACAGTGAGATAAAAAGCACAGAATTTCTACCTGATCAATTTTAGAGCTGAGTTAGGTTAGCATACAACAGAAAAATCGTCTAACAGGCAATGATGACTATAATGAGCAGCATCAGCGTGCGATTGTATGAAACACCCGAAATCACCATGAGCAGACAAGGGTGGGTGTAGAGGCCTTACCCAGGTATTTGATGGTGAATCCCCGAGGCGGATTGAGAGACCTCCGCATCCATCCTTCCCTCAGCACCTCCAGGTGATCCTCTTTCCCTTGTATTAGTAGCACATGCTCGTCTATCCATCCCAGAAAGAAGGTCTCGGATACAGCCTCGGTAATCCGCTGGTTCCATACATGCTGCTGGGTGTTTTCTGCTTTGAAATCGGCAAAAATCTCATAGCCGGTGTGGTGTCTCGGCAGCTCGTCGCTCTCTGACACCCTGGCCGCCCCTAACGCCTCCCCAGTTCCGACCCTAGACAGAACGATAGCCAAGGAATGGGGAGCTATCTGCAGGAAAGACTCCATTGTCGCGTCGGCCTTCTAGCAGGCTGTCGAATGCAGTATAATCATTATATTTATCTCAAACGCCGTCAGACTTAAAGGGAAACAAACAATTCATGTTCGTTAATAGCGTAGCTAAGTTAAGCAGCACCCGCATACTCTACAATTGTATTTCTATGAAGCTAGCCTGCTAGCTCCCGTTGGTTATTTAGCCTTACATGGAGTCCATTCCTACACCTTTAAGGTGCATCTCCTGCTCCCGACGTAATATATCGCCCCGTGACTGGACCTGGTATTTAGTGAAGATTCATCTCGAGCCCTGTCGACTAGAAACGAGAGATGACATCCGTAATTTTCGATGTAAAGTTCGTAAATACGTCAGGGACCTATGAATATAGCTAGCTAGCTGAATGCTAACGCGTTAATGAATTCACCCAGGCAACAGATGCGACGAGCCTTCTCTCTTTTCGTCACCAGGCAGCAACGCAGTCTCGTGGGACACTTTTTGCCACCACTCGCGATTAATGTGGGGGCAAGATATCCAGCCGCTGGAGAATTGTGTCGTGTCTCGCGTCTGGCACGCTTCGATATAGAGCCTAAGTACACAGTAGGATGCAGGACTGCATCATCCAGGTATGGTGATGGCAGGCGTCGCTACAGAGCAGCGTCAAGAGAACGTTAAGAATACTGGAAATATTGTCTTCCGGCTAAATTGTCAAGTTAAGATTTTTAATGCCACTGTAATGCCAGTCATTTGGAAAGCAAAGCTGTCATATATACACATTCCTGCAAACTGAACATTAAAAAAATCTATATAGCTTCTGTTTATTGCTATGCACTAAAACAGTCAAATTCATTTTATGTGAAAATCTACATGGCAAATAAACAATGGCATGAAATCCAAACCCTAACAATACACACTTTTTTGCAGTGGATTAGGGAGAGACAGAACTGAGTGCTAACAGGTTATACAGTTGTCTGACAATACTGACAGTCAAATTGTGTAAATGCAAAAAACACAAAAAGCAATCCTCGTTTAAGTTTAAGAAGTCAGAAGTGTCTTACCTTAGCTAAGGAGAAAAAAAATTGAACTGCTGTTTTGTGGTCCAAGGTCCTCTTTTCAGGTCAATGCAAATTTTTCATTTCTTTTGAAAATAAAGGTCCTAGAATTTGGAGGAAGAGTGGACTGAAGTTTCCATGATCTGTGATTATTTGGGGTATGATGTCATCTGCTGGTGTTGGTCCACTGTGTTTTATCAAGTCCAAAGTCAGCACAGCCGTGTACCAGAAGATTTTATAGCACTTAATGCTTCCATCTGCTGAAAAGCTGAATGGAGATGCCAGTTTCTTTTCCCAGCAGAGCCTAGCACCTGCCCACAGTGCCAAGACTACTAGTAAATGGTTTGTGCTTGATTGGCCAGCCAACTCACCTGATCTGAACTAAATCTATGGGGTATAGTCATGAGAAAGATGAAAAACACCTCATTAAAAAAAATCAGTCGAGCTGAAGGGTGCTATGAAAGCAACCTGGGCTTCAATAACAGTAGTTAGCAGTGCCACAAGCTGATCGCCTCAATGTCACACTGTAGTAATTTGTGGTAAAAGAGCCCCAGCCAAGTACTGAGTGTATAAATAAACATACTTTACAGAAGTTGGACATTTCTGTATTGTAATTCCTTTTTTGATTGAGCTTGGGAAATATGATAATTTGAGATACTGAATTTATGATTTTCATGAGCTGTAAGCCAAAATCATCAAAATTAAAACAAAAAATGGCTTGATATATTTTTACTTTATGTGTAGTGGATGTAGATATTTATAATATATAATAATATGTGTATATATATTAATAATATGATAGTTTACCTTTGTAGATTAAATTACAAAATCTTAAAAGTGAACTCTTTTACAGCTTTCTAAGTTTTTGAGCTGCACCTGTAGTTTTAGCCTTTTCATCAAAATCAAAGCACCTTTTATTTCATATTCTTCACTGTTACTGAAAAATGTGGAGGTTCATCACCGTCATCAGCTTCCAGTGTACCTGAAATGTATCGTCTCTCATGTGTGTTTAATAGCCCTGTCAGGACCATACAGTCCAATGAAAGAGTGTTCAGTCTATTGAAATCCAAAATCAACGGGTCACAGATTTTATGGAATTTTCCAGTTGATAGTCTAGTGAAATTTTTTTTCTTCTCCAATTTCGAAAATAACATAAGATTGCTGAGCCAAACCATGACCTTCGGTGGATCAGGAGATTTTCACTGTAAAACTATTCTTCTACAGCGTTCACATCTGTCTTGTATGTCAGGATAGATTTTGGATAATTTAGATTTAGTGTAATAGATTCTATAAAAGACTTTGAACTGTATCAGACTGAGACAGCACATAAAGGTGTTCCATTCATTTTAGTCTGAGCACGGCTCCAGAAAACATCAGATATCTGCATCCCAAGTTCCTCTTCTCCTATTGCACTAAGCCAGTCTAATTAACTTTTTTGAGGAGAATTTATCACATTTGAGATATTTGAAATCTGTCCCTTATGTTGCATAGGAGCCCTCAAAATATTCTACAGCCCTGAGTTCGGTGGTAAAACAGGAAAGGCTGGCTTGAGGGTTTGAACAAAGTGACGGACCTGGAAGTATCTGAATAAATCTGATCGCTGTAGTTTAAATTTTTCAGAAAGGTCACTAAAGTTATCAAAAAGACCATCTATGTAGATTGTGACATACAACAAGACAACTCCCCACCATCGCGTAAAGGAGTGATCCAGCCTGGCTGCAGGGAAGAGATGACTATTGCAAATAGGACTATACATATAGACAATCCTTTAAGCTTGAATTCTTGTCTAAATTGTGCCCATATTTTAAGAGGGGAGATTACTACAGGGCTTGATGTGTGTTTTGATGGCGAGAAAGGTAGTCCTGCCATAACCAACGCAAAGAGTGAAGTAGACATACAAGAGCTAGCTTCAGTTTTGGACCAATCCAGTTCTGAAGCCTGGTGCCAGTATATGCTTTTTTGTATGTTTGATGCCCAGTAATAATTCTTCATGCTAGGAAGTGTTAGGCCACCCTAGTTCTTTGATCTTTCTAAAAGTTCTCTGGGGATTCTGAGGTTTTTACCATTCCACAGGAATTAATTTATTAATTTGTCCAATGATTTAAAGAGGGACTTAGGCAGAAAAACTGGAAGACATTGAAAGAGGTACAGAAATGTAGGTGAAATGTTCATCTTTTACAATTAACTCATCCTGGGAGGGATAAATAAAGCATAGGCCATTTCTTTAGATCTGACTCCAGTTTTTTCATGAGGAGTTCAAAATTCTTTTCATAAAGATCAGAGAAGACACGGCTAATGTGTATGCCTAAGTATTTGAAGACGGACTTTGACTAACAGGAAGGAAGTGCGCTGTCTGGTATCTGAAGGGCTAAATTGTTGATTGGAAAGCATTCGCTCTTGGACAAGTTTAGTTTGTAGCCTGAGAAGTTTCCAAATTCTTTCAGGATATCCACAATGTAAGGGACACACGACAATGGATATAAGATATACAGTAGCAGGTCGTCTGCATGAAGAGAGATTTTGTGTACACTTCCCATCCTGTGAATTCCACACATAATGGGTGCTGTTCTAAATTTAATTGACAAAGGCTCTATAGCTAATGTAAATAAAAGAGGGCTGAGGGGACATCTTTGCCGCGGGCCCCGAGACAGAGGAAAAAGTTGGAAATTAGAATCACAAATACTTAATGGATCCCCCAGGGGAAATTGCTTTAGCATGTAGGCTACTTAGCTCTACAAACTATACCACTGGAACATTAACTTCCATCAGAGTAGCACTTTCACTGCCGTAAAACTGGATGTTTGGAAAGTAGCTGGACCAGGTGGAGGAAGAGCAGAGAAATGGGGACAGCAAATTTCAGCAAAAATGGCCTGAAAACGTTGAATTTCAGAAAATGGCTACAGCCCGTTGGTGGTCAAGACGGAGAAGGGTTTTGCAGTGCTTCAAAAAAAGAATAAGCTTTGTACAATAGGTGTCAACGCCGTGAAGTCGTGCTGTCCGACGGTAACAAATCGGTTGTAAGAGGCAGACAATGGTTATCTGTGGCTGGTTACTTTCCCGTGACCAACAGCGTAACATCTTCAGCAGCTACTTTGACCACTATAAACAGCACAACTGCAGCTGTAGTGACCACCACTCCCACCGGATCTGCTGCCACGAGGCTGAAGTTATTTATTTGTTGAAGTTTATTGCGCTTTGTAATTCTATGATTTCACGTTGAACATTAAGGGTAACACTGTAAAACGTTTCCAGAGAGGATGAAGACTTTAAAATAGCTGCTCTGTGAAACATTTGTGAAAAATGCAAAAAGGGACATTTATCCACTATTTTCTGCACCTAGACTGCATTAGACCAGGTCCTGATCCAAAACCACAAGACTTAAACTTTTCAAATTTGGTCTAGTTTATCCCAGAGAGAATGAAGACTCTTTAGAACACAGTTTCTGATTTGTAAAACTTTTTTCTGTTTGTAAATGGCCGCCATGCCACGCCCACACCGTGTGACGCAGCCACAAGATTTTAATAACTTTTCATCCTGGAGGGGTCTAGATGCCACACAGCGAATTTGGTGAAGATGGGACAAAAATCCTGGGAGGAGTTTGTTAAATTCCAATGCCTGCGCACCACGTGGTTCAGGGGGCACCGTTAAGCTTTTTTGTTCAAAATGGCCGCCATGCCACGCCCACACCGTGTGACGCAGCCACGAGATTTTAATAACTTTTCATCCTGGAGAGGTTTAGATACCACACAGCGAATTTGGTGAAGATCAGATAAAAATCCTGGGAGGAGTTCGTTAAATTCCAATGCCTGCGCACCACATGCTGTCGGGGGCGCTGTTGAGCTTTTTTTTGAAATTTCAACAGCAGGAATTTTTTTGTCTTGGGCTACTGTACCTGTGTACCAAATTTCATGAGTTTACGTGAAACTAGCCGTGTTAACTCCATTAAAGCCCAATTTTCAAGGTGGCGCTATTGAGTCATTTTGCCATTCATATGTGTAATTCCCCCAAAATATCAAATTTTTCGCCGGTCCTGATGTGTGTGCCAAATTTGGTGAGTTTTTGAGCATGTTTAGGGGGTCAAATTGGGGTTCAAAGTGGCGTAAGAAAAAGAAACCGCCAAACCGCCCCCCAAAGAAACACTACAGGAACAATAGGGTCCTACGCACTGTAGTGCTCGGGCCCTAATTAAAGCTGCAAGCAGCGTCAAACGGGCCCTCGCTTCCCCCCTCACTGCCGCTGTGGAGACGATCGGAATGTCTTAAGTACCAAATGTCATGTCTTTAGGACAAACCAGTGATTTTATATGAATTTTTGAAATTTCTAGGGGGCGCTGTGGAGCTGTTTGGCCATGCCCAAGTGTTGATGGATAGCCTGTCATCAAGCATATCAAGTTTCATTCTCATCTGATCATGTACAATGAAGTTATGAGCATTTCACACTTCATGGCGACACACTCAAAATGGCCGTCCTGTCACGCCCACACCGTGAAACGCAGCTACGAGATTTTAATAACTTTTCATCCTGGAGGGGTCCAGATGCCACACAGCCAATTTGGTGAAGATGAAATAAAAATCCTTGGAGGAGTTTGTTAAATTTCAATGTCTCCAAACGACCTTGTCTAGGGGGCGCCGTAGAGCCGATTGGAATTTCGACTGTGCAAATCTGTTGGTCTCAGGATTGTTTATGTATGTACGAAATTTCATGTTTGTAGAATAAAGCAGTGATTTTTAATGAGCATTTGAATATTTGTAGGGGGCGCTGTGGAGCCGTTTGACCACGTCCATTTCCAGTCAAGTTATGAGCTTTTCACAGTTCATGGCCACAGGCTCAAAATGGCCGCCCTGTCACGCCCACACTGTGTGACGCAGTTGCAAGATTTATATAACTTTTCATCCTCATGGGGTCTAGATTCCACACAGCCAATTTCATGAGAATCGGATAAAAATCCTGGGAGGAGTTTGTTAAATTCCAATGTCTCCGCACGACTTTGTCTAGGGGGCGCTATCGAGCCGATTGGAATTTCAAGTGAACACATCTGTTGGTCTTGGGATACTGTACGTGTGTACCAAATTTCATGTTTTTATGATAGAGCAGTGATTTTATATGAGTATTTGAATATTTGTAGGGGGCGCTAAGGAGCCATTTGACCACGTCCATTCCTGAATTGTATATCAAACATTCGAATTTGAGATTTGTGTGGATTTGGTGATATTAGCTGAATCCCTTCACCTCCAAAACCCATTTGGTTCCAAATGACGAATTTGCTCAAAATGGCTGCCCTGCCACGCCCACACCGTGTGACGCAGCTATGAGATTTTAATAACTTTTAACCCTGGAGGGGTCTAGATGCCACACAGCAAATTTGGTGAACATGGGACAAAAATTCTGGGAAGAGTTTGTTTAATTCCAATGCCTGCACACCACAGACTGTGGTTTTCTAAGGGGCACCGTGGAGTTTTTTTGAAATTTCAAAACCAGGAATGTTTTTGTCTCGGTCTTCTGTACATGTGTACCGAATTTTGTAGCTGTACATAAAACTAGCCGTATTAACTCCACTAAAGTCTAATTTTCAAGGTGGCGCTATTGAGTCATTTTGCCATTTTTGGTTGTCTTTTTACATCCTGACCAATTGTCTGTCAGCAGTATGTGACTCTTTGTTTTCTCCCTGATCGTGGCAAACACAACTTTGCCATGGACTTTATACTTTAAAAAATGTTTGCATGGATGATTTTGGGATCTGAAGCATATTTGAAATGGCATCAAGTGACTTTCCTGACTTTCAAGTCAGGGAATTGCTTTTTCAGGTCCAAGCTCCTCAGACTTTTCCACTGAAGTGTTTTATAGTGAGTCCAAGGAGTGCATCAAATGGCCCTAATTATTTCGTCACCAGCTGAAGTTTATCGTAATCAGTCACAGGAAGGTCAGAGGTCATGACACTAAGAAAATTCGATGAACACAGCTTTGTACATCACCAAAACAGCTGTCTGGACATTTCTGACCCAGCAGTTTTTTTTTCATATTTCCAGAAGACCCATGATAAAATCTGTGAAAGAACAAAAATGCATGATTGTTTCTGTTGCAGAAATTTAGAGTATAGGAGTCATTGAAAACTCAAAATGGTCATGATATACATGTTCTTTACAAGTGTATGTAGTGGACACAGCTTTACATTCTTAAAATGCCAGGAAAGAGGTCATGCGAGGTAACAAACACTGCCCTTGTTTAGACTCTGGAGCTGCACCTACAGTAAAACTGCCACCTCTACACTATGCAGAATGGGGAAATCCACCCGTTCTCAGGAAGAACCAACATTATCGTGACAGAGAAGAATTACAACAGGGGACTGTGGCATCAACATCATCATTTAAATTTACTAAAGCAAATGGTGCTATAATCATTCCTCCACAGTATGGAGGTGAGTCTCATACCTGCTGTGGAATGATGAGGTATCATATGGAACATTAACACTGGAGACAGCAACTTTAAAAAGTGTGGTTACTCTCACCCAAATGTGAACAACCCTTCTCATCTGGTGACACCATTCACCACTTTTACAAACACACTAGATCACATACACATCTTTTCCCACCTCCCGACCCCACGGAGCAGGACAGCTGATAAGAAAACAGTGATAAAACTGTTGCTGCATACCAACAGGGATCAGAAGCATGGTTCTCCCTCTTTTACCATTTATATGCTTATGGACTGAATAACTGTGATTTTGTTCCCTGTTTTGTGTGTTTGTGGAAACATCATACTCGGTATGAAGTCCTCTTATCATCCACCCACCTGTAGGTGATAAAGGAAAAAGTTAATATTTTGCTGGAGAAAACACCTTTCCAAGATGGACCCACAGCGCCATCTAGTGACACCAGATGGTCTGGTGAAGTTGGGATTCAGTCATCACTATCACATTCATTACTGATTTAATGTGATAAAAGTAGACATCATTTTTATTGTTACGTTCCTTTTTTATATTCAGTAAATTATAGATGTATCAGATGCTTCATTATGTATTCTTGGTACCTTCATATTTATTTCATATTTTGATTTGTTTAACCTAAACTTTATTTAATAATGAATGCAGTCACACACAACAACAATGGTATATGTTCATCTATAAAGCTCTGCTGGGCAAATTCCCAGAATACCTCAGCACCCGTCTCACTATCAGCTCTAGAAGTTACCGACTGTGCGATTCCAAGTGTTGCTTTTTTATGTTCCCAGATTCTAACGGACTTTGGCAAAACACCGTTCTTTTATTATGTACCATGGTCATGGAATAATCTTTTAAAAAACTCTTAAACTAGAAACATTCATATCCATTAATAAGTTGAAGAGTATCATAAGTGTGACGGCCCCAGGGTTGGCCCTTTCTTGTGTGCGGTTGGTTGTTTTCCTCTTGTGTTTCAGGAGGCTGATGGGTGGAGATGAGGCAGTAACGGTGAAGCTGCACACCTGAGTAGGAGGGACTCAGAGGCTATAAATCAGACCTGCAGGAGCTTCTCTCTCTCTCTCCTCTGGCCTGCTGACTGACGTTGCCATTTAGTTTGTTTCTGGTTTTCTACATTTACACACACCTTCCACGCACACACACACTGCAGACACACTGATTGACTGATAACACGTCTATTGTATTATTTACTTATTGTTTACCTTAAAGATGGGTTAATTTGCAGTCTATGTGTGGTCTTCCTCTTTGTCACACACTTTGAGCCAGGTTGTGACAAAATGGGGGCTCGTCCTTTGTATGGTAAGTTTTACAGCACAAGCTGGTTTGTACTGTGCTTGTGGGTTGAAACTCATACGTTTAGCTCTCTTTTTATTTAGGTTGGCTGTATGCACATGGGAGCTATTGAGTATTGGTTTGGAAGGCCTCATAGTCTGGAGTTTAATTATTACTGATTATAATCAAGTTCCTTTGTTTGTGTAGATATAGAGGTTCATTTGTTTGAGGTTTTGGCTTTGTTTGGGTCAGTAGGCAGGAACAGGGTTAGAGCTTTTGTGCTGTCTTGGCTGGGGACAGTTTGGAAAATTAGGGCCTTGGTGACAGTGATTGATTGGGGTGCACATGCTAGAATTTGAGCTTTCCCTGCTAGGATTAAGGAATGTTGTCTCTCTAGGCTTCATTCATGAAATCTGAGTAGTGTTGCAGTGAATGCAGGTAGAGCAATTGTCTCGGGGGCACATCCCTGGAATCGAGAGGGTCGCTGTTTTACAGTTGCCTTCTTCGCTCCAGTGGTTTTTAGTGCATAAGTACCCACTGTAAGTAACTGCATGAAGACTAGGGTTGAGATCAGTTAGTTTCTGGTTGGTAGGTAGTGGGAGGGCTCAAATGATTTGATTATGGATGTTTTAAACACCTTTGTTCAGCCTCTGTCTGAGGAGCTTTTGAATAGTTTTAAAAAAGAGCAACTTTTGAAACTTGTTGAGCATTATGTTGTGGATATTGGGGGGAAAACGGCTAAAGAAGGAAATTAAAACAGTCTTAAAGCCTTCTTTAATAGAAAAGGGGGGTTTGGTGGAAACTTTGCAGGAGTCAAGGGATACATTGGTGAGTAGGTGGTCTCTCAAGCAGTAGCTTTAACATTTGAGCAGCAGAAAGAGGTGTTGTTGCTGCAAATGGAAAGGGACAAAACGAGCATAGAAAAGGAACGGCTCAGGCAGTCTATAGAAAAGGAAAAATTACAGTTGGAGCAGTATCGCTTGGATCTAATTAGAACAGGTCAGATGTTGGACAGTGCTACTACGGGGTGTTCAGATAAAGATAAAGATAAAGATACTCCTTTATTGATCCCCAGAGGGGAAATTCTGGTGTCGCAGTAGTACAGTCAGTGAAACAAACAGAAAATGAAAAATAGATAACACAGTAAAAGCAAAAATACAACACTACTATATACAAATAAAGTGTCCATATAAGTGTCCAGTAAAGTGACAAAGTTGGATAAGTGACATAAGGTAAAAAGAAAATCGAAAAAATTAAAATTAAAGAAATTAGCATAAGGTGCAGTGTGGAGTGCTGTAAGAATAACAAGTCCCTGGTCAGTGTGATGGTAGTCAGTGGCTCTCACTGTTGTTAAAGAGTCTGATGGCAGTGGGCACAAAGGAGCGCCTGAACCGCTCCGTTCTGCACCTGGGTGGGATGAGGCGCTGGCTGAATGAGCTGCCCATCTGCCACAGCTCCTCGTGGAGGGGGTGAGAGGGATTGTCCAAGATGGCATTAATTTTGTCCTTCACCCTCCTCTCAGCCACTGACTCCAGAGTGTCCAGTTCAAGGCCGACCACAGAACAGGCCTTCCTCACCAGTTTGTTTATCCTGTTGGCCTCACCAGTCTTGATACCGCCCCACCAGCACACCACAGCAAAGAACAATGTGCTGGCCACAACAGACTGGTAGAAAGCCTTCAGGAGCCTGCTGCAAACATTGAAGGACCTCAGTCTCCTCAGGAAGAACAGCCTGCTCTGACCCTTCCTGAAGATGGCTTCGGTGTTATGGGACCAGTCCAGTTTGTTGTTGATTTGGACCCCAAGGTACTTGTATGAGTCCACCCTCTCCACTTCCTCCCCCTGGATGGAAACTAGGGCAGGGGACCTCCTGTTCCTCCTATAATCCACCACCAACTCCTTGGTCTTGCTGATATTGAGCTTCAGGTGGTTGCTGTTGCTCCACGCAATGAAGCTCTCTATCAGACCTCTGTACTCCCCCTCATTGTCATCTGTTGATGAGTCAAAGTCATCCATTTCACAAAGTCCAAACAGGTTTGATGTAGTAGTAACCTGCACCTTGTACCAAAGTTTGATGAGAGGGTCCCAGACACCTTTTTCTCTCTGTTTGGACGTGTTGCCAATGGGAAAGGGTGGCCTGAGGCTGACAGGGTCATTATGCTGTAATCAGTTTTGACAGGCAAGGCCAAAGAAGCCTATTCAGCACTGAGTGTGGTGGACAGCCAGCAGTATTTCAAGGTTAAAGAAGCAGTTTTGAAAGCTTATGAATTGGTACCAGAAGCTTACAGACTGTGTTTCAGGTCCTGGAGGAAGTCTGATAAGCAGCCACATGTCGAGTTTGTAAGAGATTTAACCAAACATTTCAACAGGTGGTTTTCTGCACTTGAGGCCAACACTTTTCAAGATCTGTGTAATCTGATGTTGTTAGAGCAGTTTAAAGATTGCATTCCACCTGAAGTTGCAACTCATATTGCGGAGCGTGGAGTAGAAACTGCCTCTGAAGCCGCTACTTTGACAGATGATTATGTACTGGCACATAAAAAGTTTGGAAAAACCTTTGTTTCAGATACTGTGCAAGCTGTTGGTCACTCAAGTAAATTTTCTGAGTCTGAGTTGACAAAAATGAGTCGTGGTCCACGTCCTGCAGGTTTTGGCTTAGTGTGTAATTACTGCCATAATAGGGGACACTGGAAAGCCGACTGTCCTCTTCTGAAAGGTAGGGTGAATTGTACATGTGCTAGACATGTTAAGCCGGCTGCCCTCAGTGTTCCAGTTAGAAAAGTTCCTCTGGTCTTTGAGGTGGACGTTGACTCAGTTAAAGCTGAAACTGAGAAATATTCAGATTTTTATTCTTTCGTGTCAGATGGCGTTGTATCTCTCACTGGTAGTGATGTTAAAGTGCCGGTAAAAATTCTTCGGGATACAGGAGCAAAGGATTCCTTTAATGTAGCTTCTGTGCTGCCATTTTCTCAAGACTCCAATACAGGTGATTGTGTGTTGGTGAGGGGAATGGGGTTAACCACCCTGTCTGTTCCTTTGCATAAAGTCAGTCTGTCCTGTGGATTTGTGGTTGGGGATGCCCATCTTGGGGTCTGACCTGCCTTGCCCATAGACGGAATAGAAGTCATTCTGGGAAATGACTTGGCCAATGATGGTGTTTGGGCTCATGGTTCCCCTCCTGTTAAATGTAAACATGAACTCCCTGATGTCTTCACAGCCTGTGCTGTGACACGTGCAATGTGCAAAACTAAGTTGGATTCTTCAGTACAACAGGAAGATTGTGATGTGGAAGTGGATTTGCATTTACCTGAATCTCTTTCTATCTCTCAGCAGGAGCTTGCCAATGAACAGTGGGCTGATGTTGCTTTGAGTAAGCTGTTTGATCAAGTGAGGCCTAGTGATGAAGCCAGAAGTGCAGCCTCTGGTTATTTCCTGCATCGTGAGGTATGGTTCGTAAGTGGGTGCCTCAAGGTCTGGATTGTATGGGAGACCGGGTTGTCCAAATAGTGGTACCTACTAAGTACAGAAATGAAGTGTTGAAGTGTTCTCATGACCAGACAGGGCATTTGGAAGTTAAGAAACGTACAGTCACATCAATTCAATTCAATGTATTTATATTCAATACATCTTGCATTATTTTTTTTTTGGCCTCGTCTTAAGTGTGATGTAGCAGATTACATTAGGACTTGCCATGTTTGTCAGGTGACAGGAAAACCTAATCAGACTTTTAAGCCTGTTCCGCTTTGCCCAATCCCTGGGGTTAACAACTCATTTGAACATTTGATCATTGACTGTGTCAGTCCTTTGCCTAAATCCAAATCTGAGTCTGAGTATCTCTTGACTGTGATGTGCCAGGTCACACGTTACCCTGCCGCCTATCTGTTACGCACTATCAAAGCTAAATCTGTAGTGAAAGCCTTAACTCAGTTTATTGGCATATTTGGAATACCAAAAATCATTCAGAGTGACCAAGGGTCAAACTTTTCGACCCATTTGTTTGCACAAGTGCTTAAGCAACTTAACATCAAGCATAGCCAGGCATCTGCTTACCATGCACAAAGTCAAGGAGCATTAGAACGGTTTCACCAAACTCTGAAGTCCTTATTAAGAGCGTACTGTACAGAAATGAACAGGGATTGGGAGGAAGGTTTGCCATGGTTGCTTTTAGCTGCCAGGGAGGTAAGTCGGGAGAGCACTGGGTTCAGTCCTAATGAATTAGTCTTTTGTCACAAGGTACGTTGACCTTTGGCAGCGCTCCGGAGTGAGTGGATGGCAGATGAACCACCTCCTAACCTGATAGATTATGTAAATGGTTTTCGACATAGACTGTATATAGCTGGACAGTTGGCAAAACAGAATCTGAAAAAAGCTCAGGGAAGGATGAAGCATCTGTATGACCGACGCTCTGAGAGCTGTCAGTTTAGTGAAGGTGACCAAGTGTTAGCTTTGCTGCCCATAGCGGGGTCACCATTCCAAGCAAAGTCTTTTGGACCATACACTGTGGTGCGTCAGTTCTCTGAACAAAATTATTTGGTTGCTACTCCAGATCACAGGAGGAGAAACCAACTGTGCCACATAAATTTGTTAACATTATATTGTACCTGTGCACCTCTGGAGGTTAAATCTGATTCTTTACATTCCTCATCCTCAAATGTTAGTCTTGTCTTGACTGCTGGTACAGTAGTGCCATCAGCATTTAGTGGGGGGAGGACGTGGCTGCGCCTGATGATGCTTTACTACATGGACGATTGGAAAAACTCTGAATCACTTCAGAATTTGGATGTTTTGTTGGTTCATTTGCCTGTTGAAAAGCGTACGGATTTGACTGAACTGATTAGAAGTTTTCCATCTTTGGGGATACTCCATCAAAAACAAATCTCATTGAGCATGACATTGATGTGGGTGATGCAAAACCTATTCGACAAGGTTTTATCGAGTTTCTGAGGAGAAGTGGAAAATACTTGATGGTGAAGTGAGGTACATGCTTGATAACCATATCGCAGAATCCTCCACTTCCAGTTGAGCTTCTCCTTGTCTGCTGGTGGAAAAATCTGACAAGTCACCACACTGTTGTTCAGACTTATGCAAAGTAAATGCTGTGACAAAACCTGATGCTTTTTCATTGCCTCGAGTTGAGGATTGTATTGATCAAGTTGGTTCTGCCCAGTACGTAAGCAAATTTGATCTACTAAAGGGTTACTGGCAGGTGCCCTTAACAGCAAGAGCACGAGAAATATCTGCTTTTGTAACACCATCTGGCTTGTATTCTTATACAGTCCTGGGTTTTGGGCTACAAAATGCACCTGCTACATTTCAGCGACTTATGAATATGGTCATTAATGGATTGGATGGCTGTGCTGTATATCTGGATGACCTGGTAATATACAGTGATACATGGGAGGATGATCTGGGTCGCATTCGGGCTTTGTTTGAGCGACTAGCAGCTGCAAATCTGATAGTGAACTTGGCAAAATGTGAGTTTGCAAAAGCAACTGTAACCTATTTAGGTAAGATTGTGGGCCAGGGTCATGTGCGACCTGCAAATGCCAAAGTGCCAGCTGTTCAGGAGTTTCCTGTCCCCATATCTAAAAAAGAACTGATGAGATTTTTGGGTTTGGTCGGCTATTACTGATGTTTTTGCCGTAACTTTTCAACTGCTGTGGCTCCCCTGACGGATTCACTGAAGGCAAAATCTAAGTATGCTTGGTCTCATACATGTCAACAAGCTTTTGATAATGTCAAAGCTCTGCTGTGTTCGGCCCCCGTTCTTTTGGCCCCTCAGCTAGATAAGCCTTGGTTCAAGTGGATGCTAGTCACATCAGAGCAGGTGCTGTGCTGCTACAAGATGATAAACATGGTGTTGAGCGTCCAGTCAGTTTCTTTTCAAGGAAGTTTAATTCCTACCAACTGAACTATTCTGTGATAGAAAAAGAAGCGCTGTCATTGATTATGGCATTATGACACTTCATGTTTACCTAGACTCTGGTATGCCAACTGTGGTGTTCACAGATCATAATCCACTTACATTCTTGAACTCACTGCAGAATCCGAATCAGAGGCTAATGCGGTGGGCATTGTTTTTGCAGCCATACAACTTATCCATAAGGCATACTAAGGGTAAAGTTAACGTCATGGCTGATTCCTTGTCCCATGCCCCTTTATAATTCAACACAATTTAATGGCTGTATTCTTCCCTGTTCTTTCCTGCCTCTGTTTCCTGTTTCTCTTAAACTGCTCCTAGGCACCAAGGCATCTCCAGGAGATGCAGAGCCTGGAGAGTGGAGTGGTATCGTATGAAGGTTGTGTGATGGTATAACTGGTATTGGGCTTTGTTTAACCTTGCACCTTGTCATTCATGTAAAGACAAAGTCGTCACCATTGTTTAAGGTAAATATGCTTGTACACTAATGCCCAGGGTAAGGACCCTGTTTTGGGGGGTGGAGTGTGACGGCCCCAGGGTTGGCCCTTTCTTGTGTGTGGTTGGTTGTTTTCCTCGTGTTTCAGGAGGCTGATGGGTGGAGATGAGGCAGTAACGGTGAAGCTGCACACCTGAGTAGGAGGGACTCAGAGGCTATAAATCAGACCTGCAGGAGCTTCTCTCTCTCTCTCCTCTGGCCTGCTGACTGACGTTGCCATTTAGTTTGTTTCTGGTTTTCTACATTTACACACACCTTCCACGCACACACACACTGCAGACACACTGATTGACTGATAACACGTCTATTGTATTATTTACTCTCTTTTTTGCATTAAAGATGGGTTAATTTGCAATCTATGTGTGGTCTTCCTCTTTGTCACACACTTTGAGCCAGGTTGTGACATAAAGAATGCAGTGAAGGAAGAATGTCAGGTTTTCTCGGAAAGCCCACTGTCCTTGAGCAGCTGTCAATCTGTTTTATTTGTGTATCATGTATCTGCTTTATATAGCTTTTGATTTTGCATGGCTACTACCTTGGCCAGGGCTCCCTTGTAAAAGAGAATTCTAATCTCAATGGGACTTCCTGGTTAAATAAAGGTAAAACAATATTTTAAATTCCATGTTGAAGGGTCATGGTGACAGACAGATTGAGTTTGCCATGGTTTGTCTCCACGCCCATTATTCACGCCTCCGGACTTTAGAGAGTAAAAGGAGATGATACTTTCGTTTCCACGTTTATTCCTTAAGTCTTAACTCCCTTAATTGTTACTACTTTTGCCTTAATACTTTCACTTATTCATTGTCATTTATCCATTTTGTTATACTTGCTCGATGTACTGTACTTCAGAAAATTCTTAGCGCCACCATAAAATGTTAAAGGAGAAAGATTGTTCTTGAATTATTTTTTAACATAGTCGCCTTAATTTTAGGGCTCTTGGTCCACAGATGTTCAAGCGTCACTGACCCTTCATGGAAGGAAGTCACATCTTGAACCTCCAGATACTCAACAGCATGGACGACTTCATCATCACTCTGAAAATGGTGACCACACAAGTGCGATTTCAGTTTGGGAAACACAGAAATCAGACAGTGCTAGGTCAGGGTAAGTAAGTTGCATGTTGCAACAGTTTAAAGCCACAATTGTCTGCTTCCACTATCTGTGCTGTGTGAACGGGCACACTGTCCTGAGGCAAAAGTGTGCTAGCTTGTTGCTTTCCTCTTCTCCCAAAGAATGAAGAACTGAATTTTTGTGAAGTGTTTTAAGGCTTTGCAGTTCAGTTGTCCCCCAAAATGGGAGTTACATCCGTTGTTTTCTTTTCCAATAACTTTTTAAAAAAATTACCCTTGTACCATTGCCTGCAAATAGACAATTCATCCACACAAACATGGCAGAGACAGACTTCTAAAAAACACACCTAAAACATACATGTGACCATTTCACTTTGCTGACAAGAAACCAGTGACTGAAAGCCTGCATCCTGCTTTGACAGGTTTTGAGATGGAGGTTGTGGTGAATATGTAAAGAAAAAAATTGTTTAATATTTTCCAAAATGTAAACAAATTTTAAATAATTTGATTTGTGTTCACTGTAGCCATAGGAACTCTATATTTACTGTGTCATGTAAAATTTCAACTGTTCACACCCACTGCCATCAAAAATAAATGTAATGCACTGGGTCCAAAGCTGCTCACATGCTTGGAGACCATGAAGACACTTCTGATTGCTTTGCTTTTGACTAAGACGAGTTTGAGTTAGAAGAAGTGGCCGATCAATTAAATAAACCTGGTGGACTGTGAAGCAGCTGCTTTTTTCTGAATCTTCAACCTTTGACGAAGTGGGAAGTCAGGGGACAGAAATATGGACAACTATTAACTATCTGTTTTCTATGTAGAAACAAGCTTATTTTTTCACAGATTTTGACACCACTAAGTTTATAAAACATGTAAAACACAGTTAAAAAAAAAAAAGACCACATGGGACCTTTTACGCAGGCGCCGGCATCACCCCAGTGTATTATCTTATCAAGTCTAGCACATGCAAAAACACCTAGTGACTAACAATGAAATTCACATCAAAAGAAGCTACTTTTACTGATCTTGAGTAGTATTTCTGCAACAGGAATCAATGCCTCCTTAATTAACCTGTCATCAATAAAGGGCTTTGTTAAGATGTGTGCCAAGTGTGACTGATATATGCCTTAGCGCATTTTTAGCTCATTTACCTTTTCTGTTCATAATACTGCTCCCTTAATAAAGTGCTATGTTATTCTTAACTTTGGGGCAACTGATATTCTTTGTCTGACATGTAAATTTGGCATTTACAGTTTTTAAAAACATGGCTATATTATTATATACTATATGTTTTTATTCCATTGTTCAGGCTGCTTACTGCAGTGAGTTTTGAGGTAATGTCATTATCAAATTAGCTTACCTTGATGCTACACATTGCCTCCAATCTTGCATAGCTGACAAACTTGACAGCAGCCGAACTCATGACACCTGACTAGCAAACAACTTAGTGTCAGAATGAGTAAGGACGTTTGTGTAGTTGATTGGGTTACAATTAGAACATGTTTCGTATTCATTCAGCGATCACTGGGTCTTCGGTTCTTCAGATGTCAGTAGTGAATGATTATTCTTGAGCTTGGAGCCAACAACAAAACATTTGGTCTGCTTTGCTAACAGGCTGCTAACCTGAGGGGCTGCCAGGGTACTCACACTTCTTAAAAATGGAGGAAAGTAAAGAAACAATGGCAATTCTCACATTTTGTGGAACTCCAAACACACTAGGGACACAAAATTAAGCTCAAAAGCAATGGAAAGATGTGCCCCCTTTAAACATTCAAAGACAATGTTCAGTTTTGCAATGCAGCACACACAGACTCTTCAAATACAAATTAGAAGAAAAAAAGAAAAATCGGTGTACTCATCTGTATAAAGTTCAGTGCTATGTGTAACAGTTTGTGTGGTGACAGATTAACAAGAACAAAACAACAATGGAAGAGGTAAAATCACTTGAAAACTAAAGTACTTTTGAACAGTGCACACATATTGAGAAAATGTTCAAGAAGTAGAACTGGGAACTCAGAATTGTTCCTCCCCATCAGTTGCACACGTGCAGTACACAACTGGTGCTTCACATTTAAGTAGGTTTTTATTGTGCAGGTGACTGACAATAACTTGTCCATGAAGGTCTGAGTTATGTAATGTTTTTATTGGCATTTTTGGAGAAGACCATAGGTTTTACAACAGATTTAATAATTCAGAGCTCTAGAGAGGGAAAGAGCCAGAGTATCATTCTACCATTGACTGTTGCCATCAGCCACTTATATTGTCAACAGGCAAACTCCTAATCACCATAGGAAAACAAAAAGAAAACAAGAAAAAAAATCCAACATTTTTGATTTTTTAGTAATAACATCCAGGGTTCATCATTCAGTTATGAAACAAAATGAGAGAACAAGTTTTAGGTTTACATGTTTTAACATTTTCTTGGTAAAACGAGGGAGTGAAATAATTAAGGAGTGAGAAGGGAAAGAGAAGCTTTGAGATGGTTCCACTGGGAGAGAAACAAAAGGCAAGCTGACTATCTTAACTTCAGTTTCAAAAGAAACCTTACGTAAAGTCAACATTGAAAGGAGGACACAAACAGGGGTGGAAGGGTGAGGGGTGTGTCTGGGGTGGGGGCAGGGGGCTACAGCCTCCACATCCTAAAAAATGATTTTTCTTTCAGAGTGGAGTTTCGTTATATATACACATATGATTATATAGATAACACAACTGACAAAGGCGTGTGTAAATCTATATATTTCCATTACATAGATAGTTGTGATGGAAGGAAAGACACAGACTTTCTGTTTGTCGCTTGTCCAGGAAGAGAGACTTGTTGGTCCTGGTCACCAACGCATCGGCAGCTCTGTTCAGGGCAGAGACCCATCAGAAACCTAAAGACACAGACAAAAACACAGGAAGCGCTATTACCACAGTGATCTTACGTCTACAGATGATAGTGCCAGAGATAGACAGGTTGAACAGCCACATCAGCTGGTTATTGTCTGAAAATAGGTCAGCCACAAAGAAAGGAAAAACAGGTAGGCAATATTAGTTCAATAAATAGGAATTGTGACATACAACGTACCTTAAGTATAGTTCGTTTGAATTTCAGTTTGTCCTAACAGCCATCAGTCACTTTGCATTGTTGTGTCAAATAATTTAAACACCTTAAGCAAGCTGTATTCCGCTATCTAGAGCATAAACATCTTGAAATAATTTCCCTAAGAATATAGACTTTGTCAAGACAACATCAAATTTTAAAACTTTTACTCAACAGATGTCATTCAACACACAGAATAAAGGTCACTGAATGCTCCAAAGGCCCAAGAAAGATATATAAAATAAACTATGCCTCTTTTCTTCTGGCAGGAAGGCAGATGAATCACTGACATATATTTGACATGTTTTATTTAATTAACAGAAATATAAAAAGAAAGCTGGGGCATTTAACTAAATAACCATATTCCCAACAGACAAATGGACATGGAAGTGAATGTGAATAAACACTTCAACACTGCCTAATATGACGGACAGATCCATTCATCACAGTAGCATCAGCTGACTGCTTGTCACCTGACGTACACAGAGAAACATCATAAAGCCACTGAAGGCAATCATCTTCTCAAAACAACTGAGTACATAAACTTTTTGTCTTAACTTGATATAAACCAAGTAATGGTTTGGATCAATCAACATTTAGTCAACTGAAGCAGTAATAGCAGCAGCATACTATATACCACTGTAGAGCTGAGATCAACTTTAAAAATCTATAAAGGCTGTGAAACTACTAGGCAGGGGTATCACTAAGATTTTAATGTCACTACTACTTTTAGCAATACTGATTATTGATCCGGTACTTTAATGGTATTCTTATCGGAATGTTGGGATTGTTTTTGTTTTGTTTTTAAGAGTAAAAACTAAACATATTAAGAACAGAATAAAGACTGCTTTATTCTCATATGTACTGTGTAAGAATTAAAAATGTATATAGACACAAATCTGCTGATAAGAATGATCAGAGCACTGTAGACAGCGCGACAGGTTTTACTCACAAAATAAAATGTTATATGTGTTTCAATAAACTGTCCAGCATTATATCAGAATTTAAAGCTTCACATTGAACATATAATAAGTAAACGTTAGCACATTGTGCTCATAAAATCCGTTTCATTTTTCACTTGTGTAAAATGAATGCATGACTTCTGACCATATTTTTACTGTGTGATTTTAATAGTTTAGTGAAGAAAAGAGTTGAAGTACTTCTTCTACTTCTAATACCAACATTCAGTCAGAAAAACAGTGAAAATAAAGTCAGACAGAGTTTGTCTGCAGCCTCCAAATCACCAAATCCTGCTGCTCTGTGCTCTCAAAGTAAAAGTGAAATTCTGAACTGCAGTTCAGGTGATGTTCTAAATTTCAGACCGAATTTATGAACACAGTCACAGTTAAAAATATGTCTGGAAAACATCAATTTTTAATCGGTAGCCTATGTTTGTATAGTTTAGTGAACTCCGTGTTCAGGCTGCTAGCAAACATAACAAACCTGGTTTGTGATGAATGAACTACAAGCTCAGCAGCCCAACGTTTCTCCGTCTGTATGTGATGAACTTTTACTGAATGTTTCCACAGATTGATCGCGTTTCTGCTCTGACATGCAAATCACTTGTGCCTCTTGTGGCAACGAACATTTTGTGCACCTACTGTAGTGAAGTTTAATCATAGTTTTAAATGTTTATTTCTTCTCCATCATCACCTGTTGGTTCTGCACAGAACTGAAGGTGAGTGATAGAACTGCTCCGCCCCTCAGACACAACAATGTTTTGCATTTAGAAAACAATGGTGCATTATAGATACTTACACATCAACACATCTTATGGTGATGAGATCGAACGTGCGACACAATCATCTTACTTTGTGAAGTACTGTTTCCAGAACCATTACCGTCAGAGCTTATTAGTCGTCTGGTATTTAAAATTTTTGCCCCGGGACACATTTAGTACCGGGGCTCAGTACCCATGTTTACAATCTATTACTATTACCACTACTACTGAATAATGCTGCCACTATTGTCAACTGTGGCTGGCTCAAGTGACCCTGAACCATCCCTTAGCTGTGCTGCTACAGGCATCTTCTTGCTAATCTTCTATGTATCGAGCATACGCTGTATGTAAGTTGAATGTTGCCTTAATCCTTGTTCTAAGGGGTTAAGACTCTGGGTTATTTAAAGTGTCGTGAAACCATTTTGATAGATAATGGGGCCATATTAATAAAATTGCAGGCATGTATGCTTTGTAAACAAGTGATAAAGTGATATGCTAATGAAGTTTCGAGATAGAGGTGAAAGACATCTAAAGTATGTGAGACTTTCAGTGAGAACAGTCATCCTGATGTCATTACTCTCGCAGGGCCTCCCGACACCGAAGTCTTCTAACATGAGTTGCTTCCCTCCTTGTGTGCAGACTTTGTAGTTATGATGAAAACAGAGGTCAGAGCAGCCCTTAAGAATGAAAGATCAACATTTATAACAAATGTACATATGATTAGAATGGGGTTTGAGGACTGAAAAGCGGCTATGAACCTGGAATTAACCACATTGTGCAATACACTGGGAGACGCAGAGCGGAGCTGACATTTATTTGATGTTTCTGTAAATATCTGCAATCTGAGGACTCAGCCCTTGCACATCCTCATACCTCTAAGTTGCGAGTGACGAGGAGCTAGGAGGCTAACAAACTTTTGCCTCTCCCATGCGCAATTGGTGGATTTGTTTGACCCTCTACATCTTCTTTCGGTTAACAAATAATGATTGAAATCCAGTATACAATTGCTGAAGTTCTCAAAGTGATTGCAAAGTCGTAGCAAGGATGAGAGCTTCAGCGCCAGAGAAGAATGATACAAAGAGCGATTCCAAATGAGGATGGACAACAACTTATTTTTCTAAATATCACAGTATATATATGCACAAATGTGATTATCTTAGTTAAATTCTACTTACACTGATCAGCCACGACATTATGACTACTGACAGGTGAAGTGAATAACACTGATCATATTGGTATTATTGTGGCATTCTGCTGGAAAACCTTGGAATTTAACATCCATGTTGATGAGACTTAGACACCCAGATAAACACTGTCCCAGAACAAGCACACTCCCTCATGCAAATGGAAATCTCAAATGTCACTGGCCTACCCCGCAGGAAAATGCATCCCATTACATGGCAAAAACATCAACCAATCAGGAACATGTTGAGGAACATGACAATGGCCCAAGATGTTGATTTGACCTCTAAACTTCCTACACTCCATTCTGATCAAGCATCAACAGGATGCAGTGGAACAAGTTGGATTCACAGAGGCCGCACTACACAACCCAGAGTACCCAAAGCATCCACCGCTAACGTCCTGGTTCCAGACCCCATTGGACACCCTGTGAGATCCTCTTGTCCATGCCCAATGGTTCAGAGAATTTTTGACGACATAAGGGGGACCAACACAATATTTGGCAGGTGGTCATAATGTCATGCCTGATTAGTGTATATGTGCTAGGGGTGTAACGGTACACAAAAATTTAGGATTTGGTACGTACTGTGGTATAGAAGTCACGGTTTGATTTTCAGTTAAAGGGAAAAATGGAAAAAACTGTTTAGAATTAATCCAAAACATTTGTTTATTCATAGTTCGTTGGTTTTTCCTCACAGTGGGGATAGTTGATTGGTGCCTTGTAGCAACTGCAGTTACCACCCACAATCATGCAATAAACCATCACAACTTTCCAGATAGCCCACGAAGTTTGAACAGGAAAAAGATATGAGGATGCCTCAGAGACACTGGTGGGAGAGTCAGAAGAGCGAGAGGAGCCAGCTTACTGAAGCATCCAAACGTGTGTCTACGTCCCCACCCTAAAGCCGTTGGGCAGCCTCTTGGATTGTTGGCCGCTGGAGTGAAGGTGAATGGAATAAATCCTGGGAATTGCCGGTGTAGAGCAAAGCCAATGTTACAATCCTGATCTTTACCAACTGACTGACTGCTCACACTGGTACTCACAATACCAGGGGCACTGTAAATATTACCACTATTACGTTGTTTCACGGCGCTAAGAGACGCTATTCACCTGGTTTATTAACTTGATTTCATGTTTTGGTTTGTGTTCAAGATCCGTGGTAAAACTCGGATGGACTTCTGAACTGTAATTTAGTTGTCTGGATTGGACTGAACTGTGTGTGGGGGAACTGGGTTGGACACTTTAATTTACTGGTCTGAACTGAACCGCAATCACCATACATGCGGATTGTGTACGTGGGGTACAGACGGACGGACTGACTGAGTATTATGCGGACTTTCGTAAAGTCGTCCGTATAACGGGAGCAAAGAAATTACCGGACCTGCCCTAGATAGCCGGTGTCATCAAGGTGACTAAACAGAGAACCGGTTTTTAAATGATTTAAGACAATATGCACTACCACCATTTGCTTATTCATATTTAACAAATGACTTGTTAGACAATCATAAAAAATATATAAATCATTTCAGACATTCTGGGCTGGAACATGTAGGTCAGAACAAGAGCTAAGCGCTCCAAGCGACCTTGGACTATCGAAGACGGGAAAGGAGCTGGCAGCAGCAGCACAGGTAACGTATGCTAAGCTAACGCTGACAGTAACATTACAATTCCACTGTTCTAAATTCACGTTTGCTAGTTAACTTGTCTGTAGACTTATTTTAACTGGCTAAATCTGCTAAACTATCAAGCAAGCGCAATCACTAATTGTTTTTTTAGCTAGTTAGTTATATTAACTACATTGGCTAGTCCAGCCAACTTTATCAACACAACACTTAGATAGTTTTGCTAATCCCACATAATCAATGCAGATTGATGCAAGGGAATAAGTTAGTGTTACATGAAACATTGAAGAACTTGTGCTATTAAGAATAGTAGTAGTTGTTTTAGGTATATTGTTATGAAGTTATATAAATGTATGGCCCCATTTTTTTTTTATTGTACAATGCAGGACGTGTTGGTGGGACAATTACAGGGAGAAAGCTGTGAGGAAGTCCATTGGACACAAATTGATTTTTGCAAGATCAAAAATATTGGTTGCCATGTGTGTTTTAATAGAATGTTTTATACGCTGATACTCGATACTCCTAATTCTGTCACTGTTTGATGTCACAAAGGAGGATGGATCCCAAAGTTGTCTACAACATTTGTTACATGTGATGAAAAAGTCTACAAATGTTTAGCAAACATTAATAGATATTTGTGAATGATGAATAGGGTTTACTTTAGATTAGGGGACATAATGACATCTGCAAATGATTTATAGATCTTTTATGAAATTCTAACAAATCATTTGTTAAACATGAAAAGACAAGTGAGTAATTTCTTCGTATCTGTATTCATAAAAGTAACATAGTTCATAAGAGGTGAGTAAAAGGTCCACAAATCATGTATAAACATTAACAGATATTTGTAAATAATGAATAGTTTTACCTTTAGATAAGGGGACACAATAACATCCGCAAATGATTCCTATATTTTTTTATGACTGTTTAACAAATCATTTGTTAAACATGAATACACAATTGGTGGTAGTGCATATTGTCTTAAATCATTCAAAAACTGTTTTCCTCCAAATTAAATAACATTAGTTGATGAATAAACCACGTACAAACAATGCTGATGCAGTGTTTCTCATAATGTATAAATCATATATAAATGTTGTACAACTTTAGTTATAACGGATTTAATAATCATTTATAAATGTATATAAATAGTTTATTCATGATTAGTTCAAGATCTACTAATAGCTTATAAATGTCTTGTAATGTAAGTTGTAAATGATTTAA
The DNA here is from genome assembly GCA_024666655.1 of Dascyllus trimaculatus. NCBI lineage: Eukaryota > Metazoa > Chordata > Actinopteri > Pomacentridae > Dascyllus > Dascyllus trimaculatus. Next base: position 3,350,548 of record CM045457.1, read on the forward strand.
TAATCATGTATAAACGTTTATAAGTGGTTTCTTTATGATTAGTTAACTATGCACTAATGTCTACTAATAGCTTATAAATGCTTATAAATCGTTATTATAAAGTGTTACCCAAAAGTACATTTTGTTTTGAAAAGCCAGAATATTTCACAGACCCTGACCAGTTCCTTTTAAGATCTCTGAGCTTTTACTATAGTGTACTTCACAGAATCCTGTTGACTCCCTGTAAATACCAGTGTTTGTCATGGGCTATGGAATTGAGACATGTTTTTCCAAAAAATTTAAACCCAAGTTAGAATGAAGCTGCTCACTAAGCTCTATTGTTTCGTATGGTCTATGATTTTGAAAGAGAACCCAAACAAACAATGGTTTGTCCAGTAATATGTGTGTGTGTGTGTGTGTGTGTGTCAGAAAGAAGTACTGTTTGGTAAGCTCCTTTGAACATCAGCTAGATATTGTTTAGACAGTCTAGCACAGGGGGATGACATGAGGCAGTGTGTTCATATTAAAAAGCCAGCATATTGTGAGTGCCTGGTAAGCCTTTTCTAACATTGCAGAATTTTCATTTTAATTAAGTGTACCTTAATGATTACTAACTAGGTGCTTTTACTTTGAAAAGCCCACATATGTAAACTTCCTTCTCTTCGCTTTGTTAGTTTTGTTACATTTTAAAGACAAAAAACAACACCTGGCTGCTATAGATCCTTAAAATACTGTTACCTGGGAGAGACTCTTATTTAGTAGTTTAACCCAACAGATATGGAGCCACTAAACATGCTATGACTTAAAAGCTGTGTCCCAATTCAGGGGCTGCCTCCTTCAAAGGACCCAGCCTACCCGTCCTTCGAAGGCTGGGTCCTTCGACGGACGGGTAGGCTGCATGAGCGTTTGTTAAATGAGACGGTTTGGCTTACGACGGATTTCCTTCTTGCGTCGTCACTCGTAGCGCCGCTCCTGTTGTCTAGCAACCCTGACAGCCAAATTTTTATCCCGAGGATCAGGACAAGATGACGTAATTTTACCTCATTTTTTGACTGAATTTAATCCCGAAATTGTGATTTTTTTGTTTAATATGTTTTATATACTTGAAGCCTTGAAGGGCTTTTACTGTATGGTGGTACTGGACTAAACTGTCTGAAAAACAAGGAGCGCTCACAGCTGGTTTAAACCTGTTAACAATCACACTGATATGAACATCAAATATTATAAATTGCCACAATCTCTGGACTGAGTGTTTATGATGAAGATCACTAAATCCATGCTGTCTGAACAGAAACCAAATATA